>OX371263.1:90850730-92050730 GCA_947311025.1 Lypha dubia | reverse complement strand
AAATTAAGTAAGAATTTAAGATATTCTACTTATTGAAACTGGTACGTTAGAGGTGGCAAGCTGTAGTAGTATGGTGTTCGGAGTGCCTATATAGTAAACCGAAGTACCTCAGTTCGTATCCGAATAGAATTAAAACTTTATTAAAAGGTGCTAAACACCGCTTAATTCAGGCAAGACATTCTACATTTAAAGATGAAGCCCCATGCTGTCCAGCGCTATACTGTACGGCTGAACGCTTCAGAGAAGCGCTGAGTAAGACCAACAACCACATAGCAAGGAAATAAACCACTATACAGTTATATGAAAACATTGTTCGCAAAATGGCTGCTCATGGCGAAATTTTTTCCAACTTTTGCATGAACACTGTAGTAATTTTTACTAAATATTTTCTTATATAAAAAATTGTATGTAATAGAGTAAATTTGCACTGTCTAACAACAAGAAAAGTTTTACAGAATTTCAACAACCATTTTGAACTCAAATTAGGTAAAATTTCCCAAATTTTAGATAATTTTTTGTTAGGAGTATGTATACATTTTTGTGCGACTGTTTGCTGACATCAAAAAATGAGCTTATTGTGACTGTAAAACATTTTGTTTATTGATTTGAAAAATTTCTATTCAAATTAAAAAAAAATATGTATATTTCAAGCATATATTTGCCCAATGTGACCGACCGTACTTTTACCATTCTTATAAAATTTATCAATTTGCTCAAAAATTTATGTTCGAAAATGAGCTTTTTTGCTGAATTTCGTTGGGTTTTATTGCCCATCTCATCAGTAGATCTTTAACAGAATCGACAAAGCACTTAAACCATTTAATTTTCTATAGAGTGCCTTGGTTTGTTCTCCCCGAAATATCTATTAAATACACTTCTTAGCACACGTTTTTTCCTTTCAAGTTGATTGTTTCTATACTCGTAAATGACTCTTTTATTTTATCATAAATGCGTGTTTAATGTTTTATTTGCATATTTTTCTTTATAAATTTTTTTTATAAACACAATTTGTTTCTGTTCTGTTCTTTATGTTTGCTTTAGCTTTTTGCAATCATCAGCCAGCTCGGCTCGGCAACAAGCGGCCACTCTGTACGCACCCTAAACGCAATTAATTTGTCTGCATTCACTACAGACGTGCATCTATTAGTCCGTCTGTTTGTCTCACAGTATCTGTCTGCCACTAAGAAAAAAATCTATGCCCACTTTGTCTTATTTATTTGCAATTTATTTTGACTTGTACGTGTGTGTCACAGGGAGAGAGAGTCTAAGAGGTCTCTTGTCTTTTAAACATAATTTTTTATGTGGATTTTCTTTGTTCAATGAAATTATTTAATTTATTTTATGTAAATTTTATAGTTTACTTTTTATTAAGAATGTTGCAAGAATTAAATAATTGTGGCTTCTTTGTTTGCATCATTTATGAGCATGCATACGTTCTGGTCTTATGATATTAATTGAAGCGTATAAAATTAGCAGCACAAATAAGAGTATGATAAGAGATTTATTGAATAATAATTTTGTTGCGAGTCTATAACCCGTTTGTATTATCCAATCAAACGCAATTTTTTCAGGAACCGAACCTGAGCTTCGCAATATTTTCAACACTCAACTTAGTATAGAATTTTTTTTTAAAGTTCGGTAGTATTCGGAAAGCTGTTTTCCAAACGCCGAACATCAAGCAAACAAACATTTCTGCCGAAGTCCGACACCGAACCAAAATGGTAGGTTGCTTAAAAAATAGGGTTTAACGAAAAATTACAATAGAAATATTTAAATGTGTAACTTAAGACTACTTTCGAATAATCCTGCATCTCAAGGCAAATTTGATTGATAGTTATTCTTGACTTTAACAGAGAAACGTCTTAAAAGTCACAAAAGTGATCTTTTTCTCTTTAGGGAAGATCTATAAAATATTTTTACAAATTAATTTTATTAATTGCACAGAAAAGTCATTTGAAATGAAGTAGGCAAAAGGTATTCCCATTGTCAAATTTAAGCTGATTCACAGCAGCTCTTCACTGTCGAACCTGATAAATCCAAAATTGTAGGTCATGCCCAAAAAAATTCATTATTAACAGTTTCAATCTGTTTGAAATAAAATTTATTTTCAGTAAATGTTTTTTACTGTAGCAGTAAAGTTTTTACTTAAATTTTATAAATTTAATGAAATTGTGAATAAAAAGACTCGTTTAAAAATTTAGTTCGAAGGACCATTAAACAGCTATCATGGTCGTATGGAACTAGAAATATCACTACATATATTTACTTTGTTAACAATGTTTGTATTAGTTATTTTCAGGTTTCGTTAAAAAAAAACAATTGATTCATCGATTTTTAGAAGACAAGTCTGTACGACGAAAAACTTCATTAAATTATTAAAAATTGAAATGGAAGGCGCGCATACATGCAAATATCATTCTAATTTGCTCCTGAAGCCCACAACAGCAGAACAGCAAAAAAAAAGGTCTGTACATTGGACTAGGCCCAGCAATTGACATGTATTTCAAAGCATTAAATCCGAATATCAGGCCTGTTTGGATCATAGGTTAGGTTAGAAGGTTGCTGTGAAAGGAAATTAGACTCCAGCCTACTTGGGTTTTTCATGTGGTCCCATTGTGGTATCTGTAGGAAATAGGGAAGTAGCGAAGAAGGGGCGAGATTAAACGGAGAAAGATCAAGAAAGGGTCTTTTTGGATCATAGATCTTCGAAATTTTGTATTTCAACCAAAAGTTTGACAGCAAAACGGATCTCAGACAATTTGCAATAAAGTGCGTCTTTGCCACTGACTTTATCACTATTATCTATTTATTAAAATTAGTAAAATTATTTATTCAGTTAAAATTTATTTTAAAACCGCATCTGTATAAAATATTAATTTGGCTGTTAAAAGCATTGCGTAAAATTTTGTTTAAAATTTTGCTTTTATTTTGCGGCAAATGTTTTTGGAGGACAAATGCCTTTTAAAGCACACCTGTCGCTCGATTTACATCGTGTATGGAATATGAAAAACAGGAAATTTGGTAAATGTAAGAAATGAATTTTTGATCAATGAGACATAATCGGGAAAAATTCATGAACGACTTAAACTATTTGTGAATAAAAATCATTGAGACTACAAACTTTGTCATAATAAATAATGGCGGTATTCAGTGTTTTGTGCAAATGGTCTTGTAAAAAAGCAAATTCAAATTATCGTAATAATTTTTTGAAAGAGCCAACAACAAATTGCACAAAATTTTCGTAAAATTTCATTAAAAATTTAAGATATCTTTTGCAAGACCATTTGCACCAAACAGTGAATACGGCCAATGTGGTTTAAATTTTTTTTTTTTTAATTAAACAACGACTTGTAGAATTTACAAAGCCTTCCTGCAAATTAAAAACATAACATTTTGTGCATATTGTAAAATGGCTCAAAAGCAAAACTGTATCATGACAATCGAGGGACTAGTTTATAATTGTTTTATTTTTAAAATAAATTTATTTGTGTTTATTTTTTTTTTTGCTCTAATTGATTTTGAAACATTTTTTGTTTGTTATTTTAAACTTCTTTCCCGTTTACTTTTTGTTTTAAAATATTTCCAAAATACCCACTCAAATGTCATTTTCAGCTGGAAAAATCTTAATTACGAAATCAAATCGCGTCATACCTCAAACAAATTGAAAATATATAAATCTTTTGCTCAACAAAAACTGAAAGAAAGATTAATTTAAGATAAATATTGGTTTAGGGGCAAATCTTGTGGTTTGTTTGTAATGTTCTAAAATCGAGTTTCCAAGAACGTTCATCAGACTAATTTCACGACGATGTCAACTGTGAGAATACAAAGCAATTGTCAAGTTAAAATTACACCGCATTTACATTGTGCAACTTTGTTACATGCAATTTTGTTTCCAAGTGGGAATGTTGAAATAGAAATGTACACACATTTTACATTTCATCTTTGTCTTTCTCACTGAAAAAAGCGCGTTGCAAGCAACAAAATTGGGTAGTCTAAGTACAGTATTATTTAGATTTAAAATAACAAAGCTTTATATCTTTTCGACATCGAAATTACTTTGGCAACCACCCAATAATTTAATACATATTTTTATTAAATATAAAATAAAAACACTCAAAAGAAATTGGATCAACATGACAAGAAAGAAGAAAATAAAATAAACGACACCCAAAACTTAAGCAGGAACACCAGGCGGATACATTTTTGATATTTTAGTCTTTTTGTGAGTGCGGTCCAGCGTGGAACAATTTTAAACGAATTTATAAAACTAAAAACGAAAATCTAACTTAGGCGTGTGACAAAAAGTTTTCAGTTAAAAGTACACAAACAGAAATTAATAATCTAGCAAGTTTTCCCTCTAAACGGAATTAATTAACGGAGAGTATTGTAAAACTTAAAAGACTTTGAAATTTAGGACGTGTATAATATAATTATAGTGTTTTTCAGAAACAAAACGAAAACGATTTCAATTCTAAAAATATCAGCAAACCAGAAACGTGTCTCTTAAAGTTCCCTTTTTTTAATAGTCTGCCTGAAATGCACTGAAATATTTGAAAATAATTTTGAAATTTAATTGAAATATTATTTTTTTTTTTGGAAATTTTTTCTTCCAGAGAAATGTTGTTGTAAAATATTTGCTAGAAAAAAAAAAAATAATAATTAAAGAAATATTATCTTTAGCAAGCGACCCCATATTGTGTAAAAAAGTGTGTTGCGACAATAAAAAAAAAAAAATTATAAGTTTCAGAAACTAAAGATCCGCTCGATCGATAATTGAAATATAGAAAATTTAAAAATGTTTGCGCGGTTTCGTAATTTATTTTCGAAAAACAAAACGGAATCGGAAAAGGCAACGATTACATCGCGCGATAGTTCGGTAGATAATGCAAATACGTCGGCGAATGTGAACGGGTCATCCGAAGAGCCTTCACAATTAGAAGGTTTAAGTTTACTCAAAAGTCTAGTGGAAAATGAGCAACAGAGTCAGGCTAAGAAAAGTGTGAAAAGTGCATCAGTTCCGCCAAATTCTCTCAGTGAAGAAGTAGCGGAGTTACTGAGCAAAAAAATTTTGAAAAATCAAGAGATCACAGCTAATAAAGAAGAAAACATTTTGAATGAATCTACTCGTATTAAGCAAGAAACTGATGATGCAATTATAAAAAGTAACAAAGTTTCGGAAAATATTGTTGCTGATAAAACACCTGCCGGCGACTCGAAATGCACCAACATCGAAGAGTACAATAAACTTTCAATGAATTCGCAAGAATATATGGAAAAATCGAACAACTCTTTTGTCGATGTCCCACAAAGATCAAATAATATAGAAATTAGTATTATTCAACAGGCTGAGGATCAAAATTCTCCCCAAATAACCTCTGACGAAAAAGCAACTGATCTGGTTTCGGAAGCAATAATTAATGAACAAATTTCAAAGATTAAACAACCATCTGACAAGCAAAGACTTCAAAACATTGAAAAAGTAGACACTAAGACTGGAAAAGACCACGACGATCTTATAAATATCGTTCGTGAAAATTTTCCCGATTTTTCCGATAGTTCAAAATCTTTATCCCAATCTTCGGTTAAAGAAATTCAAGAACATTCAACTGATCAATCACCTTTTTTACAAAAAAACTTGAAAATTAATCTTTGTAATAATTCTAGTATTGTAGTGGAGGATTTGCCGTCTGAAATAACAACACCGAGTCCCACCGTTGAAAGCACGATATCGGGTAGTAGTAGTAGCAGCAACACTACTACTTTGGAGTCCTGCTCAATCAGTGCAACACTAGATCCCAGCAAAATTATTGTCAATCCTATTGATAATAATGCTTTGGCCTGCACTGCCATCACCCATAAACTGAGCGATATTGCCGAAGTTGCTGAATCTTTGGACGCTGTCATACGAGATGTACAAGAAAATCTTCAATCTGTTGAGGTTGATTCAAGTCCCAGTCAGAGTGATAAAAAAATGGGTACTCTGACAAGTACAAGCAGTGAGGTAAGTTGATGATAATAATTATGAGTTACTAATAATATAAGTTTAGATTTAGACAAAAGGGCAGTAGTGCCATGGCCGTGGTAGAAAATATTTTTGGTCAAATGGTTTCTTTATCAATGGCTGACTGTTTTACATTGTGTCGGAAAAAAAATCGGTAGAATTCGACCAGAGAATGATCTTAAGTTATCTTTACGTTAACTTACAAATTTACTGTTACACACATGATCGTGCAAAGTTATATTAATAGATAAGTTAATTATGGGAAAACAAGTTTGTATATACTTTAGAAATTTTAGAACTTAGGATCACCAGCGCATGCACTAACAAATATTTAACAAAACTTATGAAATTTAACTTTTTTTTAATACAAAAGTTTTTATTCAAATCTAGTTCAGAGTTCACTAAAAAACTAAACAAAATTTCGTTACGGGGTTTCATCTGCCGTGACTAGGAAGAATTTTGCCTATACAATTGTATAGTGGTTCACTTCTTTGCTATTTAGTTTTTGAACTTGCTAAGCGCTTCTCATTTCCGCGATTTCCTTCGTAGATGACACTTTCTGAAACATCCAGTGGTACAACATAGCTTTTGATGTCTTCCCGGCGCTGGAACGTCCGGTGGTGCTTCTTTACAGGTAGGATGTTCTGTTTCGAATGAGGGTGGGGGGGTATTGAAAACCTTTTACATTAAAATCAAAGTCTATTGGAATTCGAATAGGGGAATTTCGTTTGCTTATTTAATATTTGAAAGTTGTTTTTGGTGTAAGTTTTTATTTTATAAAAAATTAAAAAACCAAAAATTGGCCCAAAATTTAAAAAATATGATCCAAAAAAGGTTTCAAGAAATAAGAAAATTAATACTTAAGTTTGTGTTGTTGTTTGCAATATAAAACTTTGGCAGAATTTTGTATGGCCCCAAAAAGAAGTTTTGTTAAATCGGTTTATAAACAAAGAAGTTACGCGGTAATCAATATTTCGGGGAAACATTTTTTCCCCGATTTGAAACATAAAAAAAATTATGGTGCCAAACTGCAAACAGAAAAAGAATTTTGCAAATCGGTTCACAAATGATTGAGTTAAACGTGTAAAACAAACGATTTGATAACCAGCTCCTTTTTTAAAGTCTGTTAAAAAATTTAAACTATTAGCCATGTCGCAGAGTTCCGAAACGGAATTCAATCCGTATTTTGATTGTGAAAAAAAGGAATAGAAAAGAAATAATATTTCCATTTTTAAATTTACAAATTTTATTTTTCTAAAAGTGGTTTTATTCCGAAAGCTATTTTCGTTATTCGCGTTTTGAAGAAATAAAATACAAATTTAATTCCGTTTCCGAACGGAATAGATCTCTGTGACATGGCTGTATATAAAGAAAAAAATCTTTCAAAAATTTCAAGTTATTAAAAATTTTATTTTGCAATTATTTCAAAATTGAAATGTTTCTTATCCTCTTTTCCTGTACAGGATTGGCATTCCCGCTCCACTGAAGATGACTCCTTTGCTACAGCATCTGAGGGAAATTTTACACCCTCTTCATCGTCTTTTCAAACAGCATCGGGTGGAACATCTTCGTATATAAGTTGTGATAAAAATTCTTTCGATGCCAGCGAAGCAGACGATTCAACGTATGCATTTGAAATGCCTGAATTAACTTCACCATTAAATATGTCCTTTGAGGGATCTGAACAGAGTTATTCCAACGTTGATTTGACAGCACAAGACAAACGCAAAACGTCCACTAAGATAAAGGAAAGTGTTTGTAAGGAAGATCAAAACAGTATAGCTGACATCGAAGAGTTGCACAGTGAAAATGTAACACCTACACCGATGGAACATTATGTTGGATATCCTGTCAACAGCATACCGATCGAATCGGAAACGGAATTCGAAGTAGCCGGCATTGTTGACGACACAACATCGATGGATATTTTGACCGAACATACAACAATGCCAATGTCTAGAACACCAGAGGTGAGCCCTTCAACTTCTTCAAACATGTGTTCGAATCATAATCCAATAACAACACAATTGAGTGTTAATATGGCCATAGATTCGAATGATCAAGAGCAAGAACAACAACAAAATGCTACTAACAACAGCAACAACAATAATAATAATAATAACAAAATTGCATGGCGGCGTAGTAAATATTATGAAAACATAACCAAGCAAACAATTAAGGGTTTCTTATGAAGTAATAGACAAAAATTCTTGTCTATAAGTTCATTTGCTTTTTTTAACCTTGAACTTGAGGTCATCTCAAAAATGCTTTAATTTATGTGTTTTTGTTTTATCTATTTATTTTTATATGAAATTTTCATTGGAATGATGCCTGTTAAATAGTTTCTAATATTTTTTTTAAATTATTTTTTCTCGTTTTATAATTTTAATTGAAAAAGCTTGCTGCTGACAATTTGTGTGCGTTTGCTAGCGTCACGTTTATGAAAAAATTTCTATTTTAATTTGTTTTATTATATTTTGTTATAATTTATTGCTTGTGTTTTTGTTTATTTTTTTAATCTTTGGTTTTTTTTAATAATAAATAACCACCTCTAAATATTGAGAATTCCAAATATATAGTGTGTTTGGTGGAAAGTGTTACTATAACCGAAGTGAACGTACGTACTATTGCGCCCACAAGTTTTCGAATATACTTTTTTTATTTTATAAATATTTTCAAATTAAGAATTTGTAACATAAATTCTTGGTTTTTATTCACCATTTCTCGTATAAGTTGAAAACTTTTGGGATACACTGTACATATATAAAATTGGTAATTTAATTGATATGATATACATTTATAAATTTATTTATAATTTCAAAATTACAGCTAAATTTGCCATTGTATTGTTTTTTTTTTTTTTTTTAAATTAAATGCATTTATTTCTATAAGAAACTTTGTATATTTTTATTTTTCCACTAATCAAATATTTTAGTCAATATATACATATTTAGATTTTAATTAAACATATTTATAGTTGAAACAAAAAATTTTACAAGAAATTAGCAAAAAAAATTTTATAATTTTTTTTAAATTGAAATAAATAATAAAAAAAAAACATTCACGTTTTTAAGGAAATTCTGTGCGTTTTTAAAAACTTTTTTAAAATTTTGCAAATTTTGTATATATGTATGTACATATAAAAAAACAAACACCGCTTAAATTTATATCAAAATTATTTTCGAAAATTTGCTTTGATTCGAACCATACCGTACCGAATAAATATATTTCTTCTCAATTGAGTTTAAGGAAATGTTTCTTTTTAATATAGAAAATATTTCTGACGAGATCTGAATCCGAATCGAAACTTTGAGGTTATAGCGAAAAACCACCGAAAATAGCTGAAAAAACCCTCAGTTTTTGAGATTAACTTAAGTTAGATTGGCCTACATGTACGTATGAACGAATGGATATGAGTCTGGCCAAATTCAACGACACTTTATTGTTATAATAGCGATGTTATTATGGATCCTATTCAAAGGCATGCTAATGGCAACATTTGAATTGAATGTGTTTTTTTTTTTTTCAAAAAAAAATTTCGATTAATCAAACTAAATTACTCGAATAAAGCTTTAATCGCAATTAAACATTTTTATTTGATCTCACATTATTTGACTAGAATTGTTCGATTAATCGGAACAAATATTATTCGATTGAGTATCGTAATGTTTATTGGCTTTAATTTCCCATTGATCCAAATGAGTGACAAACAAAAATGTGCCCACAAATGGCGAAATTCCCGTAGAGCTCATCAAAATATACATAAATTTTAATATTCAAAATTTTATAGAAAAATTCTCAAATACAATTGAGAAATCGGACTTACGTAGTCTATAACCGTGGAACCTTGGCTTTAATTTCCCATTGATCCAAATGAATGACACACAAAAATGTAACCACAAATGGCCAAATTCCCGTAGAACTCATCAAAATTTACATTAATTTTAATTTTAAAAATTTTATAGAAAAATTCTCAAATACAATTGAGAAATCGGACGGACTTACATAGTCAATTAGTATGGATTCTTGGCGTTAATTTCCCATTGGTCCAAATGAGTGACAAACAAAAATGTGCCCACAAATGGCCAAATTCTCGTAGAACTCATACAAAGTTATCTTAGTTAAGATACATTTATATCAACTAGCAAAGATGTAAACCAAAAAGTTCCATCGAGATATGTTGGCAATGTCCCGACTAAACATATTTAACTTTTGAGTTAAATATGTCATGACGTAAGCTCTTACGTAAAACATATTTAACTCGGCATATTTATCTTTACACACATAAAGAGTTCCTAAGCCGCGTACCATTTTTTTTATTACCACCAGCAACAGCTTATTTTTACAATTTCTTTTGGAAAAGTTTGTGGTTGTGAAAACAAACAATAAAAAGTGTTTGGTGATTTTTTTAATGAGCTACAGAGATGTTTCCTCCTTCTTCGATCATTCATTGTTCAAAGTAAAGAACAGAAAGGATGATCGAAAATAACTAGGAACTAGGTGTTCCTTTTATCTTTTGCACCCGTCGGAACGACTCCGCATTTTGCCCCATTCTATAAATAACCAACATTCAATTTTATAGGTAACAAAAACAAACAACAGCAATATGAAATAGACATGAATACTTTGCCGTACGGGCTGGGCTGTATAAAGTTTTATAACGTTTGTGGTAGCTGTTGAATTTTTAAAAATAAATTATCTATTTGAAGCCAAAATATGATATAAGAAAAATTAATTTATAACATGGATATATTTTATTTTATTTTTAGATTTCTTTATTGTTGCACCTTGTTTTCCTTTCATTTTATTTCATACATGACACAGAATTAATGTCAGTATTTTTAAATCTTGTTTCGAAAATTCTAGTAAATATTTCTATTCACACTAATAATAATTTGCATCATAAGCAGCGGCCTTGAACTGTATTTGCAAATGTTTGCTGGGCTGGACAGTTATAAAGAAAGCTGGAGTTTTAAAGCATACGTTAAGGCAACAATAATAAATTTGTAGCAGTTAGCTTTACTTCTATAAATGAAGCATTTAAAATCTGTTATATCGTAAAGTGTTATAACTTGCAGTTTCGACGCTGTGTTAAATATGTTCTTTTTATACTTTTTTTATACAAACTTTAGAAATCTGTAGTATTATATCGCTTACCTGAAACGAAAGAGTGAAAAATATGTTATTAGATTTTCATTTTCGAGAATTAACAACAAAATAAAAATACTTAAAAAGTTTAGTTAGTTTTACTGTCGAATAAAATACAAAATGGCAAAAGCAAAAGGTTTTTATTATTTTACTAGATGATTCATCTGTCATTTAACAACAAAAATAATTTTTTTTTGTTTGAAATACGAATTGTGTTAATAGTTTAGTAAATACAGAAATTGTCCCCTCACTCCCTCCTCCCTAGCGATTTAAAATATACTTTAAAACCTAATCTCATATCTACCAAATATGAATAAAAAATTGCATTAAAATCGGTCGAGCCGTTTCGAAGGATTTCGATAACACAGGCTCCTATTCAAGGGCATGCTAACGGCAACATTTGAATTGAATGTGTTTTTTTTTTTTCAAAAAAAAAAAAAATTCGATTAATCAAACTAAACTACTCGAATAAAGCTTTAATCGCAATTAAACATTTTTATTTGATCTAACATTATTTTACTAGAATTGTTCGATTAATCGGAACAAATACTATTCGATTGAGTATCGTATTGTTTATTGGCTTTAATTTCCCATTGGTCCAAATGAGTGACAAACAAATATGTGCCCACAAATGGCCAAATTCGCGTAGAACTCATCAAAATTTACATTAATTTTAATTTTCAAAATTTTATAGAAAAATTCTCAAATACAATTGAGAAATCGGACTTAAATAGTCAAAAAGTATGGATTCTTGGCCTTAATTTCCCATTGGTCCAAATGAGTGACAAACAAAAATGTGCCCACAAATGGCCAAATTCCCCTAGAGATCATACAAAGTTATCTTAGTTAAGATACATTTATATCAACTAGCAAAGATGTAAACCAAAAAGTTCCATCGAGCTATGTTGGCAATGTCCCGACTAAACATATTTAACTTTAAATTAAATATATCATGATGTAATCTCTTACGTAAAACTTGTTTAACTCGGCATATTTATCTCCACACACATCCAATGTAGTGATCACCGTAGAAAAAGCATTTATGGGCCATTTAAAATTTATTTTCTTGTACGGTTGCTATATATTTTTAGAAATTTAGAGAGGCAAATTGCCAATTAATTTAGGAAACGATTTTCTTTTGAAATTTGATGGGATTTGCTTGCGGATTGATTTCATATGTTTTCAGTTTGGGAGGGAAGGCCCTCCCAAATCTATGATAGATTAGTTGTGTTTGCCGTTGTCGGTGATGGTCGTCCTAAAAATTAACTAGAATTAATTTTCAAAATTTTAGTTAATTTTTTTTGTGAGTTAAGTTCGTCAGTTAGCACAAAACCGTCGACGAAGTAAAACAATTAACAAAATGCCTGCAGTGCGCTGCAGTATTGCTCTAAAAATGATCAAAAGGCGCAATAGCAGAGTTGTAAAAGAATTATGTCTTCTTCTCTAGTACTTCTTGCATTAGTAAAAGCCATTCCAAATAAATTTGAGAGACACAGTCTGAAGATGAAATATTGCATTGTTGCAAGTGACATTTAGTGTTGTTTAAGTAGTTTTCCTACTGGACCTTTTAATCTTCCATATCGGCTTTTGAACGTATTTAGTATGCAGTGTTTAAGCTCAAGGAAACAATATTACATTTGTTTAGCGTGGTACCTTTGGCACTCTGATATTTTTCTTTGCATAAACATTTTAGTATTATTATTTTTTTTTTTTGGGGATACCAGAATATTCAATTTGATTTTACCTTAAGCGCCATGCGTTTGAAATGGCGCGTCACATTTAAATAATCGTGACTTATGCAGTGAAGCATAAAAATCGCTAAAATATAGACACATTATATGTATGTGCATATAAACATATTGACAAGCCACATAAACTATTTGTAGCACATATTAGCGAAAAATAACAAACAACGACAAAAAACAGACTCTTCAAAAGGCAAAAATGCCACACAACAAAACACCATAAAATCAACGAAAAAAAGCAAAATGGAAAATTGAATAAAAAGTGTTTTATTTTTGTTGAATAAATAAATTTATTAATAAAAAAAAGTTTAATTCAATTAACGATTGATGAACGATGAGTGTTTAAGAGGGGAAAGGAGGAAGCGAGGAGAGGTAAAAAATTAAACCAAAAACGAGGGTTTTTGTTTTCTAATTTTAATTCACATTCTGTTAGACTTTTCATTATACGAGTATATAGAAAAAACTATGTGCAACAAGTTGTGGCATACATAACGATGGCATTTCCCTTTCATACATTCCCTAATGCATCATTACATTATTTGTTTTCATGCATTTTGCTATAAATCCCATTATAAGAAAAAAAAACTTCATGGTTTTCTATTTAATTTCATAAAGTATCCATCCGTCCGCATTTGGAGAACCATAAAAATCCACAACAAGTGGTATGAAATACTAAAGATGATAATTATCATCATCATCATCATGATGTTGTTGGTTGCTGGTGGTGGATGGTTACTTGCCGCAAAATTATGAAATTCATTGTTTCATATTTATCATCTTCTCTTGATGATGTGTGTGCCAGCCAGTGTCGGTGTGCGAGTGTATTTTTGTCTGTACTATTTTTTCTTTAATTGTTAATTTTGTGTAAATAATACTTTTTACTCTAAATTGTTTCTTGTTTTCTCATATAAAATAGATTGTATAACAATTTAATTACGTTATTTTATAGTTGTTGCTTAATTTATAAAATGTTGCAAGTCTCGAGTACCTTAAAACAACATGTGCAACATTCTACCATCACTTTGCGTGTAAATTTAATGAAAATTGGACACTTGGAATATTTCAACGCCATCATTAGAAATATTTTCAATAAAAATTGTGTTGGTTTTTTTTCGTTTTTGAAAATCAATTGAACATTTTTAAGTGGAATATGGTTTGGCAAAGTACTTCATATTTTTCTTCTTTGGAACTTATATTTGGATGCTGTTTTTTTTTTTTTTTTCATTAGGACCAGCACCCAGGGGATGACCTCTACGTAGGAAGTGCATTGTACCGGAACTCAGTGAGAGGGATAGGGTAGAGAAGATAGATGTTGAAAATTTAGAAGGCTTAAATCTTTTACAACTCTGCTATTGCGCGTTCGTCCCAATTATGTTCCCCGCAATATATTAATTTTTATAGCAGTTTTGAGGCGCCTCCGGTGTTACGTAGACGCATTAACTTTGTTAAGCTGTATTGGCAGGCATTTTATTAATTGTTTTACTTCTCCGATGTTTCTGCTAACCGACGAAGGAGGGCGATGTTGTGCACATTAGCTTGGAACAGCATCAATCGCTGTCGGAACATTTTTTTAGTGACCAGTGCTATGCCTTCATCAATGCCTTCATCAATGTCTCACTAATGTACAACATTAGAGAAATTAATGATGTTGATTGACTTGCTTTGGCCAGGGTTTGAACCCAGGCCCCAAGTCATTGTTTGCTTAGTAGTCAGCGCGCTAACCACTTCAGCCAACACCACCTTCAATGGTAATACATACGCATTTTTCGATTTCTAATTGTTTGAAATATGAAATTTATACGGGCTCAAGGTGGGCGGAAACAAATGAATGGGATTTGTGGAGGAGCCTACAATTGGATTTTCTAACAACGTGATAGTTTATAAATCGAGTGTTAAATCAAATTATATGATTTCTTCAGACCTCGTTGACTCCTTCCTAAAAAGTTTATTATAAGTATATTAATTATCTTTTTTTTTATGTCAACAGAGCAAAGTAAACCTGTTAACAGAGCTCTGTTAAGTTCTATGGTTCGTGTTTAGGGTTTTGCATTATATAAGTTAATTTAACACATTAACAATTTTTTTATTTTATCACTCTTCTCTACCTGCCACAATTATGAAAATGGGTGTCCAAAGTTTTAATTTTATTCACAAATAAATGGTGAAAAATAATGGAAAAAAATGTTTGAATTTCTGATTACCGTGCCAGCACTAATGTTGTTTAGAAACACCAATACTTTCTTAGAAATGGTAGAGTACAAAAATGAAAAAGAAAAACAAAACGTTTTAATAAAATTATGAATTAATGACGCGATGTAGTAAAAAAGAAACAAGAAAAAACAAAGACAACACTTTTTCAAAGCTGTCGGCATTTCTCTGTAAAATCATGCTGTTTGTATTTGAATCCACACCAAAAGTATGCCACAACTTTCGCACACCAAACAGTTTCAATTTATTTAACTTCCTCCCCCCCCAAAAAAAAAAAAAAGAAAAAATATTTATTTATGTCCACTCTGTTGTGGCAGTTGAAAAGAGCACCAAAAAGAAAATAAAAATAAACAAGAAATCTTTTGGTAAAATTTGCCGCACTCCTCAACGAACAACCTCCTGCACACTTTTCCACGTCCACCAGCAAAATTACACGAGATGTTTTATCTTTACAACGTTGCGACGTTTTGGTGTTCGTTTTATCCACAAGCGTTGATAGATTTTCATTATTGTGGTGTTATTGCTGTTAAGTTTTGATTTTCACATTGAATCTTTCGCTTCCAGACTTAATTGATGGTTTTGATTAAAATCTTTAGTTGCAATCAACCATTCATTCATTCATGTACTCGTAGCTAAACATTTGATAAAACAGAGTTTTAAATCCGAGATTTATTCTTGTTGATCTTTTTATTTTGTTTGTATTAGATTTCTTGTTGCATTTGTGCATGTTGCTGTCGGCTTTTGTTGTAATACAAAAAAGCAGATACGCTTCAATATTTAAATGCGATGTCGCGTCTCTATCGTTACCGTAATAGTTTGCAGCAGCAGCATCATCATCATCATCATCGTCAAAAGCTTAAAAATCGACAGCATTTGTTTTTTGTTTAATTTTTGTTGGCTTTGTTCAATGAATTGAGCACAAAATCATGATCATGTGAGAGTTCTTATTTTACTGCTTAGCAAAATTTTGTATTAAAATGCAAAATGATTTTTTTTTTGCCGGGTTATTTTATTGTTTAAATTTGTTTTTATTCAGTGGTTATTTGTTTGCTGCACCCATCAAAAATAATAATATTCTATTTCAAGTTTTATAAAATTTGAATTAAATATTTTTCAATATAAAGAAAAAGTCAAGGATATTTTTGCAAGTCTTGCAAATTAATTCTAGTTAAGTTTTAGGACGACCATCACCGACAAAGGCAAACACAACTAATCTATTATAAGCATTTAATTTGGGAAGAAAAGACGTCCCTAACAAACTGAAAACATATGAGATCAATCCGCAAGCAAATCCCAGCAAATTTCCAAAGAAATTTGAAAATCGTTTCATAAATTAATTGGCAACTCTAACCTCTAAATTTCGAAAAATATGTACACAGCAACCGCCTTCTTATAATCGCGCAAGAAAATAAATTTTAAATGGCCCATAAAAGCTTTTTCTACGGTGATCCCTATTTTGGGGGTGCCAACTTGTCCCTGCAAGAAACGACGATATGCAACATTAAAGTGTTTTGGGCAACTTGTCTTAGATTGAGAAAAATATTTGACCGTTGAAAACAAAAATAAAGAATTTCATAAATCAGACCATAAGTGGAGGTGGAGTTATGCGATAAAACATATTTTGGGTAGGGTGACAACTTGCCGACGGATTTTCAAAAATAAATTTATGAGACCAAACTGCAAACAAGATCAGTATCAAACAAATAGAAAATTGTAAAACTCGTACCATAAATGGAGGTGTTATGATGCAATAAACAATATTTTGCGGAGGAGGTGTAGGATAACAACGCCAAGAATTGACACAGGAAATCTTTAGTAATAAACTCAAGTAACAATTATTTTACATATTTTTGTTTATTCTTAGATTGATGTCAGTTTATTGATGACATTTATCACAAAATTGATATCACAGGTTTAATGACAGGGCGCCATTGATGACATTTGTCACAAAATTGATATCACAGGTTTAATGACAGGGCGTCATCAGACCGGTAGAAAATGATTTTTTTGCATAATAAAATATTTTCTAAAATATAAAAAAACCGTAATTTTAAATCACTGAACGCTGTCAACATTCACATGTTATTTTGGTGTAGAGTACTATGTGAGATCAGCTCCTGTGAATGTTAAAAAATTTTTTTGGGTGGCCTTCTTCTGTCTGTTTTTATGTTTTTAGAGAATGCTGCGTTTCAATTTCTTGTCTTGAAATCCGTTAGAGATTGAGAAGCATTTGAAAGTTTGTTTTTTATTGTGATCACGATCTTTGTTGGGTCGATTTTGTGTAGCATATTAACAAAAATTCTTTATACACGAACGCGTTGACTTTCTTTCTTTGTGGATAAGTAGTGAATTAATGGTTGGTTAATTTCAACAAGTGTTCTTTTGTTAAAATTAAGGCAATTTTTTTCCAACTTTTTTTTTTTTTAATAGAAAAGAGTGTTAAATTTTAATTTATTGTTGTACTAAATGATAAAATAATTCTTTTTGTTTGTGTAATAAAATTTTTACTTCAAAACGAATATGTATTCGTTGTGTAAAGTCGTTGATCAAGTGATATTTTAAAGCGGAAGTATTATTAAATGGAACGACTTCCAAGAATTTCAATAAATTATAATATTAAATAGCAAACATTACAATTAAGTTTAATAAAACTGTTGCAAATGTGAAAAAAAGGTTTTACTTTTACAACATTTTCTTTTTACCAATAGTTTCTCATGATTCATTGAAAGTAAAAAAGAAAAAAACGGAAATGCAGACAAGACAGACTATCATATGGTAGACAAAATTTTTCACCCATGACTTTGATCGCCAAATATTTGAAATTTGGTGGAAAATCTATTATAAAAGATTATTTTATAAAAAATTCATAGAAACAAATTTAGGAAAAATACCTTGAGAATTATTAATTTGGGGCATGTGAAACGAAAGGATGAAAACCAAATCATTACAATGAAATATGTAAAAGATTTCATAAAATATTAAAGAAATTTTTAAAATATTTACAAATGCCACTTTAGAAATCAAAATAACTTTTTTGTTTAAATTTAATGTAAAGAAAGATTCTGTACATTCAGTGAAAAATATTGATTATAGTGAGTAGTAAAAATAGATATAATATTGAGCAATTGTAAGCCATATGTATTGAATAAACAAATACATATGCATATACATATATGCAAAATATGCAACTACATGAAAATATGCAAATAACGCGAATTTTACTAATTTATATCGAAAGCTTTCATTTAAAATCTGGACACTATTAATTGCATAAAAATTTTTTAATAATACAAAAATCTTTACATTGTCATTTTACAACGATTTAAATGAAAGAAATCTATAAAATCTTTGAAATGAAGATTCTTTAATGTCGCAACATATCAAGAGCATTTCAAATTTAAACGATTACATTTCTCTCAATATATGTTAACTGTTTTACATTAACGCACAATTAAGTTCGTTTTGTGGCAGAATTTTGCACAAGAAAACAACTAAATGAACAGAGAACTGGCCGGCCAACAACAGTCAGTGTAACAAGCTGAAATATTGTTTCATACCCGTGAATTTATTTTTTTTTTTTTATTAAATGTCAATATAGATTTTTGCGCATTGATTCCATACGGTAGGTAGAGCATACTTCAAAGGCCATATCAGGGTTGGAAAATTCATCACAATGAGAATTTTGTTTGTAGTAATGTTTGGTTTATAATGTACTAACAAAATTTTTCATTAGAAATATTTAAACTTTACAACACTTTAATAAAATGAAATTTTATGATGAAAAAAAAAAAAAATTCCAAACTTCTCAGCAAAAATTTCTATTGAAAATTAATAAGAAAAAATGCTAATGAACCATTCCGTACTTCTACTTTGGCATTTTAATTAATTACTTTAACAGAGCGAATTCATTGGAGGCAAGTAGTTGTCTCATTGACATACAAATAAAGGGTGTTTTTTTATATTTTACTCCCACGAAATTATTTAAAAACAAATATATAAAAATAAAAAAAAAAATATATTGGACCTGCAACTAGCAACCAATCCCTTGCAAACGAAAACAATAATTTTGAAAATTGGCCAATAAAGTTATGCGACAATTATATTTTGTGGGGGGAAGGGGGGGGGGGGCGTAAGACCTTTCTGCCGATTTTCCAAAGAAATATAAGATCCAACTGCATTGCTGTCGGTAAAAGACCACATATATGGTATTGAATTCGCCTTCGTTCAAAAAAAAGTTTCACGTAATTTTCAATTGCAATCGAAACCGATTGTATTGTTTCTTTTGGTATTAGGACCAGCACTCAGGGGATGACCCCTACGTATGCAGTGCACTGTGCCGGAACTCAGGGAGAGGGATAGGGTAGAGAAGATAGATGTTGAAAATTTAGAAGACTTAACTCTTTCACAACTCTGCTTTGCGGGTTATGTTACTTTTAATAGCAGAGTTGAAGCGCCTCTGGTGCTAAGTAGACTCATTAACTTTGTTAAGCTGTATTAGCAGGCATTTTATTAATTGTTTTACTTCGGCGATGTTTCTGCTAACCGACAAAGGAGGGCGATGTTGTGTACATTAGCTTGGAACAGCATCAATTGCCGTCGGAACAGTTTTTTAGTGACCAGTGCACATGCCTTCATCACTTAAATAGTCCTACAACAATTAACACAATGTCTCACCTATGTGCATTAGAGAAATTAATGATGTTGATTGACTTGCTCTGGCCAGGGTTTAAACCCAGGCCCCAAGTCATTGTTTGCTTAGTAGCCAATGCGCTAACCACTTCAGCTAACACCACCCTCAATTTCTTAATTTTTAGAGCAGTGTTGCAGCGCCTCTGGTGTTAAGTAGATACATTAGATTTATTCTTCTGTGAGCAGTAATTTTTACATGTTTTACTTCGCCAATGATTCTACTAGCCGACGAACGATGTGGTATTAATTAGATGGGGACTAAATGCTGCTATGCCTTCATTACATAAACAGTTCAACAACAATTAATAGAATGTCACAGTAAAGCACATCAGAGAAATTGATGTTGTTGATTGACTAAGTCATAGTTTGATTTGTAGCCAACAGGTTAACCGCTTCAGTCAACACCATCCTCAGTCGACGGTTTTTTTAAAAAAACTACGAGATGAAATTAAAAAAATTGAAGTATGTTCTTATCGAATCCCATTAAAAAATTTAGACAAAATTTCTAGTTCTAGTTGGTGCCTACTTTTATCGCCTCAACTTTTTATGGTCTTAGAAAACTTTTTATATTTGAAATGAATGAAAATACCAAGAGATCTGCATAAGATCTGCATAAGTATCAGACAGACTTACTTGGGGTGGTCTACGGCCAGTTAAAATAACAGGATTATGTTTCCATAATTCTTTAAAATGACAAAATACAGCAGCTGAATATGATGGCAATACTTTGGGGAAATTAATAATAAATCTATGTATACAAATAATAGCCGGGAAAGATGTTATTTTGAAAAATATACGTACGTGCCACAACATGAATCAAACTTTAAAAAGACTGCTTAGCTTAAAGCTAAGTAACATTTTAAAACCTACAATTTCCATCTCTGGATCAGCTTAGTTAACCAGACAGCCAACCAACCAACCAAACAACCAACAAACTAAATAAACAGGCATAAAATTTTCGCAGCAACAAGACGTCAGCCGTTACGTTAGATGAATTTGATCATTTTATTCTGTTGCTGATATTTTATGTTGATCATAAAGCGGCAACGTCAAGCAGCAACGTTACCGACACCAACAACAACCAATGATCGGTTGCTATAAAATATTTTGTTTTCAGTCTCGTCCGAGTAACGCGTGTGTACGGTACGAATTATCTAACAGAATCAATATAAACGCGTGCGAATTATTATTCAATTCAAAATACTGAAATCAATTTCAAAAAATAAAAAGGTGTGAGTGATTGAAAGAAGAAGAAGAATATATGTAAATGATTGTATAAAAAAAAACTGATTAATTGCTATAGAAATTAATTAATTCTAAAATACAAAATCTATTTTAACAAAAAAAAAAGTATATTTTGTTTTAACATTAAATGAAAAGAAAAATTAGTTAACAAAAAGTTTTTGAATTTTCACACCTTTTGTCAAAATTGTTTATTTAATAAAACAAGATAATTTGTCTGTTTGTTTGCTTTTTTTTTGCGTTTATTCAAAAGTTACATCAGTGCGTGTTAAATTAATGAATTAGTGAAGGGAGAATAATAAAAATAAACAAATAAAAACGATTATTTTTTACATAAAAAAAAGATTAAAACCGATAAATGTGTGCGTGTGTATGCGTTTGTGTTTCTAAGTAATTCTTTAAATGCTCAAGAGCTTTCAACGAAATGTATTTGAATAACATTAAACAAAAATTATTACCTTAAAAGATAAAAGGGAAATACAAATTTCATAAATTGTTCTGAATTAATTGGATGACCTTTTCTGTATTTTATGCGAGATGAAAATTTAAATCACTATTAATACGAGTGAAATAGAGGAAAGGAACTGATAAAAAGTTTTTCCAAACTGATTAGTTGTACAAGTAATTAGTGGAATTTCTGCAAGTTGTGCTTCCACAACTACTCCCTAATGTTCTGCTGCGGGGAAGCTTTCAGACGAAACTTCTTTTAAGGACTATTTAGAAACTAAAGTTTCCTCTTTCCCCTAAAGAACAAAAAAAAAAAATAATTACAAATAATAATTCTTAGATATTTTCTAGAAATTTGTGAAATATTTTATTTAATTACCTTAAATTGTTTCATTAAGCCAATTATTCATGTGATCCAGACATGAAATATATACATATATATATTGATTCCTTTAGTTCCTATAAGGAGCATAGGGCCTCCCATGAAATGCTCAACGAATATTAAAAGTTTTCGATAGTGAAAAATAGAAATTTACAGCTTGGGAAAATGAGATGCCGGAAAAACTAAAATTTTAAGGGGGAAAATTCTCTTATTCCAAAAAAGTCCAGGAATAATAAAAAATAGGGAGAGGTTACACATGGACCAGGTGTTAACATACGAGTATGTGAGCTTAACTAAAATTGTGGGAAATAAAATCAGCACTCAGTTGGGGATAAAATTTATGCTGTGGAAAGGACGCGAAAACTCATCCGGCGGAAAATATGTAATTCATTAAGTTAGCATTGATTCCATTTAAAAAATCCGTAGAGATGTCTTATTAATTTTGTTCTATTTTATTAGGTATTTATTACGCACTATTTTCTCTGTGTGATGTTAGGAAGTACAGAATGTCATGGTACGTCCGGAATGCTTATTTACAACATGAAGTTGTATTATCTGGATGAGGGGTAATGAAAACATTTTTATAAAATTTACATCTGTTTGGACTTGAACCAAGAAGCTTCGGCTTCGTAAATAGGCACTCTAACCATCTCACTACTACACCTTCCTACATGTTACCAATCAGTTTAAGAAGATGATTTACACATGATCATACAGGAAGGAACCTAATGAAATCAATAAGGAATACCTTTTTGCAAAAATCAATAAGATGTCCTAATGAAATCAATAAGATATCCCTTTTTTATACAATTCATTTGAAAATCTAATGAAATCAAAAAGTTTTTCTCTATGGATTGTTTTTTTGATGCCAAAAATAAAGGAAATTGGGTAAAAAAAAAATTGTGAATAACAAGTTTTCTTCTTGATTTTATGTATTTTCCTTCTTGATAAAATTAAAAAGATTTGCCACATAAAAATAATAAGGAATCTCTTCGGAAAAATCTTCGCTTCTTTCTGCTGGGATACCTTACCTTTAGCCTAAAAACGTTTCATAGAGAAAATCTTCTTGATTCCATTAGGCAGTTTTGGCTCTGTGGAGATTTTATTTACTATAAGGGATCAGAAAGTAGGGTAAAATATCTCACAGAAATTTTAATCATATTTGGGCCGTTAGAAATTCACTACCAATTCGCTTCATTGGTTAAATATCAGTAAAAAAAAATTATTTGAATACCAATTTTTCGTTATCGAATTCGGTTTAAAATTTTTAGTATTAATTAATGCAGGTAGTTGCTGATCCAAGCCAAATTTTTCAATACATGTAATAAGAAGTTCTTCCTAGAAAACCTGACTTCAATTAAAAAAGCAAATCGAACAGATTACAAAATCGATGCCTCTATGCGAAAGTTTAAAATCCGATCAAATCCAATTTATATTTTGCTTCCACGAAAGATTGAAGCCCCTTTACCAAAAAAAAAAAAAAAAATTGTAAATCGGCTTAACTACGGATTAACTTAGAAATATTTATTGGGCCTACTTTTCTTTTGAAGCAAAATCGGTTCCTAAATAGTACTACTCGGAGTGCAAGCAAACCTTTTCAAACCAAAGAGAAAAATATTAATTAATACATTAATTTTGTAATTATTGATATAAAATTTATTTCTTTTAAATAAACTTAATGCAATGACTAGGTTCTTTGCAGACATGTTAGGTGGTATTTACATATTACGAGCGCTATTTTCTGAGATTTTATATCCTGACCTACGTACCCTCAACAAACCGTAACGATTTTTACAAAATTTTTTGTATAAAGTTTCCAATCAGTAACGATTCCATAACCAACTCTCCCAGCAGCTTTACGGAATATGTGAATACCCCCTTAGAATAGTTTCAGAAAAAAATTAGTTTTCTTAAATTTTCTATAAAATTTGCTGTTAGGAAATTTACGTTATCGATAAATTATTTATTATCGATAACTTTAAAAAAAATATTTTCGTTATCGATAACTTTTGCTTGTAAAACGGCGATAAATCTTTTAAAAATAATGGGTTGGTTTTTAATAACTCATTTTAATGTCTCTAGAGAAATGTATTTTTAAAAGCCAAGAAGTTTAATTTAAAAGAAACAACAGAACAAGAGTGAAATTTTTTTTTAAATAGTATTTTCTTTTTTTTATCGAAAAAAATATATTTAAAAAAATATTGAAAACATTCTTTATAATATTGAATTATTTGCCAATTGCATAATTTCTTTTAATAAATTATTCTCCACACCACAATTATCTGTCAGTTTCAATGATCATTTTTTTATTTTATATTCAAAAATAATCGAAAAACTTTTAGGTCAAAATTAAATTTCTTTTGAAATTTCTTACAATTGCTTTTCCATTATAGCCAGATTGAATTTTCAATACTTTAGTCGTTTATTTTGAATTTAAATTGAAAGAAGCGAAAATTGTGTGGGAAAAAACAATAATAATAAATTTTATATTCCAGAAATAAATATAAATTATCAAATTGTGCAAAATATCGAAAGTTTTGAGAAAGTTGTGTATTTTTAAATAATTTTGTTTATTTTTTTTGTGTTTAAATTTCAAAATGTGTGGCGGCTGGCTGTTCTGCATTTAAATTCGTTAAAGAAAATGATAAAAAAAGTTAAACAAATTTAGGCAACCAGAATAAAATTACCAAATTTTTGGCACAACCCGTTTTAAGAAAATCATAATTAAATGAAATGTGCAAAAGGGTTGACTGAATGTTTTGATTTTATTAAAGTATCTTTCAAGATTTGTTTTCATACAAAAACTATTTACATTTTAAAAATATGTTTATATTTAAAAAAAAAAAAAAAACTGATAAAGTATATAAAGTCGTCACCGATCATTGATTTTGAAGTAGATTCAAAAGTTTTGTTCGTTTCTTGTTAGTTTGATCACATTTTACTCATACAATGATTATGGACCAATATGTTGTCTTCGTGCTAGTATTATTATGTGTGCATCCTCGTCCAATGTGTCTAAAGGGGAGAAGTGGCAAAAATACAAATGTGCTCAAGTATTTTATTCCATTAAAGTTGTGCCTATTTCTTTGAAAGATCTTGTAGTGGTTATTTATTCATGTTAGAAATTGATCGCAGCCGTTGGGATGAGCTTGATAGAGAGCAGTTTGGAATCTTAAAACCTAAAATTGTTAAAATTTACAAGACGGGTTGAAATAGCTGCGAAAGCTGCCAAATATCGTTGACCAAAGTCAAGATGTGATTTTTTTAATAAACAATTTCTGTTCAATCTTTTGTGACATTTTTATATTTTATGTAAAATTTGTGTTATTTTTCGAAAGAGTACTTATTTTTAAAATGCACTTTTTACACAAAAGAAATATTAATGGCCAACAGATTGTTTTAGACAACTTTAAAATATATAAATCTTCTTGAAAGATAATTTCGGTAAAAGGTACTTCTTGAAAATGTTGTTATGTTAAAAAGGTAGTTTTTTTAAAAGGTACTTTTTGTGAGAAGGATTTCAAAAAGAAAGTTTTTACAAGGTATTTTTTAGAGATACTTTGTTTTAACAAGGTACTTTTATTTGAAAGGTATTTATTTTAAAATGTCCATTTTTTATCAGGTATTTTGTAAATGTACTTTTTCAAAAGGTACTTTTGTAATAGGTCTATTTTTAAAAGAAATTTTTCAAGAATTTCTTGTTTTAAAACATACTTGTGTTAAACGGTACTTTTTTATTGGTGAATTCCGTTGAAAGAGATATTTTTAAAAAAAAAGATCCTTTTTGAAAAGGTACTTTTTGTAAAATTTACGCTTTTAAAACGTACTTTAAAAAATAAAATTTTGTAAAGATACATTTTTTTTTTGGTGGATTTTAAAAGGTACTTATTTTAAAAGGTGGTGTTTCAAAAGTTACTTTTTTTAGAGGTTCTTTTTTTTTCAAAGTGAATTTTAAAAAAGAGCAATATTTAAAAACTTTTAAAAGGCATTAATTTTTAAATGTGCGTCTTTTTATAAAAGTACTTTTATAAAAAGTACTTTTCTTAAAAAGTACTTTTCTTAAAAAGTACTTTTCTTAAAAAGTATTTTTGAAAGGTATTTTTTAAGGTTCTTATTTAATTAAAGGTACTAATATTTAAAAAAAAATAATTTTTAAAGGGTACTTTTCTAAATAGTACTTATTTTAAATAGTTAATTTTTACCAACTATTTTGTAAATGTACTTTCTAAAGGGTAAAAACTTGTAGTTTGTGTACTTTTTACTACTTATTTGTTATACTTTACCATTCAGTGTATTTTTGGGGGCATATATAACATGAGAAAAAAGTGGTACTTTCGGATTTTGGTACTTTTTTTTATTTATAAATTTTCTATACATATATTTTTTGCCTTCCTTAAGATTTAAAGTGGACGTAGTCCGCCATTTATAAAACGATTTTAAACCATTTTTTTCTACTTAAGAACGCACTTTAATCACTCGTAAGAGTAAATTACCAACTAAGAATAGATTACATCTGTTAAGCTTTCGCTTAGTTGGGCCGATTTTGTGATCTGACTACGCCACTGTGTTTATTCATCAAACTGCGTAAGTGTGTCTGGCTGCCGTTTTTCGATCGTTTAAGTCTCAGAAAAAAAAACTTGCATAATATTTTTTTTATGTAATTCAAACATTTTTCTGCCTCATTTGTTTACGTTCCCTATATTTTGCAATGTGTTTGAAAAAAAAAAATATTATATTGTGCGAGTATGTACTCTCCTCATGTTGTATATTTGAATGATCTGTACGAAATAGACATAAAATACAAAAAACAAATAGATAGAAATACGAAAAAGTAGCTCTGTTTTAAAAATAGATGAACAAAAAAATACTATAATTTTATATGAAAAAACAAAACATACACAATACACACAAGAGAACTTTAAAGAGTGCAAAATTTAAATAAAATTATAAATTCACAAACTAACGTTTCGAGAGAAATATTTACAAATTAAATTTCTATTACAAAAATATAAACAATAATACATAGTTTTTTTTTTCTAAAAAACGAGTAGTATTTTGTTTTTAATTTTACGACTACAAATTGTTAATTTTTCAACATTATTCTTTTTATTTTACAAAATTGAAAATTTCTTTAAAAGTATGAAGTCATATTGTATTTTCACACATTCGACTACACACACGTACAGATGTACTAGAATAAATCCAACCAAACGTATCGATCGAACGAACGAACGGATTGGATTGTTATCTTTTTTGTTGTTTCAGATTGAGTTTCGACAGGCCGGTTAGATGTACGAGAGCATCGAAAGTGCGAGCATTTAAAGAAAATTTTATTATAAATTTTATAACGAACGAAAATTTTCAATTGAAATTGTCAAACGAACTTGGTTTTGTAAATAATTTAATTAAGCAATAAAAAAATATTGAATGTAAACAAATTAATTTGTTAAATTATAAAAGAAAATTAATAAGAATCATTAGCGGTAAATAGCAAAATGCTAATTTATTATTCGTTTAAATGGACCGCTGGAAATTAAAAAAAATTTAATTTCATATGAAAAAAATGTGCTAAAACTGAAATAAAAAGTGCTCAAATTAACGTTTAAGTGAGAATGTGCAAACTTTATTTTATTTAATTGCGAATTAGAGTGACCAGCTGCTGGAGGTTTATTGAGGAAAATTAAATTAAACATATGAACATGAATGCATACACTTTAAATAATTGAAAAAATTAGGAACATTTGCGGTCACGCATGTCTCACCTTAAAAATCGATTGTAATACAATTGACAATTACTCGTGAGGCACGAGTTCAATACTTGAAGTATTTTTTTGATACATCAAAATTATTATTTTTATCAAGCCCAATTCTGAATATTTCGGGAAAAGTAATTCCCTGTTTTTCTAAACATTCTGGTGTTGGCTGAAGTCGTTAATAAAGGACTGCAACGAGTAACTTTTTTCTTCATATGTGAAACTCGCTGTCGAATACAGTAGATATTTGCTCTGTCGCTCAGAGCACAAGCAGTGAAGAGAAGATATTGTTTGTTTGACAAATACTAACCAGTAGCAACCGCAAATTAAATGAGTACCGAAAAATATGAACATACAAAACCGTAGCCAACAAAAAAGAAGTACCTTAAAAACTATGTTCACTTCATGTGGTACTTCAAGAATTTTTCATGCAATGCTGAAAATTAAAAATTTTCAATATTAGTCTTTATATCCACATGGGCTAATATGCCGGCGTCTTAAAAATCTAATTAAATAATATTATGTATAAACTTGCTTCACTTAATTCCATTTTTTTACTACATTCAACAGAAAGAATTTTTTTTTTATTTGCCAAACTTCACGTAGTACTGCAAGAACCAAGTGAAGTTTGGCTGTCGCATTATGTTCACCTCGTTATGTTCATACATGTTGCGAGTATGATAGCAAAACACACAAGCAGTGAACTTACACACGCTAAGTCGAGTAACAACAAGAAGTGACAACAAGTTTTTAGTGTTCTCAAAAATATGAACATTGTTTCTGTAATTCATTTCGAGTAAGTGTTCATGCTTTGGAAGTACACGTGAACTCTTAGCTACACATCTATTTATGCATCATTCTAGTCGTTAACGAGTTGACTATTAAGCAAATTGTAAATTATGACCTGGGGTCGTTCCCTGGTCGGGGAAAGTTATCAACATCGTAAATTTCTCTCTTGGACAAACATCCAACACTAACTGGATTTAAATTCGATTGTAATTCTCAGTTAATTTTTGTAAATTTGTATATAAGCAAATGCGTTTAAAAACTTTTCGGGCATATGATGGTAAAGATGTACGAGTAGTGATGAGTTTGAATTCGGAGCCAACGAAATGCAACATACACCACAACCACAACAAGCAAATAAATTTTTTTTAAATAATTCTTCTTTATAATTTTAATAAAATATAATTTTTAAAATAGAACCATCAAGTCACGGAAAGAGAAGTAATGCGCCACTATAAAATATAATAATCTGGTGTCACTACGATATATCTTAATATATGTATAAGGTTTTCCAATTGAGATGATATTTTTTTTTTAATTAGGACCAGTAGTCAGGGGATGACCACTACGTATGCAGTGCATTGTGCCGCAACTCAGGGAGAGGGATAGATGTTGAAAATTTTCAGATGCCTCCGGTATCAAGTAGACGCATAAACTTTGTTTTTTAAAGCGGTATTAACAGGCATTTTATTAATTTTTTTACTTCGCCAATATTTCTGCTAAACGACGAAGGAGGGCGATGTTGTGTACATTAGCTTGGAACAGCGTCAATCGCTGTCGGAACATTTTTTTTAGTTACCAGTGCTATGCCTTCATCACTTAAATAGTCCGAAAACAATTAATACAATGTCTCATTTATGTGCATTAGAAAAATTCTTGATATTGATTGACTTGCTCTGGTCAGGGTTTGAACCCAGGCCCCAAGTCATTGTTCGCTTAGTAGTCAACGCGATAACCATTTCAGCCAACACCACCCTCAATAGGGATGATATGATTTTGAAGTGACGTTTCGGCCATTTGTAATATGTCATGATCTGTCATTTGTTTTTCATTGTATGCAGTAGTGTTTACAATTTCATCATGGAGAGCCATACGCAAGAACAACGTTTACAAATTATTCAGTTTTATTATCAAAATAATCGTTCTCCATTGCAAATTTTCGTGCCCTTTTGCCATTTTATTGTCGTAATAATCGTCCAAGTGTGCTCGCTGTTCGTCGAAATGTTGAAAATTTTGAGCCTACATTTTCTTTGCATAATGTTCAAGTGCCAATAAGACAAAGAACAGCTCGAAGTAATGCAAATATTGCTGCCGTTCAGGCAAGTGTTGCTGAAGACCGCAATTTGTCGATTCCAAGACGTCTCCAACAATTGGGACTGTCTCAAAGCACAACCTGGCGGATTTTGAGAAAGGCTTTTGAGTTTGCATCCGTATTAAATTGTTCTCAATCAAGAACTGAAGCTATTGGACCACCGTAAACATCGTAAATTTGCTGTTTTTGCCTTGGAACAATTTGAGATTCGATTATTTCAAGAAATTTTGATATTGAATGGCCTCCAAGAAGTTGTGATTTAACACCATTAGACTATTTCTTGTAGGGTTATTTGAAGTCGTTGGGCTTTCGAAATAAACCAGACTCTCTTCAAGCCTTACAAGTCAATATTGAACGTGCCATTCATGATGACATAGACTTGATTTAGTAGAAAAAGTGCTCGAAAATTGGGTTCATCGAATTCGTTTCTGCAGAAGAAGTCGAAAGAACTTTTGAATTTCCTTAACAATAAAGAAATCATATCACTCTTATTGCGAACCCTTTTATAACTGGTTTTTGCTGAGGCACCTCGATCAAAAAGATGTATAAAAGTGTTGGTAGTTGGAGTCATTTAATAATTTATTAATTGAGATATTCTTCCAATTTTGATGTATGTCAAGCGTATCTGCATGCACTTCATTGCCATTTTGAAAAGTTTTGTAAAAAACCACAAACGTTTTTAATTTTCTAAAAAGAATCTGTCCTCTTTGACAAACTGGTCACTCTCGTAAATTGAAAACATTGTGGATGTAAACATTATGGATAAATAATAAATAATAACTTTCAATAAAGAACCTTGAAAATAATTGTTTTCTCTCTCTCTCTAAATAATACAAAATTTTTAAATAATTTACAATTTATAAAGTGTTGAGAAATAATATACGAAATTTAAAAATCCCAAAAAATTTAGCTAAAACGAAACGAAAAAGAAGTAAAAAAAAATTAAAATCACGCGGAAAAAAAGGATACTAATCAACACACTTGCACACACTGACCGAAACATACGCGTTTCTAAGAAAATCAAATCAAACTTAAAGTGTGTGAAAACGAAATAAATAAATAAGAAACATTAACGAGAAGAACAAGGAGTAAAATAAAGAACAAAAAAAACAACATGGAACGTCATAGGACTTTGGATTCATCAATGTCATCTTTATATTCCGGCTCGAATGTATCACGGACGCCATCACGCCAGCTAGAACCATCATCTTATCACTATCCCACATCGTCTACAGCACCATCACCTACACCCAGTGGTGCTGGCGGTGGCCAAATGTTGCCAGCAAATCTAAACAATGACACTTTGGGCAGTGGAGGCAGTACAACATCACATAGTGGCCTGCGTGCCACTACAGTTGGCACAGTAGTGGTGCGTTGTGGTCCTATACAGCTGGTGATAGCTCTTTTGCAAGTAAGTGGAACAAAAGGAATTTTTTCCTACAGGGTTTTTTTCTTCTTTAACAAAATTTTCAAAAGTCTTGAGTGTTTTTTAATTTTTTTTTTTTTTTTGGAAATTAGAAATATTTTTTTTTTTCATACGACTGTAATTTACAGCTGTTATTGCATTTGGAAAACTGGAGTGACTTACATTGTAAGTTTTAAATGTGAAAAGAATAGAGTTAAACAAAAATTGGTTATTTATTGACTTTAAGAGTCAGGAATGTGAATTCTAAGGCACGAAACTTTTAAAAACAATTTTATTTAATCTATGAAAATTAGGTTGAAATTATAAAATGAAAATGATACAAAGTGATTTTACTTCAGGCAATATTCTAGCATAATAAAGTATTTTTCATTGACGTTAACTTAAAAACTTAAAAATTCTCGTATTAAATTTTTAAAAGAAAATTTATGTAAACAAGGCTTAAATTTTTACACAAGCGAGCAATTAAAAATGTTATGATAAACCCAAAAACGTTGTTATGATGATCGTTGATCTGCCGATGTATTTAAGGTTAATTAACATGCATTTTCCTCTTGTGTTTTAGAATATTGTTGCAGGTCCAATTCTATCTGATATGAAATATTATAAGATTTTTACCAATTTGATCACAAAAACAAAAATTTTATTTTGATTTTTAGCTGTAATATTTGATCGGGCAACAGCAACAAAATATATTCTAGTGTAAACATAGCGATGTAAAAATATATTGTGCATTTACCATGTGTTCGGTACTACTTTATGTTGCACAACTCTGTTAAACCCACGCTCAATTTATGAGTTTCAAATAAAATTTTCTTCTTTCTTCTTTGTAGTTTTTAATATTATTTTTTTTCTTGCTAAGCGGCTTAATATTTGTTTTCCTTGTCTTGTCTGAATTTTCTCTCATTTATCTTCAACTAAAGCGAGATTTGACATGTGAATTTAATTAATGTTTTTCGATTCTAGACACTTTCAAATACTTTGAACCACAAAGTTAAGTGTTTTTTAATGGATAAAGCTTTAGTTTTAAAGAATAAATCATTTAAAGGTAAAAAGAATTGGAAAAGTTCAAGTTTTTATTAAAGCCAAACGACGCAGAACCAACGAAACATGTCATGTATAGATTTTTTTTAAAGCATTTGCGGTATTCACTCTTTGCTGCAAATAGTCTTGCGAAAGTGCTAATGCAAACACAGCCATTTAGATTTTGTAAAAAAGCACGGTCACACGTCTAGTCATTTGTCCGTCTTGTGGAAACAGCACCTTCACTTTTCCCTGAGTCATTGCCACAATTGAGCCGTTTATTTTGAAAGTGGCATAAGTCACTTTTTTTTGTTGATTGCAAATGTTTTACAAATGAAAAGATACCGTTCAATTTTATTAGGTGTTGCCATCAACTCGATTTTTATGAAAAAGTGACTTATGCCACTTTCAAAAAAAACGGCTCAATTATGAGTTGCCGGTGCATTAGAAAATTCATGTTTGATTGTCTCGTTTTTCTTCCCCATTTTTTAAAACTTTTCTAACAGAAATGATCACTTGACAGCGTAAATTTTATTTCGGGCACCATCTTTAATCTACATTTAATTCTTATTCGATTATTATCTTTATCATTCGTTATTTCAAACACACCTTTTGCATAATAAATGAAAATATTTGAAATATAAATGACTTCTTAAAGAATTTAAATGTTTCGAATTTGAAAATAAATAAAGAAAAAATTAAACAAAATACATAAATAAAAAACCGTAGAAACTTGTTTTAATTTTTCTTAACTCATACCGGTCTCACAAAAATGCGCGAATTGTTTTCTCAAGGAAGTTTGCCAGAAGTTTTAAACTTGCTGGCAGCTGCAGCTACATTTTAGACCACAGTAGTCATTTTAGAATAAACATGGCATCAGTTTTCAGAATTTTAACTTTATTTTGAAGTTAGAACAACAGTTTTTATTTCATTTTATTTGTGTGTGTGTTTTTTTTTTTTTTTTTGTTTATTTTAAACTCGCTGCTACACAGACATACAGTTCAAGGTCGTTGTTAACATTGAATTTGAAAAACAAATATGATCTTTTTTAATCAACTTTAGTTTGTTTTAAGTCGTGTTCTTTTCGGCTTTGAAATTACACATAAGCCTAATGACAGGCAAACGGATAGACGGACGGACGGCCATACTAACAAGATTTAAGTTATATTTTTTTTTAAATACACGAGTAATTTTTGTGAGTTAATTTTGAGCCAACATGTATTGTTTGGGGACTGTTAAGCAAAGCTGGAAGAGTTAAGAACTTTTTTTTTTTTTTTGCCTGCCAGCTCAAAAGCAGTTTCTGTTAGAGCTGAGTTTTTTTCTCTTATAATATTTCCTGATGAAGTTTAAAATTGGCCAGAATCTTGTTTATGCCCTGCTTTATATTTTTTTTTTAACTTTTTGTGGCCAGTTTTATCATGCTGACGTTCACTATTATCTAAAATATGGAATAGGAGGTTGTTTAAATTGTTTTACTCTGCACAATGGGACAAAATGATATACACATATATATATTTGATAACAGCAGATGACAAAAATTTGTGGACCATATGAAAGTGTACAATTGTATAGCTAATCTATGTATGTATATGTTGTATTTTATCATCAGTAGATCTTTATCATTTACTTTATACACAAACTCCTAAGTCAAAACTGAGAATTACAAAAGCAAAAGTACAATATCTAAAAAACTTATACAAACAACACAACAAACAAACCCTCTTTTATTCGATATGAATTCTAAAATATTTGAAAATATAAATTATTGATACTCACTCAAATCTATTGTTGTACATATTTTGAAGATCTCGATTTCCATAGAATTATTACTTTCATATGATTTAAAATTACCAAAATGTTTCTAACACAAAAAACCCTTCTGCTTCAATAACAATACAGTCATAATTTTCTCAAAAAAAATTTTATTTTTAATATATTTTGCAATTTTCTTCGACCTTGTAACACATAAGCATATTTTCTGTTTATGTTTTTTTGTAAATCACTTAAATTTAATAAAATGTGAATAAGCAAAAACTATTGCCAAAATAAATTAAAAATTTGGCAAACCGATAAACATAAATATCAGACATTTCATATATAATTATGCTGAGATCAAAATCTGTTCAAATGTTTTATAATTTAAAATGATGTAATCGAAAATAAAAAAAAAAAAATTTTATTAAAAAAAAGTCAACAAAATATATATAAAAAACAACATGGAAATGTTTAGATGAAATAATTACCAATCAACGTGTTAAAAAGTTTTATGGTAGAATTTTAATTTTTTTTCTACTTTAATTGCTTTTATGCGTGATTACGTTTGCCTCTACCTGTTAATGAAGGCATACATTGTCGGTATATCAAATTTATCGAAAAAAGTACCAAAGTACCAGAAGCAAACAGTACCAGCTTTTCCTCATTATATTCTCCAGGAAATACACTGTAAAAAAAAGAAGTACAACGAAAAGAAAAAGTACAAAAAAAGTGCAAAATTTGTCCCGTTTTCAACACACTTCAAACAAGAAGGAGGTTGGTCCAATGGGAAATTAAAGCCAAGAATCCATACTTATTGACTATGTAGGTCCGATTTCTGAATTGTATTTGCGAATATGTATGGATTCTTGGCTTTAATTTCCCATTGGTCCAAATGAGTGACAAACAAAAATGTGCCCACAAATGGCCAAATTGCCGTAGAACTCATCAAAATTTACATTAATTTTAATTTTCAAAATTTTATAGAAAAATTCTCAAATACAATTGAGAAATCGGACTTACATAGTCAATTAGTATGGATTCTTGGCTTTAATTTCCCATTGGTCCAAAAAAGTGACAAACAAAAATGTGCCCACAAATGGCAAAATTCTCGTAGAGATCATACAAAGTTATCTTAGTTAAGATACATTTATATCTACTAGCAAAGCTGTAAACCAAAAAGTTCCATCGAGCTATGTTGGCAATGTCCCGACTAAACATATTTAACTTTTCGAGTTAAATATGTCATGACGTAAGCTCTTACGTAAAACATATTTAACTCGGCATATTTATTTTTACACACATAAACAATGTGCATATTATGTTCATTCGGTTCATTCCTTAAGTCAGTTTTTACCCCTTAACAATTTTATCCCAATTTAGTTTTTTTTTTATAAAATTTTTAATACTTATCGTGAAATTTTGTATGTAATCATCTCTTTCGTAGTGTACATATGTAGATCCACAATGAAAGGATTTTTGGATATTATAAATTTTAATGGGAAAACATAGATAAAAACGGATTAAATCGGTTCATTTGGGAACTAATAGCTAAAAGCTTTTACCAAAAATACGATTAAATCTGAATTTATGAAAAAAAAAAAACAATAATTATTTTTAAAGTGGGTCCAGTTATGAAGGAGTTATGCGATGATTAATATTTCTCAGTATGGTGCCATCCTTTTCCTTCTCTAATCGCTTCAGGATTTCCCTGGAAAGATTTATTGATTTTAGGGGTAGCCCACATTAAATACAAAGACATTCACTGTTCTTCAGTGGAGAAGATACGTGAACACTAATAATTTTGTTATGGGTAGTACCCGTCCCACGTCCTATCAGCTGGAAATTTTCTTAGAAAATTTATTATAATACAAGATATATTTTTGACTTTAGTTTCACAGTTATGAGAATATTTACGGCCTTTCCCACAATGTCGATCGATCTGATTTGCGATCTTTTAACCATCCATTTAATTTATTTGTTTAGCCTTTGTTTGTGCCAGTAAACAAATAATAAGTTAAATAAAAATCGGTTATTTTTGGAATGCAAGATAGTATTTTTACGTCTAGAGATTCAGTGATCGATATCGTTCAAAATAGTGGGCCAGATTGTTATAATTACTATGAATTCTGTCTCTAAAACGATTGGTTTTCGCGTTTGGTTTCATATAAAGAACATACTAACAAACACACAAACAAAGAAATATACAAATAGAGATTCATTTTTATATAGAAAATATCTGCCAAGAGCTTCATTCATTTCAATATTTTCTTTTTTGTTGTTGTTCTTGTTTGCCTTCATTCAAAACATGTATATGAAATGAAAGTTCTATTCTATATCTCGTACAAGCATGTACGAGTACATGACCATAAAAGTAAATTTAAAATTTTTGCTTAATTATAAACATGTGCTTGTATTGCAAAATATAACATGATGTAATTGCCCGGGGGACGAAATTAAACGGCCCTCTAGTACAACAACAAAGTCTATATTTGCTAAATTTGGAATAATGTTTATTCAAGGAACAATTTAATTTCTTTAGTATTTCGTTTATAAACAAAATTTAAGAACGAGAAGGCAAAAATTTGAAAGCAAAAAAAAAAGTATTTTGAAATGATATTTTAAAAATACCAACACTTCATACTGTGTCTACGGCTTATGTTGAAAATACACAAAGAGCGCTGAATTTTGCAACTGTGCATTTTAATTTACATACTGTTTTTTTTCGTTATATTTTCTCTGGATATCTTTTTTTTTTTTTGAGAAACTGAAATGTCACATTAAAGAAACATGTACTTCCTTCTTACAAAAAAATTACATTTCAATACAAAAAATATTGTAGAACCAAACTGTAAGCAAAAAATTAAAAAAAAAAAAAAACGGTGCATAAATGAAAGAATTTTGCGATAGTCAGAAGTTGAATGAGCCATGTCCGTCTATCTTGTCTGTCAGTATGTTTTTCGTCTGTCTGTACGTGAAATCGGTTTTCCGAAGCCATAGAGGCTTAAGTCTGGAACTAGTATATAAGAATTTAGCTTAAGACGATTTGTATTGAAAATCAGCAAAAAATAAAATATTGGTTTCGACCCGGAAATAAATTTATTCAAATATGATGGTGGCCCAGTATTGAACATTGAATTATCGGGACTAGAAATCAATGCACTGTAGCAGTGCTAGTGAGGCTTATTAATGTGTTGTGGATATTTACTAATTAATAGCATTTTCTTTTCTTTTTCGTCCAAATCCCCTTTTTTGTTCAGGGATTAATTACCATCCAGATAATGGAAACTGAAATTTCTTATTTAATTACGATTCTGTGCGACAGGGCAACTACAGGCAATTGAATAACCAATTGACTGAGCCCTGTCTGCTGTAGGGTATCAAAAAGGGACCGAATTAACGGACCCAAGTGCGTCACGTCTCAGATGTGGCGGCCCTCGAAACCTAACCTAACCTATTTAATTACGATGAAAATATGGTAGCACTACGTAAAATAAAAAATTTCCCACAAATTTCCCTAAAGAACAGCTGACTAGAACAAATAAAGAAAAATTCCCAAAAAATATATTCGTATTTTTCAACAACTTTCAAAATGATTAAGAGGTTAATATCGACAAAACGACACAAAATTTTATGCAATTGGCCAGCAGCCACAAATTGAATTTATTTTATATAAGAAGAACAAGCAGTCAAAAACATATGGAAATTCGTAAATCTTAATTATCACTTAAATACACAAGGTTGTTCAATTAATTATTAATTAAGTACTTTTTATAAATATGCAGTCTAAAATAAAATTTGGTATTTAATTACAACTTAAAAATAATTATAACTTAAATATCAAGTCAAATATTGGCCCTTAAAGTATTAGAGCTAATTTTTTTCCGGCTAGTCCAAACACCTTTTTAATTACTTTTAATGCGTCACCATGGTATGGATCTCAAACGAAAGAGTTTTCTAACAAGACAGTTGATGAAAAAATTTTCAATTTTAAAAGACTATTATTTAAAGTATGTAAGTAGTGTGAAAATAATGTATATCAAATACAGCTCCTATAAAAAGGAGCACTAAATTCAAAATGTCGGCCACCCCAAATACCGAGGACCTAAAATTTACACCTCATTGTTTTTCTGCAACCCCAAGATGTAAGTACATAAAAATTCATATACATACATACATACAGGTTGCTAAAGGGTATATTATATAGTTTTCTAATTAGAGAGATATGATTTCTTTAAAAAAAAAACGCACTTATTGTTAAGGACATTCAAAAGTTTTTTATTTAATGTGAAGTACAATCGATACAATTAAGTTCTAAATAAAACGTCATTCAAATGGCCTCCACGAGTTTTTTTTTGCAGAAACTACTTCGATGAACCCAATTTTCGAGCACTTTTTCCACTAAATCAAGTCGTATGCCATGAATGGCACGTTCAATGTTGACTTGTAAAGCTTGACTTCAAATATCCTTACAAGAAATAGTCTAATGGTGTTAAATCACAACTTCTTGGAGGCCATTCAATATCACAATTTCTTGAAATAATCGAATCTCAAATTTTTCCAAGGCAAAAACAGCAAATTTACAATGTTTACGGTGGTCCAATAGCTTCAGTTGTTGAGTGAGAACAATTTTATACGGATGCAAACCCAAAGCCTTTCTCAAAATCCGCCAGGTTGTGCTTTGAGACAGTCCCAATTGTTGGGGACGTCTTAGAATCGACAAATCGCGGTCTTCAGCAACACTTGCCTGAACGGCAGCAATATTTGCAATACTTCAAGCGGTTCTTTGTCTTATTGGCACTTGAAAATTATGCATAGAAAATGTAAGCTCAACATTTCGACGAATAGCGATCATACTTGGAAGATTATTACGACAATAAAATGGCAAAAGCGCACGAAAATTTGCAATTGGAGAACGATTATTTTGATAATAAAACTGAATAACTTATAAACGTTGTTCTTGCGTATGGCTCTCCATGATGAAATTGTAAACACTACTGCATACAATGAAAAACAAATGACAGATCATGACATATTAAAACTGGCCGAAACGTCACTTCAAAATCATATCATCGCTATTGGAAAACCTTATATGTTCGGCAGAGTCGAATATAGCACTCTTCTTTTCAACTACAATTTCAATGATAGAATTTTGAAATAATCATTTTTTACTAAATAATCCGAATCATTTCCATTGATTGCAAAATTCATCATTATAATAAAAAAAATTTCATTTGTTTTTGGGCCTGTAAAGAAATTAGGTCACTAAACATTTTTAAATGAAATATGTGTGTTTACAATACATACATACGAGTAAATAATAAAAAGGAAGAAAGAAACATTTCTAGAATGCGTATTCAACCACAAGATTTCATTCCAGATGCCGTCAACAAGTACTCATAAATTTACAAAGATTTAGTCAGTCAGGCAGTCAGTCTGTAAGAAAATCAAAAGCCGATACATGAAAGAAAACTATAAACTACAAAATAGAAAATGGAAAAAATCTTTACAACACGCAACTTACTAATACGAAAAAAACACACACACACACACACATTCGGGTTAAGAAATTAAAATTCAGTAAAGAAACTTTTGATAACTGTAGATATGCAATTTTCCAAAACAACAAATCAGCGAAGGAAAACGAATTTATATTTCATTTTTGCTCTTCCAAATAAATAAACGTTCAAGTTAATAAATTCTGATGTGTTGCTTTTACGAATTTGTAAAGAAAATACATTTTCTAGTTTAAAGTTTTTGGCTTCATTTTCAAGATTTTGTTACAAAACTAAAAAAAAAAATGAAAACATTTTGGAGATGCAGAAAAGCAATGCAAAGCTTCAGCAACAAGTAGTAGTAGTAGTAGGGAGGCAGGCAGGCAGCCAGCCAGCCAGCCAGGCAGGCAATACTTTATGGTCCAATTGCAATAAATAAACATGTTTAGCTCTTTATTTTACCGCATTTATTAGATAAAATTTTTTGCCTCCAAGTTTTTTTTTTGTGCTTCTTAAATTGTAATTGAATTTGTTGATTTTGTTATTAACTCTATTCAGTTGTTTTGGTTTTGGCCTGAAAAAATAAAAAAAAGAATCCACTACACAACGGCTGTAAACTTCCATAGTTTACGGTAAAACGTTTCATGTTGTCTTTCTTGTCGAAATGCCTTTTCGAAAACTACACGTGTAATTTAAGTTTGTATTTGTTTATTTTTAATCAGATTTAAGTTTGGTGGTATATTTTTTTTTTGTGTTTATTATTGCTTGTTTTCTGCAAAATAAGTTTTAGTTTCTTTGATTTTTTTTCGTTTTCTTGCGTTAAAGTCATTTTGCTCTGAGTTGAATTTATTGGTGAACACTAGAGAAATTTGTTAAAAAACAAAAAGCAAAAAAAAATAAACAAATAAATAATATTTTCCACTAAAATGTTGAACACAATGCTACATGATTAGTTTCTTCAATTAATTAGTGTTTGATTGATTGATTGATTGACAGTTTTTTACACTTTGAAATATAATCAACGACATGAATGTTAACTATATATTATTTAACAAATTAGTGCATTTAATATCAACCAATTAGTCGTAGCGATCGGCAAATGTAACAAATTGTTGATGTTTCTTTTTTTCACAAAGACATTTTTGTAGAAGGCAGAGACAGAGATGATGGCTTTTCAAAATTGGATATAGTATTCATTAACCTGAACTAATTGAAACTATAATCATGAGCTGCGGTTGCTTCAATGCGCAAAAAATTTAGATTTTTTTTTTAAATTTTATAGAAAAATTCACAATAACATTAAGAAAGGAGACATCTGTCCTCGAATAGTGTGGATTCTTGGGTATAATTTTCGCATTAATCCAAATGAGTGACAAAGAAAAATGTGTCCAAATAATGGGTGTTTTTTATAGAGTGTCACAACTTTGAGTTGCCATCACTACTTTAATTGAGCACCCATTTAATAGTTGATAATTGCTTATTGTTCAGTTTGCTTGGAAACTTCATTAACACCAGAGCAACACTCACAAATTGTTGAAATTTTTAATCAAAATAATTGTTATATTTGTCATACTCATCGCTACAATTGATTTACTCAAAGAAACTTTCGATGAAAAAATAATTTCACGTAATGGCCCAAATAATTGGCCACCACGATCGTGTGATTTAACCCCATTAGATTATTTTCTTTGGGGTTATGTTAAGTCACTTGTCTACGTCGATAAACCACAAACAATTAAACACCTGGAAATCTACATTCGACGAGTTATCGGCGAAATACGGCCGCAAATCCTGCGAAAAGTTTTTGAAAATTCTACGCGCCAGCCGTGGCGGCCACATAGCAGAAATCATATTTAAACATTAATTTCATAAAATTTTCTTTCCAATAAAGCCCGTTTCATTGATATTAAAATTATATTTCCCTGTTTTATTATGATTTAAAATGGTGTGTCACTCTATAAAAAACACCCTTTATAACTAAAATTATTAGCAGACCATCAAAAATTGTGTATGGCGAGAAAAATTTAAATTTAACTAGCAAATATGGATACCAAAGATTTTAATCGAGCCAAGATCTATTAGGCCAGTGCGGTTGAAATCTAAAAAAGGGATGTTTAGATGGTAAATTTGTCCTTTATTTCTCGAAATATGTTAACAATGTCCATTTGACACTTCTCTGAATATTAACTAATACGAACTTTAGCCTGTACAAATACTAACATTCATATATTAATAATAATAAAGAAGTTCGTAGTAATTTAAATATTACTATTTTTATTTACAAAAAAAAAAAAATATCGTTATTTTATTCCTTATTTTGAGGTAAAAATAACAAATAAAATGAAGTTGGAGATTATGCTGACCAAAATGCAAACCCATCCAGATATTGCTCGTGGAATGCACAAAGGAAGTAGAGAGGAATTAAGCCGATTTTGGTGCAATTTGGAGACGGAGTAGCATCATAATGTACTCACTTCTTTTCTCATTTTTGAAATGTTGTTCTTCTTCTAGTTCTGTTGATTCAGCTAACATACATATGAAACGCTACACTAAACATTTTCTTCTATTTACATACTTAGTTCTTTATTTCTTTATTTTAGTTCTTTAATATCAAAATTATTTTTCACATACAGGTTTTTTTTACAAATTTTATGTCAAATCAACACAGCTTAAAGCAAAACAGCTGATTGTGAAAATTCGAACTTCCTCTCCCCTTTTATTCAATTCCCCGACTGTTTAGAATAATTCCCCGGTAACTCTTTTCCCCGGGAATATTCATAATTGGGCTGTATATAAATTCTTAGCTCTGTTACAAATCCTGACTTCTATTTATGAAATATAGTTGGCTAACAGAAATTGGCTAAAAAATAAATTTAATTTTTATGCCAATTTTTCTTATTACAAAATCATATTGATAAAGGAACTGAATGTTGAAAAGTCAATAACTGGAAAAAATGCTATGCAAAAAAACAATTGGATGGACGGTGCTTATATGCGCACGTATTAATAGTAATTACAACGATTATAGTTTCCAAAATAGATAGTGAAAATCTGTAACAAAATATCTTTCAAGTGGTAACAGTTTCGTTAAAATCAGTTGTACTTTACGATTGTAAAATCCATCACAAAAATCATCTTAACTGATTTTTGATCGTACAATTATTATAATCAACAACAACAAAATTTTTCAATATATATAAAAATTTTAAAGTTTTTGTTTTAAGTTTTTGTTGTTCACTTAACGTTCACATTTTTCTCGTTTAAAGAAAATAAAAGAAAAATTCAACATAAAAACATTTAACAAAAACACATACATACATATGGATGTATAAATTCTTAAATATAATTGAAGCATTAAATAAAATTAATCAAATTGCTTACAACAACAATTTTATTTACAAGATGAAAATGAAAAAAAAAAAAAAGGATTCAAAGACACAAAACAATCAAAAAAAATTCCAATCGAATAGTTGATGATGGCCGACGGCCAATAATAATAATCACATAAAATTAGTTGCAACAAATTAAAGTAATTGGCAGAAATTTTGTTCAAGTGAAAATGAAAGAGAGAGAGAAAAAAAAATTTCCCCCAAACATCAAAGAGAAATGAAAGGAAAGTTAAACAATTTATATTTCAATAAATAACCAGAGTGATAAAAATCAGCTGGATTAAAAAAAAACATAGAAAAATGGTCAAACGAACTGACAACCAATTATGATCATAATTTGTTTAAAGAGAAAGATGATTACATTAATGACGATAATATTAATTGTTTTTTTTTAGATTTCCAATTATAATTGCAAAAAATGAATAGACGTGATGTGAGGGGTGACGAAAAAAGTCGCAATTAAATTATATGATCATGAAATATATACACAAATACATAAAATTATAATTAAAGGGAATGCAGTTTTTAAATTACTGTTGGGTAAATGGAGGTGATGGAACTCGGTAATGTGAATTTGTAGACGAGCCTATGGAAAAAGTGATTAGACGTAGTACGGTTCGATTTTGCTGAAGGGGAACCTGAATTAGTTTCTGAGTTTAATTTTACATAAAGAAGAGGTGAATTTTGTATTTTTCAAATTTATATTTAACCAGGTTTTTTAAATTATTACTTATCGAAATGTGTACTCGAAGACTGTTTCTTGGAAAAACTTTAATAATTGATCTCCATAGAAGGTGGGGACATGTAATTTCATCTAAAATTAATCCCAGGTACAGATTATAAAAATGCCGAAACACGAATATTTTAGTTCAAATATCAGACGAAAGATCCTCAGAATTTTTTTCTCAGTTTTTTACAACATTAATATCCACAATGTGAGCATTGCGTTTTTTGTATTTAAATAAATATCGCAATTTCATATTTTCTTTAAATTAAAAGAAAAATAAACTTACCAACTTGCCTGCTTTATTTATGTATGATGTGATGAATTTCTTTCCTTTGTGTGGATCACGGAGCACTTAATTTGCACATTTTATTTTCACTTTTTTTTAATTATAAACTAAAACACTTCTTTTTCGCAAAAATATTAAATTTTTGAATTAAATGCAAAGTTGCTGCTACGACATGCTTTGCATTGCACACATAGTTTTTCAAATTATGCTACGTAACATGCGTTTAGGAAGTCGGCCACACTTAAAACCTTTCTATGTATGGATCTGTGTCTGTTATAAACTCTGAAACCACCCAACCGATCTACTCCAAACCGCTTTCATTATAAAGTGAAAATTTGTGAGAAACGTTTTACACACCTAAAACACTGTACATATTATGTTCATTCGGTTCATTCCTTAAGTCAATTTTCTGAGGATTTACCCCTTAACAATTTAATGTGTTTTTTTTTTATATAAAATTTTAAATATCTTGAACTTTGGTATATAAGCATTTCTTCCGATGTGTAGATCCACAATAAAAGGATTTGTGGAAATTCATGTTTTAAAGGGAAAAAATAGATAAAAACGAATTAAATCGGTTCATTTGGGTACAAATAAAGCTTTCACCAAAAATCCAAGTTAATCTAAATTTATGCAAAAAAAAAAAAAAACAAAACAAAAATTATTTTGAAAGTCGGTCCAGTTACGAGGGAGTCATGCCTTATGCTTAATATTTCTTCTCTTATCGCTTCAGGATTTCCCTGGAAACTTTTATTTATTTTAGGGGTAACCCACATTAAATATAAAGACATTCACTGTTCTTCAGTGGAGAAGATACGTGAACGCTAATAATTTTTTTATGGGTAGTACCCGATTCCACTTGCTAGCAGCTGGAGAATTTCTTAGAAAATGTATTATATTCTAGGAGACATTCATTACTTTAGTTTAGCCTTCAAAACCTTTTAGAAAAAAAAAATTTTAAGGGTTTGCTTGCAGTTTTGACCCATACATTTTTTTGCGGAGGGGCAAGTTACCCGCCGAAAATATCCTTTATAACATTCTACATTTAGGTTCATATTTATGAACAGATTTTATATTTTTAGTTCAGTCTTATTAACTTTAACTGTACCAGACATGTAAAGAAACATTTCAACTTGATTTTGACTGACTATCAAAAATATAAAAATTATATGACATAATAAAATTAACATCTTCATAAACAGAGATATCAAAGATTTGTTATTTTATTCATAAACGGTATTTTAAGATTCTATTGGTTAATTTATGATTAACAAAAGATCATTACGACACACTAAGTATAAAAAGTGAGTAGTAATGAGGCAAATGATATTTAAATATAAAATCCAAAGACATATTCGTTATGCATGAAGAAGGTACCCTTAGACATATGTTTGAATATTATTTTATGTGTGTGGATATCATCCGAAACTAATTTTCAAATTAATTTTCAATTTGTAGAAGACACTAATGAAAACTAGGTGCATGCAATTAAATTATGTGCACTGCTGCCTGGTAGAGTACCTTCCCTCTTATTAAAAGTTAATAAGCATTGTACGGTAATACATGGTACCAGCATGTAGGTATATCTATTCGCATAAGTTATAAGAAAAAAAGTTTCTTAATGGTTTTCAAAGTTTTGACTTCAACATTAAAAAGTCAAGTCAATGAAAAGATTGTCAATCATTGTTTAACTTGACAGTGAAAGAAACAAATGAAATAGAAAAAAATAATAAGAAAAGAAGCAAAAAAATAAATTGTTTATGCAGCTAAAGAAAGAAAATACTTTATGAATGTAAAATTATGAACGTATGTAACGAACTCACTGCATGGGTTACACGGAGTGACAGCTAAATAATGGCAACAAAAACCCTCCCTTAAAGTTATTATTGTTAGGCTTGTGTAAAAGCTCAGCAAAGTAAATACATACATTCGAAGATCTTTGGAACTAAATACGGCTTGGTGTTTAGAGACAATTATTAACAATTGATTTTTTTGAAAGGGTGGTAGCCTAAAAGTGTGTCCTTCGATCATATACTCTTTTTTTTACGATAGTCCTCTCTAATAATCAACTACGACGGCATGCAAAATCTTGTTAAAGCTCTATGATTAACTAAGATAATTGAAGTTATTTAACTTTGCATACATACTTATGGTTGTGGCATGATTGGCACAATTATGTCGTATAGTGGACACAATTTTAAAGTTTGCGATTGCATTTAACAATATAAAGGGTGTTTTTTATAGAGTGTCACAACTTTGAGTTGGCATAACTGCTTTATTTGAGCACCCATTTAACAGTTGATAGTTGCTTTTTGTTTAGTTTGCTTTGAAATTTCATTATTGATCGACTTACACCAGAGCAACGCATGCAAATTGTTGAAATTTTTAATCAAAATAATTGTTCTATTCGTCAAACTCATCGTGCAGCGGGCGCTACAATTGATTTATCCAAAGAAACTTTTGAAAAAAAAAATAAATAATTTCACGTAATGGTCCAAATAATTGGCCAGCAAGATCGTGTTAAGTCATTTGTCTACGTCGATAAACCACAAACAATTAAACACCTGGAAATGAACATTCGAAGAGTTATCGGCGAAATACGGCCGCAAATGTTGCGAAAAGTTTTTAAAAATTGGGGTTCCAGATTGCGCCTGCTACGCGCCAGCCCTGGCGGCCCCATGGCAGAAATCATATTTAAACATTAATTTCATAAAATTTTCTTTCCAATAAAGCCCGTTTCATTGATATTAAAAATATATTTCCTTGTGTTATTACGATTTAAAATTCTGTCAAGCTATAAAAACACCCTTTATATTGTTAAACATAATCAGACTACAATCGTAGTTTAAATAAAAATGCAACTATAGTGTGCTTTTATTTAATCACACTAATTAAATATACAACAAAAACTATACTGCTTGAAGTTCTTTCTTCGGCAATCATAATATGTTTATAGAATAGACATGGTTGTTGCAAACCTATGAACAGAACAGATTTATATCGCATAAAATTTCATTTGTTGTGTTATTTTTGTATATTTTTTTTAAACTATTGCGCATTTACTCTTGTACATCTCAGTTAAGACTTGATAGTTTGTGGATAAAAAGTAAATGGTAAATTTCTACGGATGAGTTAACATTAACAACCAACGATATGAAGAATATAGATTAGCTTAAACGTAACAACTAAAACAATATTTTGTATAAAAATAAGAGTGCTTAAGAATTTATCGAATAAATGGATATGTTCATTTAAAAAAATTATGAAGGTGGAGTTTCCACATTAAGGACGAATTATGGAAATCAATCAACAAACTAAGTGTTTTTTAGCTGCTGTCAGTTTTCATTTGCATCGAAATATGGTTAAAAAAACAAACAATACAGTACAAAGGTATGGTTATTTATAACCATGCTATTTTTAACAAGAATATATTATGATTAGCTCAAATCATATTATATTTATATCCAATTAAACATAATCATGTATTATAATTGTTATTAAATAAATACAGAAATTTAAATGTGATAATAATAAAAAAAACTTGTCGCATTTGATTTAACAGAATTTTCTCGATCTCACTCCCAACATTGTAGTGATTTTTGTTTTTCGGTTGTCTTTCTTAGATGACTCCAGTTAAAATATGATAGCGGTGACGATGATGATGTCTTGACAACCATTCCTAGACTCTGTAAATGAGGAGTAGTAGAACATACAAAAATATATATAGAGGAGGAAAATGAAATGTTCCAATGTTTGTTTGTTTATGAGTTTAAAATGCGTGTTGAAGAAGAAGAGAAAAAAAAATAAAACTTCGTTTGCTTTTGATTTGGCGCTGATTGTATAAATTCCTTTGTTTTAGGATACTTGACTTGTATGTTATACACTATTTTCTATAGTTTAACGTGAGATATTTTGTTATTTGTGCTTTCGTTCGTTGCATGTGTGAAAACGCACCATCATCATCTGGCGTTCTTCTAATGTTGAAGAACGACGACGTCGTCGTTTTAGTGCAACATAATTTGTTGCACATATTCGTTGTTGGCATGAGTTTTGACACGTTAGTGTTGCTACGAGTTAAAATTGACATATTCAAATAAAAATGCACTTAAGGAAGAAAAAAAAAAATTGCTGGCTTTGGTGAATGCAAGGCACGCTTCAACAAAAGTTGTTCATGAAAACTTTTCAAGCACTTGTTGTGTAAGTTTAAGAAAAATCATAGTGAAATGTTAAAGTAAAGTTAAAAAAAACAATTTTGTGAAAAATCATCCTGAAGTTTTCATAAAAGAAATTATTTTCAAAATTCTTTAAAGTCTCATGCGCAACGAAATTTTTGAATTGCAGCGGTTGATTAATTGTATCAACCGTTCGATCACTTTTATGGACTGAATAATAAGGTGTTTCTAAAGCAGGCCATCTATTCTACAACATTATTGCAAAATTTATTGCCAAATTTATTTTCATTTTGCCCTACATTAAACAATATATGACACAACAACTTGATATAAACAGCTGTTGTCTTGTATTTTTGCGGTAGTAAGATATTGTGCAATAGTTGCAACACATTTTACAATATTTCACAATACAATAACTTTACAATACAAATATTGCAAGTCTTTTGCTTTTTGCCAATATATTGTGCAAGTACATACGAGTACATAAAGGATGTTTTTTTATAGAGTGTCACAACTTTGAGTTGGCACCCATTTAACAGCTGATAGTTGATTTTTGTTTAGTTTGCTTTGAAATTTCATTATGAATCGACTTAAACCAGAGCAACGCGTGCAAATTGTTGACATTTTTAATAAAAATAATTGTTATATTCGTCCATGTCAGCAGACATTACAATTGATTTACTTAAATAAACTTTTGATGAAAAAATAATTTCACGTATTGGCTCAAATAATTGGCCATCAAGATCGTGGGATTTAAGCCCATTAGATTATTTTCTTTGATTGAACACCTGGAAATCAACATTCGTAAAGTTATCGGTGAAATACTGCCGCTGCTGCGAAAAGTTGTCAAAATTTTGTGTTGCAGATTGCGCAATATACGCGCCAGCCGCGGCAGAAATCATATTTAAACATTAATTTCATAAAATTTTCTTACCAATAAAGCCCGTTTCATTGATATTAAAAATATATTTCCCTGTTTTATTATGATTTAACGTTGTGTCACTTTATAAAAAACACCCTTTACATTGGCAATAGTATTGTACAATACGAAATATTAGACAATTATATTGCAAGTGTGAATGACGCTTAAAAGATCGAAAAGAATGCTGTTGTAATTTTCTCTAACTATTTTCCGATATTCTTGATCAGTGGTGGTGTGTAGTGACCACAATACATAATAGTAGCGTATCTCGGTTCGTCTTGTGGCAGTTAATACTTTTCAGTTTTTTAGTACAAATTTATGATCACATCGTAAATGTGGATAACAATATAATATTTGTATTAAAATATGCACTACAATATGAAGTTGTGCTTAGACACCCACTATAAAGAAGATTTAAAGACGTCCAAAAATGAATTTAAATTTTAAAACAAACAAACAAATTATTTTGTCTTTTATTTTCAAATAAACATAGTGGAGGTCAAAACCTGGCTTGAATGGTTCTTGAAATTCACTCTAGGGGAGAATAGTCTTTCTGAAGGGCTTGGAAAATAAACAAGATTTAAACTTTTCAAAATTTTATTCTTCTTCTCATTACCAAAAAGTATGTGGTTTATTATAAATTTTCTTCAGTCACGGCAATGCCATACTACTTTCGTCTTCTAGTACTCTTTAAAAATTGTTTTTCTAATTTTTTTCAAAAAATTTTTGTATTTCATTTGTATGACGTATTGAATTTAAATATTTTTCATACATAAATTTGCCTTTTGAAAGTTACTGACTATTTTAGGTGATCAACATTTTAGAGATACACATTTTTAGTGATCGTGTTTCTGCATAAATAAAACTATTTCCGTCAAAGATACTAAAATATTCGTCATAATTATTGAGACACCATAAATGAAAAAGTTAAGTAATTTTAAAGTTATTGGATTCTATTTGTTTAGAAGACAAATATATACATGCAATTTTTATAAATAATTTGATGGGGCAGCCAATTTTTGTTGAACATTTTATGAACAAATTATTTTTAAAGCAACAGAAATACAAATTTTTAAAATAATATTTTCAATTGCTTTTACATCAACGCATTACATTTTACAAAAAAATTTAGTTTAACTAATTAAGACATTTTAAACTAAAAGCAAATTTAAAATTTAATTATTTCTAGTTTTAAATATTTGATTTTGAAAAAAAAACTGGCCATGAAATTCACATGAAATACAACAAAAAAATTTTTGTCTATTTGAAATTCTCGTGTGTTTCTAAAAACCAAATAAATAAATACTATTTTTTTATGATTATTTTTTATTTAATAGTTCTTCAGTTGCTATTTTTATGGTTTTTAGCATAATTTGTTATTATTGTTTATTACTTTTTCTTGCTGTTACACTAGCCAACAACTTTAAATTTTAATGTCATGTTGAAGGTATATTTTTGAATGAAATTTTCGTACTTCAATTTAATACATGCGAGTACTGATGATTTCTGTTTAGCATCAATGTTATGCAATGTTATGCACGCCCGGTAGTGCGCCAGGCCAAGTTCGGCCACACAGTGTGTATATTTACTCGAAACCATTCGAGCTGTTTTTACCCCCTCATAACTTTGCTCCTCTTGATCATAATGTAATGAAACTTGAAACATAAGGTCTGTAAGCAGAGGTGACCTCAAAGGTTAAATTTGAAAGTTCTACCGTAAAAGGTTCCCGAGATATTAAGGTGTGAAAAGTCCATATTTTAGTTCATATTCACTGACTCACTGACTCATCAATATTATTGGGCACTTCCAGTATAGCTAGACAGCTGAAACTCGGTACACAGGTAGGTCTTGGTGAGAAATTAACCAGAAAAATCTGAAAACGGGCACTTTTCACCTGGGGGGACTAGGATTCCCTTCTTTGTATGGGGCACTTCCAGTATAGCTAGAAAGATGAAATTTGGTACACAGGTAGGTCCTGATGAGAAATATACGAAAATGATTTTTAAACTTGCACTTTTCATCTGGGGGGACTTTCATGCCCCTTCTTTGTATGGGGCACTTCCAGTATAGCTAGAAAGCTGAAATTTCGTACACAGGTAGGCCCAGATAAGCAAAACATATAAATATTTATACAAAAACAACTTAGAAAAAAGAAGTAAGATCCGCACGAAAACATAAATGCGAAAATAAGGCCAAGTTCCTATCCAAAAAATTTCGGCCTTAAAAAGTACTGAGACCGAAATAAGGACCACGTTCTCTCATTTCTAGGCAGGCAACCTGTAAGCCTTTATAATATGTGAACGAATTCTTGGAAAAATATAGTGCCAAGCTTATAGGTTGCCTAGAAATGAGATGGAATTGTACCTATCAAGAACTTGGTCCTTATTTAGATCTCAGTACTTTTTACGGCCGAAATATTTTGGATAGGAACTTGACTTTGTTTTCACATTTGTGTTTTTGTGCGGATTTTAATTTACTGTGATCCTGTGTGCACAAATTCATTATATATAGAGTTGCAAGTAATAGAATACTCTTCTCAACACTAAACTGATGTGATGTAGTCCTGTGTTAGTTGTAGTTGTCATAATTTTTTTTTTTTTTTCGTTAAACCGTAGATGAGTCTGATGTCATTATTTAAAGACAATTATTCTTTCATGTTTATTTCGTTTTGTTTGTTCGTGTATTTCTTTTAAAAGTTTTTAAATTTATTTAATTTTTTGTATAAAATTGGTATTTAAGGTTGAAAAATAGATTTTTTTGTTTATTTGATGCTTTTTGGGTGTTGGTGGTTGTGGTGCTATTGTGTCATAATTTTTTTTTTTTAATTATAGACAAATTATTTATTTTGTGAAATTCTGTTCAGAAAGTTTTACAATTTTTTTTTTTATTAAAATGCTGTTAGAAAACGTTTCGGCTTCAAACGGAAATATGAAACGATATGCTTGTGATAATAATGTCATAGAAATAATAAATAACTAAATTACTGTCATACAATTTTCAGCAATTCTAATCCTTTTCTTGGCATACATTCTATTTTTAGTGGAGAAACGTAAAAACTGCCAGACTTACGGGTCAGCATAAAAATTTTCTGCATTTTTTTTTATTATCGTGTGAATTGCTTGGAAATATCAACGATCGCGTGCAAACAAGACTATAGGTTTTGTTAAAAATTCTTATAATTCTTTTACCACCACCCTCGTAGTACAATTCTTAAGAATCTTTTTAGGTACTTTTGAAAAAATTTATTTTCAAAAATCTTTTTCAATGAAGAAATTTCATTAAATTATATAATTAATTGTTTTGTAAAAGACAGCATGAGGTGAGGTAATTCACATTATCCAATTTCATATTAAACACCAGAGTACTGACGAAGAAGGTGTGGCGGCTTCACCATCGATATTTTATATGATAATATTTGTGATTAATTTTAAAAGGAATTAAAGTCAGCAAAAAAGAGATGTAAGTTATCAATTCATTATTTGTGAACCGATTTTCAAAAACTCTTTTTTTTTTTGTTTCTCTAAAAAGTTGTTTATCGAATAATTCCTACATATTTTAACCGATTTTAATATTTTGCTGTTTTTTAAAGATTTTTGTTTGCAGATGAGTCCTATCAAAATCTGGGAAGGTTCACTGTCCTTTCCCAAAATATTATTCATCGTCTTCAATGACCGATTTTCCAAATTCCTTAGTTGTTTCATTGGTGTTGCTGAACAAAAAGATGTATTATCACACACACACCAATACTAAAACTTAAAAAACAATTGCCTACTGTCTGGTACCATAAATTTTTTTTAATCGTGGATGGGAGGGGTAATTGGTTTCCCTAAAAAATTCATTATCGCAGAACTCCTCAGCTTACGAAGCAATTTTCAAAATTCTTTTTTTGCTTGGATCGGATTTTTTTGCGGTTTGGTTAAATTACTTTTTGCTTTGAGGCGACCGAATCAAGAAATTTTTAAACGTTTGTTTCTTAAGTCTTTTGTTTTTGAAACGAAAAAACCTGGCACTAAGTTTGTTTCTTAAGTCTTTTGTGTTGTTAAGTATTTAAATCGCAGGACAACAAAGGGGTTATTCAACAAAACGTAATAATATAATTGCATAAGTTGATAAAAAAAATGCTGTGCAATAGCTTTACCGCGGCAGTCCCCGAGTGCCACATGTCTTTTTTTTTTTTTGTTTTGTTTAGCTCTCAATTTATTGACCTTTTACATTTGTTAACTAATTTTAAAAATTCTCGGTATGATTCAAGGGGGATCCTTGCGAAAGATTTGTTACCGCGTAGTTTCACAATTTAAAGACCGATTTCGGAAATGTACGAAATTATGAAATAAATTATATGACCTTTTAAACATTCGCTTAGTTGCATGTATTGTAGTCGGGTGATGGTATTTTTGCCAAAATGATTGGAATTTATTTTAGTGAAGAGGTAAGTGGTGTTTTTTATAGAGTGTCACAACTTTGAGTTGGCATTACTGCTTCATTTGAGCACCCATTTAACATCTGATAGTTGCTTTTTGTTTAGTTTGCTTTGAAATTTCATTATCAATCGACTTACAGCAGAGCAACGCGTGCAAATTGTTGAAATTTTTAATCAAAACAATTGTTTTATTCGTGCGGCGGGTGCTACAATTGATTTACTCAAAGAAACTTTTGAAAAAAAAAATAATTTCACGTTATTGCCCAAATAATTGGCCACCAAGATCGTGTTATTTAACTCCATTAGATTATTTTCTTTATAGTTGTCTTAAGTCACTTGTCTACGTTGATAAACCACATTCGAAGAGAAGAAGAATGCGAAATACGGCCGCAAATGCTGCGAAAACTTGTTGAAAATTAGTGTTCCAGATTGCGCCATATACGCCCCAGAAATCATTAATTTCATAAAATTTTCTTTCCAATAAAGCCCGTTTCATTGATATTCGAAATATATTTCCTTGTTTTATTATGATTTAAACTTGTGTCACTCTATGAAAAACACCCTTTATGAGAAATTTTGCCGGTAACGTTATTTCTTTCTTCTATGATTTACACTTGAACAAAACCCAGCCTGGATTGACTGGTAACATCGCTATCAATCAGTAACAACAACACCCAAAAAAGTTTAATGTATAAAATGTATTCAATCTTCAAGTGGGTTACAGGGTTAATTTTCTACTTATTCCTAATTAGTACTAAAATATCTTGCAAAATATAAAATATTTGAGGATAATGTAACGTTTGACGGACTCAGTTAGTTAATTTCCAAAACGTTGAGAAAAACGTTTAGAAATATTTCTAACACCAACAAATCTTATCAAGAGTTTCGAGGGTTAACAAATTTTATCGGGCCGTTTGGTGCCCCATACCTAAATCAGTAGCTAGAAACATGTGTTTTTTGGCAACAAAATTTCACTGCAGAATTATGGAAATATAATTGAAATCAGAGTTGAATAGAAAATACAGGAATGGAACAACTTTAAACGAGAATTTTAAATAATTTTCTTAAATAAATATTTTTGTCTAATTTTAAACTTTTGTAGCTGTTGTGCTCTAGTTAATTAAGAACAGGTGTTCTAGATACTATTTTAATTAGCCTCTAATTTGCAAAACAAACAAATTTTCTTTGAATTTGGTACAATTTTTGTTTATTTTTTTAATAGAAAAGGAGGCAAATTAGATAAAAACACAAATTTAAAAGGTGAATAAACCACACATACGAAATGCGACAAATGCGATTTAAATAAAAATTACAATGTAACAAACCAACGAGCGAACTTGCATAAAAACGATCACAAAACCGATCGTTTTATGTTGATCAAATTAAGTACTTGTACTTATTTACTTGTGAACAACAATAAATTAGAGAAGTGAAGGTGAGAGTAATTTCTTTAATTAAATCTAAAATATCTTTTTTTTTTACTTTTGGAAATTCTAAAAGCGGTTCAGTACCGCGGATATTAATTTATTCGACTACGATCTGTACTTACAATAGAGTTAAAAAGTACGATGACAAAATCACTTCACTTCACAGGCACAAATCTTTCCTTCGTACAATGTGTCTAGTTTAACCCATTTGTTATGCATGTGGCATGTGAATAAAATTAAGTGAAACAAAAAACAAAAAATTGGAAAGGAAAACAAAACTACTTTGTACGAGTCCAAGCCCCATTTTAAAAAATAAAAATACATAAATTAATTTTGTTTCTATTTAAATGTTCATTTTTTTTCTTTCAATTATATTATTTTGTTTTTTAAGTGAAGAGAAAAAACCAATAACAAAAAATTGAACAACAATCAGTTCACACTGATGTCATTTTTTTATGATGACAGTGGCAGTGACTAATATTTGATATTTGGTTGTGATAAATTGTTTACTGGCTTCGTGTTTTGCCATTTTTTTTTTCAAAACCCTGAGTAAAAAAATATTTTAAATTTCTTTAAGAATTTTTTTTTTTTTGTAATTACTTTTACATTTTAAAAAAATTAAATTTTTGGTGAATCGCATTAGTATAAAACACACAATTTTTTTTTAAATTAAATCGTTAGTGTTAAATCTTTATGTGTTTTGGAACAAATAAGAAGAAAGTTTCATAGGATGTCAGTGGTCAAAGTTCGTTGTGACGTTCTGGTCGGCCTGCTTTTTTCTTTTAAGATACAAAAAAAAAAAATAGAATATGAATTCAAATCAACAAAAACCTGTTTAAAGATTAAATCCAAGTTGGCTGTGATATAAAAAAAACTGATTGCAGTTTAATAGCATTTTAATGTTCTTTCCGAGCAAACACCCTGTATTAAGCTAATGTTTGACATTTTTCTATGTATGTTCTGCAGGCGCCCACACTTACTTTTCGCTTAATTCTATAAAAAAAAAATTAGTCACACGTCATGCTTATCCGACTGTGGCGTTTTAGCACCAACAAATAAAGGCGATGCATCTTAAAAATGCAATAGTTCATTATTAAATTTTAATTAAAAATTTCATAAATTAATCAAGTCCATCGTTGTCCAAAGATGGAAAATCTCAATTTGTCTGTCAGCAACACTTGTTATTAATTTTTAATTTTTTTATCTTAAATATAATAAATTTCCACACATAATTGAAAATAATTATATTAATGGTTATTGCAGTTATGTCATATAGTTCTGGCTAAAAATTACAATAAAGGTGCACAGAAAAAATATTTATTTATTTTTTTCAATTAACCCTTTAATTAAAAATATAAAAATATTTGAGTAAATATTTAATTTATTTAATTAAATTTTTAATTGTAATATATGATTTTAATTAATAAATGTATAAAAATTTAATTGATACTATTAATTTGTTTACCGGTGCAGATTTAATTAAATTTTTAATTTATATCACAAATTTTTTAATTGAAATCAATTTTTATTTTTTTCTGTGTGGTGTTGGAGGAAGTGGTTGAGTACTAAGCAAACAATGACTTAGGACCTGGGCTCGATCTCTAATGTACATTAGAGTGGCATTGCATTAATTGCTGTTGATCTGTTTAAGTGATAAAGGCCAACCAAGTCGCCCTCCTTCGTCGGTTAGCAGAAACGTCAGCGAAGTAAAACAATTAATAAAATGCCTGCTCATACAGCTTAAGAAAATTAATGCGGGCGCTGCAACACTGCTGTAAAAATCAACAAACAAAAAAAGAAAAACGCGTAATAGCAGAATTATAAAAGAATCAGGGGCAAATTTATATTTCTATCGAAACAACTTTCGGCAGAGGACAACTTGCGCCTCCGATTTATGGAACCAAACAACTATAAAACCTGGTAAAATAAATAACTTATGTTTAAGATCGGTCAACAAATTGAGGAGTCTATTTAAGAAAAAACAATTTCGACAAAAAGAAACGAATTTTTGAAAATTGGTCGGCTAGTGACGGAGTTATGCGATAATCAATTTCTTTTATGTTTTGAAAAGGGGCACGGAGATTTTCAACTCCGATCTACAACCAAATTTTTCAAACAAAAGAACAATAATTTTTAAATTCGGTACAGAAATAGAGGAATTATGTGATAATAAATATTTTGGGTGGGAAGAGCACCTTGCCCACCTTTAAGAAAAAAAAAAAAAAAATTGTGGGACTAAACTGCAAGGAAGCCAAATCAAACATTTATAGAATTTGAAAAATCGTTTATTAAAATAGAAAACTTTTACGGTAAATAATGTTTTGTAAGGGGAGGACAATTTAGCCCACCGACTTAAAAATTAAAAAAAAAAAAAAATCATGGGACTAAACTGCAGGCAAACCTGTTGGTACATAGCGAGAATTTTGAAAATCTATTATATAGGGATAATGTATTCGATAGCCATATTTTAGGGGACCAACTTGCCTCCTATCTGCAAGCAAACACTTTCGAGTAAATCAAGAATTTTGACTATGGTTTTACAATCGGTAGAGTTGTAGGCGTGCAAACTTTAAAAAAAAACTCTTGAATTGAGAACCTCATTCTTTTTTTTTTTTTTGGTTTTGGTTTGTAACTTAGAGGCCATTCACATATTACGTAACGCTGTTTTCGAAAATTTTGTAACCACTCTCACCACTTCGTAACGCAAAAATGAAAAATTTTCAAACCGTAACAAATCTTTACACAGCGCCGATCAGGAAGCCAAACAGTAAGTAAGGCCGATCGCATTAAATCAATTTGTAATTGTCAATGCAGATGACAGCAGCTAAGGTCATTCGTATTCATTCAGTAACAGGCGAAAACCGTCGGAGATCCGGGCAATGCGGCAAAATATGAATGATACACTAAATCGCGATCTCCTGACAATTTCAAATTGGGGTCATGCTAATAGGGTTAATTTTAACGCACGAAAGGCCCAGTGTGCTATGCTCCCGCACAGACGTATGACCGGACATGCTACTCCATCTGTAAATATGGATGGTAGAGATGTTGCGGAATCAGAAGCTCTTTATGTTCTTGGTATGAAAATTAATTGTGATGTTCGATGGAATGATCACATTTTTCATGTCTCAAAAGAAGCATGCAGGTGTCTCGGTTTTTGAGGACGGTGTAGGACATACTTCACTCCATCTGATCTCCTTAATATTTATACCACCTTTATCCGACCTAAAATGGAAATCAACTCTCATGTATGGGCCGGTGCTTCAAAGTCTATTTTGAAATTACTCGATCGCCTACAAGATAGGGCGAAGAAGCTTATCGGTGACAGTAGGGAAGCCAACCCTATTGACTCACTGGAGCATCGCCACAATGTTGGGTGTGTTTTATTGTTCCAGCGCTACTACAACGGATTGTGTTCTAATGAAATCAAAGAACTTGTTCCCGAAACCCGTCACTCTTCTCATACAACCAACACGCTCTTCATTAAGAGCACATCCCTTTGTGGTCGATATGCCAGTGAACCGTACTAAGCATTACAGAGAGAATTTGTACTTTAGCACAACTGTTCGTATGTGGAATAAACTCCCCGCAGAGGTCTTTCCTACCACTTTCAGTGTGTTAAAGGTCAAATCGAATGTCCACAAACACTACTCCCTCCCTTTATTCTCCTTCGCAAAACCTATTTTTCTAGTTCCGCGTCATGCTTTGCATACGTAGGCGTCATCCCCTGAGAGCTGGTCCTAATAAAAAAAAAAAAAATATTGCACTTCCATGCAAAGTTATTTTTAACGATGCAGCATTAATTATTTTTACTCTTAGAATTACGAACATGGCCCAAAAATAGTACACGGCCGGGAAGACGAATAGCACCCACTCAAAGTAATTAATAGTTTTCCTACATCTGCACAACTACAAGAGTGGGCATTTTAAAATTTGATATGAGTTGCTCCTACAAAAAAGTGAAATATAGAGCAAAATCTTTGTAAGTTTTTTTAGTTTTTATTGTAGGGTAAACATTTTTGTAACTCAACCTTCAATTAACACTTTAATTTTATAATTATTTGTTTGCACTTTATATTCAATATGCATAATTTTGATTTAATAAAGTTTTATTTTTCTACTTTTGAAATGAGTCCATCTACGGCATTGTATTTTTTTTTATAAATACATTTTTTTTGCTAATTCCACACTATACGAGTAGTTGTTCAATAAAAAATACTTTATTATTTGAGAAAAAAAATTTAATAATAAATATTAAAATAAAATGTTTGTAATAAGAAAAAAAAAACTCAGCAGTAGTGATGTCATCTAAGATCGTTTAGTTTTTTCGCAAAAATTTTTGAGATCATATTATGAAACACCGTCATTAACCGTTGTGTAAACTAATAATGACGTTATTCAAAAAGCGTGTACTACCAGTTTGTAAGAAGATTTATATAACAATTCGAAAAGTTAGAAGGTAGAACAAATAATAAAGTGTTCTTAAACATTTCGGGGCGATATATTAAAATGTTCCATCAGTTTGCGACGAATTGGTTTTAATTTGTCGAGATAAAGTATTATATAAGAACTTAAAGTACGCCTGATGATTTTATTTAATCTAATTTCTTCGGCAATTTTATTTAATTTAATTTCACATATCAATTTTTATGTCATTTTTATGATGCTCCCAAAAGCACACATTTTTAAAGTTCCCCCTTAAATACGCTTTTTTTTTACAACTTGTTAAATTTTTTCGAAACTTTTAAATATAGAGAAGAAAAAACAAATAATTCAACGATCAATTAAAGGGTTAGGGTGCTTTAAGCCCCCTTTAAAACCCTCGATTAATGTACCGATTTTCAAAATTCTTGTTATTTCCTTGAAGACAAAAAAGATTTGCTCGTAGATCGATCCCATATTATTTTTTTTTTTTGGAAAATCGGTGACCCATTATCGAATTATTCAAAATTTCTTATTTTGGCAGTTTGGTTTTCGCAAAACCGTAGAGGCGTTTTGTCCCCTCAACAAAAATTTAATATTGCATTTATAGTTGATTTATCAACCGATTTTCAAAATTGTTTGTTATTTGAAGGTTTTGCTTGTAAAGGCTGTTTTTTATAGAGTGACACAAGTTTATATCATAATAAAACAAGGAAACATATTTTTAATGGCAATAAAATGGGCGTTATTGGAAAGAAAATTTTATGAAATTAATGTTTAAATATGATTTCTGCCATGTGGCCGCCACAACTGGCGCGTAGAAGTCACAGTTTGGAACACCAATTTTCAACAACTTTTCGCTGAATTTGCGCCCGTATTTCGGCGATAACTCTTCGAATGTTAATTTTCAGGTGTTCTATTGTTTCTGACATAGACAAGTGACTTAACAAAACCCCAATGGGGTTAAATTGCACGATCTTGGTGGTCAATTAATTGGGCCATTACGTGAAATTATTTTTTCATCAAAAGTTTCTTTGAATAAATCAATTGTAGCGCCCGTTGCACAATGAGTTTAACGAATAGAACAATTATTTTGATTAAAAATTACAACAATTTGAACGCGTTGCTCTGGTGTAAGTCATGATTCATAATGAAAACCAACTATCAGCTGTTAAATGGGTGCTCAAATAAAGTAGTGTGTCCAACTAAAAGTTGTGCCACTCTAAAAACACCCTATCGTTTGGTGCCATTTTTTTTTTTTTTTTTTTTTTTTTGAAAATCATTGATTTTGGCCCTCGATATTATTATTTCCACATAATTTCTAAATTTTTTAACCGATTTTAATTTTTTTTACGTTTGAAGCGATTTTCAGCCGAGGAGTTGTTCATACATTTTTTTTTTTAGCTGCGTGCTCGAGATCTTTCTTATTTCAAAAGGTACTTTAATTTTTCAGGTCAGTAAAATATAAACAAGAAATTGATTATATCGGATTTGAAACTTTTGCTAAATTGCGCCAATTAGCTTTCGGTATTGAACTCGGGTTTTTTTCACAGAATTATTTAGTTTACAATAAAAAAACTTATTCTAAAATGTATTCGTCTGACTGAAAAAATAATTTCTAATACAGAGGAAACTTTGTTTTTTTTTTTTTTTTTTTAATTAAATTTGATAGTCTCTGCTCAGGTCTTGTAGCAGGACTTGTAGCAGGTCTTGTAGCATAAGAAACTAATGTTCCTTCAGTGGATGTACTTGTAAAATTTTATATAAAAAAATTGATTTTTAAAAAAATACAGGGAAAAAGTAAATGACATTCCAAAAATTAAGAAATAACAAAAGATTTCTTGTTTTTATTGCACTGCTACAATAATTATTGGAAAATTATACATTTCATATGAAAGTCCACAATACCTGCCACAAAAATTATTATTTTTTTTTTTTTCCATTAAAACTTTCTTTGGGAAAACCAATTCCATTAAGCGAGCCCCTCCTTTCTGATCGTTCCAAGCGATATAAAGACGGATAATCAAGAAAATATAATTTATATTGTTTTGTAATTTTCTGTAATTATTTGCAGTCTTGGTTTTTTATTTTTTTATCGTAAAGCCACTCACTATGCCATGTTCCATTTTAATTGGAAAAGTGCGTCATCTGTAAAATAAAATCTCTCTTTTTCTCTATCGGTCTCCAGGTGTGTCTTTTTAGTATGAAAGTGTGTTAAATGAAATATGTGTAGACGGCCCAACAAGATGAAGCAGCAATTAGTTTTATTAAAAAAGTACAAGAAACAACAAGAAAATCTTTATTTAAGATAAAAGTTTACAAAGAGAAGTTAAAAGAAAAAAAAAACATAAAAGAAGTTAAACCAAACTGATCAAGAGAAAAGGGATTAACGAAATAAAAGTAGATATCGCTACGATTTTCTGAAGTTTAAAGCAAATAAAAATAAACAGGCAACATTTTGTAGATTTTTACTAATCGTTCGGTAAAAAGGATGCCTTTAAAATATCCATTAAAATCATTGTTAGTATCAAGCAGCTACTAATCAAAGTATTTTTCTTACAGATTCGTATACCAACCAATCAAAGCAAGTTTCAGCATTCTGCCATTAAAAAAATTTATTTGCCAGACGAAATAAAATTGGTGTTGCGTGGCGTTTATACCACACCACCACAAGCTGATTGTTGTTATTGTTGTTGAGCCAAAAACGAAAAGCCAACATTGAGCCGGACTTAAACAGGATTTTAATTTGTTAAGCTTTCTAAAGATCATCATTTGGATTTGTAGATTATTTGTTTAGACATATTTTAGCTACAGTTTATTTTATGGTGTGTAATTCTTTTTCTTTTTATTTAAAATTTCCAATATAGGAAAAATTGTTCTTTAAGAAAGCAATTACAACGGTATGATTGGCTCTTTTTTTCTTTGTTGTGTAAAATTATCAATCTATTGCTGACTTAAACTAATGCCAAACACCAAATTCATAAGTTTTTAGAAAATAAGAAATAGACCGGGAAAATGGAGAAGAGAGAGAGAGAGAGACAGAAACGAAAATAAAATATTTTACAAATCGACCCTTAATCTGCATCCACCCCAACGAAAGACAAAACGTTTTTGTCTTTTAAGTCAATTTCATAGCGAAAAAAAAAATAACGTCTTATCAGACATAAAAATGTTTGTCTTAAAAGACAACCGCTAATCAGCCTGCAATTCATAAATGTTTTTTGTGTTTTTTTTTGAGTTGACCCAATTGGCGTGGGTTACAACGAAAGCACACAATTTTCTGTTTTGTCTTACACCCAATTCACATGATGACTTTTGCGACGTCGTTTTTACTGAATTCCCTTTTGAAGTTGCTAACAAAATCTTTGTGTATTCATACGATTTCTTTTAGTTTCATGTCTTTTTTCCCAATTTTGTTTTGAAATAATGAAAAGTAACAAAGAGAAATAGAAGAAAATTCTTGAAAAACTTAAATCGAGTCTTTTTGTTTACCCCTCTTTCTATCCCTACACCGCTCACCAACAAACAAAACGAGACGTCGAAAAAGCGACGTCGCAAAAGTCATCATGTAAATTGGGTGTTACACTGTTTTGTGACTGTTTGCATGAAATAATACAATCGAAATGCTAATCTTCTTCTCCTTTCGATTCGAACAAAAAACAAGAAAAAAAAATATTAAAGATTTTTTTTATTTTTTTATTGTGGAACTATCGAAAGGTACCTTTCTTTCTTTTTGAACAAAAAAAAAAAAAAAAGAAAGTGATGTAGCGGCCTTCGAAAACAGGAGGGGAGTTTTTTCTAGACAACAGCAGACTTTTTCTTGTTGTGCTAATTTTTATTTAATTTTTCTTTAAGGTTTTTAACCGGCTTTTTAAAAAAGTGGACGTTATCAATTCGTGTCCATTTTTTTTTAATTTTTCTTTATGTTTGTACCGCTGCAGGTCAGTTATTTATAAACCGATTTTCAAATTTGGTCCCATAATATTTTTTGGAAAATCGGAATAAATTCTTGCAACATCATCTCATTCCTCCCATTATTTTTCCATTTTTTGGTCGATTTTCATGTCTGATTGATTTTTTTGTCTGATCGCGTTTACTTGCAGTTTGATCCCATAAATTTCTGGAGGGGGCCAAGTTATCTTCCATAAAATTAGTCGCATAGAAATGTAAGTGGCCCCCTGAAATATTGCTTGGCTTTTAGTGAAGTTGGTTATTTTTTTGCACGAATTATTTTTATAGACATACAGACAGACAACAGAAGAACGGATCTTGTTGCAATGAATTTACAAAGTTTTTCTAAGGGTCTTTTTCTAAATAATAAAATGTTAACATATTAAATATGGTTCTTCAGTGCTTTAGTGGTAAAATAGGCTAGCGATCAGTGTGACAGATTTAATTTCTAACGCTGTCCCAACGACTGTTGTCCTGCGAAGTAAAGTGATTCTTAAAACTTTATAAAGTAAAAAATATACTTTTACCATTTTTCCTTATTCGTCGGTTATCATTCAGGATTTTATTTTTCATTACAATTTTCTTTTAGATTTTCGTTTACATTTTAAATTTCAAATAAAACTACTTCAGATGAAAGCATATATTTTAAGTCAAAAGATCATTCAACAACATGAAAATGCAACAGAGCAAAAGGAAAAAAAAAATCAACAGAAATTAAAAAGCGAATAAAATCAATTACCCCATTTCCAGCAGAAGCTACTCAAATATCAACATATTTTTCTTGAATACAAAATAAAAGAGTATCGCGTGCGTGTAAGATTTTATTTTTTGTTTGTTTCTTTGTTTGTTTATTTTGTTTTCGATCATCAACTCGACTCATTTACCCAAATTGGACAACACACTTCATTCCACAGTTTTAAAATAAACACTGGCAATTGTCTGTCTGCAACAGAACGCAAAGAACACAAATGTAAGATGATACAGGCGGCTGCAATATGCTGCTTCTGCTGGTGGCAGCTGCTGCTGTTGCTACATCAACATACCACAATATCGTCTCATATTAATGTGCAAGTATGCATGTAGTAAATCTGCATTAAAATGCGATTGCAATCGCTTTTTTTTTAAATCCATACAAACAATTTAAACTCTAGAAACTTTTGTAAACAAAATCTGCATGCAGCAGAGATACATATTCGTAGATAGAAATAGAAACTAACAAGTTGAAAGGTTAAACAATTATTTAAGAAAGATGCACACCGTCTGTCGTGCCACTAGCAATGAACGATGATAACAACTTTTAGTGCGACTTTTCAAAATGAAACTTTAAAACCTCAAGACAAAACAAAACAAAACAAAACAGTTGACAATCGAAATCAATGATCTTGATCAAGTTCAGAGACAGAGCGGGACAACTGCAAACAACAATTTCTTCCTAACGACAACATTAATGTTTGTGTGTGTGTGTGTGTGTGCGTGATCAAATGACAAGATCAGTTAACACTCGTTTAACAGGCGTAGCATGTGTCTAAACTATATAGTGAAATAGTGAAAAGAAAGGTATTTTTTTCTTTTCTTTTCTCTTCCTTGGGATGAGATCTTTAGTAAAGGTCGAAGGAGTTTTAAACCGAGAGCAGGGATGGGAAATTTAATTCTATAATATTTTTCTTTGCAATAACTTTGCTAATCTTAAGAAAAATACCAAAACTATTTCAAACGATTTTAAGTAGAGCCATGTAAGGCTCATTTATTTCTCTTGGATGATGATCGTAAGTCACTTTTTCCCTATGTAAAACTTTAAACAAATATTTCGATAATTTAAATTTGTTTTTATTGTAAATATTTTAAAAGAGTGTAAAGTCACTTTAAAGGGACAATGATCACGGGATTTTTTTTAAAGATACTTAACAAGTTATTATCATGCATGTTCGTGTGTTTTTAATCGACTTAAAAAAAAAGTTGGTCGTTATCAATTCAAGGATTATTTTTTTAATGTTTGAGCATCTTCATTTATGAATGGATTTTCTAAATTATTTTCTTGATTGGAAGTAGTTGCTTGGAGTTGGGATCTATAATTTTTTTTTTATTTTTTTTTTAATATCGTAGGCAAGTAGATCCCTTAAAATAATGATTATCACTTCCATTTATAGACTGATTTTTAAATGTTTTGCTGTTTGAACGGGTTCCCATATGAAAATCGGCGAAGAGTTTGTCCTCCTAAAGTATTGATTATCGTATTATACTTTCATTCTTAGAAAGATTTTTCAAAATCCTTTTTTCTTTGTTTGAAACCGCATGCTTAGATTTGTCCTATAATAATTTTAAAATTAGAGTCCAAGCTGGACCCTCGGATAGATCGACTATCGCATTCAATCGTTATTTATGGACCGATTTATAATTTTTGTTTTCTTCTTTAACTGGTTTGTCAAACTCCGGTGGGAGCAAAATATAAGCTAATTCTAGCTAATTATGTTGCATCAAATTCCTTCAGTTGACTTCAATTGCGGTCGATATTTTTAGCCAGAATTATTACCATATTCAAGCCACAAAACAATGGAAGGACCTGTTTAGCATACCATCTTATTAAGTGTTTGCGTTACAGTCTATTATTAAATTCTTCTTCAATGTATCGTTTTATTTAACCATAAATTTTTTTTTTTTTCATAATATTTTATTGCTGTTGCAATAACATCAACTATTTTATTACAAACATGTCATAAAAATCTCCATCATGCAACAAATCTTAAAAGCGGCATACTTTAGTTTGTAAAACAAGACGGACATGTCGTCATGTCTTTAACCCGTCATTATCATCATCATCATCGTCGTCGTCGTCGTCGTTATTAAATTTCCAAATATTTGTGGAGAGCAACTCCAACAAAGCAACAAAATGCTTCAAAGAAGAAAAACAAAAACTTACAATATTGCGGTTTATAATTTATCTTTAACATCAGTATGTATTTACATCAATTTTGACTTTTATGCCAATTCAGTCTTAATAAGTATCGATATAAATGAAGGGTTATTACATGAGGCAAATTACCCATGTCTTTTGTTTTTTTTTTTTTTTTTTTTTGTACAGCGGAAGAAATAACTTGTAAAAATGGGAATTTTTTTTCATTGTTACTTTGAACTGAAGCTTGCAGACCATCATTGAGATCAAAATTAGCTGGCATAAAAACTCATTGTAATATTCGATGGAATATTCACATTTTTTTATGTCTCAAAAGAAGCATGCAAGTGTCTCGGTTTTTCTCTTTAATATTTATACCACCATTATCCGACCTAAAATGGAATACAACTCTAATGTATGGGCCGGTGCTTCAAAGTCTATTTTAAAGTACTCGATGGTCTACAAGTTAGGGCGAAGAAGCTTATCGGTGACAGTAGGGTAGCCAACTCTATTGACTCACTGGAGCATCGCCGTAATGTGTTTCGTTGTTCTATCGCTACTACAACGGATTGTGTTCTGATGAAATCAGGGAACCCGTCACTTTTCAAGTACAAAACGCTCGTCAATAAGAGCACACCTCTTTGTGGCCGATATGCCAGTGAACCGCACTACGCATTACAAAGAGAATTCGTACTTTAGACGAATAAAATCACCGCAGAGGTCTTTAATATCACCTTCATTGTGCTAAAGTTTAAATTAAATAGCCACACTACTCCCTTTATCATCCTTCCCACAATCAATTTTATTAGTTCCGGTAGGGGTCATCCCCTGAGTGTTGGTACTAATTAAAAAAAAATTATGCAAAACTTTCAATATTATCAAACATTTGTGGAATTTTAGTTTATGATTTTATCAAAACAAAGTGATTGGCTGCTGGAGTCTAATCGGACTAGAATTCTGATGATAAGATCGTAAGCGTGATGGTGATGTCAGTACCAGCCTCCTTAGAGCCAAATTTTTCTTTGTCGTTTAAATTTTCCATAACTTTTATAATTTTTTAAACGACTTTCCAAATTATATTTCTGTTTTAAAGGGTATGGTGGCACTTGAGCCTCATTAAGGAAGGGGGGGGGGGGAATAGTTCTTAAAAAAAAATTATTATCGCATAACTCATTCACTAGGCCCTATTTTTTTTTTTTGGAAAATAGGAGGGGCAGTTGTCCCCGCCTTTATCCATTAATGAACTGATTAAAAAAATGTTTTTTTGTTAAATCTGGGCAAATCTTACCACCCCCATTCTTCAAACTGGCCGCCACAAATATTTGTGGTCTTACAACTCCTCAATTTGTTGACCGATTTTAAAAATTAATTATTTATTTCATCGGATTTTAGTACAGTTTGGTTCTATAAATCGGAGGGACAAGTTGTACCGTCGAAATTGTTTGTTGTTCGATAGAAATATACTCGTAAGTGGGCCCCTAAAATATTTATCAAGAAATAAATCTGCTATTAATGGTCAAATTTCTAATATTCTTTTTTTTTTTTGTGGTAAAGAAGGTGTGCTTTGATCTTTCGTTGGAATAAAATATAAATTAGAAAAGATATAATTAATTTATAGATTGTTCGATTACTTTGAAGTCGTTTTTTTTGCCAGAATTATTAATATAATTTTTGTTTCGCCAAGTGTATCCTACCAAACAATATGTTTCAATTACAACTTTTACAGTCTTTGAACACCAGCTGAGTTGATGGCCAAAAGTTATTAATCGTCTTAAAAGATGATGTTACACCACTACACTAGATGCGGACAAAGTTTTCAGTTTGCTTCTCAAGATAAAAAAAAAACATTGACGGCGGCTCCTTATGTGATGCTCAAAGTATAAAGTAACAAAAAGGTGCCTTTCAATTGCACTTTGAAATTAAATTGCTAAAGTCCATTAATTTATTCCATTATTCCGATCATTTTGTTATTTATTTAATTTTCTGTTTATCTCAATGAAGCTCAACAATTAGCTACGAATTGTGTTTTACTATAAAATATAAGCTTTTAAAATATAGCACTATGTTGACTATGAAAGATATAGAGGCAGTTTAATAGTTTTTTCGCCATTTGTTTTTGGCCAGTAAACTTTGCAGTCAATTTTAGTTGGTTATTTTGTTGTTAAGTGCCTTAATCTGTGTTACTTAGTGTAGCAGTAAATGTTGTTTACAACCAACACCACTTTTTGCAGCTTTTATTATCAATTTAAATTAGAGCACTATAAATGTGTTGTAAAAGTGCAAAAATGCATTTTGGGTATTGCACAGTGGGGCTGGTCTTGCCAACTATGAAATAAGGCAACTTGTTATTTTATTAGAACAAAACACAATTTATGAAAAACTATATCGTTTTATATTTAACAGCTTTGCTAACTGTTTTACAGTTTGATTTTTTTTTATTAGAATATAACACACCACCCCTTTAGAGAGAAAAACATTTTTAAGAAACGAACACCAAAGTACACTTTCTGCATGGAGATGTACCATTTTTTTTTTTTTGTTTTTTTTTTTTTTTTTTTTTGTAGAAAAAAAAAACACTATAAGAAAAAGCCTATGCCCTCTGTGGTAAAAGTTTTGGAAAGCTGCCGTTAAAGTCTTAAAGAAACTTAAATACCGATGAAATAGTTTTTCATTGTTAGCGTCACTATTCTTGAGTACTTTAATTTTGTGAAAGTACTGCTATGGATCTCTTCTTAAAAAGGAAAAAAAAACTTCAAATGTTTGCCACTTTAAGATAGAGGAAAAAAATTTAAAATTTCTTTAATATTCATTGCAAACACTATCAGTGCTTTTGTCTGCTGTTCGGCATAGTCAGTATGCACAAGTTTCTAATCAATGAATTAGTATTTGTAGATTATAACAGTAGAACAGCCACTCTAATAACTAGAGAGTCTGTGGATTAAATGCTGCAAATTCCTGAGAACATGTTTAGAAATTTGTTAAGTATTATTTTACCACTCTGTCTTGATATTGAAAGGCGTGGGCGCACATTTTAATACGTTTTGACTTCTTTTAATGGCTTTTATAGAGACACGCAGTAAATTTATGTTCATTTTTAGAAGACACATTAATTTATGTTCAAATCTAACTCTTTCGCATTCTCTAAGAAAGCTTGTGTCAGAGATCTCTAGTTTTGGTTGTAAATTAAATTGATTTTATGGCTGTTTTTAAAGGCATTTTATTTTTTATTTGATAAAAGCCGATTGAAGCTTAACTGTTTTTTTTTTTTTCAGTTCGTTCAAAATATTTATTTGAAGATCATTAAAAAATATATAAAAGTTAAACAAATTACAAAAAAAAAATGTAGAAATAGTTACGTACAAGTGTTTTTTCTTCATTTAAAGGAGAAATAATAAGTTATAAGAATAATAAGTCCTCCGTAGTTAAATGGCCAAAAGTTTAATGGAAAAGTTTTTTTAGTTTTAACTCCGATCTAGAATGGTTGCTTTTGATTTTTAGAACATGAATATTTACTTGGACAAGTGGGCGTAAAATTTCCCACATTTTCATATTGATATATCTTAGGAACTAATGAGGTAAATGATCTGAGATTTTTAAAGAGATACTACGTTGATTTTGTGCATTATTGTATAGAAAAAAAAAACTAGTCAGAAAAAATTCAGTGGACGTGGCATTTTCCTTGCTGAGGAACTTTTTTATTTTGATGATATTTGTGAAACTAATGCAACTGAAAAATTTAATTTTGTGCTCAGAGCTCTTTCTATATTGATATTGGAAAAAAAAGTACTGAAAAGTGGACAAGAGGGCGTGGTAGCTCCGACATATTAATTTTGATATATTTTAAGAACTAATAATGTAAAAGCTCTCATATTTTTTAGAAGTTATTCCGCTGATTTAGTGTATTATTTGTACAAAAGAAAAAGTTATCGAAAAAAATTCAGTGGTCGTGCGATCACCCATATAGCAAAAATTGTTTTGGAATATTTTTGAAAATAATTCAATGAGAAACTGGAAATATTGTGCGACTAATTCTTTTTATATCAAGAGAATAGCGTACGAATGGGACATGAGGTTCTTATACACGTTTCCATAAAAAAAAATTTATTTTCCGATATCATAAAAACTAAGAGAAAAGAAATAGGAATATTACGTGTTGCCATTGAAACAAATTTTTAGAATTGCACAAGTGAACGTGGCACTTCTCATATAGAGCAAGTATTTTACTGATGGTCTAAATGGAACAATAGCGAATGAAACAAGAGACAAAATGTGGCAACATGCAGAAGAATACGGAAGTAACCATTCTCGAGAGAGACATATGATAAGGATGCACGTTACGAAAGTAATCGTTTTAGAATGTCTAACGTTAAGAACGAATGAGAGGCAACACATGAACACGATAGACGTTTGTGTTGCATCAAAAGAATGAAATGATTACGACAGAAATATTATGTGATTTTAAATGGTTGGTTTTTTTTTTTTTTTTTGTAGGACCAGCACTCAGGGGATCACCTCTACTTAAGCCAAAGAAAAGTTAGCTGCGGAAATGTAGAAGAAGTCTTAATTCTTACAACTCTGCTATTCAACTTTGCTTTTTTTTAATTTTTAGAGCAGTGTTAAGTAGACGCATTAATTTTCTTAACACATGGAGTGCCAAGCGGTTTAGACGAAAACCTTCCCAGGAGGCCAAACATTTTTTTTTTGTTAAATGAGTGTATTAGTGATACAAATGAGATATCCCTAGTCCATTCTACCCCTTACTTTTTTTAATAAAAGTTTTAATAAAAGTTAAAACAAATACACTTCATACATTTTTCACTTTATAAAACCTCAAAAAATCATCCTAGATCCATGAATGTTTTTGTAAAAATGTCCCGTAAAGGATTTTTTAAAAATTGCAACAAATTCCACTCAGTGTCGTATATAAAAGAACTACAGGCTCTAAGTAAAAACAATCACTGTCGTTCGGAATCGTACGATGTGGCACTCAATGTGTTAAGATGTATATGAGCAGCCATTTCATTAATTGTTTTATTTCGCCAACATTTCAGCTAACTGACGAAGTATCGGAGAAACCGATAAAGATGAAATTTTAATGAGGCTTGATTTCTTTGTAAAATTGTCATCCCCCAAATGAATGATGAGAATGTTCAAATCTTCCACAAATAAACAAATTAGGTTCCCTTTTTCGTTTTCATTTTGAACACAAAATGAACACACATTTAATTAGCCGAATTAAATCTTAACCTAATGCTGTCATTATAATGGCGCTACATTTTGTTGGCGCTTTCAATTGTGTGGATGTAAGTAAACAAATGACTAATTTATTTCAAACAGACGTAAGAAAAATGATTTTTTTTTTCAAAGAAAAAAGAAGAAGGCATAAACTACAATTACGCACATTTGTTTGTAAGTTTGATAAAAAAAAATAAATCGATTGCGTGCTTGTAATGTTTGACATACATACAGAAAATCAATTGCCAATTTAATACGGCAGTTTAATTTTAATTATAAAAGTGTGTGTGGCAAAAGTTTTGTTTTTTTCTTTTTTCTTCCAACAGTAAGTGTTTGTTATAATTCTTTAAAATCTACACCCACTTTGTTGTAAGATTTGGCTACTGTTAGTAAAATTTTGTAATTTCATTTTGCAGCTTAAATGAAGTTTTCAACGACTTGTTGTTTGTGGTGGGAGCTTTAACAAATTTTTTTTTTTTATTTTCGTTCGTCTTAAACGAATTTCCATTACTTTAAATGCTCAATCAATTATCGGTCTTAATTGCCCACTTATGTGTGACATGTTGTCTATAAATCAATTGAAATTTTAAATTTATTTATTTTATTTACGGTTTGTATTTTTTATTTACTCAAAGTCAAATTGGTAAAATATTTTTATGAGAGTTTATGAAAGTTTATGCTTTTAACACATATTTTTCAATTAATTTATTTTTTTCGTATACGATTAACTGGAATGAGTACGTACGTGAGTTCATATCATAGGAAATTTATACTCAATATTTGGCTAAACACTGCACAACTAGTTTTTGGTAAATATTTTTTTTGTAATTTTGAAAAGTTTTAAATTTTTGTCATTTTGATCTCAAATTAAGTAGAATTTTTGATATTTAGTTCTTTTTTTTTTTTTGAGTGCACGGATTGACTTTCAAGATGTTTTAAAAGAAAGGACACAAAAGGTTTTTTACTATTTAAAGCTTCGGACAGACACTAAAAATTAAGGAGAAAGTTTATCTCAAATCCTATAACTCTGTTATTTAGAAACACACTTTTGATATATTTTTTTTTTGTTTTGAGGCGACATAAATTTTACATGGAACTCGAACGATTTTGCCTTTGACTTCGTGCAACTTAAATGGTTTTAATATTTAAAAAAAGAATACATATAAAAATAAACTAATGGTGTTTTCTTTTCTACAAAAAAATGCTACATCTCCATGCAGAAAATGTACTTTGGTGTTCGTTTCTTAAAAATGTTTTGCTCTCTAAAAGGGCAGTGTGTTTGATTCTAAAAAAATTACCCTCACTAAGGGTGGAAGCCATTGCACTTTTTGCCCCGTAAAAATCGACAGTGTTGATAGTGCCCTGTAAAACTTAGCTGTCAGCTGTTGAAAACAGGGCGTTCCACTTTTTCATAAGTTTTGTTCAGTTCTAGTATGTCGGCTTTTAATTTTGAACACCGTATTTATGTGCCACAATAATTTTATATTTGGGGTATTCACACTGTAGTCATAAAGTCACAAAATAATAGCACAAGTGTGCACACCCCGTCATAATTGTGCCAGCTGATAAAAACAAAAATATTTAACTAAACTCCATTTTTTAGTCAGATTAGTGTGCATACGAGTACGTTTACAAATTGGCTTAAATGTAAATATTTCTTAATTCAGTCCGACTTTTTAATAAAGAAAATAATAAATTTCTCGTAAATTTTCTAAAATGTCCATTATCAATTAAAATTTTCAAATTGTTTTTAATCTCTACGAACATGCTGAAATAAATATAATCAAAAGCAGCTGTTGCCGGTAACTTGACATGGACTAGTTTTTTGATGGCGGCAAGTGGAAAAAAACGTTCACAAGCTGCCAGGCAGATCACTTACACAAACACATATTTTTATTCTTGTATTATTTATAAGTAGCGGCGACTTGTAAATATTATCGTCGGCTCGACTAAAGTGTTTCAGTTGCTAACACCCGATTTATACGATGACTAAAAATTTATGAATTTTTTCATCTTATCTTTGAAAGTATCTTCGTAAATTCTCTTGCATTTATAGTATGATTTTTTAAGCATGGATTATTTCTCTTGAAGTGTTGAGTTTTTAGCGTATAATCGCTAAATCTTCTTTGAGAGTAAGAAAAGAATAAAACATAATATTAAAAACCGAAACAAAGGTAAAGGGAAATACAAAAAAAAATGCATGGAAAAGAGAAAACATGATTATTTTTCTACCCCTCTTTCTCCTCTACCCCGCTCGACAACCAAAAAAATTGTCATGATGTTTAGTCATGACTAAAAATCACCGTGTGAATTAGGTGTAACTTAAGGTTTCTACTGTTACTTTATGACAAACCCCAAAAAGTCTTATTATTATATGACTTTTTTGCTTGACATTTTTTTTAACTATTGTAAAATAATAAGACATTATGCCGATATGACTGATATGACTACAGTGTGAACACTCCATTAAAATTCTGAAGCTACTGAAAATTCTATGGTATTCGTCCTGGCATACCTGCTTTCCTTCATTCCTTCTTTCGTATGGTTTCTTAACAAATAGATTTCAACACTTGACAATACATTACTAACACACACACGTACACAACCTTATTAAATTTCCTAAAAGTTGACTAGAGCAAAAAAATAATATTAAGTTTAGTGCCTGTTCGCCGATATCGAAGAAGTTCTTTCTTTCGAACAATTACATTTGAAATAAAAACAAAAACTAAACGCATAAAATATGTTCTTTGTGATTGTTATAATATATGTATGTACATATACATACACATATACATAGACATATATATGCATGTAATCATAGTAGAAATATAGTGAGAACCCTAAGGCGCTTTAATTTTTACGCCAATTTTTAAAACTGATTTATGTCTCAAATTATTTACATACGAGTACTTGTACATGCAACATGTACTTAACAGCATTAACCAGCCTGAAGGTGACAACACAATACTCGTACAATAGACCAACAAACGATGGCGTCTTTAGAGTTTACTTTCGTGAAGAGTGTGGCTGAGGTGGATTTTTCGTATGAAAACGAAAATTCCATTTAAGGTGCAAAAGTAAAATGTCTTGCGGACTGCAATGGAATACTAATGATAATTATTACTATTATTATTTATAATAAATGTGTGTAATAAATAAATAATGTGTCTTTACTCGTGCAGCAGAACCCAGCAAAAAATTTTGCTAAATGTGTTGCAATACCCAACAACATGCTTGTCGTAAAAGACAAACTACATACTGTCCGCATTACTTACCACTATAAGCATCGATTTTATCGCACGTAAACAAGCAAACCATTGATTTTCTCACAGTAGTAGTGTCTATGCTGAACATGCGAACGTTCACAAGTTCTTCTCCTGGCGAATCAAATTAGATTTTTTTTTATTTGTGTGCAAGCCAGTAACAAAATACAAAATCTATAGAGTAGAGCATTAGGTGAAACACTTGGTATACAATACCGTTGACACGTGTTCAATACACAGCAGAGACTTTAAATTTTCATTATATTTCGAATATTTAATATCTTGTAGTAGTGGAGAATTTTTTTCGTTACTTATTCAAAAACTTGCTGGGATATTCTTCTTGAATTTGTTAAAAAAAAGAAACAACATACGAGTACATAAATTTTATTTAAATGAATTCCTTTGAAGAGTGAAAATTCTCGCTAATACACGAATAACCTACAGTGGATAAGAGAACTGGTAATACAATTTTAAAAAGGGGCTTTTAGATTTACAATAAAGTCATAGTGTTTGTAGATTGTAAAGTTATATACTTAAAAAAAATGACTAGCGAATACTAGAATTGTCGCAGAAAAATTGATTAAATTTGGGTATCGAAATTCACTAGAATTCAAGCTACAATTAGTTTTTGTGCAAATATGAAATGGTGTTGTCAGTGATCACCTACAAGAGACACTTACCGATTTATATCCTTCACCAAAAATTCCGTGTGTAATTTCCACAATATTCATGAGACCCATTAAGTATATTTATACTGCATCTTTATAGATAGGAAAGTTGAACGAGCCATGTCTGTCTATCCCTCTGTGTCTGCACATAAAATCGGTTTTCCGAGGGCACCAGAAGAATTGGAGACTTTGGGCATGGACTGCTGTCTTAGGATTTGTGTTAAGATGATTGGTATTGCACGTCAGTCAAAAATACAATAAAAATATAATCATATATGCATTTATATGTATATATCAAGTGCCTCGGTTTTTTAAGACGATGTAGGGCATACTTCACTTGATATGATCTCCTTAGTATTTATACCACCTTCATCCGACGGAAAGTGGAATACAACTCTCATGTATGCGCCAGTGCTTCAAAATCTATTTTGAAGTAACTCGATCGCGTACAAGATAGAGCGAAGAAGCTTATCGGTGACAGTAGGGTAGCCAACTCTATTGACTCAGTGGAGCATCGCCGCAATGTTGGGTGTGTTTCAATGTTCTATCGATACTACAATGAATTGTGCTCTGATGAAATTAGGGAACCCGTCACTTTTAAAGTACAACACGCTCTTCAATAAGAGCACATCTCTTTGTGGCCGATATGCCAGTGAACCGCACTACGCATTACAAAGAGAATTCGTACTTTAGCCGAACTGTTCGTATGTGGAATAAGCTCCCCGCAGAGGTCTTTCCTACCACTTTCAGTGTGTCAAGGTTCAGATCGAATGTCCACAAACACTACTCCCTTTATCACCCTTCCTAAAACCTATTTTCCTAGTTCAGGTACAGTGCTTTGCATAAGTAGGGGTCATCCCCTGAGTGCTGGACCTAATTAATAAAAAAAAAGAAGACAAAAAATCAATCCGGAAATAAATTTATTAATATATGACGGTGCCGCAGTATTGAACCTTGAACCATCGGTATTAGAATGCATCACACTCCAGCTGTGCCACTGAGGCTCATTAATGTCTTGTTAATTTTACTTAATAATACAATCATCTCTTTTTCTTTTAAATCTTCCTATTGTTCAGGGATGGAAGTGGCCAGGAATGTAAAGTTTTGTTTAGAATATGTTATGAAAAAAGGAGCAAAAATATTAAATAGTATATTTGGATTTGAGTATTTGAGCTTATTATTTTTCTTATGTGTACCCAAGATGAGTATCAAACGAGCCACTTTGACCACCGGCTGGAAAAACTTTGCGGCTCGTTATTTTTACGCGTCCCCATAAATTACATAAAACCCTCATATAAAGGGTATTTTTTATAGAGTGACACATGTTTAAATCATAATAAAACAAGGAAATATATTTTTAATATCAATGAAACGGGCTTTTAATGTTTAAATATGATTTCTGCCATGTGGCCGCCACAGCTGGCGCGTAGAAGGCGCAATCTGCAACAACAATTTTCAACAAATTTTCGCAGCATTTGCGGCCGCATTTCGCCGATAACTCTTCGGATGTTGATTTCCAGGTGTTCATTTGTTATTGGTTTATCGACGTAGACAAGTGACTTAACAAAACCCCAAAGAAAATAATCACACGATCTTGGGGGCCAATTAATTGGGCCATTATGTGAAATTATTTTCTCATCAGAAGTTTCTTTGAGTAAATCAATTGTAGCGCCTGCTGTACTATGAGTTTGACGAATAGAACAATTATTTTGATTAAAATTTTCAACAATTTGAACGCGTTGCTCTGGTGTTAGTCGATTCATAATGAAAGTAAACAAAAATCAAACTATCAGCTGTTAAATTGGTGCTCAAATAAAGCATTGATGCCAACTCAAAGTTGTGACACTCTATAAAAAACACCCTTTACTTCGAGCTTTGTGAAAAGTTGTGGTCAGCGCGTTGACTACTAAGCAAACTATTACTTAGGATCTGGGTTCCATTCCCGACCAGTGCAAGTCAATCAACATCATACATTTCTTTAATGTGCATAATTGTGGCATTGTACTAATTTTAATGAACCGTTTAAAGTGATAAATATCATAGCACTGATCACTAAAAGCTGATCCGACAGCGATTGATACTGATCCAAGCTAATGTACACAACAGTGCCTGCTTTCGTCGGTTAGCTGAAATGTAGGCAAAGTAAAACAAATAATAAAATGAGCGCTCACACAGACTTAAAAATATTTTAAAAATTAAGAAAACGCGCAATAGCCGAGCGCGTAACAAAAATTAAAACTTCTACATTTTCAACATCTATCTTCTCTACACTATCCTTTAGGGGTCTTCCCCTGAGTGCTTTTCCTAGAAAAATAGTGCCGAATATAGCGCTCTTACTTGTTTTTTTTTTTTTTTTTTTTTAATTTTGAACAAAAAATAATTAAAAATAAAATCTTAAAGCCATGAGAACACAACTGCCACGTTATTGTTATTAAACTTTGAAAAATTGTGCTTGTGTAAATTTTCATTCCACTGAATTTCCTAGACAACTGGGCACCGGGAAAATACTATCAGCAAAACTCTCTTTACTTCAAGAAAACACCATAAAGTCTTTAGCATTTCTTTATAACAATATTTCATGAATAATTTAAAGTATCTAATATTTACAAAAAAAAAAAAAAAATGGAAAACCAACGAACGTCATTGTAACTCAATTAACCTGTTAGCACTTTTAACAATTTCGTTTTAGCAAGAAAAAAGAAAAAAAAACGACAAGAGAAAAACTTAATAACCCCATTCTTCTATTCCAACAATACACTTACAGACCAAAAGAACACTTATCAATGAATATTAAAGAGTTCGCTGCAAAAAAAAAAAAAGAAATTAACATCAGCAACATCATGAGCATGAATAGAGTAGGAACTAAATAACTAAACCATCTTGATAAAAAACAACGTGCGGAAGAATTGAAATGGTGGGACAGGCGGACGGACAACAAATACATACAACAAAAACCATTTAAACAAAATGTTGTTTTTAAACATAAAAGGAATCGTTAAAACAAGAACATTTAAACCACTAACATCCACTTCAAACAACTTAAGCAGGCTGGTCCGCAAGAATTTTTGTCTCCTTCTTCTGTATATGATTTGTTTATTGGATGGTTTCATAAATAATTTCAGTTTTCTTTCATATGCCTCTTGTCAATACATTTAATATGATATAAAAAATAATTATGATGCGATACACGGTCAATATCTTTGAAAGTTTAGCAGTATCATTTATAATATATAAAAATACCTGGTTGATCGATATCTTTAGGCGGAGTTAAAGTTTATCTGGAACAAGTTATAATTTTTTTATTTTTATGGAAACACATGGTACAAGTATCAGATGACGCTTTACAAAAATCCCTTTCATTCGATACCCATGTCATAGGGGCGCATTAAAAAAATATAATGACCTGCAAATTTTGGAATGATTCCGTTTTGTTTACAGATCTTTTCCTAGAAACCTCTTGCTATTGAGATCCATATTATGAAGAGAAAAAAAATTTGTTTGACATACAGACAAAGGAATGGGTGAAATGGGTGAAACTCCGATCCGGCATTTTAAGTTTTTAAAAGTTCCGTTATATTTTCAGCTTTTTTTTCGAAGAGATGCCTTTCGTTTGATACCGATAACATGGCGGTTCATAAGAAATAATTATCTGAAAATGTTGGGTTGTGCGCGGTTGTCGTTTTCTTGATTGTGACCTCATTTTTAATCACATTTGGGGGGAAAGCAAATCCTCTCATTATATTGCATTGGAGTGTAAGATTAGAACGAATTGTGCCAGCGATAATAACTATTCCGGGATCCCGAAAAATTCCCTGAAGCCCGGGATTGGAATTTTTAAAATCCAGTCCCGATTGGCATCCCTAGTAGGGATCCATCAGTCCACTTCTTTTTCCGTGATATCATTGACTTTGGAACTGACTTCAAAATAAGGGGCTGGTTATCAATTTATGAGTAGTTTTTATTTAACTTTCTTATTGTTTGTGCCCCATGTTAAAATCGGAGGAAAGCTGTCTCCCTAAAATACTGATTATCGAAAAACTCCTTCATTTATGAACCGATTTCAATAATTCTTTGGTCATATAAAGTTTTCTTGAAAACCTCGGGGCAAGTTTACGCCCCTACCAAAATACATATCATTTTATAGAACAGTTCTTCCATTTATGGTCTGGTTTTCAAATTAATATCGAAGCAATTGTTCCACCCACTTCCCTTTAAATTTTTGATTATCACATAATTCCACCCACTTACGAACCGATTTTTGAAATACGAAAAAAAATGCGTTTAAAAAATAAACATTTATGGAGCATTTTCTATTTATTTGCTTGTTAAAAAGAGGTTGCTTGCATTTTAGTGCTACAAATATATTTTTGGAAATTAATGTTGATTTTGAAATGACTCCTACTTATTATAGACCAACTTTAAATTTTCTTTTTATATTTGAAGGGATTTGCTGGTGGTTCGATCTCACATGTTTTTAGTTGGAAGCGGCAAAAGACGTACAATTTTTAAAATGTCCAATTAGATTTTTAAATTGAAGCCGGTTTTTCTTTTGCCAGAATTATAAAAACTTTACAATAGAAAAATCTTATAGAACTTTTCCTCCAAACCAAGAAATTAGAATAAAGAAATCGACCATCATAGAACTTTATATGGTTTTGGACTTGACTGGTTGGCTGGTTGAAGTCAACAAGATGCGCTGCTTGTGTGCATTTTTGATTTTCCTCTTTTGCCCACTGAAGAGAACTTGAAAAAAGCTCACGTTCGTTTTTTTAAACGTGCTAGACAGGCTTTTGGCTATTTTTGGTTGATCAACCGACCACAAACACAAACATAATTATGATTGTAATCGTCATCATTATTGTAATCATTATTGTTGTCGTTAGCCAGCATCTATTGTAAGTTCGTTCGTTCGTTCGGTAGCTGTTACTGTTGTTGCACCGTCTACAACAACGTCATCATGTGATTGGTAGCAACATAATCGCAGTTAAAGGTTGTTCTCTGTGTTTTTTTTTTTTATTTTTACCTCAATGAGCAACTGCTTCCTCAAATGTGATTTTGTTTGTTTGTTTTTTTTTTTTTTTACTTAAAATTTTTATTTGTTTGTTTTTTTTTTGTTTTGTCTGCTTCGATTGTTTGTGGAATGCTGGTGTGTGTATGCAACTTAGAGCGCAAACATGTAGACCTGCAGAGATGTTGCAATGAAGGTTAGTTAAAGCTGATCAAATATGGTTGTGGATTAACTGTTATTTTTTTAAAACTTCATAGGCCATAGAGAGGAAGTTGTAATTTTTTTTGGTTATTATAAAAAAATAATGTTTGCCAAAATAGTTTCACAGAGAATTTTAATTTAATTGTGATCAAGACTTTTGAGGATTTTCAAATAATTGATAATGATCTTGTTATTATCTTTTTATGTTTCCTTCCTGCTTTTTTTTTAGAGTACCGAAAAATTATACATAAAAGTTGTGGAACTTGAGCCAAAGATTACAACCTTAGGCGCCAATCTGGAGGAATCAGTAAGACTTAAAAGAGATCACGACGAGACTCTTCGGAATATAGAGGTAAATTTGTGAAATTTTTTAAATTCAATTCTGAACTATTATTTATCAATTTGAGTTTTATTTTGTGGTATAGAATTTACCCGGCCCCATGGAGGAATTTGTACACAAAGCAGACAAACTGCTGGCCAGTAAACGCATCAGTTCGGAACTAGTCAATGCCATGGCTGATACGTTAAATATTATATGGGCCGATATTTTACACCTGCTACAAGATCGTCAAAATATTTTACATTTTTGTACAGAATTTCATGAGAAAATGGTGCAGTGCCAACGACGTATGGATCAGCTGGAGGTGGCCTGTATAGACACAATGATACCCATTGAGGTAACAGCCGTCCAAGAGTTCCTTCATAAGTTCAAACAACTGCGCATAGACATGCTAACAGCTGTTATGGCGGCACTCAAAGATGGCAACGAACTGTTGGAACAACTGCAAGAATTGGAAAATATGGAGAGTTTAGATACACGACCCGAACATATTAAGCGTGATGCAACACGTGCAGTGCATCAAGTACAACAATGGCTGGAGGCATTACATGACCGTCGTAATGCCTTGGAAATTGCTTGGCAAACACGAAAAACACAATTAGAACAGTGTTTGGCTTTGGCCATGCTGGGACGAGAACTCATAGAAGTGGAGGTCACTTTGTTGCAGCAACGTAACGAGGTGACGTCCATGTTTAGTTTGGGCGAGTGTGAACATACAGCCAATAATGTCTTGCATAAATATCGTGAATTTAAACAACATGCTCTGCTGCTAAGAGATCGTGCTCTTAAAATCACAAGAGCCAAAGAAAAGCTACAGGCTTCGGGTACTTTTACCGGCGATGAGGCATGTGCAAGAGCCTACAATATATTAAGCGCTTGTACAGAACATTTAGATTTAGTCGATCAGCGTGAACATTGGCTTCACCAATCAAGAGATTTCTTCTCGAAAGCAGACAACACTCTGAAAGTATTGGAAAAATTAGAAGTTGAATTGTCTAACGTTAAACTGTCACCGAATAGTCCGGAAAGTTTTGCCATGTATTCTAAAGTGAATAGAGATGTGGGTAATTTCACAGAGGAACCCTTGAGATTGGGTTACAGCATATTGGATGAAGTGGGTCGTACTCAGCCCGAAACTCAGGGCATTAAAAGAGTTTTAGATGAAATTGAAAATCGCAAGGCGTACATAGAAGGAATTTGTGCACATAGCAACGAAGATCAACTTAGGGTGCAGCAAGCTCTCAAAGAGTTCTTATCACAATACAATGATCTGCTGGAATGGCTAATGTCCTCCGGTCAACAGTATTTGCAGCAAAACATACACATGGGCCGTAATCTAGAACAAAGCAAACAATTTTTGCTGCAACATCATGAACTGATGCAAGATTTGGAGGTAAGTCCGATCTGAATAAAGAAATAAAGATATATTTTGAATTTATTTAAATTGTTCTTTTCCATTTTACGCTTCCACACAGATTAAAGGTGAATTAATCAACATTTTGTTAGAATCCATTAAAATCCATTTGGAGTCCTTGAGTGCTCAGCAACGTTATAATGTCGACTGCAAGGCCGAATCACTGCACAAACACTGGATTGAATTGAAGGATTTGGTTTTAAAACGTGTTGATTGTGTTTCAATTTTAATTGAGTTTTTCGAAAAGGCCAATGAGTTTTCAAGTCAATTGGAGAACTTAAAGCATCAATTGGCTCAAACACCCAACGAACAGAAATTGCAATTTTTACAGGAAACTTGGCAGAATACACGAAACGATTTTAATGATTTGAAAATTTTAGGCAATCGCTTTTTGCATTGGAAAGTATGTAAAGATTTCTATAGTTTTAATTTCAAACACACTCATTATTGGAATTCTCAATTAGTTTTTATATAAAATAATTAATTTTGCTTTACTAACATTTTATTGGCTGTTAAAATATTTGCATGTATTTTTTTTTTTCAATACTAAAAACAATTGTTCAAACAAAAGTTTGTGATTATTTTACGATTGCCTTTATTGTAGTTTTTGGTTAACTAATTAGTTACCTAAGGCCTATACCCCTTATTCATAAACGATTGATAATTTGAAAGTGCACAATAAACCTTTGTTTCGCATAAAAATTCAAACATCATGGCCGCAATAACTCTACTAATCGTTTATGAATACGACAGTTTGAATTTGGATATTAGAAATGCTAAAATGTTTATTTCAAGAGAGAGGAGAGGCATTTAAATTTCTTTACATGTTTACGAAATATTTAGATATCTGAGTAAGTGTTTTGGATTTGTAATATACCAGGACGCATGCGTAGACAGATACATATATTCCCGATCTGATAAGTCTTAAATCCAATTTAAAGAAAGAGGAGGTTATCAATACGAGTGTGTCTGTTTGTTTTTTTTTTAATGTTTGAACCTGCTTAACTCGATCATTTATGGAATTTTTTTTTTTTTTTGTTTGGAAGGGTTTGTTAGCAGTTTGGTTCCATAATTTTTTTTTTTTTTCAATTCGGGGAACAATCTGTCCCACCAAATTATTGATTATTGCATAACTTCTTCATTTATGAATCGATTTTCAATTTAATATTTTTGTTTGATCAAGCTTTCTTGTAGTTTAGTTTGCGAATCGCAGGGGCTGGTCATCATCCACCGAAAATATTTACCGTCGCATAAAAAATCTATTTATGAACCAATTTTTCAAAAAATGTTTTGGTGTTTGTTAGAGTATTACTTGAAGTTCGGTATTATATTTTTTATTGCAAAATCATAAGGGGCAAGTTTCCTTCTCTATTTATTTAATTTTCGAATAAATCCTACATTAATGGACAGACTATCAAACTTCTTTTTCTATGCTTGAAGGGGTATCTAAACCGAAGTTATAACCTGAAAATACTCAAGCCACTCAAATAAATGCTAAAGTTTTAAGAACTTTAAATGCATATTTAAATGCATTTTTAAATGTCAAGTTTAAATATTTTTGGCAACTTTGCAATAAAAGAGCAATATGTATCTTACATTTTAATCTTCCTATTCATAAATGGCTATTCAAATTATTGTGGACTTAATGTAGGAATTTGTCACACGGAAAAATTAGTTTTATTCTTCACTGTAGCTTTATCAATCGTTTGTGGAATAAGTCTTTTTGAGATATTTGTTAGAGATTTTTTTTATTTATTCCGGTCTTTTAATAACCTTTATAATAAAAAGGGAAGTCAAATTTGAGGTTAGGCAGTGAATTGGCTGTCAAATGATGAAATGTCAAGAATTCAGCTGTCATCCATTTGAAAGGCCATAAACAACTGAAGCTCTGCAAGATGAAATTCGGAGCTGCATTGACGAGATAAACGAAGCTTTGTTGCAAAATTAAATATTAAAAGAAAAAAAATTACCCTGGCAAAAAAGAAAACAAAAATTGCTACTAAAGATGTAAAAATGGTCGGAATTTTATGTCTCGGAAAACAGATGCAATATTGTAAAATATAAAATGCAAGCAAACTAAAGTAAAGCTATGTACAGACGATTGGCAGATCTTTCAATTATGTCAGAAAAAAGTTCAGAAAATGTCTGACAGCCGTCTGAACTTACAATTTTTGTCTTGCCAAGTTGCCAGAAAAAGCATTGTCAGTACATTGTAAAACAATAATATTGTCAGACATCTGACAATCGTGTGAACACTCTACTTTGCCATTGTCAGATAATTGTCAGACATTGTAAGCTCTTTTTTATTGGCAGATGCATCTGACAATGACACCATTATTATACAATTATTAATGTAAAGCATTGACAGTTCGGACAAAGTTTAACAACGCATCTGGCAATTTTTGCCACACAGCAATCTGACAACCGTGTGAACTGACAATTTTGGTTGGCAGATAAATTTATTGTCTGACAATGAAATTGTAAGGTTTTCTTACAATCGTCTGAACTGACAATTTACCTTTTGGTAACAATATTTCATGGTCAGTACGTTGTCAGCATATGGCCACATCTAACAATATTGTAAGATCTGTCAATCGTCTGTACAAAGCCTAATAATTAAAAGACCTAACTATTTCTTTCTTCAAATCTCTATTTGTTTATAAAGAACTAAGAAATAATACGCGATTATAAAAAAGAATCACTTAGGGCATTTATATATTACGATAACGTTAATTATATATGTGTCAGTTTCAGTTAAAAGGGTTCTATGGGATTTTTACTTTTTTGGTGATTCTAAAAGTAGACAATACGCTCTTTTTAATGCAGCAAACCGCAGTTTTCTAACTGCATTAGTTTTCTCATAAGTAAGCTTTAAAATACACCTTTGATAAGAAAAGAAAAGAACCCGATGTAACAAAATTTAAATTTAACAAAAAAACTAATTTTTTGCCCTTAGGTCCCTTTTAACTGAAACTGTCACAAATATCGTTTTTTTCTTCTTTAGAACTTTATAAAAAAATCTTCGGTCTTTAAAAAGTATATTTTTACACAAGGCACTATTTTAAGAATGATATTTTTGGAAAAAAAATTTTCGGAAACATTTTTAAAAAAACTTTTTTAGAATGCAGAGAGTTTTTAAAATTTAACATTTTTAAAAAACACCATTTAAAAATACCATTAAAAACACCAAATTTTTTTTTATTAAAAAACAATATTTTTTAAAAAGTTTTTCTTATTGCTTTTTCCAAAAAGTGCTTGAAAAATAAACAAATTAAATCGTAACACCAAAATATATTTTTATTCTAAAGATCAGTACATGGCATAATTATTTGAAAATGATTTCGGGCATATGAGCACCGCGAAGCGCATAATTGACATTCGATTTCGGACCACTTTTTCGGCTATTGCTGTCACAAATTACACCATTCATGATAATTTGCCAGAATATACTAAACACAAATGTCAAAAAGTTAGTGCAGTATGACAGTTAAGCATTTCGACTGTTGTTGGCGCTTAAAAAAACACCCTTTATTAATTTAATAAATCTACGCTAAAAAGATACATCAAGCCGCGAAACAGATGTTCTTAAAACAAGTATAGAATGCTTCATTGAAGTATGAAATCGCAATGCGCTGAATTCTCAAGCCGAATCCATACTTAGTTCAACCCCCAAAAAGGCTTAGTTCTAGGTCGCGTTTTAAATATGCTTTAAACTTATTTCTTCTTAAAGAACAGACTTGGATTAAATTTAAATCTTTTGAATTTTTTGGAACTTAAAAATTTATTTTTGTTTATTGTTGGTATTGAACAGAGGCAACTTAATTCATTGGATGCTTGTTAAGGAATCTTACCCATTTATTGTCAACCCATATTGTTTTAAATTTCAAAGTAATTTTTATATCGATTCCATTTTTTTTACATAGAAAAGAATATTCAAAGCATGTAATGAAAAAAGTTTAAAAAAATTTTTGATGAAACCGGGATCGAAATAAAAACCATGATCAACAACGAAGTCATCATCACAACTAATTATTTTTTCTATATTTTGTTTTTTTGTAAACTTTTCACCATTTTAGTGTGAAGATCATTAGTACTTATACTGTAATCTTTGTACTAACTTTTAGCTTTGAAAGCTCCCAAATTTAATAATTGCTTTGTAGCATATCTCTGATCTCTATCGCTAGTGCCCGGTTCACAAGCTGTTGTAAATATTGTACGTCGTATATGTGTTCTAGGTTTAGAAACATGTTTATATGAAAATTACGCACAACATTTAAACGATCTTCAACATTTACGAAAGCTTATGAGTTGTTTTCTAAACAACCACTTAAATGAAGGAAAGAAAAATTGATCGAATGACAGCTTTCACTTAACTGATACTTTGAACTGTATTGTGAGGACTAAATATTTCATTTAAATAATAAATTATTATGTGATCAATAGCAAATCTTATGGTAAATGGTTTATGGTAAATTTATCACAAAAAAAAAACAAAAAAAAAAAACAAATCAAAAATGTGCCACATGTATTCCCAAATACGAGTACAAAACACATGGCCGAGACTTATCATCAAACCAATCACTAGAACACCACCAGCATCAACCACACAATAATGAAAACATCGATTTTGTTTTAACATTTTATGAAAAAATAATTAAACAAAAAACTTAAAAAACCATTAATAAATGCCAAACACTTGTACTTGTATATTTCAAGAAAATTTTTTGACAGTTGTTTTCTTTTGCCTGGTGATGATGATGATGATAATGTGCGCTCAGGCTGTCCGTCTATGAGTCCCTACAACACATCATACATACAGACATACAGACGTTCAGTAAACCAGAAATTATTAATGACTGCTTCAGTTTTTATTGCACAATTTATTTATTTCTTTCTTTCGTTGTGTTTTTTTTTTGTGTTATTTTGGTAGAGAAAAAGTGAACACAGAATCTAACAAAAAAAAATTATTAGAAAATACAACAACAACTACAGACAGGTACAACATTGAAAATCAATTTTCTTCTTTTGCTTTAAAGTTTTTTTTTGAATTTTGCCAAAATCTAATCCCGGAAATGATCAAATCAAGAAAAAAATTTTGTAAAAGAATAACAGGAGGTGTTTACACGGTGAACAAAGAATAAGAATATTTCTGGCGGTTATATTTAGACTAGGAGAGAATAAATACTCCACAAGCACACAGATGTACACACTAAATGTGCCAGCGAGATGTTACAAGATGTAGATCTCAGGAGGTTAGTAGATATTTTTGGAGTTCATTTTAAAAACTAGACAAAGAACAAAGTTTTTCTAAAAATAAGTACATACACATACTTTTTTTTTCTTTTCTTTTGCATGTTGTACATAGAACGTATATAAAAAATTACTGATCCTTCGAATCTAATGAATCAAGTTTCAAATAAATGCATATAAAAATTTTTATTTTGCCAATAATTTAATAAAAGAGAGCAGCAGCAAAAAATATAACAAAATTAAAAAAAAAAAGAAAATATAAAAACCATACAAAATAATTTTTTATTACTGTTTGCCGAAATATAATAAACAAAATAAAAATGTGTTTTCACAAATCTTCTTTTAGTTTTTAAAGTAATTTTTTTTTTAGTTTTCAACAACTGTTGAAAAATATTTACTTTTCCTTTTCGTTCATGCTGATTAATTGGAAACATAAAAAAACAATTCTACACATGTGTACTGCTGGCTACGAGGATGGTTTTATAATTACTGCAGGCGTGTCTTACTTTGGTGTTCGCTTCCTAAAAATGTTTTTCTCTCTAAAAGTGCAGTGTGTTTGAATCTAAACAAATCGCCCTCACTAACGGTGGAAGGCATTGCACTTTTTGCCCCGTAAAAATCGACAGTGTTGATAGTGCCCTGTAATACTTAGCTGTCAGCTGTTGAAAACAGGGCGTTCCACTTTTGCATAAGTTGTGTTCAGTTCTAGTGAAATAATAAGCTGCATTATTACAAGGTTGGCAAGACATTTTATATATTTACCTCCCAATAAGGTGCCATTTTGTGTGTAGAAAAGAAAACACTATTAGAGAGAACTAAATATATATGATATCTAAGTGGATGCAAACCCGTTCAAACATAAAAAAGAATATTGAAAATCGGTCTGTGAATGTAGGAGTTACTTGAAATTAATATATCGAGGGGGCAGCTAACTCGTCTGAATTTCTAGCAAAATATAGCTCTTCTCCAACAAGAAAATATATTGAAAATGGTGCATAAGCAAATTGCCCAGATTTAAAAAAATATTTGGCCACAAATGGAGGAGTTATGCGATATTTTGATAGGAGGGAAATTCGCCCGCGAATTTGTCAAAAAAGACATTATGGAACCAAACTCCAAGCATGCCCGATTAAGCATAAAATTTAAAAAATCGGACCATTAATAAAGAAGTAATGCGATAGAAAAATTGTTGTTTGTTGTTTGCGGATACAGTGTGAGGGAGTGGGGGAAATGGGATATTTCCCCCAACTCTTTTTTATTATTGGCATTTAAAAAAAAATAATATTTAAAAGAAAATAATTTTAGGAAAAAATTGTAAAAAGTCCCCCCCCCCCCCCCCCAAAAGATAAAGCTCGATCCGCACCTGTTAGGGGGCCAACTCCCATCAGATTTAAAAAAAAGGTAATGGGACAAAAAAAAACCCTTAAAAACTCGAACCATAAATGAAGGAACACTGCATTAAGTAACATATAAGGTTGGGCGGGATTGGAACCTGTATGGTACCAAACTCAAGCATACCCGAGCAAACAAATAAAATAAATAAAAATCGGTGCAAAAATAGGTGAGTTTTGCGATAAACACCATTTTGGTATGGGGGACAACTTGCATACCGATTGATTATACAAAAAAAAAAGAAAAAGAAAACAAGAAAATTACGTGACAACAATGAAAGCAAACTTGTTCAAAACAATAAAAGAATTTTGAATATCGGTCCACAAATAATGTGAGTTAAGCGGGCACAAATATTGCCAAAGTATACACACGTATACACATGTTTTAAAGTCGGTTCAATGGATTTAATTGTGTAGAACAGAGTTTCCTCGTGTAAAAGCATGGTTATGGTTCTTGCAAATATTTTAACAAATCTTTGAAATAAAGCAATGAATTGCGCCTTATTTTATGCAGAATAATGTGTGATCATATAATTTTTACTTACATTTCTTTAAACAATATATTCTGCTTAGAAACAATAAAAAAGTAGAATTTCTTCAAATCGAGACATTGGCACCAAAGTGCAAGTAAATCAATGTTTCAAAAACATTTTTCACAAACTTTCGATCAGAGTACTAAGGAAAATAATTCTCCTGATCATATTTGATATTTAGTTGTCCAATGAAGCTTTCAAGTATTTTATTTTAATAGTTGCGAGGAGTAGACAAGTTTGACATTTTATTTATTATCGATCACTCTTATGCTGGCGTAGTAAAATTCTTCCTGAGTAGACCTTATTTGTTATTTCTTTCCCAGTGAAGGCAGTGTGGCGCCAGCCCTCGTATATTTAAAATAAGAAATGGTGTTCACAGACAAACTGCACATATTGGAAGAATTATCTTTAGTTTTTATCCAACAAAAATTCAAAATCCTATTTTTTCCCATTTACTCCAATTTATATTCTAAAATTCAATTCGTCTACAAAATGCTGAAAATAGAAATTTGATTTGTACTCGCGCATAGAATACAACTCTTTTTTAAATGGTGTTTTATTTTTGTATTTCAAAAACATTAAAACATGGCCATCCATGTTTCTTTGGCTTCTAACCATAAATATTTTTAAACTCCATTAAAAAAATAAAAACACACACGCAAGAAAATAATAAATAAAAAGAATATGTATTTACTCTCCTGTATAAACAAAGCTGCCGCGGTATAAAAAAAAATGATATACAACAACTTGGAAGCACACTATCAGAATAATACATACAAGTATTTTTAGTAGGAAATTTTCTTGCTAAAATGTTTGGGGGCAAACAAGATATATGAAAAACCTTATATCTATTGTAGGTGCAGATAAAAACATGATTGAGACAATCATATTATTATTGGATCAACATATTATGATTGAATTCTTTGTTTGAGAGTCGTAACAAAATTGTTCGAAATACTATTCGGTGCTAAACGTAGCAATAATATGATGTATATTTCAATAATAATATGATTCCAACTAATCATAGTATGTGTGTATATAAAAATACCTTTGTTCTAAATAACAATATATGTATCATTTATATGTTGCAATATAATTCACATTTTAAGGAAAACATCAACAGCAGCTAAAACAATTATATTTTTGAATTGGAATAAACATTTTTAACTTTCCATGTGTGGACTGTACAAGAAAAGAAATACTGTACAGATTTTTTGCCACCATGCCACCATGCCACAATCATAATATTTTATTTTCTTTGCGTTTAGTAACTACTCTTGAAGTTGTCAACAGAGACTCAGGATTTTAGTACAATTTTTTTATAAAATAAAATAAAAGGTTTTCCAATAAGAGATATGATTTCTTTAAGGAAATTCAAAAGTTTTTTATTTAATGTGAAGTACAATCGATGCAATTAAAGGCCGAGACACTTAGAATCCGTCATACGTTATCCGTCGCCTTTTTCAACTGACGTAAACGTATTGACGCAGAAGGCTGTCACAATGAATACTTTGTTAACGGAGAGAAAATCATTGAAAATTGACTTAATTATAAACTTTTTCTTTATTTTTTTATAACACCACCAAAAGTTTATCAAATCGATTAAATATGAATTTAAATTATTTTATTTTTGAGCGAACAACAAAACCAAAACAAAGAACAAGTCAACTAATAGTTGTCAAAGTACTCAACGTACGCTAAAAGTTAAAAGTTGCCCAACTTTGTACTTTGCGTTGACGGAAAAATACTGTATATGAACCTGTTCATAAGAAAACATGAATTTTAACTTAGCTGTCAGTTGAAAAAGGAGACGTATAACGTATGACGGATTCTATGTGTCTCAGCCTTTAGTTCTAAATAAAACGTCATTCAAATGGCCTCCACGACTTCTTCTGCAGGCACGAATTCGATGATCCCAATTTTCGAGCACTTTTTCCACTAAATCAAGTCGTATGTCATGAATGGCACGTTCTATATTGACTTGTAAAGCTTGAAAAGAATCTGGTTTATTTCGAAAGGCCAATTTCTTCAAATAACTCCACAAGAAATACTCTTAATGATGTTAAATCACAACTTCTTGGAGGGCATTCAATATCACAATTTCTTGAAATAATCGAATCTCCAAACTCTTCTCGCAATAATCAATTTTTGCATTTGCCGTGTCTTGTTGAAACCAAATGTTGTCAAGATTAACTTCTTCCAAATTCGCCCACAAAAAGTTGGTTATCATCGATCCATACCACTCACCATTGACAGTAACGGTGTTACCAGCTTCATTTCGAAAGAAGTACGGTCTTCAGCAACACTTGCCTGAACGGCAGCAATATTTGCATTACTTCGAGCGGTTCTTTGTCTTATTGGCACTTGAAGATTATGTAAAGAAAATGTAGGATCAAAATTTTCAACAATTCGACGAATAGCGAGCACACTTGGACGATTATAACGACAATAAAATGGCAAAAGCGCACGAAAATTTGCAATTGGAGAACGATTATTTTGATAATAAAACTGAATAATTTGTAAACGTTGTTCTTGCGTTTATCTCTCCATTATGAAATTGTAAACACTACTGAATACAGTGAAAAACAAACGACAGATCATGACATATTACAAATGGCCGAGACGTCACTTCAAAATCATATCATCCCTGTTGGAAAACCTTATCTAATACATATAATTTTTTTTTAACAATATTACTACTTATTTTCTAACTTTAATGCAATAAAGTAAAATTATAAAAATGTGCAATTATAAATTCTTTATAAATTGTATCGTGTGCTAAGATACATTATTGTGGCCGTAAGCAGGCCACAACCATACGCTTATCTTTTCTCTGTGTGTAGTAGTAGGCACTCTCGAACAAACAGAGAGACTCTCGGGAGTTTAGTACAATTTCCTCAGTGCGACTCTTTTAAAAAATCATTGCAGAACTGTAAAATTATTTGTTTGATTAGAATGCAACTTTATTTCAAACCAAAGCACTTTTCCTCTAAAGCTCTTAAATTCATTAATTTTTTCAGTTATTTCATTTTGAAAACTTTCATGTAAAACCTTTACTATCGCCGAGCGTAGGGTACATCCCAGCTAAGATCATTTATTGCACATACAAATAATTTCTTTATTTTTTCGATATGAGTATTTGCACAAAAAATAATTTATGTCTAAAATAATTTATGCTTTTGTTGGAAAAATTGTGTGCTTTGTTTAAAGAAAAACTAACAAGAACAACAACTTTTATACTAAACACAATAACAAAATAGACGAAATAAATGTTTTCCATTTTATTTTTTAATTTCACTTACTCTCTCTCTCTCTTTCTTTCCCAATTTTTCCCTTTTTTTCTATTTTTGTCGCGGTTTATTCGTCTGCGTTCTCGCATCGCATAAACATTGATAAAACTCTGTTGGTTTTCCACAAAAAACCACATTTTTTTTTTCTTCAACGCATCAACGGAATTTGTGTAGATTTTGGATCCATATCTCGATACAAAATCCTCAGCAAATGCTGTCGAAGATATCCTAAATGGTTTTAGTAAGCAACAGATCGATGTAACAACAAGTTTGGAAAGTTGGACAACACATATAGCGGAAAAACGTGAAGTTGAAATCATATTGGAAAAGATCATGACTGATAATGCAGAGGTAAGTAAGTCTGTCTAGATCATTAAGTTTTATTTATGTGATTGATTTTTTTTTTAGAATTTTCTTTCTTAATTGCATAAATGAAATCAGATTGAAATTTGAAAAAAAAAGATTTAGAAAAATCATAAAAGTGTTTGCAATTGTGTAAATTTTTTATACATCAATAGTTTAAATTTTAGAATAAAATGTTTGCTGCTACAAAAGCCGGCAGGAAAATAAAATAAATTTTTTTAACATGTTAAAAAATTAGATACATAATTTTAATCTTTTATTTGTATTTAAAAAAAAAAAGTGAAATAGAAAATGAAAATTCAAGTGATAAAAGTCCATTACAAAACAAACTGCCCCCACAAAAAAAAACAAAGTTCCTTAATATCACTTCATATATGAATGTGTCATGTCCGTTTGTCCATCTGTCCTGTCCGTCTGCCCGTGAAATCAGTTTTCCGCAACCACCAGAAGATTTGGAAAATTGGCTCTTGGACTGAAGTGACGGCATTTGCCTTAAGACGATTCGTTTTCAAAACCAGCCAAAATTAAAAAAAAATATATATATATATATGATCATAAATAGGATGTATAGGATTCGTTATAGCTAAAGCTACCACTTTTACTTGTTTGAACGGTAAATATTGCCCCGACTTGCAAAAACTTCTTTGCTTCCAATAAAATAAAATAATTTAATCACCCTTATTCTATATGGCAATGGCAATAGAAGACAACACCGCTTTTTATCTTTTGTTGCCAATCGGTATTCTAGGTGGCAATATTGCCATTTATCGATAACTTTTACATATGTTTGGTATTTTGTAAGCGAAGTTGATGTTGATGTTGTCTGTAATTGCCTTCGATTTTGTCGTCGTCATTTTTGTTGTTGTCTTGCGTTGTGTTGTGTTTTAAAACTTTGAAAAAATTAAAGTTAAAGTTGTCTTTTAGTCTGCGTTTTTTGGTATTTTTATATATTTGTGGTGTGTTTTTGGTTTAAATGAACTAATGGAAAAATTTAAATAACAATAAAATGCCAATTCGAGAAGCTTTTGCAAGAACTTGAAAAGAATCCATCACAAGCCGGAGGATTTCGCAGCGGAATTGCTCCTACTAGTATACTCGTATGTTTAAAATATGGTCTATTGAACCGAAAATAACTTTCAAATCTTAAAAAGGATAAAAAATCAATTACTTGGGAAATTATTGCTTAAAATTTGTTACACCCAATTTACACTGTGATTAAAAATTCATGAATTTTTTTCATCTTATCTTTGAAAGTATCTTCGTAAATTCTCTTGCATTTATACTATGATTTTCATGAAGTGTTGAGTTTTTAGCATATAATCGCTCAATCTTCTTTGACAGTAGATAAAGAATAAAACATAATAACAAAAATCGAAACAAAAGTAAAAGGAAATACAAAAAAATGCATGGAAAACAGAAAATGTGATTATTTTTCTACCCCTCTTTCTTCTCTACCCCGCTCGCCTACCAAAAAAAAAAATGTTATGATATTTAGTCATGACTAAAAATCACCGTGTAATTTACATTGGGTGTTACTTTCTTCTGATCGGGCAAGCTAAAAATACAAGACTTCTGTCTAAGCAGTCTTCTTTCCACTGCCAATTTATTTATTTTCTTCGTCGCTGGAGTCCGAATCGAAAAGAAAAATCATTTTGATTTTAATGTATGCATAAGGCTCGTATCTGTACTTTTTTTCGACATCAAAAGCTGCGTACTGCTTTTCTCCCTCAAAATACTGTTTTTCGATACATAATAGAAATAAAAACGGCGAACAGCGAATTCATGCAATAATATTGTTTACTTCAAAAATAAGCATTCTCCTCGAGAATGTTTCGATTGTGGATCGGTGGGTGGAGATATTTTTTCATCTCAATAACGCCGATTGCGAATTCAAAGAAATGGCCACGATCGTTGAATATATTTTATGTTTGCCAGGAACTTCAGCATCAGTGGAACGAATCTTCTCTGCAGTGAACAAAACTTGGACGTTAGACAAAACCCGATTAGATGTTCAAACATTGAAGGCGTCAAATGACCGTCAAATGTAATTTGAAGTACAAATGCTTTGATTTCTACAATTACCTCAAAACGAAGCCGGCATTGCTTCTTTAAATTGCTTCAAACGACAAATCCAAAACAACAAAAGCTGATTTTGATGGAAATGATTCAGATGATGGAATTGATTGTTAATTTTTTTTTTATATATTGAATAAAATATATACTGCGAAAAGTACTGTTTTTCCAAATCGATTTACTGCTTTTTTAAAAAATTTCAGAGAAATGTACTGTTTTTGGTTCAAAAAAATATACGAGCGTTATGTATGCACAAAAAATTTTATTTATTTAAAAACTCTTTTACCGAAAATAGTCAAATAAATGTCAGTTGACTCAAATATTAGATATGTCCCAGTAAAAAAATTATTATGTTTCTGGAAGCAGTAACAAAATTTCATGCTTTCGAGATGGGCAGTTTTGAAGCGCTTCCGAGGCTGCACAAAAGAAGGCACAGAGATCGCTCAACTTATTTTTAAGCACGTTGAAGTTGGTCGGCTAATTACATTTAGTTTACAAGAATAATAAAGTAAGCAGCGAATGGAAGATAAAATTTAATTTAGGTGCTCTCTGCCTCTCTCTCTATCTCTTATTTACTCATATTTGTGTATTTGCCTTCAGATGAATTATGTATGTTAGTAGATGACGCAGTAAAACGAAGGCATAATTCAGATCATTCAAACATGATTTTAGCGCATTGTGGACGATGTGAAAAAACAAGAGCTCCAAAGTTGGACATCGCGAACAATAATCATGCATGATCGAAGCGCTTTACGCAGCAGGAGGCACGACAACAAGCATCTCTCCCTTGCAAACCTGCTTCGGCCGAAGCAGTAGTTTTTGCTGGGGTGTGTTGTATATTTCGATAAATAGTCAACATCGTCACTATACTGTTAGGGAATACAAAATTAGTATTGACGTTGTGTTCTTTTGATGTTGCCTTAAAATTGCCAACGTTGTTGCCGACGCCTAATAGAATAAGGGTGAATGTTTCACAAATAAAGTTTATATAAAATTTACACGCAGTTTAAATTAAAATGTTGAAAATTAATAAGTCGATTTTTTTCTGCTTTTTTTTCCACAAAAAAATACTTTCATTTTTGTGATTCTCTAACAAAAAAAACCCCCATTTCAAAGGCATTCATGTACAGAATTGAAGGTTCTAAAGCATTTCGAAATAGATCTATATATTTTTATTGAAAATATCAATGTTTAATGTCTGCGTTCTTAAATTCTAAAGGTGAAAGAAAAAAAAATATGATGCCACCTGCAGGTCTAGTATGCTTTTAAGTATTTCCCAAAAATTGTATTTGAACCCTGTTGAAAAATAAAAAAAAACTCCCATTATTGGGATTTTTTTAATATATTTGGGAATTGCGGGAATTACTTTTTCCACATTCACCAAATCATTTCGGCTCGAAGTGCAATGTTTTAGCCGAAAATATTGATAAATATTAAATTTTTAAGGACCTTTAATGTCATTTCGGTATTAATTGATAAACAAAGGGAATCTCTTGTTCTACTGTATTTAAAAATGATCAACAAAATTATATATATTTTTTAAAGATAGTATGTACGTACTATAAAGCATAGTGGAGATTTTTTTTCATTTTAATTTTCGTTACATGAAGGAATTACAGCGTTTCAAAACAGAAAATTTTTTCTATTGCATCTACATTTTATTTTCAAAGCTGGAATCAATAAAGAAAACATGTTTGCGCCTGCCTAAAAATAAGAAAAAGTTGCGAAATAATAAAAATAAATATCCCATTTATGGGATTTTGCGGAATTTCTTTGGGAATCAGCGAGAATTTTAGTGTATCTATGTACATATATATCACAAAAACTTTAAGCAAATGTTTTTATAAATATATTTATTCAAATGATCGTTTCTTATTTTAAACATGTCTTTCTCACACTCGTTTTACAGACCGCCACAAAAACCACAAATGTGGATACTCAACTTTATCCAATATTTAATTCAGCATCTGTTGATGCCAAACAACTGTATACGATCACTCAAGATAAATTAAAATTGGTGCTGCAAGATATTGATCAGGCACAAAGTGAAATACAGGAACGTGTTCACACCACACTTTCCATTCAAACAAAAGATCCAGAGTCAATGCAAAAAATCGAACAGGTCATTAGCAACCTACGAACCTTGAAAGCTAAATTAGATGGTATACGTTACGATTATAAGGCACTGGTCGAAAGTGTATTAAAGTTTTTGGAAAATGTTACCAGGACACGTTACGAAATCGATAATTATTTTTACAAGCAACAGCAACAATGCCAGCAGAATAGCAACGATGCCATTGAGCGTTGCATCGCTGAACATGAGAAATTCCGTGATATGGTCATGGATAAATTTCGATCATTAATCACTCAGTCTGAGCTTTTGATTGATCGTGTTAGAGCTTTGGAACCATCGGGAGCCAAAGAAATCGATACCGATCGTATATTAAAATTGCTGGAGAATTTACGCATTTATTTTGAATCATCGAATAGAGAGAGAATGTCGTCTTTGGAACGTTTGGAAAAATTGGAACAATTTAAAAATGATATTTTAGATATTAATCGCAGTTTGGATAGTGTTTGCAAACAGCTGCAGGAGATCAATAATCAAAGTGTTGACAGTTTGGCAGCAGCCAAAACAACATCGTTGGCGTTTGAATATTTTGAACGTACCATAGAGGTGAGTTTGCCAAAAAATTTCTATTTAATTATTTTAATTTTCAATTAATTATTTTGATTTAATTGCCATGCAAAAAAAAAAATAGAGTTCAATGCCAAAGTTTTTGAAACCGACTAAACATGAAAAACGTTGGGCGTGTTATCTACAGACAATGGAGGTATTATAGTTTTTGAAGAGTGTTTTTCAAATTGATTGTAAAAATTAAATCCCAGTAAATAATTTGTAAGAAACATAAGCCTGCTGTTAATGTCATTGAATTAGTGGTGATTGTTTTGCGACATATTTATGTCGGCCCCTTAACAACCAATATTTTCAAATTTGTATTGATTGTTAAGTGTAGTTCTTTCTCATCTGTTGTAACAACTTTGCTGGGATGCAAAATTTTTAATCAATACCCGAAAATCGCAATAGTGTAAACTTAGTATTTTGTTTGATAATTTCGTTTTTGTACAATTGTCACATTCGTTCATTTGTTTTGTTGGAAACCAATATTTCTTTTGTATTTTTTTTTTCACATTTATTCTCAATTTTTACTTTTTTATTTTACAGTAAAATAATTTATTTTTTCAAAGCATGTCGTCAAATATTTTTTTTTTTTGGAAGCGCAAACATTTTTTGCGCATTTTAATTTGTGGGATTTTTTTATTGTTTGGCTTTATGTGAAGCGATCTCTCGATGTCCCCCACTCACTCACTGAAAGACAATAAAAACTTTCGGAAATAAATATTTTGTTGATGTTCATATTTTATTAGAGGATGACGACGACATTAATCATTTTGTATATAATTTGTAAACAAATCGCTATCAATTTATTTTATTGTGTTTATTTTGGAAAAACCTTGAGTGTCAACAAATCTATGCAAAAACAAATTTTTTTTATTATGGTGAATTTGTCTTTTTTCCAAAAGATTTCTTATTTCTTTCTGGTCGACACAGATTTTTTCATTTTCTAATAATTTTTTTTGTGAGGCATTTTTTTTCAATTCAGTTGCCTAAAAATTTCATTACTAAATTTTTTTTAAGTCCTACAAAAGAAACGATTTCGGAAAGTTTTTAAGAAAACACTTTCTCATTAAAAGACGATCTGTTTTTACGATTTCAATATTTTGTTTGAATTTGCAAACTAAGAGATAGGGCCTGTTCGGAAATGCATCACTGCGCATCATCTGATGCGTTGTACGTTCTGAAAATCAACGTCTCATAACAATGCATATGCTGTTTTGTATCAGGTGAGCAAACTAATCACACATGCGCATGAGATGCGCCGCAGTGATGAATTTCGGAACAGGCCCATTCTAGCAGCCAAATTAAGTTGTAGATGCGTCAGTAAAAATGCTGAATCATTGAAAATAACGAAATATTGCTAGGAGAAAAAAAGTCAAGCAAACATCTTCTCTCGTCCTCTTTTTAATTTTTTCTAACCATGTCTCTCTCTCTTTCTTTCTGTCTCTGTCTTTGATCGAGTAAATTTGTATGGGTTCACTTCGAAGCAGTGTAGAGGCAATTGAATCAATCAATTTTTTTTTTGCTTGTATCAATAGAATCTTCTTTCTAACCACAGAAATTCTATTGATCAGTATTAAAGATCTTCCTTATCAAGTAAATTTTTTTGCTGCTCATTTTGGTAAATATGGAAGATAAATCGATAAAAAAAAATTTATTAATTAGTTTTTAGCCATTAACGAAAATCGAACACTCAAAAAACAAGTTTCCGAAATTTTACTTAATTTAATTAAGTCCAAAATGGTTGTCGTTTTTTTTTTTTTTTTACAAAAATTGCGTAAAAATTTACTTGATGATAGAAAACACAAAACTTCGCCTTTCACCGGAAATTTTCTATAATATATTATAGGAAAATATTTATTAAAAACTAGTTGTTCAGTGTTTATGGAAAAATTCGTAAAAAAATTCGTGGCTAGCTAGCAACAATATTTTCATATAATTGTATAGTGGTTCAGATCCATGCTATGTGGTTTTTGATCTTGCTAAGCGCTTCTCATTTGCATGTTTTCATCCCAAAGATTATGGAAATTCCTGGAACGTCCTAAATCAGCTGACTGATGTTGATGTTTTCGAGGTCAGAAGGGTGCTTGGCTACATTTTAAAATGTATTGTCTGAAATGAGGGGGGGAATGGGGGGTTAAACATATCTTATTAATAGTCGAGATACTTTAGTTTAGTATGACACTATTAGACCTTTCCACTTACTGCCTGCCAGTAGACATAAAAACTAAAAATTTTTAATTTATTGCATTAATTGCTCGAATTTTGTATTTCTTTTTTGTTTAATTAATAAATTTTCAAATTTAACAAAAATGAATAGAACCGTTTTCCGCAATTTTTATGACATATTCAGGAGTAAGTAATTTCCTATTTTGAAAGCAATTTTTTACTTAAATTAAGTACATGTCTTACCCACCGTGCAATGTGGAAGCCAAGTCAGATACTTTTAGTCCACACTATAGAATATTTTATGTAACTGACTGCGTATTAGTGTGTGTGTGTGTGTGTCTGCATCTCCATATGCATGTAGTCATTGCAACACTTTCTGTTTATGTTCCCCTCATTTAGGATGACAGACACAGATGTCAGCCGATTGCATGTAATTAGAGAACTTGTATATTTTTGGCGCAAATTTCTGAAAATGCTTATATAGTTGCAGTTAAATACAAATTTGTGGGGAAAATATTTGCAAAGTTTTTTAAAACAACAAATGTTTATTAGAAAGTGAAATGTTTGTCAAAAATAAATTTCAGAAAAAATTTGTATTTAATTGTTTTAGTGTTTTATGTTCCATGAAATTATGACTAGACTAACTGCCAGTTTACAGAAAATAATTGTTAAAATGTTGAAAACGAAAACAAATTTTTTGTTAACAGGCTGTAAAATAAATTAATAAAATACTTTTTACCGGCAAAATTGAGAAAATTCACTGTCATTTGGATTATAACACATCGTTTATGAAATGAATTTAAATATTTTGTAAATCTAATGACAAAACACGATGACATGTCACAAATTCTTTAGTCACTTCAAAAAGTGTCATAATGTCCATGTGCATTATATATAAATTTTTATTTTTTTTATATGTTTTAATTCTTAAAAAAAGTATGGACATTGTGACGGTCATAATGTTGGCATAACATCAATGGAAATTATAACGTTTTTAAAAGCGTCATAACGTACATTGGACATTATATCACTGACCTGCCACCGACCATATGTGTTATACATGCATATAGTGCACGGATTTTAATAATCTTACTTACCCGAATCTTCGTATATAAGCCACACTATTTCTTGTAGTACACTTTTAAGTATGTTATTGTCCACCAATATTGATAAAATGTATATACATAGTTTAAAGGGTATATTCCGCTAGATATACACAATATATTTTTTTTTTGCCAGAAAAAAATCCGATACAGGTGGCGAATTTTGGCTACTGGGCGGCATTTTTGTAGCACACACATAAATTTTGCACATCTAAATACAAGTAACTTCAAAATTGTATATTTTCGATACAAATTGGCTGTAAAATATAAGAATAACATATCTAGAGATTCCCAATCAGATACACAGTGAATTTTCTGGAAGCCCCAATTACTACTACATGTCAGGCGTTTATTTTGTAAGTGGCATAAGTCACTTTGTTTTTAAGTCGAGGTATTAAAGGGGTTGCGTTTTAGCACGTTTAAAAATATTGATGCTAACTTTCGAGAAGATTTTCTTGTATTTGTTATCTCAATATACTGATATTTTTCTCGGTCTTTCTCCATATTTTTAAACGTTTTTAAATGCAAACCCTTAAATATCTCGACTTAAAAGCAAAGTGACTTATGCCACTTTCAAAATAAACGGCTCATGTATGACAAGGACTAAACATTTTAATAAGAAAAAAAAATAAAAGAAGTGAAAATAATATTTTCGTTATTTTTTCCAACACATTTTAGTTGCTCGAAAAACGTATTGAAAAATTCACGGAAACAACAACGCAACAACTATTGATCTCAAATCCAGAAAGTGAATCGTATGTAAAAGAAGAATTAAGAAAACTAAGCGACAAGTGGCAGCAATTTAAGGATCAAGTTAAAAATAAACGCAACTCTCTTGATAAGGCTACCGAGTTCTTTGAAGTTATAGAAAAGGTAAATAAGATTTCTGGAGATTTTTTCGCAAAACTTTCTACTATAAATCTTGTTTTCTCCCCTTCCATTTAGATTGATGCTGAATACCATGAAATTAGCTATTTTTATAATAGCGTTTCGAATAAAATCACCTTCTTGAGAGATCATGTAGAGGCTGCGAATTTAGTAAACGATATTGATCGTTATGTTAATGAACGTGAAGCTCCTTTAAGAGATAAATTAGATAATGCAGCTAAATGCTCTCACGATATGTCGAAAGTTTCACAATTGTACAATGATGTGATGACAATTTTCCAATCATTTATGAAACTCAAGTCGGACATAACCGTAGTGCAAGAACGTTTAACGCATGAGGAACGTGCCAGAGAACAACATGAGAGAGAAACTCGTGAGCAGGCCGAACGAGAAAGAGCAGCACGGGAAGCTGAAGCTCGCGAGAGATCCGCTCGGGAGGAACAAGCACGGCTGCAAGCACTTAAAGAGCAAGCAGCACGGGAACAGTTTGAGCGTGAGAAAATGGCTCTGGAGTTGGCAGCACGGGAAAGAGCCTTGCGAGAAGAGGAACAGCGTTTAGTTGCGGCTCGCGACCAAGCAGTACGAGAGCAATCGGCACGTGAACAGGCGGCTAGAGAAGCGGAAGACGCCCGTCTAAGAGCTCTGCGAGAAGAAGAAGCGCGGCTACAGTTCGCACGTGAACAGGCCCAGCGAGAACAATTTGCACGAGAAAAAGCTGCCCGCGAAGAGGAGCAAGCACGACTCAAAGCTCTGCGCGAAGAAGAAGCCCGCCTCATGGCCTTAAGAGAGCAAACGATACGCGAAGAGGAACATAGACTGCAGCAGTTAAGAGAACAGACAAAGCGCGAAGAAGAAGCACGACAAGTAGCCTTCCGGGAGCAAATGAAACGCGAAGAAGACACACGAATGCAAGCTGTACGCGATCAAATTGATCATCAACGCACCGTTACCGAAAACATACGTAAAGACATACAAATCAATCATATCTTTACGGAAATTAAATACTCCTCGCCTCAATTCACCAAACAGCTGAAAGATGCGATTACGCGTGAAAATGATAAATTCACTTTTGAATGTGAAGTAACCGGTAATCCAGAGCCGATCGTAGAATGGTTTAAGGATGGCATATCGATACAAAATAATCCCGATTATAAGACAACATTTAATAAAGGCACTTGTCGTTTGGTTATTGAAGAAACTTTTACTGCCGATTCGGCTAGATTTACTTGTAGGGCTTCGAATATGGTGGGCAATGCAGAGACTTCGGCCAATTTGTCGGTAAAAGAAAATGCTGCCGATGTACAACTGATTGCTCCACGAATTGTACGTTTCCTAGAGAGCGGCAATGCCAAAGAAGGTGCCTCATTTGAGTTCTATTGTGCTGTCACCGGCAATCCTTTGCCCACTGTACAGTGGTACAAAAATGATAAATGTATTGACGACTCACCCGATTATGTGATCAGCTATAATAATGGCGAGGCCAAGTTACGTTTCGAGGAAGTATTTTTGGAAGACGATGCTGTTTATACCTGCAGTGCATCGAATCCGGCGGGTATTGAACACTGTTCGGCTAGTTTGATTGTGGAACGTAAGTCAATTGAGAATAACAACTCGCTGCTGTTGTGTATATTAACTTTTAATTTAATTTCTTGCAGCCTTGGAACCCACAGAAATGCCTCATTTTAAAATACCTCTTACCAATGCCATGGCTCGTGTTGGTCAGAAAATTAAATTGGAAGCTTTAATTGGCGGTATACCACGCCCCGAAATTTTTTGGTTACACAATGGCAAACCATTTTATCCCAGAGATATTAAGGTAGGAATTCTTAAAAGATTTTAATCATCCGCATTTCATACAAGATAAACACTAATTCATATTTACTTATACAAGTCATCAGTTTAAATCCATGACCAGAAAAGTGGTATCAAAAAAATTAGTGAAAAGGAACTGACACAAATCTAGATAAGACATGACTACCGCCAAGTGACAAGGACTAGTCCCAAATCTGTCAGTGTTTTATGTATTCAATAGGAATTGAAGTGCGAGTGTTTTTCTGACAAACAAAAGTTAACCAGTTGAGTGTACATTCACTGAAATATTCCTTTTCGCATGGATGACGATTAGTCATTAAAATTGTGACATAGCTGTCAAATAATGAAATATCACCAATAATAGGAAAACTGACATCACTTTCCTACACAGCTTAAGAAATTTAATAGACCAGAGGCACTGCGACACTGCTCTAAAAATTAACCCATCTCGCAACTGTAGATTTTTAAAAAAATTAAGCCTTCTTGTATACTTTCACCATCTAACCTCTCTCTCCTATTCCTTTCTCACAAGTTCTGGCACAATGCATGGCATAAGTAGGAGTCATCCCCGGAGTCCTGGTGCTACAACAATAAAAAATGAATGACAAACGTCACAATGATAGTCATAAATTAATTGTCATCTGTGCTTTGACCAACTACATTTTGTCACTTTTTCTAAGTATGTTATTATTAATTGAGAAAATTCGTATAAAAATTGTTTTAAAAATAAATTTCAATAATTTTTTAATGTTTTTAAAAGAATTTGCAAAAAAAACTTTAATTAGACTTATCATTAGCAAATCTGACTGACTCCATCTAGTATATCTTTAGTAGAAAAAAATTTATGCAAATGATAATGTGACAGCTTGTCTTTACAATGATGACACTTTGTCATCAAATATTTGTATCTACATCACAAAGAATCACGTTTTTGTTAAGCTTGAATTGGAGATCTTTAAAATAGTAGCGTTATTGAGGTAGTAAAAATGTTGGCTTATAAAATGATGACAGCATTATTAATGATGACAAGATGACCACCTGACATCGCTGTAATAACGGACGAAATTTTCACTTATTATATTTTCTATCAACGTAGTAATTTAACCGATTCTCAAGTGATAACAAACAATTCTAAATCTAGAGCTTTATTTGAAAGGTGAATGTCACTGGCAATGACTATGTCATTAGTAGTGTGCTACGTAATGGGTCGCAAGAAACAACCTAATGTGATTGCTTTGTTTGAGCACAAAAATGTTACTCTCTTCCTCTCTTTTGTTTTTCTTTTCTTGCATAATTGGTTTAAAATCAAAATATATGGTCAAAGTGGAAGTTTAATTTATACCAATATGACCTCGACTGCCCCTCGACTTGCATTTTTGATTTTCCTGAGACGTCAAACAACACAGTCATCAGTACAGCTTTCTGATAATCCAATAACATATCTTTTTATTGTACTTTGACTAGTGTTTATATATTTAAATGAAACTTTAAGTCGTGCGAGATAAATTTGGAAACTTTCGACAGTCTTTTAATGAAACTGGTAATAATATTTTGATGTTTCAATAAAAAATAATGTAATTAAATTAAACGAATTTTCGAAAGTCCGCATAAGTAAATATGTTTCGAATAATCGCAAAGTATATCGAATAGCATCTGTAGCTGAGGATCGATTTTATGCCTAGACGACGTTTGTAAAAGGAAAACAGATTGTTTGCCCTTACAGGAAGATGAGTTTAATTTACACTTCCCAACAAAAAATAATTAGTTGTTTTATTATGGCGAATTTTTATAAATAAATTTTTATAAATAAATATTTATAGAAAATCGACTGAAAAATATCACTAAAGGAGAAAAATTTTTGTGGTACCTAACCTATCCAATGCTTGGACTTAATTGGGCTGACCTCTATTTCTTCTTAGCAGTATCGTGATAACCCAACATTTTTGTGGTTCATTTTCAAGGTTTATTTATTTATTTATGTCTAAAGAACTTATTAGTTCCGTTACTGAATCAATTAATCAATGAAATATAACCAAAATGTTCTAAAAACTTTTACAAATTTTAAATAATTAAAAGTTTTAAATTTCCTTTTTTTTTTTTTTTGTTTACTTGATGAAATACAAAATTTATAAAATTTTTTAAACAAAAATAGTTTCTATTCCCAAATAATAGGATCATCACAGTGATGTGAATGACCCTAATATTGAGAGAAAATAACAATACTGTGACAGACATGGGGAATTTCGTACTAACCAAAATTGTTTCAATAGAATAAAATAGAATAAAAATGAATTAAATTAATTCTCGTATTCTATTTCAGTTGAAAATTTGGTTAAATAGTTGATATTCTTCCCAATTAGTATCCACTTTACGAAAATTGTAAAGATGGACAAATGAAAGGTGATGAGAGGTGTAGCGGCTTTGAAATCAGTATACTGATACGTTCTGCTATACTGATTGCACATGCTAATGTTATTCAAAAATAAAATAGAACTCATAGTAATTTGCATTTTCATTAATTAATAATAATAATTTCTCATTTATACAAAAATATTTTCTTAAAGCAACGTCACATACTCTGAAAGCTTGTCTTTCGGTGAATAGAAGAAAAAAATTTTTTATACAGCTGTCGTTGAATTTTCCTAGTCTGTCTCGACCGCTATTAGTGTGCTTTGATTTTATAACATTAAATAAATTGACAAAATGGAAATAAAAATAAATTTGTTTATTATCCATTTAAGCAAAAATTTTATTGAAAAAACGCAGCAACCGCCACTGACGTCAATTGCAAAATAGAAAGTTGAAATAATGCCACCACAAGACACATTTGGACCAAATTTAATGCTAATATTTTATGACATTTTCATTGGCAAATATAAAAATCGAATAAAGATTTTTTTCTAGTAAATAGTTTAAAGAGAAAATAAACAATTTAAAAACCATTTCTTAGCACATTATTTAAGACTCTAATAGACACTTACATACGTATTTTTTTATCTATGAAATTATATGTATGTATATAAGTATTTCAAAGATTTTTAAAGATACAATAACCTAAAAAAAAAATTATTTATTTAGTTACTAGATTAGTGGGGCTAACTATTTTTTGGGAATATAGTTTTACTTGAATTACCCACGTCCTGTATTCCAAGTGAAATCGAAATGATCGCAATCATCTTGAAACCGTTGAAGATCTTCAGTGGCTATTCGAAATGAAAAATCTCGAACAGAAAAATGGTCATTTACTTAAGCTTTAAGCTATGTACAGACGATTAGCAGATCTTTCAATATTGTTAGATGTGGCAATATGCTGAAAACGTACTGACAATGAAATATTGTTACCAAAAGGTAAATTGTCAGTTCATGCGATTGTAAGAAAACCTTACAATTTCATTGTCAGACCATAAAATTGTCTGCCAACAAAAATTGTCAGTTCATACGGTTGTCAGTTTGTTGTGTGGCAAAAATTGCCAGATGCGTTGTTAAACTTTGTCAGAACTGTCAATGCTTTACATTAATAATTGTATAATAATGGTGCCATTGTCAGATGCATTAATTTAAACACATCTGCTAATAAAAAAAGAGCTTACAATGTCTGACACTTATCTGACAATGCCAAAGTAGAGTGTTCACACGATTGTCATATGTCTGACAATATTATTGTCTTACAATAAACTGACAATGCTCTTTCTGGCAACGTTGCAAGACAAAAATTGTAAGTTCAGACGGCTGTCAGACATTTTCTGAACATTTTTCTGACAATATTGTAAGATCTCCTAATCGTCTGTTATGGCTTTACTTTAGTTTGCTTGCATTTTATTTTTCACAATATTGCATCTGTTTGCCGAGACATTAAATTCCGACCATTTTAACATCTTTAGTAGCAATTTTTGTTTTCTTTTAATATTTAAGACTGTATTAAGCCTCAAGATTGTGCTTGTAATTTTGATATAAAGTATAGAACAAAACTTTCCGTTTTTATCGTGATTATATTCAAGGTATCAGAAAAACGAATGCTGTAAAATTTCAATATTTTTAGTTAAAATTTTGCACTTAAATGGGAAATTAATTAGTTAAAATGTTATTCCCAAAACTCCCAAATAAAATTTCAAAAATCCCCATAAATGGGAGTTGTTATATTTTGCGGTATTTTTCTTATATTTTCTAGGTGTGGCTCACGTTTTTAGAAATACATAATATCATACATTTTTTGATTGCTGTTTTGGAATTTGAAAACACACCCCTAAAGTGATACATATTTTCCAAAAAAAAAGGATATTTTAAAACGCTCTTACAGCTTCAATTACCAAAATTTTAGGTAAACAATTCTTCTATTAAATAATATATAGTACAATACCTCTCAAATATAGAAGAATATGGGGTAGGTATAGTTTAAACTTCGCACTTAAATGAGGAAATGATTTAGTGCCTGTTCGCCGATATCGAAGAAGTTCTTTCTTTCGAGCAATTACAAATTCAAAAATTTTGTTTTTGTTTCAAATGTAATTGTTCGAAAGAAATAACTTCGTCGATATCGGCAAACAGGCAGTTAGTTAATGTGGAAAAAAGTTATTCCCGCAATTCCCAAAGATATTTTGAAAAATCCCCAAAATGGTTTTTTTTTGTGTGGGTAAAAACTTCTTTTCATAGAGATGAATATGGTACATTTGCAATTTTTTTTAAATAATTAACAGATTTTTTTTTAATTGGAAAAAACTCGTCCTTTTTTGAAATTTTATATTAAACTGCATATAACTTTTGAATAAAAAAAAAATTACTATGTGAAATGTTAAAAATTTAAATTTGACCTTGCCCTTTGAATGTCTGTAATCGAAAACCCATTTACTCGTATATCGACAAGTTTTTTAGGCTCTTGGATGGACATATCTACTTTAAAAAGGACCTTTATATCAACTCAATAATATCAGATTTTCATATGTTTGAAATTTTCTAACTAACGCGATGTAACCCATTTTGGAGTATTATGGCCCCTCTACCGTTAAAGATAAAAAGTTTTGTCTAAGGGGCTATGCACATATTACGTAACCCTCCAAGGGGGGGTTAAAGATTTGTTTCGGATTGGAAATTTTACACTGAAAAATTATTAAAAGCGTTACGGGGGGGGGGGGGAGGGTTGGGTATAAAATCTCTGAAAACAGCGTTACGTAATATGTGCACAGCCTCTACAACTCAGTATCGCCTCCTTACATGCTATAAGAAATTTCTTGAATCTGACTGCCCATTTGGAAAGTGAAGTTTTATTTCCATTTTTTTTTTCCTAAAATACCCCACAGTGATGTTGGATCAAATTTAACGCAATCGGGGCCCAAATCGTTACATCCATGAAATTACATCTCGCCACGAAATCTCCAATCAAATTATTACGTGACGAGTCAACGAATGTAACGATTTGGGCCCAGGATAAATTTGCTTAATGTTTATTTACACTATGGCGTATAAGTTATCTTCACTTATGCCAATATCAGTATAAAGTATACGCACTGGTATGCAAACTACCTTAACCCCAAAAGAAATATATGTGTATATTTAATAGTAATTAATATGCCACGTAACATTCTCAACGTTGCAAGTTATTCTTTCATATTTGGAACAAAGTTGTTATCCAAGCGGCTGCATCATATTAAAATTATTACATTTTTGAAAAGCAAAAATAAAATCATTTATTTCAGTATTGTTTTGTTGCACAGTTGCACTTTGCACAAATTTAAATAAAATAAAATATTTAAACACAATTCACTGAATGTGTGACAAAATTTTTACAAAACTATTTCAATGCTTCTGTCGCCGCAATTAACAACAAACGGTGAAAGAGGGGGGGCTAAAGAGTGGCGTTAAATTCTAAAAGCAAAGAGACTTGGTGTAAGATTTGTGTCAAGTTAATTGAAATTAATTATTAATTGCAGCATTTTTTTATGCATTTAAATAATGTTTGGTTGCATGCTTGTGTTGTTGATATACTATACATATACACATGTACTTGTATGTATATGTATATGATTAGATATTTTTTTTTTTTTATTTGTTGGCAAGATGAAATTATTTAAAAACCATATACGAGTACTAACAATTTTTTTAAAAGCGAAAATTTAATATAGAAAATCTCTTCCAATACATTATCGGTAATAATCAAAATTTTTAAATAAAACTTATTTTTCTGATTCATGATGCCATCATGCCCATCATTCCAACCATTTAGAAATTCTTCTTATATGAAACATGTTTCAATAAACAAAGTCAACGCTGAATTAACAACAATTTCTATTCAATAAATACACTTTTTCTTGTGAGCAATCAGTGTCTACAGTCCGATAATATTCAAAATTTAATTTTTATGTTTTACAGCAAAAGCAAAATACTTTATAAATTTAGTACTATTGATGTTTTTCTAACTACACATTTAAATTTTGTTAATAAAATCTTTATTTCTGAGTAAAATTTTCAAGATGCAAATGAAAAATCCAAATTTTTAGTTCTTGTCAGTTACACCCTTTTGGATTTTAGGTTACAATATCGATTGTATCGGAGTGTATCCTGTATTGATACTACAAAAGAAGAACAAGATATCTACACAAATACTATTAAAAAGTATGTACAACAACTCTTTGAGTATTTTATTAACTGTTATATGAAAAAAAGCCTAAGCCCCGGCGTGCTTTACTTATATTATTGAAATAATAATGGGAAAATACTTATATGAGGAAAAAATAAATATGTATTTCCTCTTTGTGGGAGGTGCCACTCCCATATGTCTAATCCGTACGTTCTTTTCTAGGAAGCATAATACAAAACATTCAATGATTTTACTTAATTAGATCCAAAACTATTCGTATATTTTTTCTCATTCTATGCAGAGGGTGCCACGCCTACTCATATTATTTTGACTACTTTCGTTTTTAAATAAAGCATTAAATCAACGAATAAATTTCTAAAATAAATTCAGGTCATTTACGAGAACTTCACTAATTCTCAAGATATATCAAAATATTATTTTTCTAAATTTTTTTAATACTTTTTCCTTAAAGCCAAGGACAGAGCACATCAAATTTTACTTTTTTTGCTGCATTAGCTTAACAAATATTATTCCACAAAAAATTCATTTATATGAGAAATGCCACGCCTACTAATTTGTTTCTAATTACTTGTGAAAAGAAATATCTTATAAAAGCGTCTCAAAAAGGGAACACTTGGTGATTATTGGGTTAATTAACATTTTGATAGCCACCTTCAGTTGTCAAATTGCCTGGACTTTTTGAAATGTTAGATCAATTCGAAACTGTTGTGATGGTACATGGGAAGAAGACAGCTAGCAATGCCACGCCCATACAACATAAATATTCTTTTTTTAATTAACTATTTGTACTCAAGCGATTGTTTACATAGTTTGCACACTTAAAATAGACGTACGACATAATTAAATTATAATTTGATTTGATGTAAAAATATATATTTATGTATTTAATATCGCTTACATTTAATGTCCGAAATCTATTAACAAATATTTAAAGTTGTTTTTAATATTTACAATATTATTTTCCTAATGATCTCTGAACGTATTCGTAATCATCTATTGTTGTGAATAATGTTTCGCCATTAAAATGATTTTGGCACATAAAGCGTTCGTGTGCCTTTTTTTTTTAGCTTATGGTGTCTTCGACTTAATCTTGTAGTAAAAATGCTGATGATCTTATTTATTATTGTTTCGTCTTGAATTTTTTTTTTTTTTTTCTTTTATTTTTTGCTTGGCGTCCGATCGAGTGCTCAGCAAATCTCGTGGGTGGTGGTGCTGTTCTTGTTTATAATTTTTTACAAAAAAAATGTTTTTTTTTACTAAATTTTTATTCAATAATTTCTTGTTCTAGCGATAAAATGTTTCTTGCATTTCCACCACAGATTTTGTGTTGAGTCTTTTCTTTTTTTTTTGTGGAAAATGTTTAATCATTTTATTTGCCATTTGTTCTTATTTCGAATGGGATTTGTACTGCACAGATTGATGTGATTGTGTGTATGATACAAAAGCAAATAAAAAGAAGAAAATTCAGATGTTTAGAATTTATTTTTCTTTTTTTTTCCATTAATATTTCTTTTTCTTAATTAAAACTATGCCATGCATGAGAAAGAAAAACAATACACATACATACACATACATAGATATTTTTTTAAATAGTTGTTTTATTTAGATGAATATAATTTGTTTGAAGTTTTGGATATTTTTAAATTTGTTTAAATGTTTGTGCAAAAACTATACAGGGTGCTTAAATTATATACGATTATGCAGTTTTAAAAAATATCAAGAAATATTTGTGAAGAAATATTTCCCGATAAATGATTAAAGTTTAAAAATTCGTACTTCGAAATATTTATTGAAGCAGGATTTTGTTTCTCCGTGGTGATTTAGTAAAGACAAGCACCGCATTTTTTGGGAGTTCTCAAATTTAAATAGTAGACGACTGATCTAGCCACGTGAACATTAATGAAAAACATAAAATACGTGAAGGAGTTTGATTGTTATCAAAAAAAAAAACTCTTTTTTTGTCTACAGCATTTTTTTTTGGGTGGTGACTTTTAGTGACATTTTTTACGTTAAGACATATTTTTAATTTAGCTTCATAAAATGAAAATTGGTGGATTTTCCAGTTATAGTAAACAATAACGAATTTATCCCTTCAACGCATTAAAGGTTTCGAGTTATTTGTGGCTTTCAAAAGAAATTCATTACAATAATTATTTCAGCAGTTTAAAAGAATTTTTTTTGTATATTTTTTTAAGAGAGACAAAAAAGTTCAGAAAAATTAAATTTTTTACAAAAATGTGTTTCACATCAACAAAATGACAATGAGCGTATTAAAAAATATTTTCTAATACGAAGCAATGTAACAGTCGCTGTGGAAGGAAGGAACTTCAAGAATTCCTAAAACGAAAGCCAAATTTATATTTTTCGCATCTTTTGCTCCCGATACCACAATCACTCGTTAGAAACTAGTTAGTAATCTTATTTTTTTTATATATAGTATTTAAATTGTATTTAAAAAAAAAATACGATGTAACCGAAACTAAACATTTCTACAATTTATAAGCCACCGGATACATTCAAAACCCCATTAAAAATAAAAAATTTTATTGTGCAAATAAATAGACAACAAGATGTTTGTTTTTTTTTTAGACTTTTTGCATAAAACGAAAAAAACTAACATAAAATTAATATCAGACATATTATTCAAAAATACTGAAAAATAAATATAAAAAAAAGGAAAATTTTTAGAGACGAATGATTTGAAGAAAAGAAAAAATATTATACATTTAACATTTTCTATACACCATCAATACAGACAAATACTCACCACAGACGTGGGGCAAGCACACAGTCGCAGCTAATATATATACAGACACATACACACACACACATACTTAGTCATATTCATAATTAAATGTAAATAAATTTGAATACAATGCTTTGTGCCTGTTTGTATATTTTATTTTTTTTTTTTGCTTTTCAAAACTCACCATTTTACTCATGGGTTCAAAATATTTTTTTGCAAATTACTTTCAGTATGAATACGGTCGTGTAACGGTTATAATCCCGCAAGCATATCCCAACGACGCCGGAGTTTATGTACTGACAGCTAAAAATTTGGCTGGTGAAGCGTATAGTTCGTGTAACGTTAACGTCAAAGGACGTCTACCCAACGAAACATCCGATTCGGAAATGGCCTCCGATATGGATGTAGAACCAATTAAACCCTCCGTACAATTGGTCTTGAAAGATGTTTCGATATTTGAGGGCAAACCAGTGCGTTTAGATTGTGTTATTGTGGGCCAACCAGAACCCGAAGTTATTTGGTATCACAACGATCGACCCGTTAAAGAATCGGCCGATGTACAGTTGCTATTTCAGGGCGACAAATGTTCACTGATCATACAGGAAGTGTATCAAGAAGACGGTGGCAATTATAAAGTAGTGGCCATAAATTCAGCTGGTGAAGCCTCTAGTAGTTGTGAACTGAAAGTGACACCATTGAATATTGCCGAACCGGCCACAAGGGCCCAATCGGAAAGACAATCGGTGATAAAAGAGTTGGAGCCAAAATTCGAGAAATTCCTAAGTGATGTTTTAGTCGATGAGGGTGAGAATGTCGAAATGGAAGTGATAACAAGTGGTGACAAGCCTATGACAGCTAAATGGTTTTTAACCAATAAAGAATTAATCGACACTGATCGTTTCTTGATCGAATCGAACCCGAACGGTGGTGCCTTTAAATTGACCATTAAGAATGTCAATAATGATGACAAGGGTGTTTATACGGTGAAAGTGTTCAATAATGCTGGTGATGCAAAATGTTTCTCCCACTTGATTGTGAAATCGGTAAATGCTCCTGAAAGTCAACGCAGCCAACAGGTGGAGATTGTCGAACAAAAAACCTGCCCCGAATTTAAGGAATTGTTCTCCGACAAAACGGCCAGTGAAGACGAATTGGTGAAATTCGAGTGCATTGTTAAAGGTAAACCAACGCCAAAAGTTCATTGGTATTTTAATGATCAACCAGTACATGGTCATAATTTCCTGGTATCCACTAGTGGTGATCGGGAAGTTTTGACCATACAAAAGGTTGGTACCGATACGGTAGGTAAAATAAGTTGTGTAGCCGAAAATGATGTGGGCAAGGCCACTTGTGTAGCATTTTTGGGTTTAGTTGGATCTGGCCTACAATGTATGCCAGCCGAAAGCAATATGCAAACCATGACTCAAGAACATAACACCGATTCGTCACGTGTCACCATTAAAAAACAAACATTCACTACCACCTCCACATCACAAGTCAGTTCGTATGAGGGCAACATACCACAAACCGAAATACATCATTCATCGGCTCATATTGATCAGTCATTGAAACAATTCGGTGGTCATAGACCCGAAATTATGGAATCACATCATTATCAGGAACTACACAAATCCAAAGATATGTCTGCACCGCATTTGCAACAAAAATCATTTGTACTTGTCCAATCGGCCGCAAATGGCACCACAACACCCAACTCAAACGCCATTGTACCCAGTTCACCAACACGAACTCGGCGAGAAATCGCACCACGGTTCACTACACCTTTAACGGGTAAGATTGTCGATCAGGGCGCCGATATTAGCATGGAAGCCATTTATGATGGTTTTCCGTCACCCGAAATTAAGGTTGAGAAAAATGGTGCACAACTATTCGATACCGATCGTTTGAAAATTGCCAACAAATGTAATCGCATCACTATCGAGTTGAAAGAGGTCAATGTTGGCGACGCAGGTCGTTATGCTGTAACCGCCAGCAATTCAGTGGGCCAATCGACCAGTACGGCCGATTTAGTAGTCAAGAGTAAGTAGCTTTCTTTTTTTGTTTGGATTATTTTATTTGAAGATCATTTTGCTTAATGCTTAGATTCGAACAAAAGAAAAATGAAAACAAATTGAATTTGAAAAAAAAAAATAAAAACTTTTGACAAAAATGTAATAGATTTTAAGAGATTTTTGCCTACAGATTCATGAGTGCAATACTTAGAATATTATAGTTGATGGTTAATATGCAAATATCGGGTGTTTGTTTTTTAAAACACAGGAATATTTCTGCACGGGAACTTTTGGTTTTTATTATGATCTGGTTGATAATTTCATGACATTTATTTAATAAATATGATTTGTGTACCATATGTCCGCCGTAGCTACGATTTACATTACATGATCAATTTGATCAATCAAATTTTCTACAACTTTTTCAAAAAATCATGCCGTATGATGCAATGGTGGCTAGATTATTGCCTTCCAAGGATTCAAGTGTTGCTGGTTAGTTCATAAAATCGCACCACTTTTGGAAATAAAGTTCGGGTAGTTTTAAAGGAATGTCGTTTAAAGGATGGTCGTTTGGCTTCAGTTCTTGCTTGAAATGTATTTTATAGGCTCGTAAGACAAGATCTTTATGTAAAATTTTCCACTTAGTCGAAGGGCAAACGACAACACGTTAAAAATGACAACGAATCATCATTTCGGCGTCTTTCGTCAAAACTTTGTGCTACAGCAGCAAAATATTCTCTTCATGCAGCTAAAAAAAACACCCTTATTTTTTAATTAGGACCAGCACTCAAGGGATGATGTGCCGGAACTCAGGCAGAGGGATAGGGTAGAGAAGTAGATGTTGAAAATTTAGAAGACTTAACTCTTTCACAACTCTGCTTTGCACGATATGTTAATTTTTAAGGCAGTGATGAGGCGCCTCCGGTGTTAAGGAGACGCAATAACTTTGTTTAGCTGTATTAGCAGACATTTTATTAATTGTTTTACTTCGCCGATGGTTCTGCTAACCGACGAAGGAGGGCGGTGTTGTGTACATTAGCTTGGAACAACATCAAACGCCGTCGGAACAGTTTTTAGTGACCAGTGCCTTCATCACTTAAATATTCCAACAACAATTAACACAATGTCTCACTAATGTACAACATTAGAGAAATTAATGGTGTTGATTAACTTGCTCTGGCCAGGGTTTGAACCCAGGCCCCAAGTCATTGTTTGCTTAGTAGTCAACGCGCCAACACCAAACTCAAAGTAAAAAGTTTTTTTTTATAAAGTTTTCAAATTTTTAAAGGCCACAAGTACGTTTTTAAATTCTTTCCAGAAAAGCATCTTAGAATTACGATTTAAAGCAGCCGTTTTCAAAATTAGAAAGTAAAGAGTTTCCAGCTTATTAACAAGAAAATAAACTGCGAAGAATTGTTACCTAAATATATGTTCATTTTAATTAATAGACTTTGATTAAAAAATTTAATTGCATGTTAAAATAAGTTTAAACAATTTAATTGATGGAACTAATTAAAAATTTATTTAATTTTTTTTTATTGATTTTATAAAGAAAAGTTAATAGTTTACTTTTTCATAAAAAATATTTAATTACAGTGAACTCGCGAAAATCTGAACACTTTTTCTTCCATTGGCTACTCTAAAGTATGAACTTAGTGCGCAAGCTTTAAAATGTGAACAACTTATTTTTGCATTTTTTTAACGGATTTTTATCGAAACAGTGATGAAATCTTTGTAAACAGGGTTGTAGATAAATTCTACTTCAACTGCATAAAAATTTTGGGATTTCCGTATTTGTTTTGGAATTGCTTTCAGCTGTCAAGCTGAAATTAGGTGAAATTAGATGTTATTCGCAAATATGAACAATCTTACAAAAGTGAACTGGCTTGGTTTTAATTAGTTCATATTATCGCGAGCGCACTGTATCTTGATTTTTGTTCTATGAAATGTATCAAGAGAACCACCTACGAAGTCGTATTAAGCAAAAAAACAATAAGCCTGTTCGATGGAAGTGTCGAAACTTCCGCAAATTACTATTGTTCTCTTCTGCAGTGTAATTTGAAAAGTAAATTGATGTTGATTTTTTCGTTTTTTCCTTGAAACAGTGATCATGTCTAATTCTTTCTTAATACAACTTTACGATCAAACCTTAGTTAAAAGTTAATCAATAATGTTTGAATTAAAATTTAATATCATATGAAAATTTAAACATTTTCATTACTTATAAAAGCCGAAGGCCACTCATTTAAATGTCGTTCTCCCCGATTCACTATAAATCTTTACAAATTGCAAATTATTTTACAAAATACCGTATAATCAAATTTTGCCCGCACATATCATAGACTGCATTAAATTATATATGAAAAAAAAAACCGAATTCATTTAATTTTGTTGTTTTGTTTCAAAACCAAATATAATAAAATTGTTTCAAAATCATATGTATCATCTGCAAAAAGGTCTGAAGTATATTACAAAAAAAAAAAAATTGGCAAACGTTTGCGTTTTAATAAACAAAAAAATAAATATATTGAATTCGAAAACATTTTAAACTAAAAGGAATATATACATTTTTTGACTATCAAATAAATGTCGATATGATTTAATATAAATGACCATGAGAACGATGGCGATCTCTTAATGATCATACTGCGAAGAAGTTGGGTGGCATGATAATGCCCTTGACCAAATGAATTCAAAATCTGTTTAAGAAGGAAAAAAAAACTGCGTATCTTACAGTATGTTTGTTTTTAATATGAAATTGTAGGCAGCAAAATCAAATTTTGACTTAATATTAATTATAGGGTAGTTTTTTAAATAGTTGGCAAGCAATTTTCATTCTCCTGACCAACCTGCATGTAAGGCCAGATGAGTTTTCCACAAACTTTATGTTAGCTACATCGACCAACATGAGGTATTCAAAAATATGACACTCAACGCAGTTTTGTAGTTTGCTTCTGGAATACCTGACGAGGGAGGAGCCTCCATCTTTTGAGGCCGGATTTTACAAAAATTTTGTGTTTGTTTCTTTAGGCTTTTAAAATTTTTTTCCTTTTTTTTTGTAAAAACATTTTATTAAATAAAGAAATTTTCTTTTTTTTAAAACTTGCTCTTTCAATTGGTACTTTTATAAAAATGTACTTTTTCAAATGGTACTTTTTTCAAATGGTACGTTTTTAGAAAATATTTTTCTTTTTAACTATTATTACTTCTTTAAAATAAAGTAATTTTTTTCAAAATTTAACTTAAATTATTTCTAAAACAGCTAACTTGTTAAAGAAGTACTTTTTTGATACAGAACTTTCTCAAACGGTAGTATCTTGAAAATGTTCTAGTTTGGAGGTATTTTTTTTAAATGTACTTTACTCAAAACACATTTAATGAGAAATATTTTTTAAAAGAAACTGATTTGAGAAAATTTTCAAAGAATTGTTTTTATTTTTATTGGTAATTTTTTTAAAAGATACTTTTTTGTATTGGTACATTTTGGAAAAGGTACTTTTAAAATGTACTTTTTTAGAAGGTATTTTTTTTTTGTTAATTGCTTTATTTAAAATTAAATTTTATCAATTACTAATTTAAAAGTAATTTTTTTTTCCAAATTTATCTTTTAAGTTGTTTTATTTTTTTAAAGTAAGTTTCTTAAAAATGTACTTTTTCATTAGGTAGTTTTTTTTTTAAGCAGTTCTATAAAGTACTTTCTTTAAAAGGTAGGTAGGAGGTACTTTTTTATAGAGAACTTTTTCAAACAGTAGTATCTTGAAAATGTACTTGTTCTGGAGGTACTTTTTTGCAAAGTACTTTATGGAAATGATACTTATTGAATTGGTATTTTTGCAAAAGGTGCTTTTTGAAAGGTGTTTAAGGCCCTATTTTGACAAGACTTGTTTGTAAGGAAATTTTTGTTAAAATGTAACTTTTTACGAGATAAATATTCCATGGCAAACTGTAAAGTTATGACGTTTTAATTTAGTACAGATTTTTCTTAATGCAAAGCAGTTTACAACACGTTATAAATTCATTTTAAACTAAATTAAATTAAATTTTTTTTTAATTTCTGACAATTTACAATAGAGAAAACGTTTAAATTATTTTTATGTGTATCTATTGGCTAAATATAAAACGATATGTAGCAGTCATTTTTATTATAGATCGCATTCGCTGGAAACTAAAATTGCAATCTCAAAGAATTCTCTTATTATTTTTACGAAAATTATTTTTAGAAGATATTACGAATTCTACCGAAACACTTAATCAGCAATTTATGGTTGAAAGAGTGAAAGTGTTAAAAATAATTGTGTGTTAATTATTTTGCAAGAAAATAAATATGATCAGCGCAATGAATACAAACAACAACTATCAAGTGTTTTATAATGAAATTGAAAAATGGAAAAGAAATTACGCACAGATGTTAACCAGATGTCTGATAAATATTTCAGTTTTGACTGTTTGTGAAGATAAATTTTCTATTTAAATTCAATAAATGACAGTTTGTTTGCTTCTTTGTCTATTAGTTTGTTTATGCCACTGCATGCGTGCATCATTCGATATAAATGCAAAGAAGGATGTTTTATGCTGTTTTGTTGATTTAGATGATTTTTTTTTCTTTCTTGATTTAATTCATATTTCCTGTTGTCAAGTTTTTGACATGAATTTTTGATGTTATTGAGAGTTAGGAAAAAATGTGTGGCCACGGAATTTTCCTTTTTTCTAAATGATCTTTAAATGGAAAATATTATGATGCAATTAATTGACAGTGGAGTTTAACAAATGAAAGGTTTCCTGAATTAGTCATTTATTTAGTTTTTCAAAAATTTTCCAGCTCATCTTTAGAACTGATTTAAGAAAAGTGTGTTAGAAAGTGTTGCGCCAATTTAAATGATTTTAATGGTTAAGGAAAATTTTGCAGCTTTTTTTTTAAATATTACCGAAATACTTAGAGAAAATTAAATAAACTTATCAATTGCAGAAACGATCTTCCCACCTGTTTTCGGTAGACGTTTACAGGCACAAGTTGTTAAAAAGAATGAAAAAATTACAATGGAAGTAGAAGTCACTGGTTTGCCCGAACCCACAGTGGTTTGGATGAAAGATGAAAAGCCCTTAAACGAAGCCAACTTGTCAGTACATCGACTATTAACACAAGGCAACACGCACAAATTAATTATAGAAAAGGGTAAGAGAGAAAATCTTGTTCGTTTTCTATTTACTTTAAAAATAATTTTTCACATTACCAGGACAAGTCAGCGATTCCGGCAAATACATGGTCAAGGCCACCAATGCTGGTGGTGAGGCCAAAAGTATAGCCGATTGCGCTGTCTTAGAGCCAACACCCGAACGTATGCAAGAAGTGGTCAAGACCATTGTCTACGAGACGCCCAGTGAATTTAAATCTGAAGTAAGTTTGCATGTGAACATTAAAAACTAAGAAAATTCAAAAGATTGATTTATTTAATTTATAAAGAAAGAAAAAAAAATTTATATGAAATTAATTAAAACTTTATTAAATTATTCATTAAAGTTACCCATGAAATATCCCTTATGTTTTTCTTTATTATTATTTTTAAAATGCATTTGTATAAATTTTTTATGGTTTTATTTAAATTTAATTGGTTTCATTTACCATAATTATTATTTTTATTTAGTATTATTTTATATTTACAAATTGTAACAAATCTCAATATACAGATACGTTTTTATTAAATTAAACTTTTTCTTTATTTTCATACGTTTTTTATAAAAAATATTCCTCGCGGCTTCTTGTTCAATCAACAATTTTTGAACTCTATTCAATGCAAAATTAAACGCTTAAATCGTTGTGTTTTTTGTTAACAAAAAAAAAAAAAAAATACCCAAAATTAATTTTGAAAAACAAATGTGGGGCATTACAAAAATGTTTTTTAACTCCTCTTGTGTCTTTCAATGCTTCATGTTGGCTAAATAAAATGAAATTATTCCTACTTGAAAACAAAAATAAAAAAAAAATGTGATTTGTCTGTGATTGTCCCTCCGTTTTACTACTGCCACAACATCATTTACTACAACAACTGCAACAAAAAAAAAACATACAAATACACTTTACAGACACTAGTCAAAGAACCTCAGTCGTTCGAAACCCAACAAACTGAAATAACCACCTCCAACGATTTGCATGGCTTATCTGAGTCAAAGATCATAACTGAGCATCGTTGCACTACTGAGGCAACCATGCGACTAGAACACAAATCCGCCTACTTAGATATGCCCGAGTTACAACAACGTGTTGCCACCACTACCTCCACAATGCCCACCCAAACTGAATTTAAACAAATACCAACAACAGCAATTAACACCGCACTACAACAGCAACAACACACTACCACCACCATTAACCCTCCCAGTCAGGATGTAACTGATTTTAGCAAACAACTGGAACAATTAAAGTCACTTTCATCAAATTTTGATAATATTAAAACCCAAATTGGTTACACACAAACCCCACCACCAGTGCCACCCAAGCCTTTGCCACCATTAACTACCACTTACGTTCAACCAAATGAAAGCTACAACAAGAGCTCAACCACCGAAAAGAAATCCTCTTCATTTGAGTATTTTAAGAAAATTGACGACATTGTTAAGGATACGCCAACAACAGCCGAAGGCACAAATTATCCAACGCAAGCGAAAGAACCTCTAAAACTGGAAACAAATAAACCTTTAATGAATTTAGAGGAAGAACTGAAAAACTTAAATTTAGTGCCGGGTTCTCCACCAGAAATTTGTTTTATAGCCAACACAGAGAAACCCAACAACAAAACAAATCTCAATGAAAAAATACAAAGACTCGAAGAAAGACAGCCGAGTGGCAAGGAGGCGCCACATGGTGGCATCTCTATATTTCCACCACAAACACCCATCAAAGCAGCTCCAATAGCTTCCAGTCTACCTTTGGCTTCGGAAACCTATAGTCATGATACCATGCTAACAAAGTCGGTAAGAGTGGAATATGGCCAGCCAATAATGAGACCAGCCGCCATTTTGCCCACGCCGGCTCAACAATTTACACGATCCCCTTCGCCTAAGCCATCGGCAGAGGGCTTGGCCATGTCTAAGCTGTGGACTCCTAATCATGTAAGTGGCTATGAAAGTTGCACCAGTGAGTTTGAGCAACAAAATGATTCTAGATCCCAAAAGCATGAAGTAAAAGAGATTAAAATACAAAAATTACCCACACCTACGCTAGAGTTGAGTGCACCCTACCTAGTCAAGCAGGCTACACAAACACTACCCAAACCGAGCAAACCTCGAGCTAAAACTCCCATCGATGATATACAACTCAGGCCGGGAACTCCGCCAGAAATCTGTTTTGCGGGTCAAGCAGCACCACGGCGGCACTCTTTGGTCGAGACGATGGAAAAAACTTTAGAACAACATCTTATACAGGGAGGACCCTCTAAAGTTTTGCCACACTCTGTGCCCACCATAACACCATCTGTAGTTCCCAGGAAATCCAGCTGCTACAAACCACCACCTCCCGTAGTGCCCATCAAATTGCAAACACCTCGTGCTGAACTTTATGAAAGTGATTATGAAAGTGACAGATTTAAATACAGTGGCAGCGAATCGGATGAAAACTCTTTGCGTCAACCGGTTATGCCGCATCCAAGTGCCATCAAAACAAATGGTTATGCTGCCGATACCGAAGAGATATCATCATTTTCCCAAATGGAATCATCCACAATGGAAAAGAAATCCTATTTTGAAAGTTCGTCTACCAGCAATGGACCAGTTCTGGAGAAACACCCAGCTCCTCAACTTTATTACACATCGTCGAATGCCAGCCAGCATAATGGGCCGGATAAACGGGAATCTTTTGCATCACAAGAAAATAAATATCATCATGAGGATAAGGTTCGCTCATACAAAAAGAAAATAAGCAAGAAAATAAAAAAAAAACGAGGAAACTCAAATTCAATGTCCTTTAAATGTCTGCACTAAACTTGTTTCAATTGAAATGGAAACTTAAATTGCATTTGTAGTCGAATGTTTGAGTTCGATTGTAAAGCTTTTGTTTTTAAACTAACTTGTTGTATCATCAAATTGTGTCAATTTATGCCTATCAAGTACATAAAAAAAATTGATGTTGTTTTGTAGCTGCTGTTGAAATATTAATAGAATTAAAAACAAAAGTTACTACATCCTTTGTAAATTACAACTAATACTCATGTGTTCTTCTTTTTCGTAAAGCATTTTTAACACCTCAAACGCCAAACGTATTCATTACATTTCTTTAAGTTTAATTTAACTGTGTATTTTAATAACTTATAATTTATATTTGTTACAGTAGTAGTGACTGTAAAAGTTAATTTGTTAAAGAGATTCCGTTAATAATTTGTATGTAAATATTTGCTTAGAAACATTTTGTATGGCAACTAACAGTATTTTTGTATATTATTTGTATAACATGCAACTCCGACAAGTTATTGTGAATTAAAAAAGGAAATAGGGGCAAATGATTTCTTAAAACGAGCACATTATGTTTTCAGGCCTTTTCCACAAAACATAACCTCAACAAAAATTAGATTTAAATGGTACTTTCGCGTGTGTATACGAATAATCGTCACCAGTATTGCTCTGGTGAAAGTGCTTGCAACACAACACATGTTTGCTAAGACCTCTATTATGAATGAAATAATTTATAGTTGATTTTACAATGGCATGTTTAAATAATATTTAAGTTAAATATTAAGATAGGATATGTTAAATTATACCAGTTGGGTGTATTCTGATATCAGGACCAATGTCTTTCTAGTTACGCCGATCTACATAGAATAATCGTTAAAAATAGAATATGAAAAAGATTTATTATAAAATAGTATTTCGTTTTTTTTTTATTAGGACCAGCACTCAGGGGATGACCAACCCCTACGTATGCAGTGCACTGTGTCGTAACTCAGCGAGATGGATAGGGTAGAGAAGATAGATGTTGAAAATTTAGAAGGCTTAACTCTTTTACAACTCTGCTATTGCGCGTTATATTAATTTTTATAGCAGTTTTGAGGCGCCTCCGGTGTTACGTAGACGCATTAACTTTGTTAAGCTGTATTACCAGGAATTTTATTAATTGTTTTACTTCGCCGATGTTTCTGCTAACCGACAAAGGAGGGCGATGTTGTGTACATTAGCTTGGAACAGCATCAATCGCCGTCGGAACAGTTTTTTAGTGACCAGCTCACATGCATTCATCAATGTCTCACTAATGTAAATTAGAGAAATGAATGATGTTGATTGACTTGCTCCGGCCAGGGTTTGAACCCAGGCCCTAAGTCATTGTTTGCTTAGTAGTCAACGCGCTAACCACTTCAGCCAACACCACCCTCAGCTTTTATCTTCCCGCTATTAAAGTTATGAATTTTAACCCAAATTTTCGAAAATCTAATTTTCATCAGTTTTGGACATTTTTAGTCTGTGTGGATGAATTCGAGAAGTTCGAATAGAACTCAGCTCAGATAGATGCCCTAGAGATGATAAAGTGATTCGTTTCACTAAATTTGGAATATTTTCGAGTACACCAGTACCCCGGTTTGCGTCGCTTTGTTTTGCGTCGTTTCGAAGTTGTGTCTTTTAGAAATTTCTATGACTTCGAAGTTCTGTCGTTTGTGTTTCAGTTTACGTTGCATGGCTTTGAAGTTACGTCGTTAATATGAAAATTTTGCTACAAAGCTAAAACAGAAAAATGGGATTTCCCGTTCAAGTCTAATGGAAATATGTATGTGAAGGTTGTCGTTAGTAGTTTCAAATTACATTTGAAGAAGTAAAGTTAAGGTTAAATATTTTGCAACAATTAGTCAAATAAGAAAGCAAATAAGCTTAAAACAAAAACTGGCCATTTTGTAAAGTTAAAAATCAGGGGACAAGGCTGTTGATAAATTAAAACAATTTTACCTATTTTTTTTTTCATCAAAAATCTGCTCTTTAAGGTAAAATTATGAATGTCTAAATCAATTATGTGAAAATCCATACAAATGTATTGAAAATCATTCGCGTTCCTCCGGTCCCAATTAGCGACGCAAACCGGGGTATTGGTGTATAGAGTTTGCGAAAAAAATTATTATGTTTTAAATAAATTTTCAACTAATAATCCGATCAGCTTTTAAATAAAAAAAAAAAAAAAACAACTTCAACTGCAAACAAATTAAAATTGATCTCGATGCGCAGCCGAACAAAGCGCTCTGTGTTCAGCGTTTCACAAATTGATTTGCAAAATTCAAACGCTGACATTTTAATAAAAATTGGTATAAAAATTCGAAATATCGAAAATATTTTCGATTTTGGAGTTCAACAATAATTTTTGGCGAATTTTGAAATTAGTTAGTAAATTTATGATTATCTAGTGGATCTTAATATGTTTTTTTTTAGAATTTTTCTTAATGTCCGTCCCTAACCCTAAACTCAGTAGTTAATATTTAGTTTTAGTTTCTTTTTATAATGTACACAGTATGCCACTTAGTTTCTTAAGAGCATTTGATTAAAAGCTTTTATTTGATTTCAAAGCAACTTAGCAAAGCATGAAAGCTTAAGCCATTTCTTTTTTTTTTTTTTTTTTTTTGGAAATTGTATGCCTTAATGTTATGCCATTGTTTCTAGACACTAATTTTTATATAACCATGACTGTAAAAGGCCTTGTATGTTTGTTTGTTTGTGAAAAAAAATTTCATTTCGACTTTCATATCTAATTACGTTGTCTTCCTCTACTTCATACAGGATTATAAAATTACATCGATGACCAAAAATATTGCATACAATATGTCATCATCATCGTCGACAGGACCCAAATTCCAATCGACACCAATTAAAGCTCCAGTAGCACCTAGTCCAATACCAGTGCAACGTAAAACTCCTGCCGAATTTAGTGATTACAGCAGTGAAATTGACGAACGCTTTCGTTCCGTATCGCGCAATTATGATTCAGAAAATGAACTAAAAGGTTACCGTGTAGTGTTTCCACCAACACCACTACCCAAACTAAATGGACACAAGTCGCCAGTAGTAGTGGTAACACCTTCACCAATGGAATTTGAATCAGTGCCAGCCAAGCCGAAATTTGAACCAATAAGACAAGAACAACATAGACAAGAGATTAAAACAGAAACAATGAAGCAATTTAACACTTACAAGCAGCAACAAATTCAACATCAACAGCAACCACAACCACAACCAACACAACATGTTTTCAAACCTAAGCCAGTGGCTGCTAAGTTCTTAGCTGCTGCTCAACAGCAACAAACACCACCACCACCTCAGCCACAGTTCAGACCACAACCTCAGTATCAAAAGCCAGCACCAAGTGGACAGCCTACCATGTATTACAATGCTATAGCTGGTACACCATTGCATACGGCTAAGATGGCTACGGAAACGAAAAATGTCATGCAGATGAAAGAGGCTTCGGAATCGTGTCAACGTTTTGTCAATATGCAGCAGACTAAGAGAGTTATACATTTTGATTCGCAAAAGGAAGAATCATCTACAAACATGCAAAATTATGGAAAACAGCAGCCGCAACAAGCAATCCGCTTGGAACCCTTCCCCTACAGTCCGACACCTTCGCCACGTTGCACTCCAGCACGCCAACGGGTGCCACCTCCAGCAACTCCCACAAAATTTACACCAGGCGATTTTAGAGAATCTGATTATGATAGCGAAATAGAGAATGCTAAAATTGGTCCACTCTGGACGCCCATGGGTGATCAGGGTCCCCTACGTTATCGTCATGTAGATCCACCGCGTCCTGGCCGTTCCTGTAGCCTGCCACGTACTTACGAACGTGTGCTTTCTCCCATGGAATTTGATCAGGGTCCCGAAATGCCCACAAAAATACAAATTGATGTCAATACTTTGCGCCAGCAACGTGGTGGCAGCGCTGCTGCTCCCAATCATACACAATCTCTGAGCCGTCACTCGTCTGTGCGTTCCAATCAACAAAATTACCAATCAACCCTGTATGAACAAGAACAGCAAAACTTTTCACGTGACGACATGAATCTCAAGGTCGGCTCACCACCCCGTTATGGTTATATACAATCTCAGGTCGAGGAGCAGGGCAAAACTATGAGCACCACATTTATGCAAAAGTCACACAAGTTTGTTGAAGATGTCAAAGAAGATCTGCACAAAATTACGAAGACGTCCATGGTAAATGGTTCCTCTACAGAGCCTCGTGTTATAACGCATAGTTTTAGACCCGGCTTTAAAAGGGCACCCAGTGAGGGTGATAGCAAACCTCAAGCATATCGTGATGACTCCAGAGTTTCACAATTTGGTAAGTTAAAAAATAATAGCAAATTGTTCGTTATTTTTGTTATTTAATATAGGGAAACGGGATTGTGTTTAATGTGAAAAAAAAGCATATTGATAACAATTTTGCAATCGCCGCCCACGTTTCTCTTAAACTGATGCGATCAAGCCGATATTGGCTGAAAATCTTTTAATTTATTTCAACAGTTTGCTTGTTTTTTTTTTTATTTAATATTTTGTTTGCTTTACTTTTTTACAAATATATATTTTTTTTTATTTAATTATATTAAGAAATTTTGCGAAGTAAAAAATCAGGCTAGAGTTTGAGGTTTGAATTTGAAAAGAAGACCAAGAAGTAAGAAGTAAGATACTTCACACTTTTCTGTTTCCAGATAAAAAATGAACATTCGCACTTTAGCCTGATTTAATAGATTTCAATATATTTCTTTATTTTATTTTAATTATAAATTTGTTATCTTTCAATGTCTTCCTTTGTCCTTTCCCTTAAAATTGGAAAAAAAAAAACAAATGAAATAATATAATCCAGGTATGAAATGCGTTGATCCCAATACGGGTTTAATTTACTTTAAATATGATTTCGGTTATGAATTCGGTATACTATTTCCCGGTGAAGGTCATAAATTTGTGGCCAATAGATCGAATAGTTCTCAATCAATGCTGCCTCAAAACACCAGGCAACAAACGCGTCAAAAGTCACCGTATCCTCTAGTAGGTGGTCACGATTTAAATATACCTGTGCGCCATGAAAGTTCTGCACCTTCTGTACCGATCCAAAACTATAGCAATCAATCGGTTGGTTATTATTCTGATACCGATGCCTCGAAATATTCTAAAGGTCCTTCTCATGGGACAACTTCATCGAAAGCTACTTCGCCTGCCCTAAATAGACTTCAGAAACGTTACAGTCTACCCAATAGCCAGATGATCGATATAAATATCGATCGCTTGCATAGCAACGATGCACTAAACAATTTGCATCGTTTATCTTACCCAGGTGGGTTGATCTCGTATACGGAATCGAAGAGAATACGAAGGCTTTAAATGTTTTAATGTTTTGTAAATGAATAATTAAATGTTGTGATTTGATGTTGTGTTTGTTTTCGATAATTACTTCAAACTCGATCAGGCTTTTTCTAAAGCTTCCCTCCATTAAAATAATTTCATTATTGTAAAATCGGAAAAAAGGAGAAAAAATTTACAAATCACTGATCATAAAAAGCTTCTGCTAAAAAGTTCCTCCTTTCATTTGAAAAATCGTAGCAATTGGATTTTAAAAATAAATCATTTCTTCATATCATGATCTTTATCATTTTCGAAATATTAAAAATTTTATTTTAGTAAAAATATATTTTTTTAAGTACAAAAGAAACTGCAAAAAAAATACCAAAAACTGCAAAATATCCTTCACGAATAATATCTACTTTATTGCGTACCATACATTTAGGCAAACAAAAACAAAGTACAATATTAATAGCATACCTTAAGGATCACTCCATTTTTAAAATCTCATTTAAAATATTAAATTTATTGTCCAGTTAACCTTGCCATACGTCATTATTAACCCGTTAAAAGCTTTCGAAGTGCTTTACGATAAACATCACAAACGATATGAAAAGTTGCATGAATTTTTGTTGTTTAATTAAAATTAGCTCATAAGACAAATTAAGAAACATTTTATGTTGCATGATTAAGTGTTTAAAAAAAGTGTATTTGTAAGAAACTTGAAAATAATTTTTAAAACAATTTAATAAAAAAAAAATATGCCTGCCTGCCGTAAGTGTTTGTATGCGTTAAATAACCTTAACTGTATTCGATTTTGTTGAAAACTTATTACTTAAATATATATAATTTGCAACTCTATTTTGAAAAGATCCAGCACAAGATGTACCAATTAATGCTCATTTAAATCGGGATGAATATCCTCACAAGCCACCCATGTTTATTACGGTAAGTTAGTGAGAATTAAACAGGGCTACCTGTACAATTTATTACTAATCAATAAATTTTTTATAAATCTTATTAGCCCCTTAAGGATAGAGCTGTGGTAGCTGGCCAACAGGCCCGTTTCGAATGCATTGTCCAGTGTCATCCACAGCCCACTGTTATGTGGAGCAAAAATGGTTACGATCTGGAGAACAGTAATAAACATGTTTTAGAATATAGAAATGGAGTTTGTCGTCTAACCATACCTCTGGCATATCCAAGTAAAACTCTTTATAAAATTTCGTAAGTTTTATGATTTCTTATAATTTTCCATTTCAGATGATGCTGGTAGTTACTCTTGTACTGCTACAAATCACCTGGGTAGCAGTACTACCACAGGGTCTTTGGGAGTAACTGGCAAATATAATACAGGACAACGTTTTTAAATAAATTTTATTTAATTTATTTTGTTTTCTTTTTCTTGACTTAAGTAAGAATATTAGATAAGTATTTTTGAGACGCGAAAATGTTCGATAAATATGGTTTAAAAAGAAGAATAGAATGTTTTCAATCATTAACAGATGATTTACTGGAAACATTGTAGCTAAACATTGTTGCTCTAAATTTCTACGAAACATGCTGATACTAAAGATTTACACCAATATATTGTGATGGCATTTTTGAGATTTTTTATAGGCTTTTGCAACATTAAAAACCTTAGCAGAATTAAGTGTTTATTGCAAATGGGCTAGTAAAAATGCAATAGCAAACTATTGTAGATTTTTTTTATCAATTCAACAAAAAAAAATTATAATGAATTAACCCTATATTTCATAAAAAAAATATATAAAATATTTTTTGCATTTCACTTCTGCAATACTATTTGCAAATGGTCTAGTAAAAATGCAATATCAAACTATTGTAGATTTTTTTATTAAATAAACAAAAAAAAAAATTATAATGAATTAACCTCATATTTCATAAAAAAAAATGTATAAAATATTTTTTTTGTATACACTTTTGCAAGACTATTTGCAAGAAATGTTTAGGATGCATGTTTAAATGAAAGCTTGACCCAAGATATTTTTATGGCTTTTTTAAGATTTTAATTTTTTTCCATAGATGTTTGCAGAATTAAAAGCGTTAGCAAAATTTATTATTTGTTGCAAATGGTCTTGCAAAAATGCAAAATTAAAATATTGCTTATTTGTGATTAAATTCAACAACAAAACGCAAATAATTTAATCTACATTTTAAAAAAAATATATACTATGGCGGTATGGAGTGTGTGGTTCAAATGGTCTTGCAAAAGAGCAAGAATGGTAGCTTTCTTGTAAAATACAGCAACTGATTATACAGAGTTAGATTTTATACAAACACAATACAATATTTTGCAGTTGCTCTTTTGCAATACCATTTGCACCACACACTCTATAACGCCAATATTTTTCCCTTTTCACTTTTGCAAGACCATTTGCACCAAACAGTAAATTTTGAAAATATTTTTTTTGTTCATAAAATCATTCTTAAAACGAATGATATTTCACAGCAATAATTTTCCAATGATTATACACACTGCAAAGCACTAATGAAAGCACTTATAGGCGCTATTCATTGTTTGTTGCAATTTGTCTTGCGAAAAAGCAAACGTAAAATATCGTTAAACTTTTGTTTTATCGAACAAAACAAATACACAGAATTGTCGTTAGATTTCATAAAATAATTGCGATTTTTTAAATTTGCTCTTTTGCAAGACCATTTGCAACAAACACTGAATACTGCCGTTTCTCTTCTACAAGTTTATACAGATGTATTTCAAGTGTATTGTATATGTTGCTTTAAATATTACTACTGTTGCAAAAGTATAGAAAATAAAATACACGAATTAAGAAGGACTTTATAATATCCTGTGGTCTACTAATACATTTGTACATGCCTCCTCCGTTCTCTATCACATGTTAATCGCTTATTCTCTAACTATTTTGAAATAAAATTAATGGTTCTATTTCACTTAATATTTTTTTGTTGCTATTTTTCAGTTGTAATTGAACGTATTTTATTTTTTAATTTTTCTATTTAAGAAAATCTTAATATTTAATCTTGAGACGTGCAATTTTGTTGTATATCGATAAAATCGAAATCAAAGCTCCCATTACTATAAGCTTTTCAGAAAAGAAGATGAACATTTTAATACTGATGCTTTGCATCAGTTTACTTTATGGAATGTTTATGACATTTGTTATATTTCAAGAACATTAGTGTGATGACTAATGTTGCGATTAACTCACTTATACTGTAAAGTAAAATTAGAAAATGGGGGTTTCTTTCATCGTGTAGAAAGTATAGTGCAACAAACATTCATATCTTTGTTGCAACACTATTGTTGCACAAGTATTTCAAAAAAGATGCAAATGTCTTAAACATTTTATCAGAATATATTGTGCGGGCCTCTAGGGCGAACTGCTCTACAACTTTAAATTATTTAATAAAAAAAGGAGAACAAAAACTTGTAAACAAAAACAATGCAACAACAATGTTCATTAAATTTTAACATTATTTATTAAAGTATTACATGTTGTTTTTAACGAAATATTAAAAAATAATATAACTCATACTTACTCATATGTATGTACATATATTGTTTTAATTTATTATTGTGCATTATTTTCAATAAAAGTATTTAACGATTAAAAGAAATATTTTATTTTTACAGTGAACATTTCAAAATGAGACTTTAAAGAAATCAACACTTTTTTATACACAATTTAGTTTTTAAAATGATAAATTCAGTTGAGCTAAAACGTTTCTTCTTTCATGGACAGCTGACTGAATAAAGCGCCCATATTTCTTTACTTAAAAATGTTTGTTGGTTAACTGTTTTAAAGTCTGTTCACACTCAAAGGATCAGGTGATGTTAAACGCGGAGAGAGACATGATCACTAAGATTTGCAAATAATCGAAGATTTTCATATTGATGGTAAAGTTACATATAAGGTTTTCCAATAGGGATGATATGATTTTGAAGTGACGTTTCGGCCATTTGTAATATGTCATGATCTGTCATTTGTTTTTCATTGTATTCAGTAGTGTTTACAATTTCATCATGGAGAGTCATACGCAAAAACAACGTTTACAATCTATTCAGTTTTATTATCAAAATAATCGTTCTCAATTGCAAATTTTCCATTTTTTGCCATTTTATGGTCGTACTAATCGTCCAAGTGTGCTCGCTATTCGTCGAATTGTTGAAAATTTTAATGCTACATTGTCTTTACATAGTCTTCAAGTGCCAATAAGACAAAGAAGCGCTCGAAGTATTGCAAATATTGTTGCCGTTCAGGCAAGTATTGCTGAAGACCGCAATTTGTCGATTCCAAGATGTTCTCAACAATTGGGACTGTCTCAAACCACAACCTGGCGGTTTTTGAGAAAGGATTTGGGTTTGCATCCGTACAAAATTGTTCTCACTCAAGAACTGAAGCCATTGGACTATAAGACGGGGCTACGTGCCACACAGCAAATGCAACAATTGAATTATTGCGAGAAAAGTTTGGAGATTCTATTATTTGAAGAAATTGTGATATAAAATGGCCTCCAAGAAGTCTTTCTTGGTCTTTCGAAATAAACCAGACTCTCTTCAAGCTTTACAAGTCAATATTGAACGTGCCTTTCATGACATACGACTTGATTTAGTGGAAAAAGTGCTCGAAAATTGGGTTCATCGAAGAAGTCGTGGAGGCCATTGTATCGATTGTACTTCACATTAAATAAAAAACTTTTAAATTTCCTTAACAATAAATGTGTTTATTTTTTTTTAATCATATCACTCTTATTAGAAAACCTTTTACTTTTAAATACATTTTTCTATATAATTAATAGGCAAGTGGATTTTTTGTGATGGACTTTCTGGCCACATTATTTAACCGATTTTGACAAAATTTATACCAAATTAAAAATTTTTATTCACAGAATTGAACAAGATATAGTACGGTTCAGTAGTAGTGGGCTCAGTATTTTAGGAACTATAAGCGTTTTTCTACTATTGCACGCACACGTATTATAAACACAAACAAATTAAAAATACATATGTGGGAGAACTGTGAGAATGTTAAAGGAACAAAAGAGAAGAGAGCTCAGTAAAATGATTAAGCTCATTGAAAGGCATTATGTTTTTCCATTTAAATATTCTTTTTATCTATACGAGTATGTATACATACAAATGAATCTGCGTTTGTCTGTCTGTTTATTTGTCCATTTGTCTGTATGTTCCTTTTAGGAAGCCAAATGCTATGACCGATCGTCTTGAAGATTTAAAACCGTATTACTGATGACCCGAAAATTCGAATATGATAATTTTTTTTTTTTTTTTTTAATTGGAAGAGGTTGGGGGTAACCATCAAACAAAGAAAATATTATTATTCACATATCTTCACAATTAAAGCAAATTGCTTTAGCAATGAATGTTATTACGTTTGCAGTGAATCAATTCCAGGGCAAAATACAACCTACAGCAAAATCTGGAGGTGATTGGACGGCGGAAAGGAGCAATTCCCTAAAATAATGAAGTATTAAAAGTAGTATATAATAATCAAATATAAGTTTTAATTTATGTGAATGAGGGGCATCGAAGCACACCGGGTATATACAGTTTTTAATATACGGGAATTCATACAAATTTAAATCAAATAAATGAACCATTGTAGTCGTGGTTGTTGCATGACAGTTTCTTAAGTGATTTTTTTATTATTAATTTCTCTATGAACATTAAAAGAGAATTATTGCCATCTAGAATGCGGGCGATTGTGTCAACCGTTTGTTACGCTAGTTTTTATGAAAGAGTACGAGCATGTATGTATGGGCGCAAAAAAAAAAAACATTTTTTTTTAATTTGGGTGGTGTTGGGTTGGGGATTCTCTCAAGTGGATTTGCGGAAAATCCTCTGATAAAACATTGTATGAGAGTGTAAATTTATAATCTTTTGGTTAGCTTTTGAGAGAGGTGATATTTAATGAGTTATATTTTAAAGAGTTATTTTGTGCAAAATAATTTAATATCAGACGAAATTGCAGCGTAAAAACATTGCTTTATCTTATCGACTATAAATTGTTTGTTGTGTTTTGTATAAATTTCTAAGCCTACTACGCTTATTCTGATTGTAATTTTCGAATATCATTTGTAAATTCTCAAATGTTTATTTTTTTGAAAGTTTGTGAATACGCTAAGAAGTTTGCAGCTTTTCAAAAGTGTAGTTGAAGTCGAAGTAGTGATGATTTGGTAAAGCACCAATGAAATTCATGTATATGTTGCTTAACCATCAACAAGAAAATAAAATATATTTTTTAAAAAAGAAAATTCTAAATAATAAATTTATTTATTTGTCATGATGTTTAGTGTCATGGCTTTCAATCAGCGTGTAAGTCACTAACATCCAATTCACACGATGAAATTTATGAGATCCAATTTTTGGTTTGGAGCGTGCGGTGAGAGAAGAAAGAGGGGTAGAAAACTATATTCGATTTCTGTTTTCATGGGTTTATTTTTCATGTATCGCTCTCCACCAATTTTGGGAACACCGTTTTTATATTTTAATATTTATCATCTTACACCCAATTCACACCATGAAATTTTACATGAATTTTATTTCACTATATTTTGTGTTTGTTGGCGAACGGGGTAGAGAAGCAAAAGGGGTAACAAAAAATATACATTTTCAGTTCTCCGTGAGTTTTTCTTATATTTTTCTTTACACATATTCGTTTTTTGTTATTTTGCTTTATTTCATATTTCATTTTCATGTGGCAATACGCATATTTGTTTGCACGAAGTTTGTACGGAAATAACAAATTGATGTACATACTTACATACATACACATGTCAGATTGTTTTTATACAAATAATAAAGTAAAGAAGAATAACCGATTACGGAGAAAAAAATCAACATTTAAATCATGGGAAAAAATCATCGTATGAATCTGTAAAGTTTTTAGAAGCAACTTTTGAAGAGAACTAAAGAAAAATCGTGAGTTTTATTTCATGGTGTGAATTGGGTGTTACTAAATTGGGTTGCTCTTTTAAAGCAAATTTTTGGTAGCGAAGAATATATTGAAGAATTTATAAAATAAATTAGAAATTTAAATAAAAACATGGTATGAATGAATGCAAATAATTTTTGATAGAAATTTAAAAAGGGCATTAACAGAAAAGAAATTTCATCGTGTGAATTGGGTGTAGCAGAATGTTGGATAACAATTTAAAATCTTTGTTTTCCATGCCTGATACAAATATAAGTGTCATCTATTGGCAACTATTATCATTATTTGTAAGATTATATATTTAGCAATAGAGGGTGCCATTAGGCTTAAAATAAGATCACCAAAGATCATTTAGCTGTTGCTAAACTATAAAAACAAAAATACTTGAAAATTTTTACGAAGTAAAAGCTTTTCAATTCTAAAGCAAATAATAATTTTTGGCAAATTACCAAAATAAATATTTATTTTACAAGCGATTTAAACAAATCTTTTAAAAAATTTGTAAACGAAAACGATCACACATTTTTGTTGTCATAAGAAAATACATATGTATTTCAAAAACTGTTAATCAAACTTGAAAATATTTTCATATTAAATTGTTTAAGATTTTATGCAAGACGATAATGCAACATGAATGAATGAAAAATGAAATGCTATCAAGTGCTGGAAAAACTGTTTATATGATTGGAAAAATATACGGGAGAAAAAACTATTAATTTCCTGGTCAGTTCATATTTTGCATCATAGTTTAGCAACAAAATTTTTGTTATGATCGCTTTTATTTAATGAATTACCACAGTGTGTGAGATTTTGAATTGTAAATAAATAGAAAATTCTTTGCCAATTTTCCTAACAAAGAGCATTAAATAAATTATTTTATTTTATTTCTTTGTGGTCTCTGTGGGATGTGAGCAGAGGTTTCTCTACCTTTTAACAGGTGATTTCAAGGTTTCTTGTGCAGTAGACTCGATGTTCTTTCGAAGTTCTGCTGCAAAAAACACCAAGTGCGAAATCCTTGACATTGCACGTTTTCTCATACGTAAAAGTGTCATTCACACTTGTTCGGTTTTGTTAAAAAAACAATTCTAAGAACATTTTCAAATGTAAGGCTGTTTTGTGTGTGTTGTGCCTTTTAAGCACAACTATTTTTAAAATATTCTATAAAAATTAAATGCATTTAAAAGACATTTTAATTTAGGATAAATTTACAACAAAGAAAAAAATCTTAATGAGTAAAACTGTAAGAACAAACGGCCATAAAGTGAATTTTGTAATAAGATTTTTTTGGCACACGCATCTTTGTTGCTCGTTTGTTGCATTTAAAATGGCAGACGCACCAATGTGACACACTTCTTGTTAAAAATACAATTTTATTTAAGGAATGTGTTTTTTTTTTCATATCAAGATCTTAAATAAAATCTTTGTTGTTTAACAAAACTGTTGATCAGTCAAAAGATTTTCATTTGCTCTCTTTTGAAAACGTTCCTTTTTTTCGTTTTGCCTGCCAGCCAATCAATGTTAATGATAGAGAAATTGGCTCAAGAATCTCATTAATCGGGTAATTTTAAATGATTTTTCAATTAGTAATTTTTCTTAAAAATACATTTTGCATGAACATTGTTTTTCTAAATTAAAGAACATCAAAACTGATAAACAAGAAAATTATTCGTCAAAAGAATTTAACAACAAAAAAAAATATCTGAAACAAATACCGTCTTTACACCACGCAAGTTTGTTGCATGCAACTCATTGAGAAAAAACCAGAGAAAATACATATACATTTCTATTTCAATATTCCAACTAAAATTATAAATTGCATGCAACAAAGTTTCATAATGTAAATACGGTATTGATTAATTTAAGGCAGGCAAGGACATGCAACGCCACGAGCCAACAAAAATAAGTGTAGTCTTTCACGATCTCGATATTTTCTTTGTTCCTCAAGCAGCTCTTTAAAGCTTATCTGAGCGTCAAAAAAATTATTAGCACTCGTCAAAATTCGTGGTCTTTTTTTCGTGCTCATTCATTGTTTACACTAGTCAACACAAAAAATTAACATGTATCTAACGACTGAGTTTGGTAAAGAGGTCTGAAAGAAAATTAATGTCTATCGGCGATTAAAAAGTTTTAATATGAAATTCACATTAAGGGAAGCAAAGATTTCTTTTCCAAGGTTATCTACACTGAGTGTTAAATTTCATATATCGCACCCTAAATACAAAAGGGTCACAAATCAAAATACTAAAATTTTCAGGAGAGACAAAAAACTGTTTTCGTGCAGAAGCAACACACTTAACATAAAAATAAACATAACTGTATTTTTCCAGTTAAAGAAGATAGTGATGTGAAAGAAATTTTTGCAGTAGTTAGAGATGTGTACTCTGAATTAATTTATGGAAAAAAGTCAGTTTTGGAAAATTTTGAGTTGTGACTCTTTTGTATTTAGGGTGCGATATGTATAAGGATTTTAAACCGACTTATCATTTAGAGAGGTGTACTATTTTTTTTTATTTTTTTTTAATGTTTGTGCCAGCAACTGATTTTAAAAATTGTTGTTGAAAGAGGCGGCAAGGCAAGTTGTTTCCCTGAAATATTGGTTATCGAATAACTCCGATTTGCTTAATTCTTTCTTTCGTCTTCATTTGTTTTGAACGGGTTTTCATGCATTTTTGTCACATAAAATATTTTTTGAAGTCAAGGGCAAGTTGTACATCTCTCTCTCTCTCTCTCTTAAAAATATATTTTTTATCGCAAAACTACTCCATTTATAATCTGATTTATAGGTTTTCTTTAAAAAAGGTTTGCTTGCAGTGTGGTCAGTTATTTTTGTTAGCACGAGGGCAAGTCACCCGTTGACCCCGCTCCAGGGCCTAAGTTTTGATTATCGCATAACTGCTGTACTAACGGACCGGTGTTCTAACTTCTTTTCGTGTTTGGCCGGGTTTTCTTACAGTTTGGTTCCAAAAACTTTTTTTTAGCAAACTCTGAGGCTCAAGTTGTTACTCAAAATATTGATCACCACGTGAAAAATATTTCAGGGCCATTTAATTTTCTTTTTGAGAAGTGTTTCTACTAGTTTGGTTCTATATTGTTTGGAAGTTTGGAGGGGCAACATGAACCATCGAATTCTTGATTTTGTAGTAACTCCTTAGAGAAAAGTGGATAGATCTGGTCCAAGGACCGGCACTGCGATACCTATTGGATCTTTTGTGCCAGACTCCTTAATTTCTTCTAACATTTAAAAGGGGTTGGTTTGTTTGCTTGAGGTTTTGACTCATATTTTTTTTAGTTCGGAAGCGCAAGTTGCCCGTTCGAAATATCGATTTTTTCGTAAAAGCTTTGCTTTTTAAGGAGCGATTCTAAATAATTTTTTTATTTATGAAGTTACTTTAATCTTTCGTGACAGCGAAATATAAACTAGAAAGCCAAGTTGCGTCGACTTTGTAACCTGTTTGAGTGAATTTTTTTATTGAAGTCGAGTCTTTTTTCTCAGAATTGTTTACGTTACAGTACTGATCTTATTATTGTTTGCCATCTCTGGTAGGTAGCAGCAATTCGATTCCAGCCAAAGACTTAATTGAATACCCTTAGTACTTTACAAATCAACCTGAATGCCTGGAGGCATATCCTTTTTTAAATTAAATAAAAATTTGAGATCTATTATATTTGAATAACTGAGAAAATTTATTGTCTCCGCTACATCTTTCATCAGCCTTGTCTGTGTCATCTTTTTGTCATCAAACATGTTTGTATAAAATGTTTAACGATCCAAAAATATTTATGAATCATTTTAAATTATATAAATAATTTAATTAAAAAAGAACATTCTAACACCTGATGAGAACAGACAAGAATTCAGGTAGATTATTTAATGGCAAAAATATACAAATGATTCAGTTGTACAAGAAATGTTGCCAAATACTTGTCGTTTTGTTACTAGAAATACTTTCACAATGAATTGATCATATTCTGTAGGAATCTATGACAACTTAATTGAAAAGTGAAATCATTTGACATGACGTCTGCCATTTGCATTTTGTTCTTTTTCTTTCTGCACAAGTTAGGAATTAATGTTTACTTTAAATATAATTGGAAGCGAAGAAGAGACAATTTTAATATTTTGTGTTGACTAATTTGGTGATCAACAAATATCACAGAATAGATGTCAACGACAAAATAAGAAAAAAATCTATAGAGCTGGTTTTTAAAAATGCTTTCCAAACACAAAATTTGTAATATAGACGCACATAAAAGTCACATCCTTTAAGGATTCTTTAAGGAATTCTTGGTGGTTGCGCAAACTTGCCCCAACAAAAGCTTAAATAAAGTTTTCAGCAATCGTTTGATAAATTATTTAAAATAAATCTGTCATATTTCTCAAAAGCTTATCCCACTAATTTAGCAAAAGAAAAGCATTTTTTTAAATTTTAATTAATATTCTTTAACTTTTGTGTCAAATAAATTTTCAAATCTGCTTAAATAATTTTGGTTCTTCAAGTCTTTTAATTGTGCCGCAAGTGAAAACAACTCATTTCACTTTCATTTGTTTTAACGACTTCGGTTTATGATTTCAATATGGTTTTTATTATATTTTAGAAATATAAAAAAAAAATTCACCATACATACAATTGTTTATTCGTAAAATTGGCAAAAACAGATATTAAACAGACTTTTGCAGAAAAGAAAAAATAAATAAAAGAAGATGTCGAAAAATATTTTATGAAAAATTAAATTAAATTAGAAAATATGTTTTGAAAAAAAATAAACTGATCTCATAATAGATGGATGATTCCCACAATGATCTTGTTATTTAAATTCTTTTTAGCAATAAATTTTAACCACAATTAAGACGACATTTGGAAATCAAGTGAAATATTATTTATTTCTTTTCGCACAAAATATATCGGTAAATAAAACTGATTAGAAAATAAATTAATATTAATGCCTCTGCCTATGCCAAAAGTATAGACGGATTATTCCAACTTAAAAATTATGAGAAATCATTTTCTTTTGCAAAAATACTATCAAGGACTTTTATAATAAAATTTTTCTTTTCTATACAAGAACTATTAAAATTAATAAAAAAAAAAATAAAACAAATAAAAGTATTTTTCAAATCCAAAGATGAGAACACATACTTATGCGCATACATGCATAGTCATGCATAGACATGTACATATGTACAAAATTTAAACATTTATGTAAATACATACATATGTATGTATGTACATATATCGCAAAATGCTACTTTATCGATTTGTCGTTTCGTGTGTAATTTCGACACTATTATGAATATTGTCGAAGCCCAATACAATATATACATACATATGTATACATATGTATTTTGGATTCTATAGAGAAGTTGAATGAGCCATGTCCGTCTGACTGTACGTGAAATCGGTTTTCCGAAGCCACTAGAAGAGTTAGAGCCTTGGGTATAGGTTTATATATCGGGATTTATTTAGAGAGGATTCGTATTTAATATCAGGAAAATCCCAAAATATATGATCATATATAGGGAGCTTTTTTTAGCTGGATGAGTACTTAAAATTACAATACTAGACGGAAATATTGTTAGAATGATATTTTTTTAAATATGATTTCCGGCATACGTCTGCCACGGTTACGAGTTACATGATCCATTCGATTAGTAAAATTTTGGAATACTTTTTCCAATAAATCTGGCCATATGGCATCAAAAGAAGCTTTCAATGGTTCAAGATTTAATGGTTTGCCGACACAAGCTAATGACTTAATATTATTATATTATGTCCCCATTAAAACTAACCCAGAGTCGTTAGATCGGACGAACGATGGGGCCAGTAAACAGGACCACTTTTGGATATAAAATTGTCACCAAATTGAATGTGCAATAAATAGATTAATGACAAGTTTCGCCTTCTTTTTTGGAAGCACATGTCGTTGATGTTTAGCTGATTAATTTTTGAAAGCAAAAATGCAGTCAGAATGGCTCTATAGCGCTTGCCATGTACAGGTCACGTTCGAAAGAACTAAGTACCGATAATGCCGCCATATAAATATGCTCTTCGGTATGTATGTATATTTCTTTGCCTTGTTAATGGTTTTGAACAGAGAAGGGTAAAAATAGTACGAAAACGATCAAAAACTGCAGGAATTGCTTCTTCACTAGTTGACCGTAAAATGGATGAATAGATGAAACTTCGTGAACAGATTTATTTTGTTCGAAGTGAATTTCCACAATTTTGAATCGTTGATCTGACGTTTAACGATTCACAATGACGGTTGTCACACCGTACTGAACAGAAATGTCAACATACAGGGGTATCACAGAAACCAAATTCGTACGAAAGTGAAAGTGAAAACGTTTTTACCTTCTCCAGAAAACGTAAAACGCAAAAATTTTTCGTTTTCAATTCGATTGAAAATAGTCAGGTGAGTCAAAGAATTCTTACGAAAGTGAAAATTCACACGAAAAATTTTTGCGTTTTACGTTTTCTGCAGAAGGTAAACACGTTTACACTTTCACTTTTGTACGAATTTGGTTTCTGCGACACCCCTGATAGTTTGACATTTTCTGACAGCTGTCAAACCATAATTATCGATATCGATAGTTGTCATGCAGCTAAAAAAAAAAATTACACCCGATACAATTTTGTTTCTGTATCGCTAATGGAAACTTAATATTTTTTTCCTGTTTTAAAAAGCTTATTTATAACAAAACTACAAAAAAAAAATTCATTTCTTTGTTTGTAACAAATAATTTTTGTTGTTGTTTACTTTCTTTCATTCAAAAATACACTATGATCTCATGTTATTTTATAATATTTTCAAAATTAATAAGTTTTCGAAAATAAAATGCTTGTGTTTTAATATTTAAGAGCATAAAAAAAGAATTAAACACAAAAATTTTGTTTTTAATTCTTTTGCTGTTTTTTTTTTTTTTTCCTTTCTGTGGGGGTGTTTCGTTCACAGTACAAATTACACTGTGCAGCATTTAAAATATGTCTGTTGTATCTAATTATTTTCATCAACACTACACAGTAGAACGTAATAACATATTGTTTTGGAAGATCGCAATGCCTAAGCAGCCTCCGGGTAATTGTCATTTTTAAATCGTTTTGCTTCGGTCAAAGAGAAAGATTAATACTTTGAAATGTAATTTATTTTTAATATTTTTGGATGTATTTACTATCAATTAGTTAAAATTATTGCTTCAGTATAAACTATATTCTTTTAATTTTCTCTAGGAGCACCTATGAACAAAAAACTAAGTATTACTCTTTGTGGAAGGTGCCCCGCCCATATGTCAAATTCGTACGCACATTTCTGAGAAGAATTATATAAAATTTCAAGTTTCTTAGTTCATTACCTCCAAATATAATCCAATTTTATTTCTCCAATTTTAAGACTTTTTCTTAATAATAATAATATATTTATATATACAACGGGCCACGCGCATAAAATGTCAAACAATTTAGGTGCATTAGTTTCATAATTGATATCATATGAAAATTTCCTCTGTAAGGGGAATGACACGCCCACTATTTTTTTTTCTAATTATATTTCTCTAGAATAATTCATTAAATGAAAGGAGTAACTCTTATAAAATCTCAGGTCATTTACTGCATTAGTTCATTAGTGGGAGGTGACACGCCCAGCTTTTCCAATTAAAGTGTCACGCCCACTTAAGATATGAAATAAATAGCTACAGTATTTTTATTACGTGACTTTGGCAAGGATACTATAAAAAATTTCAGGAAGATTCGTTTTTTAAAAATCATATTTTAAAATTTATAATTCAGTTATCCCACATTAGTATAAAGTTAGATTTTGTAGACCAGTGTTATAAGTTAAAAATAAAACACTCACCACCCATCAAATTGAAAATATTTTTCTTTTAGCATTTCTTTTTTTTTCTTTCTCTAAATTACCATTAAAATTTAAGTGTATATTTGAATCAACTACTAATTTAGAAAAAAAATTTATTGAGTTGGAAAAAAAATGTGTCATTTAAATATGCTGCCTTCACCTTGATAAAAATTGGGTGTTTCGGGCTTTAGCAACTGAATTGAAGGGTAAATATCGTATTCGTATTTGCTATTCTATTATATAAGCATGTAACTATTAGGTTTTCTTTTTTGCTGGGTGTGAATACTAAATAGTAATAACCAGGGAAAGCGCATATATGCAGTTGCATATTTTTTTTATATGAGGGTGGTGTTGGCTGCAGTGGTTAGGGCGTTGATTACTAAGCAAACAATGACTTGGGGCCTGGGTTCAAACCCTGGGCAGAGCAAGTTAATCAACATCATTAATTTCTCTAATTTACATTAGTGAGACAATGTGTTAATTGTTGTTGGAATATTTAAGTGATGAATGCATGTGCACTGGTCACTAAAAACTGCTCCGGCAGCGCTTGATGCTGTTCCAAGCTATTGTACACAACATCGCCCTCCTTCGTCGGTTAGCAGAAACATCGGCGAAGTAAAACAATTAATAAAATTTCTGCTAATACAGCTTAACAAAGTTAATGCGTCTACTTAACACCGGAGACGCCTCAACACTGCCTTAAAAATTAACATAACGCGCAAAGCAGAGTTGTGAAAGAGTTAAGTCTTCTAAATTTTCAACATCTATCTTCTCTACCTTATCCCTCAGCCTGAGTTCCGGCACAGTGCACTGCATACGTAGCGGTCATCCCCTGAGTGCTGGTCCTTATTAAAAAAAAAGAATTAAGAATTTTGACAAAGATTTTTTTAGTGCATATTTTTGCATATTTTACTTTTTACAGCATGGGTTGCATATTTTTGACAAGACCGCATATTCAGGGAATATTTCAAAATTTAGAATATTACGATATTAAAATTTTTCACAATTCTTAATTTATTTAAGGGATTTCATAGAGGCTGTGCACATATTAAGTAACGCTCCAAGGGGGGGTAAAGGTTTGTTACGGATTGAAAATTTTGCACTAATAAATGTGTAAAAAGCTTTAGGAAGGGGGTATGAAATCTCCGAAAACAGCGTTACGTGATATGTTAATGGCCCCTTCGCGCATATTTTTTTTCATATTTCGGACTACGCCACATATTTACGAATATTTATTTTTAGTTTTCGTATTGGGTGTTTTTGTACATTTCCATTTTATTTTTTTTTTTTTTTGGAATTTAAATTTTTAAATCCACTTTTACCGAAAAATTATTTTTTCAACACTAATTTTTTCAAATTTAAAAAATTTGTTCCTAGCGATTTTAGTTGTTCTGTATTATTTTGTATTAAATTGCTGTATTTTTTGGATTTATTCCGAATTTAATTATAGTTTAAAAAATATTTAGTGCTTTTTAGGGATTATTATTGCATATTTTACTGCATATTGTAGCATATTTTACTTGTTTAGTATATCATTCTTTTGTTAATCACAATTTTATAAATGTTTTTACTTCATAAAAGTGAATTTTTCTCTGAAGCAATGACAATTTTCTCAATTTTTCACTTCTATATTTGCAGTTTATGGAATGTATAAGAAGAGTTTAATCGAGTTTGATGAACATTAAATCTAATAAAATTTGGTATATGAAATAATGTTTCATATATTAGTAAAACTTTAAGCACATAAATTATTTTTGGGGTCATGGTATCCAATATTTTATATTCGGATAGATAAAAGAACAAGCTACTGGCATTGTTTAGTCGACGGCCATAACGAGCCAAAACTGTACTTCCTGTTATTACAAATGAATAGTATGAAAATAAAACACGAAATATTTCTACGTCTTTGTAAAAACATATTTGTATACCCTACACCACAAGTGTTAAGGGTATTTAAAGGTTTGTCATTTCAACCATATTCATATGCGACCAATAACGTAAATATATTCTAGATCTTTATAGGGAAGTTTGATAAGCCATGTCCGTCTGTCAGTCTGTCTACATGTCAGTACGTGAAATCGATTTTCCGAAGCCAGCAGAATATTTGGAAACTTGAATCTTGAACTGATGTATTAGGATTTTTCTTAAGACGATTCGTATTGAAAACTAGTAAAATTAAAAAAAATAGATGCTCATATATTGGCGAGGGGTATATCAGATTCGGCATAGCCGAATGTAGCACTCTTGCTATATTTTTTTCGGTAACATTAAGATCATTTTGTTAATGCTTTAAAAGCTCTTACCATACGCAGAAAATGATTTAAATCGGTTAAATGTTTCGCAAGATATCGTGGTGAAAATATTTCGCTTAAACTTTCCGCTTGTAGTTTTATTTTTCAATATTCGAAAAATATGCAGACGTTTAAATCTATAAATTCGCTAGTAAACTAGTTTTAGAACTATTAAAAAAATAAAAATTTACGAAATATTTTATTTTCTTATTATTACAAATTAATTTGCTTCCAACACTAAATGCAGGAAATGTTCTTTCTATGTAAATGTCAAATATTTATTGGTATGCATGAAATATTTGGCCATTTGGCAAATATTCATTTGCTTCGTATTTATTATGAATAAATTTTATTTTAGTTGCACCGTCAAAACATTGGACATTATTGTTGTTTGTGGTTTTAATTTCCGCATTGGTCAGAAGGAAGGAGTAAAAAGAAAATCCCAAAAAAAAAACTGAAATCTTTTTGCCACAAATATGTTTAATTCAAGAATTTGGTTTGAATAAAAAAAATTTCAATATTATTTGCTGTTGCCGCCTAACATTGACGACACGCGACGTTGTATGGCTTTTGATTAGGGTGAATTTTGAAAAGAAAGAATTTTAGGAGTCAATTAAATTTAATACGCTGATAATTTTGGCTGTTATTCAATTTGCACAAATGCATAATAAAATTATTGTGACATTTCCGGAATAATTTAATTAAAAATATTTAATTGAATTCGCAAATTATGTTTCTAAGAAAAGTATCATAAAATTAATATTTAATATAAAATCAAATTTATTGTGAAAAGAATTTGTCTAATTTGATGGAATTTAAATCTTACGAAAATTATCTGCCTGCACAGTGGAATTTCCGAAAGAAATATGTACAATTGTTTCGTAAAAATTATAGAAATTTTGTACGGTTTCTTTTTACATAAAGTTTGTTTTTTTGTTGAATATTTAATAGGAATTTTTAATTATATATGACGCGCAAAATAGAAAGGGACCTAAAGCCTAGTAATCTGTTCGAATTTGTGGAAAAAGTTGAGCAACATTGATTATTTCACTTGGAAAATATGACATTTAAAATGTGGTGTATTGTATGTTCAGCTGTCAAAATTCCGTATGAAATAAAGCCATCTTGCTTTATTTCGCAGGTATTTTAAAATGTTGTCAGGAACATTTCATATGATTGATTATCCATGAAAAAACAGAGTTTTACTCTTGCAACATTTTTTCACGAACTTTCCACGCAAATTTTTTATACATGCATTTTGACAGCATTCCGCGTTGAATACTGAACACAATACTGGGCTTAAGGGTAAAAACCGGTTTTGTTCAGGAGAGCCATTTTAAAGATGTAAATACGTGTATCTTTGGTGTACCATCACTTTCATAAAACGCGCATATCTCTGGAAGCAAACACTTTTGGGGCATGGGATCGGTCTCATTCGATGCTCAGTTGTAGTCCACATAAAAAAAGAAAAAAAAAGTGAAAATTGATTTTTTACCCTCAGGTCCCTTTCTCTATGCACTGTCACATATCTTGAAATTGCCACGGCCAATCATATAAGGTTTTCCAATAAGAGTGAAATGATTTCTTTAAAAAAAAGAACAAATTTATTGTTAAGGAAATTCAAAACTTTTTAAGTTTTCCACAATTCGACGAATAGCGAGCACACTTGGACGATTATTACGACAATAAAATGGCAAAAGCGCACGAAAAGTTGCAATTGGAGAGAACGTTTAGTTTGATAATAAAACTGAATAATTTGTAAACGTTATTCTTGCGTATGGTTGGCTCTCCATGATGAAATTACGAGTTTTTATATGTACATGTTTCATATGTACAGTGGACACTTGATCACTGAAATAAGGTATTGAATTTCCTTTTTAAATTTTTGAAGATATCTTGTAAAATATATATTAAAAGCTTTCCGATGTCACGGGCATATTCTGGCAATCAATACGATTTTTTGCGTCCTTTAAAGACACCTTTGTATCAAATTGATTTTCGGCGACGAATACTTGGGTTCATCGAAGAAGTCGTGGAGGCCATTTGAATGACGTTTTATTTAGAACTTAATTGTATCGCTTGTACTTCACATTAAATAAAAAACGTTTGAATTTCCTTAACAATAAGTGTGTTTTTTTTTAAAGAAATCATATCACTCTTATTGGAAAACCTTTTACTTTATTAGCTAATTTTATTATTAAGTAAAAATTTACTATCAATTTGTTACGTTATTTTCGCGATTAAACAAACAAATTCAGTCCACAATTGAAAATTTCGACTTTGCTCAAAAACTTTACATGTGTTTTTCAATTCTTTCTATAAATTTTTTTCGACGAAGCAATTGAATCGAATCAGGCGAATTACTTTGCTTATATTTGCACAAAAATGTATAAACCAAACTGCTGTTCTGTTTTTTTTTTTTTTCAGGGTATGATCCTAACTGATAAATTTTGACTACAAATGCATAATTTTTTGTAAAAATTTTCAGCAACTTAGTTATTTAGCCCCGTCACAGAACTCAATTTCGATCGAAAGTATTTTCATTTCCGAAAGCTGAGTCTTTAAAAAACGAAACACGATCATATTGTTTGTAATCAAACCACTTTTAAAATTTCTTCATTTATAGTAAACCTTAAAATAACATGCATACCTTTAGGAGCATCAATAAAATAATAATAATAATTTGCATGTTAATAAAGGAAGCTTTAAGTGGGCTTTCCTAGCATAAAAAACTTTTAAACAAACGCCTTTGGGGTTTAAAAAACTTTATTACTGTAAAATCGAAATACAAAATAAATGGAATCTAAAGACTGTAAATCAAAAATGATCGGAATACAGTTGTGGTATTGAAACCCTTCCGTTCAGAATGTGTCACTTGATTGTGATTCTTTCGATACCACCCATATTTCACACAGATAGAGGCGCTCTAAATACAGCTAAACCCATAAAATATACATTATTTCTATTGACTTTCTAAAAAAAAAATCTTAAGCTCTATTCGCAGCTGATTACAGTGAACACTTTTTAGTTGCAATTTTCAAACTATTCATTTATTAAAGAGTTGAATTTTAATTGGTTCGCATTTTCTTTAATTTCTTTTTTCATAAGATTATTTTTTTATGAATTTTTGCTAACAAACAAATTTTTTATATTTAAATTTTTTAAAAGTGTTTTTTTTCTGTTGTTTGTTCAACATCACATCAACATGACCCAAATATTATCGCGTGGCATGCGAAAAATCATTAAAAATTCTTTTTAAAAATTGAAAAAAAAAAACAAAAAAAAAAAAGCAGCTAAATAATTAAATCACACACAATAGCTGCAAATAATAGAATTTTTAATTTATATCATAAATAAAACACTTGGACATTAAGTGCGCCAATAAAGAAAATTTAAAAACAAGAAATTGTATGTTAAATTGTACAATTTAAAATATATATAAAAATGAAATTTTAAACCCAATCGCCTACAAAACAGCTTTCAAGAAGTTAAATAACAAGTTCTTAGGGTTACATTGCACATTTTCTAAAAATTTTTTTAACTATTTTCCAAGAAGGATGCACTGAAGATTAATTTGGTTCATAAATTTTATAGAGAGATTTTCGATGTATGTATTTCAAATATTTTTTCGGAAATAAATTTCATAATATAAAATTTTAACTATTGTCTTTATTTGAATGCCCTCTTTGTCTTTTCGAATTTCTAGTTTAGCAAATGTCATCAAATATGATTTTATGTTGAAAAGATCATACATACATACTTTCTTTCAGCTACAACATTATCATGCAGCTGCAAATGTGCGATAAAATAAAAACATTAACTAGAATGTTTGTTATTGAAAACGCTCAATTAAATTTAATTAATTTGTTTGCTTTCGAAATTTTCTAATAATTATGTTAAATGTATGGCCAAGTGTTAAAATTGTTTTAAATAAAATATTTAGGTGTGAAAATTTTTAATCAAATTTTGTCTTATTTAAAACGACTATTTTTTTCGATTTTGCTGACGTCTTAACAACTGAGAATTTAGAGAAATTGAAAAGAGCCATTTTACTAGAAATTTTAAACTGACTGCAACTGTGCATGACCCAATGGGCTCATAGACAGCGGTAGTGAGTGGGTTAATAAGCAGTCTAATATGTTAAGTATCATTAAATGAGTTAATAATATTATTTATAAAGTGAGATCATCTTCCCTTCTTAATAAATGCATATCTTAAGGCGCAACTTCCAAAATTTTTCACACTCAAAATTAGTGGAATTTATTTTTTCACTCCTAAGGGTATGCTTCAAATTCCTTTTAATTTCTATTTTTAAATTATCGTGAAAGCTTCATCTTTCGCTCGGAATGGTTCCAATTCAGTAATTGTATACCGATCGTTTTTGATTTACAGTCTTCGGATTCCGTTTATTTTGTATTTCGGTTTTCAATGATAAAGTTTTTTGTAGCCATATGCGTTTTTTTTTAATTGTTTTTACTTGCAAAGCTCACATTAAGCTTTTTTTGGTAGCATGCAAGCTTATTTTACCGACGTTTCCTAAAAGTATGCATTGTTTTTTTTTTTTTTTTTGTTTACTACAAATGAAGTTAATAGAAAACCTTGTTGTTAATTCTATTTTAAAAATGGTTTGATTATTAACGAAATTTTAGTTTTTCTTTTTTAACGGACTCAATTTTCGGAATTAAAACCACTTGCGATGGGACTTGAGTTCTGTGAAATGGCTGATTATATGAAATTTATCATTTCCACGTTTTTATTGTAGAATAAAACTAAAAATTCAAAACAGTTATTTAAGATCAAAATTTTTTAAATTTATTTCTCACAGATCAGGGTACTCAAACAGAAATTTTACAAATAACCGAACCTTTAGAAAATGGACATAGAAAAACCAATGGTCAGTACTATCACACCATCGAAAGGGAAAACGCATCCACACAGGATACACAACAAGAGAATAAAATACGTAGATCTGCCTCATTTTCCTCTTCCTCGGAGAATTCATGGGCTTCAAATTCTCTCAAGTCGGGTACATCAACGTTATCGGTCAGATCTTTACCATTGAGATCATCACATCGTTTGTTGAAAAGTGACACCATAAATACATTTCAAAAATGGGAAACAACAGTTGAATCGATAAGTTATGTGACTACAAAAACTGTGTCCATTTCAGCAACACCCAAAGACAAGGAAAAAAATTCGATCAATTTACTATCGACGAAAGTCAATAAGCCGATTTCTAAGTGCAGCTCAGCAAACAATGTTGAGATTAAAACCGAAATAATGAATGGCTGTAATGGTGCGGCAACTAAAGGTAAGTGGCTTCCTTTAATTTAAATCGAAAAAAAAAATAGACGAATATTTTCATATTCATTTGCATGTTGGAACTCATTATTCTTTGTTCTGTTTCCATTAAAATTAAATTTTTGTTTTAAAAGCATTTTTATTCTCTTGACATATTTGTTTCATGTTATTCATTCAGCTGTTTGTTTATTTCACGTATGATTAGAGACATCCTTTTAATTTCTCAAAAATTAATCATTCATTATATCGCATCGTTTTTAATGGCAATTAAATAAATATTTATGTTTTAAACAAAACGGCAGCTTTTTAAGTGCATCATCTCGTTGTTTGTTGTAGGTGTTGAATCGTTTACAGCGGATCTAGATTAATAGTATCAGCGGATTCCAAATTGGAAGAGAAAAAATTTCACACAATTATAAACATTGAACTTGTTTGTTTTCGTTTTAAATTTGTTTGATCTTTAGTAAAAAAATAAAAAAGAAATTTTTGGAAATTAATTGTAGCACAGGTGTTCAAGGCATTTAATTTTAATGAAAACAAACATCACTGTGGTACAAATGATGATGGTTATGATCGCTAAATATCTAAAGCTTCACTACTGCTCTTTCAACACGACGATACGTTTTTTTGTAGTTTCAATGCACTTTAAAAAGGACTTATTTGTATACCGTTCATTTCAGGTGATATCGAAGCATATAAGTCTGGCATTCATTTTGATCTGCCATTTTATATTGAAAATGTATGGTTTAACCAAAATTCTTCTTTTTAAAACGATTTCACATCATTTAGAAAATATATATTTTGTCTTTGACAAGATATTTTTCTATAATTTTAAGAAATTAAAAAATAATTACTTAAAACTATTTCAGTATTCATACAAAAATTAGTCAAATGTTTGTCTGGGTGCGCCATTTGAAGTGTCTAGCTGGGAACAATGTCTTCATGTAGTTATGAAGTTCCCAGCTATGTGGTTTGTGACCTCGCTAAACATTTTATATTGTCGTGTTTTCCCCTGTAAACCCCGATTCACTGGTTGATTTAATTCTTTAATTAGTGGAAAATTTTTCAATTCAAGAAGAATTATGAACTTAAATTGAGGACAACAACACTTTTCCGTTTTTAAGGATCCCCACAATTTTATGAACTATTCAGGAGTAAATAAGTTAATTCTTAAGTCATTATTTTCAAGCTTAAATAAAATAATTCTGTTCGTATGACAAAATGTCCTAAACCTGGGAAAAAACCGTTTTTTTTAATTTTCAATAAATTTAGGAAATTTTTTCGTTAAATTTAGTACGTCTTCTTTTTTTTTTTTTTTTGAGAGCAGCGCTGGTCTAATCAAACTCGACATCAATACAATGAAAAGTGGCTTTCTTTTTGATCCCATGACAGTTGTCATCGTAATTTTGTGGTCAATGGAATGACTACAAAATTCGCTTAACCTCCTTCCTGCAGATAAAACATCATCATCGCAAAAGGAAGCAGCTCCAATTTCATAGGTATCCTGTCATTAAAAACGTCCGCGTCCTCACATGGACGTTCAACATGTGCCATATACAGGGGGAAAACACGGCAATTAGAAGCGATCAGCAAGGTCACAAGCCACATAGCAAGGATCTGCACCACTAAACATTATATATGAAGACCTTGTTTGAAGGCAACGACAAATGACGCCGCAGCTCAAAAAATGGTTCTCATTATTTTTGGAAAAACACAGAACTTCTTTTTAACAAATATTTTAAAAAATTTCCTGTAAAAGACGAAAATCATTAAGGAAATTTTTACAGAATTCATATGTAAAAAAATCGGTATGGGCGCCATACGTCAACTATTTTGAATTCAAATTACAAATAATTTCCTAAATGTTAATTAAATTTTTTGTTTATATGATTTCTATATGTTTGCTATCAGATAAAGATTTCTCAATGAACCTGTGTTTCGTACAAACTCATGTGTACCACCATATTACACAAAACTGTTGTTTAATTTATCTCTCCATCTTTGTCAGCATAAAATTATGTTAAACTAATTGATGTTTATGAATACAGAAAGGCATTTCAATAAGAAAAAGATTACAATTAATGGATTTATAATAAATGTCCGTGTGATATTTCACTTTAAAGTTCTTCAGCGCCAAAAAAAAATAAAAAACATGGAAATATTATGTTAATGTCGATTGCTACAGCTAATTAATTTGATTGGATAGAAAATACTTCTATTAATAGATCTTATCGCATCGAATGCAAAGTTTACGCTCTCACTTACCACTAACCACTTTAACGCAAACACAAACACACACACAATTTGTATTTCAACAATGCAATTTACATACTTAAATATCGATTAAAATCTACAATTAACAAAAAAACAGTTTAAAAATAAATAAAAAAAAAAATAGTTTTGCACTTCACATACTCAACAATCTTGAAATTAAACACTCTAGAACTTGAGCAAAAGATGAAAATGTAATGAAAGAAATGTAGACGATAACAAGTGAAAGCGAATGTTGCACACATGTGCGTGCGTAACGCATGTGGAAAATTGGAACTGAAGACAGAAGCAGCAGCAGCAGCAGAAGTAGCAGTAGCAAAGAAGACTATAAAAAATTAACTAAATAAGAAACAGATCTATGGATAAATCATTAAAATGTTTTATATACTAAATATTTAAATTCTTGACTTATAATATACGAGGTTGTGATCAACAAATTTAGGGGAAAAAATTGGAAATTAGATTAATATGAATTCAAATTGCCTGTTATACGATGTCTCCATATAATGGTACAATGGTGCAGATCCTTGCTGAGTGGTGGGAGATCTAGCTGAGCATTTCTGATTGTCATGTTTTTCCTCTTCCTGTACGTTCTTGTCATGATGATGATCTTTTGGAACGAATATTCGGTGGCTTCTTCGTCTTTAGGTAGATGTTTTGACTGAAGTGGGCCACAAAAACTCGATCGCTACAATTAAAATTGTCTTCCTTCTACCATCAGTCGAACCGTTGTCTTTGGGTTTTCACTTAAATAAAGTTTTCAATATTCTTATTAAATTGAGAAAATTTTTTCAGTAGACTTTAACCATATTATTAAGAAGTTACGAGTCCTTTTAGCTTATCCACCACCTTTCGATTAAAAATGCACTCTGTTCTCAAATGTTGCTTTTGTTTTTATCACACCTCGTACATATGAGACGTATGTAAAGGATTAGAATATACTCGTACACACGTGTATATTATTTATAAACAAATTCTTCTGTAGAGTTGTAAAGTAAAAAGCAAATAAAAATATCTCTATATAAAACGCATTTTCATGATTCAACCACACGCACTGTTTGTGGTCGAAGAATTTTTTTTTTTCTTTCTTATTATTCACACTATTTCTTCAATTTCTACTAATTTCGTGGGTTAACTTCTTCTTGTACTTTTTGCTTGACTGAATTTTTGCATATTTTTGTTTCTAAGAAAATCTATAAGGGTAATCACGATGGGTAGTGCAAAGTGTGCAAACGATGCAAATGTGTGCAAATATACACACATTTGCACAACATAACAACAAAATGTATGTATTTGCAATTTGCTTAATTTTGCTTCGTTTGCACTAAAAAAACCATGAGCAAAGATAGTAGTGCATATTTTATCAATTGCAAACGAAAATAAACAATAACTTGTGACATACAGACTATCATATTTTTATGTTTAGAAAAAGAATATTTAATTTTGTAACTAATTTTAATTTAATTTTAAAAGTTTTAGTATTCTTTTTTTAATTTATTAGTAAATAATAAATTTATGCATTTGTAACTTGACATTTTTCTGAACAAAATTACATGCTCTTCACTAAAATGCAATAAATTTAAAAGTACGCTCACGAAGTACACTAATATGCACAGCAAATTTGCAAAATGCATATTTGCACAATCACCATCGTGATTACCCTTTATATATATAAAATTAAGTGCAAAACTTCCTGTGCGCATACTCCCCCTAGACGGCTTGCCCGATTTCAATGAAGTTTTCAGGGGTAATTAGGGTCTGTGTAGAGGGTGCACATAAGAAATTTAGTGGGCGTAGCCCCTCCCACATAAATTAAATAACATCATATATCTTGACTATTGTGATAGCAAGAGTTTTGAAACATTGCAATAGTACATATGTTACTCATGTGATAATCAGGACAAAAATAGGCGGGATCGGACAAGTGGGCGTGGCAGCTATCATATAAAATAAATATTTAATATCAAATATCTAGAGTTATATAATAGTTAGAGCCTTCAAACTTTGTAGGAGTGCATAAATTAATAATATTAGCAGCTGAAGTGAAAATGGGCGTGATTGGACAAGTGGGCGTGGTAGATCTCATACAAAGTTTCAACATATAATATCTGGAGTACTATGACAGCAAGAGTTCTGAAACTTTGCACATGTACATATTAAACTAATCTGAAGAGTTGTGAAAAAAATGGACGGGATCGGGCTAATGGGCGTGGTAGCTCCCATACAAAGTAAATATTTAATATCATATATCTACAGTACTATAATAGCCATAGTCTTAGAAATTTGTGCACCTTCATTATATTATGAATAGTCATGGGAAAATTGGGCGGGATCGTACCAGTGGGTGTGGCAGCTCCCATACAAAGTGAATATTTAGCTCATATACAAAATTAATATTAAATATCTAGGGCTCTATATTAGCTATATAGACTTCAAATTTTGTACGAGTCCATCAATCTATATATATAAAAATGAATCCCTTTTTTCCTTGGTCACGGCATCACGCGTGAATGGCTGGACCAATTTGGACCGATTTTTTCTTTCTAATGATCGCCATGGTCCAACTTTTTTCGATTTACCTAAAATCAGAAAACGGCGCCATCGATTTGACTAATTCTTCTTTTAAATGTTCGTATTAATCCATTTTAAGTTTTCAGCGAACGAAAAATTTACCACGCCTACTTTTACGCACGCCCCTTTTTAGGAAAATTAAAATCGTAATTTAGTCTTAACTACTGGACCGATCGTCATTAAATTTTCACAATAGGATATTCTTACGAAATAATAAATGCTTGAATATATAAAGTAATGATTGGGCAAAGGGGCGGGGCACCGCCCATATAACCAAAAAATTTAAATCGCCATATTATGGGCATTTTTTGACATACGTCGATGATAATTGCTACATATGGTATTGGCATAATTAGGAATACGTACCAGGAAAAAAGTGGGTGGGAACACGCCCCTTTTTAGGAAAATTAAATATCGTAATATAGTCTTAACTACTGGACCGATTGTCATTAAATTTTCACAATAGGATATTCTCACGAAAAAATAAATTCTTGACTATATAAATACTTTCAGTTTTATTTTATAACGATGGGGGTAGCGAAGCACACGGGTTTTTTTGGATTTTTATTATTGTATTGCCGCAAGATTGGCAGTCCTGCCTTTTACAAATAAATAAACAGAGACAGCAGGCGAATGTTTACAATTATTAAAAAACATTGACATCGCAACATTGTGTGTTTTTTCCACATTTAATTCAATCGATTTGCTACATTTATTCTAAAAGAATACTTTATCGGACTAACATAGTCTATAAGTATGGATCCTTGGCTTTAATTTCCCATTGGTCCAAATGAGTGACAAACATAAATGTGCCCACAAATAGCCAAATTCCCGTAGAGCTGAACAAAATTTACACAATTGTAATTTTTAAAATTTTATAGAAAAATTCTCAAATACAATTGAGAAATCGGACTTACATAGTCTATAAGTATGGATCCTTGGCTTTAATTTCCCATTGGTCCAAATGAGTGACAAACATAAATGTGCCCACAAATAGCCAAATTCACGTAGAGCTGAACAAAATTTACACAATTTTAATCTTTAAAATTTTATAGAAAAATTCTCAAATACAATTGAGAAATCGGACTTACATAGTCTATAAGTATGGATCCTTGGCTTTAATTTCCCATTGGTCCAAATGAGTGACAAACAAATGTTATAGAAAATTCTCAAATACAATTGAGAAATCGGACTTAGATAGTCTATAAGTATGGATCCTTGGCTTTAATTTCCCATTGGTCCAAATGAGTGACAAACATAAATGTGCCCACAAATAGCCAAATTCACGTAGAGCTGAACAAAATTTACACAATTTTAATCTTTAAAATTTTATAGAAAAATTCTCAAATACAATTGAGAAATCGGACTTATATAGTCTATAAGTATGGATCCTTGGCTTTAATTTCCCATTGGTCCAAATGAGTGACAAACAAATGTTATAGAAAATTCTCAAATACAATTGAGAAATCGGACTTAGATACTCTATAAGTATGGATCCTTGGCTTTAATTTCCCATTGGTCCAAATGAGTGACAAACAAGTGTTATAGAAAAATTCTCCAATACAATTGAGAAATCGGACTTACATAGTCTATAAGTATGGATCCTTGGCTTTAATTTCCCATTGGTCCAAATGAGTGACAAACAAGTGTTATAGAAAAATTCTCAAATACAATTGAGAAATCGGACTTACATACTCTATAAGTATGGATCCTTGGCTTTAATTTCCCATTGGTCCGAATGAGTGACAAACAAGTGTTATAGAAAAATTCTCAAATACAATTGAGAAATCGGACTTACATAGTCTATAAGTATGGATCCTTGGCTTTAATTTCCCATTGGTCCAAATGAGTGACAAACAAGTGTTATAGAAAAATTCTCAAATACAATTGAGAAATCGGACTTACATAGTCTATAAGTATGGATCCTTGGCTTTAATTTCCCATTGGTCCAAATGAGTGACAAACAAGTGTTATAGAAAAATTCTCAAATACAATTGAGAAATCGGACTTACATAATCTATAAGTATGGATCCTTGGCTTTAATTTCCCATTGGTCCAAATGAGTGACAAACAAGTGTTATAGAAAAATTCTCAAATACAATTGAGAAATCGGACTTACATAGTCTATAAGTATGGATCCTTGGCTTTAATTTCCCATTGGTCCAAATGAGTGACAAACAAGTGTTATAGAAAAATTCTCAAATACAATTGAGAAATCGGACTTACATAGTCTATAAGTATGGATCCTTGGCTTTAATTTCCCATTGGTCCAAATGAGTGACAAACAAGTGTTATAGAAAAATTCTCAAATACAATTGAGAAATCGGACTTACATAGTCTATAAGTATGGATCCTTGGCTTTAATTTCCCATTGGTCCAAATGAGTGACAAACAAGTGTTATAGAAAAATTCTCAAATACAATTGAGAAATCGGACTTACATACTCTATAAGTATGGATCCTTGGCTTTAATTTCCCATTGGTCCAAATGAGTGACAAACAAGTGTTATAGAAAAATTCTCAAATACAATTGAGAAATCGGACTTACATAGTCTATAAGTATGGATCCTTGGCTTTAATTTCCCATTGGTCCAAATGAGTGACAAACAAGTGTTATAGAAAAATTCTCAAATACAATTGAGAAATCGGACTTACATAGTCTATAAGTATGGATCCTTGGCTTTAATTTCCCATTGGTCCAAATGAGTGACAAACATAAATGTGCCCACAAATAGCCAAATTCACGTAGAGCTGAACAAAATTTACACAATTTTAATCTTTAAAATTTTATAGAAAAATTCTCAAATACAATTGAGAAATCGGACTTAGATAGTCTATAAGTATGGATCCTTGGCTTCAATTTCCCATTGGTCCAAATGAGTGACAAACATAAATGTGCCCACAAATAGCCAAATTCACGTAGAGCTGAACAAAATTTACACAATTTTAATCTTTAAAATTTTATAGAAAAATTCTCAAATACAATTGAGAAATCGGACTTAGATAGTCTATAAGTATGGATCCTTGGCTTTAATTTCCCATTGGTCCAAATGAGTGACAAACATAAATGTGCCCACAAATAGCCAAATTCACGTAGAGCTGAACAAAATTTACACAATTTTAATCTTTAAAATTTTATAGAAAAATTTTCAAATACAATTGAGAAATCGGACTTACATAGTCTATAAGTACGGATCCTTGGCTTTAATTTCCCATTGGTCCAAATGAGTGACAAACAAGTGTTATAGAAAAATTCTCAAATACAATTGAGAAATCGGACTTACATAGTCTATAAGTATGGATCCTTGGCTTTAATTTCCCATTGGTCCAAATGAGTGACAAACAAGTGTTATAGAAAAATTCTCAAATACAATTGAGAAATCGGACTTACATAGTCTATAAGTATGGATCCTTGGCTTTAATTTCTCATTGGTCCAACTGAGTGACAAACAAGTGTTATAGAAAAATTCTCAAATACAATTGAGAAATCGGACTTACATAGTCTATAAGTATGGATCCTTGGCTTTAATTTCCCATTGGTCCAAATGAGTGACAAATATAAATGTGCCCACAAATAGCCAAATTCACGTAGAGCTGAACAAAATTTACACAATTTTAATCTTTAAAATTTTATAGAAAAATTCTCAAATACAATTGAGAAATCGGACTTACATAGTCTATAAGTATGGATCCTTGGCTTTAATTTCCCATTGGTCCAAATGAGTGACAAACAAGTGTTATAGAAAAATTCTCAAATACAATTGAGAAATCGGACTTACATAGTCTATAAGTATGGATCCTTGGCTTTAATTTCCCATTGGTCCAAATGAGTGACAAACAAGTGTTATAGAAAAATTCTCAAATACAATTGAGAAATCGGACTTACATAGTCTATAAGTATGGATCCTTGGCTTTAATTTCCCATTGGTCCAAATGAGTGACAAACAAGTGTTATAGAAAAATTCTCAAATACAATTGAGAAATCGGACTTACATAGTCTATAAGTATGGATCCTTGGCTTTAATTTCCCATTGGTCCAAATGAGTGACAAACAAGTGTTATAGAAAAATTCTCAAATACAATTGAGAAATCGGACTTACATAGTCTATAAGTATGGATCCTTGGCTTTAATTTCCCATTGGTCCAAATGAGTGACAAACAAGTGTTATAGAAAAATTCTCAAATACAATTGAGAAATCGGACTTACATAGTCTATAAGTATGGATCCTTGGCTTTAATTTCCCATTGGTCCAAATGAGTGACAAACAAGTGTTATAGAAAAATTCTCAAATACAATTGAGAAATCGGACTTACATAGTCTATAAGTATGGATCCTTGGCTTTAATTTCCCATTGGTCCAAATGAGTGACAAACAAGTGTTATAGAAAAATTCTCAAATACAATTGAGAAATCGGACTTACATAGTCTATAAGTATGGATCCTTGGCTTTAATTTCTCATTGGTCCAACTGAGTGACAAACAAGTGTTATAGAAAAATTCTCAAATACAATTGAGAAATCGGACTTACATAGTCTATAAGTATGGATCCTTGGCTTTAATTTCCCATTGGTCCAAATGAGTGACAAATATAAATGTGCCCACAAATAGCCAAATTCACGTAGAGCTGAACAAAATTTACACAATTTTAATCTTTAAAATTTTATAGAAAAATTCTCAAATACAATTGAGAAATCGGACTTACATAGTCTATAAGTATGGATCCTTGGCTTTAATTTCCCATTGGTCCAAATGAGTGACAAACAAGTGTTATAGAAAAATTCTCAAATACAATTGAGAAATCGGACTTACATAGTCTATAAGTATGGATCCTTGGCTTTAATTTCTCATTGGTCCAACTGAGTGACAAACAAGTGTTATAGAAAAATTCTCAAATACAATTGAGAAATCGGACTTACATAGTCTATAAGTATGGATCCTTGGCTTTAATTTCCCATTGGTCCAAATGAGTGACAAACATAAATGTGCCCACAAGTAGCCAAATTCACGTAGAGCTGAACAAAATTTACACAATTTTAATCTTTAAAATTTTATAGAAAAATTCTCAAATACAATTGAGAAATCGGACTTACATAGTCTATAAGTATGGATCCTTGGCTTTAGTTTCCCATTGGTCCAAATGAGTGACAAACAAATGTTATAGAAAAATTCTCAAATACAATTGAGAAATCGGACTTACATAGTCTATAAGTATGGATCCTTGGGTTTAATTTCTGATTGGTCCAACTGAGTGACAAACAAGTGTTATAGAAAAATTCTCAAATACAATTGAGAAATCGGACTTACATAGTCTATAAGTATGGATCCTTGGCTTTAATTTCCCATTGGTCCAAATGAGTGACAATAAAATGTTATAGAAAAATTCTCAAATACAATTGAGAAATCGGACTTACATAGTCTATAAGTATGGATCCTTGGCTTTAATTTCCCATTGGTCCAAATGAGTGACAAACAAGTGTTATAGAAAAATTCTCAAATACAATTGAGAAATCGGACTTACATAGTCTATAAGTATGGATCCTTGGCTTTAATTTCCCATTGGTCCAAATGAGTGACAAACAAATGTTATAGAAAAATTCTCAAATACAATTGAGAAATCGGACTTACATAGTCTATAAGTATGGATCCTTGGCTTTAATTTCCCATTGGTCCAAATGAGTGACAAAAAAATGTTATAGAAAAATTCTCAAATACAATTGAGAAATCGGACTTACATAGTCTATAAGTATGGATCCTTGGCTTTAATTTCCCATTGGTCCAAATGAGTGACAAACAAATGTTATAGAAAAATTCTCAAATACAATTGAGAAATCGGACTTACATAGTCTATAAGTATGGATCCTTGGCTTTAATTTCCCATTGGTCCAAATGAGTGACAAACATAAATGTGCCCACAAATAGCCAAATTCACGTAGAGCTGAACAAAATTTACACAATTTTAATCTTTAAAATTTTATAGAAAAATTCTCAAATACAATTGAGAAATCGGACTTAGATAGTCTATAAGTATGGATCCTTGGCTTTAATTTCCCATTGGTCCAAATGAGTGACAAACATAAATGTGCCCACAAATAGCCAAATTCACGTAGAGCTGAACAAAATTTACACAATTTTAATCTTTAAAATTTTATAGAAAAATTCTCAAATACAATTGAGAAATCGGACTTAGATAGTCTATAAGTATGGATCCTTGGCTTTAATTTCCCATTGGTCCAAATGAGTGACAAACATAAATGTGCCCACAAATAGCCAAATTCACGTAGAGCTGAACAAAATTTACACAATTTTAATCTTTAAAATTTTATAGAAAAATTTTCAAATACAATTGAGAAATCCGACTTACATAGTCTATAAGTATGGATCCTTGGCTTTAATTTCCCATTGGTCCAAATGAGTGACAAACAAGTGTTATAGAAAAATTCTCAAATACAATTGAGAAATCGGACTTACATAGTCTATAAGTATGGATCCTTGGTTTTAATTTCCCATTGGTCCAAATGAGTGACAAATATAAATGTGCCCACAAATAGCCAAATTCACGTAGAGCTGAACAAAATTTACACAATTTTAATCTTTAAAATTTTATAGAAAAATTCTCAAATACAATTGAGAAATCGGACTTACATAGTCTATAAGTATGGATCCTTGGCTTTAATTTCCCATTGGTCCAAATGAGTGACAAACAAGTGTTGTAGAAAAATTCTCAAATACAATTGAGAAATCGGACTTAAATAGTCTATAAGTATGGATCCTTGGCTTTAATTTCCCATTGGTCCAAATGAGTGACAAACATAAATGTGCCCACAAATAGCCAAATTCACGTAGAGTTGAACAAAATTTACACAATTTTAATCTTTAAAATTTTATAGAAAAATTCTCAAATACAATTGAGAAATCGGACTTACATAGTCTATAAGTATGGATCCTTGGCTTTAATTTCCCATTGGTCCAACTGAGTGACAAACAAGTGTTATAGAAAAATTCTCAAATACAATTGAGAAATCGGACTTACATAGTCTATAAGTATGGATCCTTGGCTTTAATTTCCCATTGGTCCAAATGAGTGACAAATATAAATGTGCCCACAAATAGCCAAATTCACGTAGAGCTGAACAAAATTTACACAATTTTAATCTTTAAAATTTTATAGAAAAATTTTCAAATACAATTGAGAAATCCGACTTACATAGTCTATAAGTATGGATCCTTGGCTTTAATTTCCCATTGGTCCAAATGAGTGACAAACATAAATGTGCCCACAAATAGCCAAATTCACGTAGAGCTGAACAAAATTTACACAATTTTAATCTTTAAAATTTTATAGAAAAATTTTCAAATACAATTGAGAAATCCGACTTACATAGTCTATAAGTATGGATCCTTGGCTTTAATTTCCCATTGGTCCAAATGAGTGACAAACAAGTGTTATAGAAAAATTCTCAAATACAATTGAGAAATCGGACTTACATAGTCTATAAGTATGGATCCTTGGCTTTAATTTCCCATTGGTCCAAATGAGTGACAAACAAGTGTTATAGAAAAATTCTCAAATACAATTGAGAAATCGGACTTACATAGTCTATAAGTATGGATCCTTGGCTTTAATTTCCCATTGGTCCAAATGAGTGACAAACAAGTGTTATAGAAAAATTCTCAAATACAATTGAGAAATCGGACTTACATAGTCTATAAGTATGGATCCTTGGCTTTAATTTCCCATTGGTCCAAATGAGTGACAAACAAGTGTTATAGAAAAATTCTCAAATACAATTGAGAAATCGGACTTACATACTCTATAAGTATGGATCCTTGGCTTTAATTTCCCATTGGTCCAAATGAGTGACAAACAAGTGTTATAGAAAAATTCTCAAATACAATTGAGAAATCGGACTTACATAGTCTATAAGTATGGATCCTTGGCTTTAATTTCCCATTGGTCCAAATGAGTGACAAACATAAATGTGCCCACAAATAGCCAAATTCACGTAGAGCTGAACAAAATTTACACAATTTTAATCTTTAAAATTTTATAGAAAAATTCTCAAATACAATTGAGAAATCGGACTTAGATAGTCTATAAGTATGGATCCTTGGCTTCAATTTCCCATTGGTCCAAATGAGTGACAAACATAAATGTGCCCACAAATAGCCAAATTCACGTAGAGCTGAACAAAATTTACACAATTTTAATCTTTAAAATTTTATAGAAAAATTCTCAAATACAATTGAGAAATCGGACTTAGATAGTCTATAAGTATGGATCCTTGGCTTTAATTTCCCATTGGTCCAAATGAGTGACAAACATAAATGTGCCCACAAATAGCCAAATTCACGTAGAGCTGAACAAAATTTACACAATTTTAATCTTTAAAATTTTATAGAAAAATTTTCAAATACAATTGAGAAATCGGACTTACATAGTCTATAAGTATGGATCCTTGGCTTTAATTTCCCATTGGTCCAAATGAGTGACAAACAAGTGTTATAGAAAAATTCTCAAATACAATTGAGAAATCGGACTTACATAGTCTATAAGTATGGATCCTTGGCTTTAATTTCCCATTGGTCCAAATGAGTGACAAACAAGTGTTATAGAAAAATTCTCAAATACAATTGAGAAATCGGACTTACATAGTCTATAAGTATGGATCCTTGGCTTTAATTTCCCATTGGTCCAAATGAGTGACAAACAAGTGTTATAGAAAAATTCTCAAATACAATTGAGAAATCGGACTTACATAGTCTATAAGTATGGATCCTTGGCTTTAATTTCTCATTGGTCCAACTGAGTGACAAACAAGTGTTATAGAAAAATTCTCAAATACAATTGAGAAATCGGACTTACATAGTCTATAAGTATGGATCCTTGGCTTTAATTTCCCATTGGTCCAAATGAGTGACAAATATAAATGTGCCCACAAATAGCCAAATTCACGTAGAGCTGAACAAAATTTACACAATTTTAATCTTTAAAATTTTATAGAAAAATTCTCAAATACAATTGAGAAATCGGACTTACATAGTCTATAAGTATGGATCCTTGGCTTTAATTTCCCATTGGTCCAAATGAGTGACAAACAAGTGTTGTAGAAAAATTCTCAAATACAATTGAGAAATCGGACTTAAATATTCTATAAGTATGGATCCTTGGCTTTAATTTCCCATTGGTCCAAATGAGTGACAAACATAAATGTGCCCACAAATAGCCAAATTCACGTAGAGCTGAACAAAATTTACACAATTTTAATCTTTAAAATTTTATAGAAAAATTCTCAAATACAATTGAGAAATCGGACTTACATAGTCTATAAGTATGGATCCTTGGCTTTAATTTCCCATTGGTCCAAATGAGTGACAAACAAGTGTTATAGAAAAATTCTCAAATACAATTGAGAAATCGGACTTACATAGTCTATAAGTATGGATCCTTGGCTTTAATTTCCCATTGGTCCAAATGAGTGACAAACAAGTGTTATAGAAAAATTCTCAAATACAATTGAGAAATCGGACTTACATAGTCTATAAGTATGGATCCTTGGCTTTAATTTCCCATTGGTCCAAATGAGTGACAAACAAGTGTTATAGAAAAATTCTCAAATACAATTGAGAAATCGGACTTACATAGTCTATAAGTATGGATCCTTGGCTTTAATTTCCCATTGGTCCAAATGAGTGACAAACAAGTGTTATAGAAAAATTCTCAAATACAATTGAGAAATCGGACTTACATAGTCTATAAGTATGGATCCTTGGCTTTAATTTCTCATTGGTCCAACTGAGTGACAAACAAGTGGTATAGAAAAATTCTCAAATACAATTGAGAAATCGGACTTATATAGTCTATAAGTATGGATCCTTGGCTTTAATTTCCCATTGGTCCAAATGAGTGACAAACATAAATGTGCCCACAAATAGCCAAATTCACGTAGAGCTGAACAAAATTTACACAATTTTAATCTTTAAAATTTTATAGAAAAATTCTCAAATACAATTGAGAAATCGGACTTACATAGTCTATAAGTATGGATCCTTGGCTTTAATTTCCCATTGGTCCAAATGAGTGACAAACAAGTGTTGTAGAAAAATTCTCAAATACAATTGAGAAATCGGACTTACATAGTCTATAAGTATGGATCCTTGGCTTTAATTTCCCATTGGTCCAAATGAGTGACAAACATAAATGTGCCCACAAATAGCCAAATTCACGTAGAGCTGAACAAAATTTACACAATTTTAATCTTTAAAATTTTATAGAAAAATTCTCAAATACAATTGAGAAATCGGACTTACATAGTCTATAAGTATGGATCCTTGGCTTTAGTTTCCCATTGGTCCAAATGAGTGACAAACAAATGTTATAGAAAAATTCTCAAATACAATTGAGAAATCGGACTTACATAGTCTATAAGTATGGATCCTTGGGTTTAATTTCTGATTGGTCCAACTGAGTGACAAACAAGTGTTATAGAAAAATTCTCAAATACAATTGAGAAATCGGACTTAGATAGTCTATAAGTATGGATCCTTGGCTTTAATTTCCCATTGGTCCAAATGAGTGACAAACAAATGTTATAGAAAAATTCTCAAATACAATTGAGAAATCGGACTTACATAGTCTATAAGTATGGATCCTTGGCTTTAATTTCCCATTGGTCCAAATGAGTGACAAAAAAATGTTATAGAAAAATTCTCAAATACAATTGAGAAATCGGACTTACATAGTCTATAAGTATGGATCCTTGGCTTTAATTTCCCATTGGTCCAAATGAGTGACAAACAAGTGTTATAGAAAAATTCTCAAATACAATTGAGAAATCGGACTTACATAGTCTATAAGTATGGATCCTTGGCTTTAATTTCTCATTGGTCCAACTGAGTGACAAACAAGTGGTATAGAAAAATTCTCAAATACAATTGAGAAATCGGACTTATATAGTCTATAAGTATGGATCCTTGGCTTTAATTTCCCATTGGTCCAAATGAGTGACAAACATAAATGTGCCCACAAATAGCCAAATTCACGTAGAGCTGAACAAAATTTACACAATTTTAATCTTTAAAATTTTATAGAAAAATTCTCAAATACAATTGAGAAATCGGACTTACATAGTCTATAAGTATGGATCCTTGGCTTTAATTTCCCATTGGTCCAAATGAGTGACAAAAAAATGTTATAGAAAAATTCTCAAATACAATTGAGAAATCGGACTTACATAGTCTATAAGTATGGATCCTTGGCTTTAATTTCCCATTGGTCCAAATGAGTGACAAACAAGTGTTATAGAAAAATTCTCAAATACAATTGAGAAATCGGACTTACATAGTCTATAAGTATGGATCCTTGGCTTTAATTTCCCATTGGTCCAAATGAGTGACAAACAAATGTTATAGAAAAATTCTCAAATACAATTGAGAAATCGGACTTACATAGTCTATAAGTATGGATCCTTGGCTTTAATTTCCCATTGGTCCAAATGAGTGACAAAAAAATGTTATAGAAAAATTCTCAAATACAATTGAGAAATCGGACTTACATAGTCTATAAGTATGGATCCTTGGCTTTAATTTCCCATTGGTCCAAATGAGTGACAAACAAATGTTATAGAAAAATTCTCAAATACAATTGAGAAATCGGACTTACATAGTCTATAAGTATGGATCCTTGGCTTTAATTTCCCATTGGTCCAAATGAGTGACAAACATAAATGTGCCCACAAATAGCCAAATTCACGTAGAGCTGAACAAAATTTACACAATTTTAATCTTTAAAATTTTATAGAAAAATTCTCAAATACAATTGAGAAATCGGACTTAGATAGTCTATAAGTATGGATCCTTGGCTTTAATTTCCCATTGGTCCAAATGAGTGACAAACATAAATGTGCCCACAAATAGCCAAATTCACGTAGAGCTGAACAAAATTTACACAATTTTAATCTTTAAAATTTTATAGAAAAATTTTCAAATACAATTGAGAAATCCGACTTACATAGTCTATAAGTATGGATCCTTGGCTTTAATTTCCCATTGGTCCAAATGAGTGACAAACAAGTGTTATAGAAAAATTCTCAAATACAATTGAGAAATCGGACTTACATAGTCTATAAGTATGGATCCTTGGCTTTAATTTCCCATTGGTCCAAATGAGTGACAAATATAAATGTGCCCACAAATAGCCAAATTCACGTAGAGCTGAACAAAATTTACACAATTTTAATCTTTAAAATTTTATAGAAAAATTCTCAAATACAATTGAGAAATCGGACTTACATAGTCTATAAGTATGGATCCTTGGCTTTAATTTCCCATTGGTCCAAATGAGTGACAAACAAGTGTTGTAGAAAAATTCTCAAATACAATTGAGAAATCGGACTTAAATAGTCTATAAGTATGGATCCTTGGCTTTAATTTCCCATTGGTCCAAATGAGTGACAAACATAAATGTGCCCACAAATAGCCAAATTCACGTAGAGCTGAACAAAATTTACACAATTTTAATCTTTAAAATTTTATAGAAAAATTCTCAAATACAATTGAGAAATCGGACTTACATAGTCTATAAGTATGGATCCTTGGCTTTAATTTCCCATTGGTCCAACTGAGTGACAAACAAGTGTTATAGAAAAATTCTCAAATACAATTGAGAAATCGGACTTACATAGTCTATAAGTATGGATCCTTGGCTTTAATTTCCCATTGGTCCAAATGAGTGACAAATATAAATGTGCCCACAAATAGCCAAATTCACGTAGAGCTGAACAAAATTTACACAATTTTAATCTTTAAAATTTTATAGAAAAATTTTCAAATACAATTGAGAAATCCGACTTACATAGTCTATAAGTATGGATCCTTGGCTTTAATTTCCCATTGGTCCAAATGAGTGACAAACATAAATGTGCCCACAAATAGCCAAATTCACGTAGAGCTGAACAAAATTTACACAATTTTAATCTTTAAAATTTTATAGAAAAATTCTCAAATACAATTGAGAAATCGGACTTACATAGTCTATAAGTATGGATCCTTGGCTTTAATTTCCCATTGGTCCAAATGAGTGACAAACAAATGTTATAGAAAAATTCTCAAATACAATTGAGAAATCGGACTTACATAGTCTATAAGTATGGATCCTTGGCTTTAATTTCCCATTGGTCCAAATGAGTGACAAACATAAATGTGCCCACAAATAGCCAAATTCACGTAGAGCTGAACAAAATTTACACAATTTTAATCTTTAAAATTTTATAGAAAAATTCTCAAATACAATTGAGAAATCGGACTTAGATAGTCTATAAGTATGGATCCTTGGCTTTAATTTCCCATTGGTCCAAATGAGTGACAAACATAAATGTGCCCACAAATAGCCAAATTCACGTAGAGCTGAACAAAATTTACACAATTTTAATCTTTAAAATTTTATAGAAAAATTTTCAAATACAATTGAGAAATCCGACTTACATAGTCTATAAGTATGGATCCTTGGCTTTAATTTCCCATTGGTCCAAATGAGTGACAAACAAGTGTTATAGAAAAATTCTCAAATACAATTGAGAAATCGGACTTACATAGTCTATAAGTATGGATCCTTGGCTTTAATTTCCCATTGGTCCAAATGAGTGACAAATATAAATGTGCCCACAAATAGCCAAATTCACGTAGAGCTGAACAAAATTTACACAATTTTAATCTTTAAAATTTTATAGAAAAATTCTCAAATACAATTGAGAAATCGGACTTACATAGTCTATAAGTATGGATCCTTGGCTTTAATTTCCCATTGGTCCAAATGAGTGACAAACAAGTGTTGTAGAAAAATTCTCAAATACAATTGAGAAATCGGACTTAAATAGTCTATAAGTATGGATCCTTGGCTTTAATTTCCCATTGGTCCAAATGAGTGACAAACATAAATGTGCCCACAAATAGCCAAATTCACGTAGAGCTGAACAAAATTTACACAATTTTAATCTTTAAAATTTTATAGAAAAATTCTCAAATACAATTGAGAAATCGGACTTACATAGTCTATAAGTATGGATCCTTGGCTTTAATTTCCCATTGGTCCAACTGATTGACAAACAAGTGTTATAGAAAAATTCTCAAATACAATTGAGAAATCGGACTTACATAGTCTATAAGTATGGATCCTTGGCTTTAATTTCCCATTGGTCCAAATGAGTGACAAATATAAATGTGCCCACAAATAGCCAAATTCACGTAGAGCTGAACAAAATTTACACAATTTTAATCTTTAAAATTTTATAGAAAAATTTTCAAATACAATTGAGAAATCCGACTTACATAGTCTATAAGTATGGATCCTTGGCTTTAATTTCCCATTGGTCCAAATGAGTGACAAACATAAATGTGCCCACAAATAGCCAAATTCACGTAGAGCTGAACAAAATTTACACAATTTTAATCTTTAAAATTTTATAGAAAAATTTTCAAATACAATTGAGAAATCCGACTTACATAGTCTATAAGTATGGATCCTTGGCTTTAATTTCCCATTGGTCCAAATGAGTGACAAACAAGTGTTATAGAAAAATTCTCAAATACAATTGAGAAATCGGACTTACATAGTCTATAAGTATGGATCCTTGGCTTTAATTTCCCATTGGTCCAAATGAGTGACAAATATAAATGTGCCCACAAATAGCCAAATTCACGTAGAGCTGAACAAAATTTACACAATTTTAATCTTTAAAATTTTATAGAAAAATTCTCAAATACAATTGAGAAATCGGACTTACATAGTCTATAAGTATGGATCCTTGGCTTTAATTTCCCATTGGTCCAAATGAGTGACAAACAAGTGTTGTAGAAAAATTCTCAAATACAATTGAGAAATCGGACTTAAATAGTCTATAAGTATGGATCCTTGGCTTTAATTTCCCATTGGTCCAAATGAGTGACAAACATAAATGTGCCCACAAATAGCCAAATTCACGTAGAGCTGAACAAAATTTACACAATTTTAATCTTTAAAATTTTATAGAAAAATTCTCAAATACAATTGAGAAATCGGACTTACATAGTCTATAAGTATGGATCCTTGGCTTTAATTTCCCATTGGTCCAACTGAGTGACAAACAAGTGTTATAGAAAAATTCTCAAATACAATTGAGAAATCGGACTTACATAGTCTATAAGTATGGATCCTTGGCTTTAATTTCCCATTGGTCCAAATGAGTGACAAATATAAATGTGCCCACAAATAGCCAAATTCACGTAGAGCTGAACAAAATTTACACAATTTTAATCTTTAAAATTTTATAGAAAAATTCTCAAATACAATTGAGAAATCGGACTTACATAGTCTATAAGTATGGATCCTTGGCTTTAATTTCCCATTGGTCCAAATGAGTGACAAACATAAATGTGCCCACAAATAGCCAAATTCACGTAGAGCTGAACAAAATTTACACAATTTTAATCTTTAAAATTTTATAGAAAAATTCTCAAATACAATTGAGAAATCGGACTTACATAGTCTATAAGTATGGATCCTTGGCTTTAATTTCCCATTGGTCCAACTGAGTGACAAACAAGTGTTATAGAAAAATTCTCAAATACAATTGAGAAATCGGACTTACATAGTCTATAAGTATGGATCCTTGGCTTTAATTTCCCATTGGTCCAAATGAGTGACAAACAAGTGTTGTAGAAAAATTCTCAAATACAATTGAGAAATCGGACTTAAATAGTCTATAAGTATGGATCCTTGGCTTTAATTTCCCATTGGTCCAAATGAGTGACAAACATAAATGTGCCCACAAATAGCCAAATTCACGTAGAGCTGAACAAAATTTACACAATTTTAATCTTTAAAATTTTATAGAAAAATTCTCAAATACAATTGAGAAATCGGACTTACATAGTCTATAAGTATGGATCCTTGGCTTTAATTTCCCATTGGTCCAAATGAGTGACAAACAAGTGTTGTAGAAAAATTCTCAAATACAATTAAGAAATCGGACTTAAATAGTCTATAAGTATGGATCCTTGGCTTTAATTTCCCATTGGTCCAAATGAGTGACAAACATAAATGTGCCCACAAATAGCCAAATTCACGTAGAGCTGAGCAAAATTTACACAATTTTAATCTTTAAAATTTTATAGAAAAATTCTCAAATACAATTGAGAAATCGGACTTACATAGTCTATAAGTATGGATCCTTGGCTTTAATTTCCCATTGGTCCAAATGAGTGACAAACAAGTGTTGTAGAAAAATTCTCAAATACAATTGAGAAATCGGACTTACATAGTCTATAAGTATGGATCCTTGGCTTTAATTTCCCATTGGTCCAAATGAGTGACAAATATAAATGTGCCCACAAATAGCCAAATTCACGTAGAGCTGAACAAAATTTACACAATTTTAATCTTTAAAATTTTATAGAAAAATTCTCAAATACAATTGAGAAATCGGACTTACATAGTCTATAAGTATGGATCCTTGGCTTTAATTTCCCATTGGTCCAAATGAGTGACAAACAAGTGTTGTAGAAAAATTCTCAAATACAATTGAGAAATCGGACTTACATAGTCTATAAGTATGGATCCTTGGCTTTAATTTCCCATTGGTCCAAATGAGTGACAAATATAAATGTGCCCACAAATAGCCAAATTCACGTAGAGCTGAACAAAATTTACACAATTTTAATCTTTAAAATTTTATAGAAAAATTCTCAAATACAATTGAGAAATCGGACTTACATAGTCTATAAGTATGGATCCTTGGCTTTAATTTCCCATTGGTCCAAATGAGTGACAAACAAGTGTTGTAGAAAAATTCTCAAATACAATTGAGAAATCGGACTTACATAGTCTATAAGTATGGATCCTTGGCTTTAATTTCCCATTGGTCCAAATGAGTGACAAATATAAATGTGCCCACAAATAGCCAAATTCACGTAGAGCTGAACAAAATTTACACAATTTTAATCTTTAAAATTTTATAGAAAAATTCTCAAATACAATTGAGAAATCGGACTTACATAGTCTATAAGTATGGATCCTTGGCTTTAATTTCCCATTGGTCCAAATGAGTGACAAACAAGTGTTGTAGAAAAATTCTCAAATACAATTGAGAAATCCGACTTACATAGTCTATAAGTATGGATCCTTGGCATTAATTTCCCATTGCTCCAACTGAGTGACAAACAAGTGTTGTAGAAAAATTCTCAAATACAATTGAGAAATCCGACTTACATAGTCTATAAGTATGGATCCTTGGCTTTAATTTCCCATTGGTCCAAATGAGTGACAAACAAGTGTTGTAGAAAAATTCTCAAATACAATTGAGAAATCCGACTTACATAGTCTATAAGTATGGATCCTTGGCTTTAATTTCCCATTGGTCCAAATGAGTGACAAATATAAATGTACCCACAAATAGCCAAATTCACGTAGAGCTGAACAAAATTTACACAATTTTAATCTTTAAAATTTTATAGAAAAATTCTCAAATACAATTGAGAAATCGGACTTACATAGTCTATAAGTATGGATCCTTGGCTTTAATTTCCCATTGGTCCAAATGAGTGACAAACAAATGTTATAGAAAAATTCTCAAATACAATTGAGAAATCGGACTTACATAGTCTATAAGTATGGATCCTTGGCTTTAATTTCCCATTGGTCCAAATGAGTGACAAACAAATGTTATAGAAAAATTCTCAAATACAATTGAGAAATCGGACTTACATAGTCTATAAGTATGGATCCTTGGCTTTAATTTCCCATTGGTCCAAATGAGTGACAAACAAATGTTATAGAAAAATTCTCAAATACAATTGAGAAATCGGACTTACATAGTCTATAAGTATGGATCCTTGGCTTTAATTTCTCATTGGTCCAACTGAGTGACAAACAAATGTTATAGAAAAATTCTCAAATACAATTGAGAAATCGGACTTACATAGTCTATAAGTATGGATCCTTGGCTTTAATTTCCCATTGGTCCAAATGAGTGACAAACAAATGTTATAGAAAAATTCTCAAATACAATTGAGAAATCGGACTTACATAGTCTATAAGTATGGATCCTTGGCTTTAATTTCCCATTGGTCCAAATGAGTGACAAATATAAATGTGCCCACAAATAGCCAAATTCACGTAGAGCTGAACAAAATTTACACAATTTTAATCTTTAAAATTTTATAGAAAAATTCTCAAATACAATTGAGAAATCGGACTTACATAGTCTATAAGTATGGATCCTTGGCTTTAATTTCCCATTGGTCCAAATGAGTGACAAACAAATGTTATAGAAAAATTCTCAAATACAATTGAGAAATCGGACTTACATAGTCTATAAGTATGGATCCTTGGCTTTAATTTCCCATTGGTCCAAATGAGTGACAAACAAATGTTATAGAAAAATTCTCAAATACAATTGAGAAATCGGACTTACATAGTCTATAAGTATGGATCCTTGGCTTTAATTTCCCATTGGTCCAAATGAGTGACAAACAAATGTTATAGAAAAATTCTCAAATACAATTGAGAAATCGGACTTACATAGTCTATAAGTATGGATCCTTGGCTTTAATTTCTCATTGGTCCAACTGAGTGACAAACAAGTGTTATAGAAAAATTCTCAAATACAATTGAGAAATCGGACTTACATAGTCTATAAGTATGGATCCTTGGCTTTAATTTCCCATTGGTCCAAATGAGTGACAAATATAAATGTGCCCAAAAATAGCCAAATTCACGTAGAGCTGAACAAAATTTACACAATTTTAATCTTTAAAATTTTATAGAAAAATTCTCAAATACAATTGAGAAATCGGACTTACATAGTCTATAAGTATGGATCCTTGGCTTTAATTTCCCATTGGTCCAAATGAGTGACAAACAAATGTTATAGAAAAATTCTCAAATACAATTGAGAAATCGGACTTACATAGTCTATAAGTATGGATCCTTGGCTTTAATTTCTCATTGGTCCAACTGAGTGACAAACAAGTGTTATAGAAAAATTCTCAAATACAATTGAGAAATCGGACTTACATAGTCTATAAGTATGGATCCTTGGCTTTAATTTCCCATTGGTCCAAATGAGTGACAAATATAAATGTGCCCAAAAATAGCCAAATTCACGTAGAGCTGAACAAAATTTACACAATTTTAATCTTTAAAATTTTATAGAAAAATTCTCAAATACAATTGAGAAATCGGACTTACATAGTCTATAAGTATGGATCCTTGGCTTTAATTTCCCATTGGTCCAAATGAGTGACAAACAAATGTTATAGAAAAATTCTCAAATACAATTGAGAAATCGGACTTACATAGTCTATAAGTATGGATCCTTGGCTTTAATTTCCCTATGGTCCAAATGAGTGACAAACATAAATGTGCCCACAAATAGCCAAATTCACGTAGAGCTGAACAAAATTTACACAATTTTAATCTTTAAAATTTTATAGAAAAATTCTCAAATACAATTGAGAAATCGGACTTACATACTCTATAAGTATGGATCCTTGGCTTTAATTTCCCATTGGTCCAAATGAGTGACAAACAAGTGTTATAGAAAAATTCTCAAATACAATTGAGAAATCGGACTTACATACTCTATAAGTATGGATCCTTGGCTTTAATTTCCCATTGGTCCAAATGAGTGACAAACAAGTGTTATAGAAAAATTCTCAAATACAATTGAGAAATCGGACTTACATAGTCTATAAGTATGGATCCTTGGCTTTAATTTCCCATTGGTCCAAATGAGTGACAAACATAAATGTGCCCACAAAAAGCCAAATTCACGTAGAGCTGAACAAAATTTACACAATTTTAATCTTTAAAATTTTATAGAAAAATTCTCAAATACAATTGAGAAATCGGACTTACATAGTCTATAAGTATGGATCCTTGGCTTTAATTTCCCATTGGTCCAAATGAGTGACAAACAAATGTTATAGAAAAATTCTCAAATACAATTGAGAAATCGGACTTACATAGTCTATAAGTATGGATCCTTGGCTTTAATTTCTCAATGGTCCAACTGAGTGACAAACAAGTGTTATAGAAAAATTCTCAAATACAATTGAGAAATCGGACTTACATAGTCTATAAGTATGGATCCTTGGCTTTAATTTCCCATTGGTCCAAATGAGTGACAAATATAAATGTGCCCACAAATGCCAAATTCACGTAGAGCTGAACAAAATTTACACAATTTTAATCTTTAAAATTTTATAGAAAAATTCTCAAATACAATTGAGAAATCGGACTTACATAGTCTATAAGTATGGATCCTTGGCTTTAATTTCCCATTGGTCCAAATGAGTGACAAACATAAATGTGCCCACAAAAAGCCAAATTCACGTAGAGCTGAACAAAATTTACACAATTTTAATCTTTAAAATTTTATAGAAAAATTCTCAAATACAATTGAGAAATCGGACTTACATAGTCTATAAGTATGGATCCTTGGCTTTAATTTCCCATTGGTCCAAATGAGTGACAAACAAATGTTATAGAAAAATTCTCAAATACAATTGAGAAATCGGACTTACATAGTCTATAAGTATGGATCCTTGGCTTTAATTTCTCAATGGTCCAACTGAGTGACAAACAAGTGTTATAGAAAAATTCTCAAATACAATTGAGAAATCGGACTTACATAGTCTATAAGTATGGATCCTTGGCTTTAATTTCCCATTGGTCCAAATGAGTGACAAATATAAATGTGCCCACAAATGCCAAATTCACGTAGAGCTGAACAAAATTTACACAATTTTAATCTTTAAAATTTTATAGAAAAATTCTCAAATACAATTGAGAAATCGGACTTACATAGTCTATAAGTATGGATCCTTGGCTTTAATTTCCCATTGGTCCAAATGAGTGACAAACAAATGTTATAGAAAAATTCTCAAATACAATTGAGAAATCGGACTTACATAGTCTATAAGTATGGATCCTTGGCTTTAATTTCCCATTGGTCCAAATGAGTGACAAACAAGTGTTATAGAAAAATTCTCAAATACAATTGAGAAATCGGACTTACATACTCTATAAGTATGGATCCTTGGCTTTAATTTCCCATTGGTCCAAATGAGTGACAAACAAGTGTTATAGAAAAATTCTCAAATACAATTGAGAAATCGGACTTACATAGTCTATAAGTATGAATCCTTGGCTTTAATTTCCCATTGGTCCAAATGAGTGACAAACATAAATGTGCCCACAAAAAGCCAAATTCACGTAGAGCTGAACAAAATTTACACAATTTTAATCTTTAAAATTTTATAGAAAAATTCTCAAATACAATTGAGAAATCGGACTTACATAGTCTATAAGTATGGATCCTTGGCTTTAATTTCCCATTGGTCCAAATGAGTGACAAACAAATGCTATAGAAAATTCTCAAATACAATTGAGAAATCGGACTTACATAGTCTATAAGTATGGATCCTTGGCTTTAATTTCCCATTGGTCCAAATGAGTGACAAACATAAATGTGCCCACAAATAGCCAAATTCACGTAGAGCCGAACAAAATTTACACAATTTTAATCTTTAAAATTTTATAGAAAAATTCTTAAATACAATTGAGAAATCGGACTTACATAGTCTATAAGTATGGATCCTTGGCTTTAATTTTCCATTGGTCCAAATGAGTGACAAACAAGTGTTATAGAAAAATTCTCAAATACAATTGAGAAATCGGACTTACATAGTCTATAAGTATGGATCCTTGGCTTTAATTTCCCATTGGTCCAAATGAGTGACAAACATAAATGTGCCCACAAAAAGCCAAATTCACGTAGAGCTGAACAAAATTTACACAATTTTAATCTTTAAAATTTTATAGAAAAATTCTCAAATACAATTGAGAAATCGGACTTACATAGTCTATAAGTATGAATCCTTGGCTTTAATTTCCCATTGGTCCAAATGAGTGAAAAACATAAATGTGCCCACAAAAAGCCAAATTCACGTAGAGCTGAACAAAATTTACACAATTTTAATCTTTAAAATTTTATAGAAAAATTCTCAAATACAATTGAGAAATCGGACTTACATAGTCTATAAGTATGGATCCTTGGCTTTAATTTCCCATTGGTCCAAATGAGTGACAAACAAATGCTATAGAAAATTCTCAAATACAATTGAGAAATCGGACTTACATAGTCTATAAGTATGGATCCTTGGCTTTAATTTCCCATTGGTCCAAATGAGTGACAAACATAAATGTGCCCACAAATAGCCAAATTCACGTAGAGCTGAACAAAATTTACACAATTTTAATCTTTAAAATTTTATAGAAAAATTCTTAAATACAATTGAGAAATCGGACTTACATAGTCTATAAGTATGGATCCTTGGCTTTAATTTCCCATTGGTCCAAATGAGTGACAAATATAAATGTGCCCACAAATAGCCAAATTCACGTAGAGCTGAACAAAATTTACACAATTTTAATCTTTAAAATTTTATAGAAAAATTCTCAAATACAATTGAGAAATCGGACTTACATAGTCTATAAGTATGGATCCTTGGCTTTAATTTCCCATTGGTCCAAATGAGTGACAAACAAGTGTTATAGAAAAATTCTCAAATACAATTGAGAAATCGGACTTACATAGTCTATAAGTATGGATCCTTGGCTTTAATTTCCCATTGGTCCAAATGAGTGACAAATATAAATGTGCCCACAAATAGCCAAATTCACGTAGAGCTGAACAAAATTTACACAATTTTAATCTTTAAAATTTTATAGAAAAATTCTCAAATACAATTGAGAAATCGGACTTACATAGTCTATAAGTATGGATCCTTGGCTTTAATTTCCCATTGGTCCAAATGAGTGACAAACAAGTGTTATAGAAAAATTCTCAAATACAATTGAGAAATCGGACTTACATACTCTATAAGTATGGATCCTTGGCTTTAATTTCCCATTGGTCCAAATGAGTGACAAACAAGTGTTATAGAAAAATTCTCAAATACAATTGAGAAATCGGACTTACATAGTCTATAAGTATGGATCCTTGGCTTTAATTTCCCATTGGTCCAAATGAGTGACAAATATAAATGTGCCCACAAATAGCCAAATTCACGTAGAGCTGAACAAAATTTACACAATTTTAATCTTTAAAATTTTATAGAAAAATTCTCAAATACAATTGAGAAATCGGACTTACATAGTCTATAAGTATGGATCCTTGGCTTTAATTTCCCATTGGTCCAAATGAGTGACAAACAAGTGTTATAGAAAAATTCTCAAATACAATTGAGAAATCGGACTTACATAGTCTATAAGTATGGATCCTTGGCTTTAATTTCCCATTGGTCCAAATGAGTGACAAATATAAATGTGCCCACAAATAGCCAAATTCACGTAGAGCTGAACAAAATTTACACAATTTTAATCTTTAAAATTTTATAGAAAAATTCTCAAATACAATTGAGAAATCGGACTTACATAGTCTATAAGTATGGATCCTTGGCTTTAATTTCCCATTGGTCCAAATGAGTGACAAACAAGTGTTATAGAAAAATTCTCAAATACAATTGAGAAATCGGACTTACATACTCTATAAGTATGGATCCTTGGCTTTAATTTCCCATTGGTCCAAATGAGTGACAAACAAGTGTTATAGAAAAATTCTCAAATACAATTGAGAAATCGGACTTACATAGTCTATAAGTATGGATCCTTGGCTTTAATTTCCCATTGGTCCAAATGAGTGACAAATATAAATGTGCCCACAAATAGCCAAATTCACGTAGAGCTGAACAAAATTTACACAATTTTAATCTTTAAAATTTTATAGAAAAATTCTCAAATACAATTGAGAAATCGGACTTACATAGTCTATAAGTATGGATCCTTGGCTTTAATTTCCCATTGGTCCAAATGAGTGACAAACAAGTGTTATAGAAAAATTCTCAAATACAATTGAGAAATCGGACTTACATAGTCTATAAGTATGGATCCTTGGCTTTAATTTCCCATTGGTCCAAATGAGTGACAAATATAAATGTGCCCACAAATAGCCAAATTCACGTAGAGCTGAACAAAATTTACACAATTTTAATCTTTAAAATTTTATAGAAAAATTCTCAAATACAATTGAGAAATCGGACTTACATAGTCTATAAGTATGGATCCTTGGCTTTAATTTCCCATTGGTCCAAATGAGTGACAAACAAATGTTATAGAAAAATTCTCAAATACAATTGAGAAATCGGACTTACATAGTCTATAAGTATGGATCCTTGGCTTTAATTTCCCTATGGTCCAAATGAGTGACAAACATAAATGTGCCCACAAATAGCCAAATTCACGTAGAGCTGAACAAAATTTACACAATTTTAATCTTTAAAATTTTATAGAAAAATTCTCAAATACAATTGAGAAATCGGACTTACATAGTCTATAAGTATGGATCCTTGGCTTTAATTTCCCATTGGTCCAAATGAGTGACAAACAAGTGTTATAGAAAAATTCTCAAATACAATTGAGAAATCGGACTTACATACTCTATAAGTATGGATCCTTGGCTTTAATTTCCCATTGGTCCAAATGAGTGACAAACAAGTGTTATAGAAAAATTCTCAAATACAATTGAGAAATCGGACTTACATACTCTATAAGTATGGATCCTTGGCTTTAATTTCCCATTGGTCCAAATGAGTGACAAATATAAATGTGCCCACAAATAGCCAAATTCACGTAGAGCTGAACAAAATTTACACAATTTTAATCTTTAAAATTTTATAGAAAAATTCTCAAATACAATTGAGAAATCGGACTTACATAGTCTATAAGTATGGATCCTTGGCTTTAATTTCCCATTGGTCCAAATGAGTGACAAACAAGTGTTATAGAAAAATTCTCAAATACAATTGAGAAATCGGACTTACATACTCTATAAGTATGGATCCTTGGCTTTAATTTCCCATTGGTCCAAATGAGTGACAAACAAGTGTTATAGAAAAATTCTCAAATACAATTGAGAAATCGGACTTACATAGTCTATAAGTATGGATCCTTGGCTTTAATTTCCCATTGGTCCAAATGAGTGACAAATATAAATGTGCCCACAAATAGCCAAATTCACGTAGAGCTGAACAAAATTTACACAATTTTAATCTTTAAAATTTTATAGAAAAATTCTCAAATACAATTGAGAAATCGGACTTACATAGTCTATAAGTATGGATCCTTGGCTTTAATTTCCCATTGGTCCAAATGAGTGACAAACAAGTGTTATAGAAAAATTCTCAAATACAATTGAGAAATCGGACTTACATACTCTATAAGTATGGATCCTTGGCTTTAATTTCCCATTGGTCCAAATGAGTGACAAACAAGTGTTATAGAAAAATTCTCAAATACAATTGAGAAATCGGACTTACATAGTCTATAAGTATGGATCCTTGGCTTTAATTTCCCATTGGTCCAAATGAGTGACAAATATAAATGTGCCCACAAATAGCCAAATTCACGTAGAGCTGAACAAAATTTACACAATTTTAATCTTTAAAATTTTATAGAAAAATTCTCAAATACAATTGAGAAATCGGACTTACATAGTCTATAAGTATGGATCCTTGGCTTTAATTTCCCATTGGTCCAAATGAGTGACAAACAAGTGTTATAGAAAAATTCTCAAATACAATTGAGAAATCGGACTTACATAGTCTATAAGTATGGATCCTTGGCTTTAATTTCCCATTGGTCCAAATGAGTGACAAATATAAATGTGCCCACAAATAGCCAAATTCACGTAGAGCTGAACAAAATTTACACAATTTTAATCTTTAAAATTTTATAGAAAAATTCTCAAATACAATTGAGAAATCGGACTTACATAGTCTATAAGTATGGATCCTTGGCTTTAATTTCCCATTGGTCCAAATGAGTGACAAACAAGTGTTATAGAAAAATTCTCAAATACAATTGAGAAATCGGACTTACATACTCTATAAGTATGGATCCTTGGCTTTAATTTCCCATTGGTCCAAATGAGTGACAAACAAGTGTTATAGAAAAATTCTCAAATACAATTGAGAAATCGGACTTACATAGTCTATAAGTATGGATCCTTGGCTTTAATTTCCCATTGGTCCAAATGAGTGACAAATATAAATGTGCCCACAAATAGCCAAATTCACGTAGAGCTGAACAAAATTTACACAATTTTAATCTTTAAAATTTTATAGAAAAATTCTCAAATACAATTGAGAAATCGGACTTACATAGTCTATAAGTATGGATCCTTGGCTTTAATTTCCCATTGGTCCAAATGAGTGACAAACAAGTGTTATAGAAAAATTCTCAAATACAATTGAGAAATCGGACTTACATAGTCTATAAGTATGGATCCTTGGCTTTAATTTCCCATTGGTCCAAATGAGTGACAAATATAAATGTGCCCACAAATAGCCAAATTCACGTAGAGCTGAACAAAATTTACACAATTTTAATCTTTAAAATTTTATAGAAAAATTCTCAAATACAATTGAGAAATCGGACTTACATAGTCTATAAGTATGGATCCTTGGCTTTAATTTCCCATTGGTCCAAATGAGTGACAAACAAATGTTATAGAAAAATTCTCAAATACAATTGAGAAATCGGACTTACATACTCTATAAGTATGGATCCTTGGCTTTAATTTCCCATTGGTCCAAATGAGTGACAAACAAGTGTTATAGAAAAATTCTCAAATACAATTGAGAAATCGGACTTACATAGTCTATAAGTATGGATCCTTGGCTTTAATTTCCCATTGGTCCAAATGAGTGACAAACAAGTGTTATAGAAAAATTCTCAAATACAATTGAGAAATCGGACTTACATACTCTTTAAGTATGGATCCTTGGCTTTAATTTCCCATTGGTCCAAATGAGTGACAAACAAGTGTTATAGAAAAATTCTCAAATACAATTGAGAAATCGGACTTACATACTCTATAAGTATGGATCCTTGGCTTTAATTTCCCATTGGTCCAAATGAGTGACAAACAAGTGTTATAGAAAAATTCTCAAATACAATTGAGAAATCGGACTTACATACTCTATAAGTATGGATCCTTGGCTTTAATTTCCCATTGGTCCAAATGAGTGACAAACATAAATGTGCCCACAAATAGCCAAATTCACGTAGAGCTGAACAAAATTTACACAATTTTAATCTTTAAAATTTTATAGAAAAATTCTCAAATACAATTGAGAAATCGGACTTACATAGTCTATAAGTATGGATCCTTGGCTTTAATTTCCCATTGGTCCAAATGAGTGACAAACAAGTGTTATAGAAAAATTCTCAAATACAATTGAGAAATCGGACTTACATACTCTATAAGTATGGATCCTTGGCTTTAATTTCCCATTGGTCCAAATGAGTGACAAACAAGTGTTATAGAAAAATTCTCAAATACAATTGAGAAATCGGACTTACATAGTCTATAAGTATGGATCCTTGGCTTTAATTTCCCATTGGTCCAAATGAGTGACAAACAAATGTTATAGAAAAATTCTCAAATACAATTGAGAAATCGGACTTACATAGTCTATAAGTATGGATCCTTGGCTTTAATTTCCCATTGGTCCAAATGAGTGACAAATATAAATGTGCCCACAAATAGCCAAATTCACGTAGAGCTGAACAAAATTTACACAATTTTAATCTTTAAAATTTTATAGAAAAATTCTCAAATACAAGTGAGAAATCGGACTTACATACTTTATAAGTATGGATCCTTGGCTTTAATTTCCCATTGGTCCAAATGAGTGACAAACAAGTGTTATAGAAAAATTCTCAAATACAATTGAGAAATCGGACTTACATACTCTATAAGTATGGATCCTTGGCTTTAATTTCCCATTGGTCCAAATGAGTGACAAACAAGTGTTATAGAAAAATTCTCAAATACAATTGAGAAATCGGACTTACATAGTCTATAAGTATGGATCCTTGGCTTTAATTTCCCATTGGTCCAAATGAGTGACAAACATAAATGTGCCCACAAATAGCCAAATTCACGTAGAGCTGAACAAAATTTACACAATTTTAATCTTTAAAATTTTATAGAAAAATTCTCAAATACAATTGAGAAATCGGACTTACATAGTCTATAAGTATGGATCCTTGGCTTTAATTTCCCATTGGTCCAAATGAGTGACAAACAAGTGTTATAGAAAAATTCTCAAATACAATTGAGAAATCGGACTTACATACTCTATAAGTATGGATCCTTGGCTTTAATTTCCCATTGGTCCAAATGAGTGACAAACAAGTGTTATAGAAAAATTCTCAAATACAATTGAGAAATCGGACTTACATACTCTATAAGTATGGATCCTTGGCTTTAATTTCCCATTGGTCCAAATGAGTGACAAACAAGTGTTATAGAAAAATTCTCAAATACAATTGAGAAATCGGACTTACATAGTCTATAAGTATGGATCCTTGGCTTTAATTTCCCATTGGTCCAAATGAGTGACAAACATAAATGTGCCCACAAATAGCCAAATTCACGTAGAGCTGAACAAAATTTACACAATTTTAATCTTTAAAATTTTATAGAAAAATTCTCAAATACAATTGAGAAATCGGACTTACATAGTCTATAAGTATGGATCCTTGGCTTTAATTTCCCATTGGTCCAAATGAGTGACAAACAAGTGTTATAGAAAAATTCTCAAATACAATTGAGAAATCGGACTTACATACTCTATAAGTATGGATCCTTGGCTTTAATTTCCCATTGGTCCAAATGAGTGACAAACAAGTGTTATAGAAAAATTCTCAAATACAATTGAGAAATCGGACTTACATACTCTATAAGTATGGATCCTTGGCTTTAATTTCCCATTGGTCCAAATGAGTGACAAACAAGTGTTATAGAAAAATTCTCAAATACAATTGAGAAATCGGACTTACATACTCTATAAGTATGGATCCTTGGCTTTAATTTCCCATTGGTCCAAATGAGTGACAAACATAAATGTGCCCACAAATAGCCAAATTCACGTAGAGCTGAACAAAATTTACACAATTTTAATCTTTAAAATTTTATAGAAAAATTCTCAAATACAATTGAGAAATCGGACTTACATAGTCTATAAGTATGGATCCTTGGCTTTAATTTCCCATTGGTCCAAATGAGTGACAAACAAGTGTTATAGAAAAATTCTCAAATACAATTGAGAAATCGGACTTACATACTCTATAAGTATGGATCCTTGGCTTTAATTTCCCATTGGTCCAAATGAGTGACAAACAGGTGTTATAGAAAAATTCTCAAATACAATTGAGAAATCGGACTTACATAGTCTATAAGTATGGATCCTTGGCTTTAATTTCCCATTGGTCCAAATGAGTGACAAACAAATGTTATAGAAAAATTCTCAAATACAATTGAGAAATCGGACTTACATACTCTATAAGTATGGATCCTTGGCTTTAATTTCCCATTGGTCCAAATGAGTGACAAACATAAATGTGCCCACAAATAGCCAAATTCACGTAGAGCTGAACAAAATTTACACAATTTTAATCTTTAAAATTTTATAGAAAAATTCTCAAATACAATTGAGAAATCGGACTTACATAGTCTATAAGTATGGATCCTTGGCTTTAATTTCCCATTGGTCCAAATGAGTGACAAACAAGTGTTATAGAAAAATTCTCAAATACAATTGAGAAATCGGACTTACATACTCTATAAGTATGGATCCTTGGCTTTAATTTCCCATTGGTCCAAATGAGTGACAAACAAGTGTTATAGAAAAATTCTCAAATACAATTGAGAAATCGGACTTACATAGTCTATAAGTATGGATCCTTGGCTTTAATTTCCCATTGGTCCAAATGAGTGACAAACAAATGTTATAGAAAAATTCTCAAATACAATTGAGAAATCGGACTTACATAGTCTATAAGTATGGATCCTTGGCTTTAATTTCCCATTGGTCCAAATGAGTGACAAATATAAATGTGCCCACAAATAGCCAAATTCACGTAGAGCTGAACAAAATTTACACAATTTTAATCTTTAAAATTTTATAGAAAAATTCTCAAATACAAGTGAGAAATCGGACTTACATACTTTATAAGTATGGATCCTTGGCTTTAATTTCCCATTGGTCCAAATGAGTGACAAACAAGTGTTATAGAAAAATTCTCAAATACAATTGAGAAATCGGACTTACATACTCTATAAGTATGGATCCTTGGCTTTAATTTCCCATTGGTCCAAATGAGTGACAAACAAGTGTTATAGAAAAATTCTCAAATACAATTGAGAAATCGGACTTACATAGTCTATAAGTATGGATCCTTGGCTTTAATTTCCCATTGGTCCAAATGAGTGACAAACATAAATGTGCCCACAAAAAGCCAAATTCACGTAGAGCTGAACAAAATTTACACAATTTTAATCTTTAAAATTTTATAGAAAAATTCTCAAATACAATTGAGAAATCGGACTTACATAGTCTATAAGTATGAATCCTTGGCTTTAATTTCCCATTGGTCCAAATGCGTGACAAACATAAATGTGCCCACAAAAAGCCAAATTCACGTAGAGCTGAACAAAATTTACACAATTTTAATCTTTAAAATTTTATAGAAAAATTCTCAAATACAATTGAGAAATCGGACTTACATAGTCTATAAGTATGGATCCTTGGCTTTAATTTCCCATTGGTCCAAATGAGTGACAAACAAATGCTATAGAAAATTCTCAAATACAATTGAGAAATCGGACTTACATAGTCTATAAGTATGGATCCTTGGCTTTAATTTCCCATTGGTCCAAATGAGTGACAAACAAGTGTTATAGAAAAATTCTCAAATACAATTGAGAAATCGGACTTACATACTCTATAAGTATGGATCCTTGGCTTTAATTTCCCATTGGTCCAAATGAGTGACAAACAAGTGTTATAGAAAAATTCTCAAATACAATTGAGAAATCGGACTTACATACTCTATAAGTATGGATCCTTGGCTTTAATTTCCCATTGGTCCAAATGAGTGACAAACAAGTGTTATAGAAAAATTCTCAAATACAATTGAGAAATCGGACTTACATAGTCTATAAGTATGGATCCTTGGCTTTAATTTCCCATTGGTCCAAATGAGTGACAAACAAATGTTAAAGAAAAATTCTCAAATACAATTGAGAAATCGGACTTACATAGTCTATAAGTATGGATCCTTGGCTTTAATTTCCCATTGGTCCAAATGAGTGACAAACATAAATGTGCCCACAAATAGCCAAATTCACGTAGAGCTGAACAAAATTTACACAATTTTAATCTTTAAAATTTTATAGAAAAATTCTCAAATACAATTGAGAAATCGGACTTACATAGTCTATAAGTATGGATCCTTGGCTTTAATTTCCCATTGGTCCAAATGAGTGACAAACAAATGTTATAGAAAATTCTCAAATACAATTGAGAAATCGGACTTAGATAGTCTATAAGTATGGATCCTTGGCTTTAATTTCCCATTGGTCCAAATGAGTGACAAACATAAATGTGCCCACAAATAGCCAAATTCACGTAGAGCTGAACGAAATTTACACAATTTTAATCTTTAAAATTTTATAGAAAAATTCTCAAATACAATTGAGAAATCGGACTTACATAGTCTATAAGTATGGATCCTTGGCTTTAATTTCCCATTGGTCCAAATGAGTGACAAACAAGTGTTATAGAAAAATTCTCAAATACAATTGAGAAATCGGACTTACATAGTCTATAAGTATGGATCCTTGGCTTTAATTTCTCATTGGTCCAACTGAGTGACAAACAAATGTTATAGAAAATTCTCAAATACAATTGAGAAATCGGACTTAGATAGTCTGTAAGTATGGATCCTTGGCTTTAATTTCCCATTGGTCCAAATGAGTGACAAACATAAATGTGCCCACAAATAGCCAAATTCACGTAGAGCTGAACGAAATTTACACAATTTTAATCTTTAAAATTTTATAGAAAAATTCTCAAATACAATTGAGAAATCGGACTTACATAGTCTATAAGTATGGATCCTTGGCTTTAATTTCCCATTGGTCCAAATGAGTGACAAATATAAATGTGCCCACAAATAGCCAAATTCACGTAGAGCTGAACAAAATTTACACAATTTTAATCTTTAAAATTTTATAGAAAAATTCTCAAATACAATTGAGAAATCGGACTTACATAGTCTATAAGTATGGATCCTTGGCTTTAATTTCCCATTGGTCCAAATGAGTGACAAATATAAATGTGCCCACAAATAGCCAAATTCACGTAGAGCTGAACAAAATTTACACAATTTTAATCTTTAAAATTTTATAGAAAAATTCTCAAATACAATTGAGAAATCGGACTTACATAGTCTATAAGTATGGATCCTTGGCTTTAATTTCCCATTGGTCCAAATGAGTGACAAATATAAATGTGCCCACAAATAGCCAAATTCACGTAGAGCTGAACAAAATTTACACGATTTTAATCTTTAAAATTTTATAGAAAAATTCTCAAATACAATTGAGAAATCGGACTTACATAGTCTATAAGTATGGATCCTTGGCTTTAATTTCCCATTGGTCCAAATGAGTGACAAATATAAATGTGCCCACAAATAGCCAAATTCACGTAGAGCTGAACAAAATTTACACAATTTTAATCTTTAAAATTTTATAGAAAAATTCTCAAATACAATTGAGAAATCGGACTTACATAGTCTATAAGTATGGATCCTTGGCTTTAATTTCCCATTGGTCCAAATGAGTGACAAACAAGTGTTATAGAAAAATTCTCAAATAGAATTGAGAAATCGGACTTACATACTCTATAAGTATGGATCCTTGGCTTTAATTTCCCATTGGTCCAAATGAGTGACAAACAAGTGTTATAGAAAAATTCTCAAATACAATTGAGAAATCGGACTTAAATAGTCTATAAGTATGGATCCTTGGCTTTAATTTCCCATTGGTCCAAATGAGTGACAAATATAAATGTGCCCACAAATAGCCAAATTCACGTAGAGCTGAACAAAATTTACACAATTTTAATCTTTAAAATTTTATAGAAAAATTCTCAAATACAATTGAGAAATCGGACTTACATAGTCTATAAGTATGGATCCTTGGCTTTAATTTCCCATTGGTCCAAATGAGTCACAAATATAAATGTGCCCACAAATAGCCAAATTCACGTAGAGCTGAACAAAATTTACACAATTTTAATCTTTAAAATTTTATAGAAAAATTCTCAAATACAATTGAGAAATCGGACTTACATAGTCTATAAGTATGGATCCTTGGCTTTAATTTCCCATTGGTCCAAATGAGTGACAAATATAAATGTGCCCACAAATAGCCAAATTCACGTAGAGCTGAACAAAATTTACACAATTTTAATCTTTAAAATTTTATAGAAAAATTCTCAAATACAATTGAGAAATCGGACTTACATAGTCTATAAGTATGGATCCTTGGCTTTAATTTCCCATTGGTCCAAATGAGTCACAAATATAAATGTGCCCACAAATAGCCAAATTCACGTAGAGCTGAAAAAAATTTACACAATTTTAATCTTTAAAATTTTATAGAAAAATTCTCAAATACAATTGAGAAATCGGACTTACATAGTCTATAAGTATGGATCCTTGGCTTTAATTTCCCATTGGTCCAAATGAGTGACAAATATAAATGTGCCCACAAATAGCCAAATTCACGTAGAGCTGAACAAAATTTACACAATTTTAATCTTTAAAATTTTATAGAAAAATTCTCAAATACAATTGAGAAATCGGACTTACATAGTCTATAAGTATGGATCCTTGGCTTTAATTTCCCATTGGTCCAAATGAGTGACAAATATAAATGTGCCCACAAATAGCCAAATTCACGTAGAGCTGAACAAAATTTACACAATTTTAATCTTTAAAATTTTATAGAAAAATTCTCAAATACAATTGAGAAATCGGACTTACATAGTCTATAAGTATGTATCCTTGGCTTTAATTTCCCATTGGTCCAAATGAGTGACAAACATAAATGTGCCCACAAATAGCCAAATTCACGTAGAGCTGAACAAAATTTACACAATTTTAATCTTTAAAATTTTATAGAAAAATTCTCAAATACAATTGAGAAATCGGACTTACATAGTCTATAAGTATGGATCCTTGGCTTTAATTTCCCATTGGTCCAAATGAGTGACAAACATAAATGTGCCCACTAATAGCCAAATTCACGTAGAGCTGAACAAAATTTACACAATTTTAATCTTTAAAATTTTATAGAAAAATTCTCAAATACAATTGAGAAATCGGACTTACATAGTCTATAAGTATCGATCCTTGGCTTTAATTTCCCATTGGTCCAAATGAGTGACAAACATAAATGTGCCCACTAATAGCCAAATTCACGTAGAGCTGAACAAAATTTACACAATTTTAATCTTTAAAATTTTATAGAAAAATTCTCAAATACAATTGAGAAATCGGACTTACATAGTCTATAAGTATCGATCCTTGGCTTTAATTTCCCATTGGTCCAAATGAGTGACAAACAAGTGTTATAGAAAAATTCTCAAATACAATTGAGAAATCGGACTTACATAGTCTATAAGTATCGATCCTTGGCTTTAATTTCCCATTGGTCCAAATGAGTGACAAACAAGTGTTATAGAAAAATTCTCAAATACAATTGAGAAATCGGACTTACATAGTCTATAAGTATGGATCCTTGGCTTTAATTTCCCATTGGTCCAAATGAGTGACAAACATAAATGTGCCCACTAATAGCCAAATTCACGTAGAGCTGAACAAAATTTACACAATTTTAATCTTTAAAATTTTATAAAAAAATTCTCAAATACAATTGAGAAATCGGACTTACATAGTCTATAAGTATCGATCCTTGGCTTTAATTTCCCATTGGTCCAAATGAGTGACAAACAAGTGTTATAGAAAAATTCTCAAATACAATTGAGAAATCGGACTTAAATAGTCTATAAGTATGGATCCTTGGCTTTAATTTTCCATTGGTCCAAATGAGTGACAAACAAATGTTATAGAAAAATTCTCAAATACAATTGAGAAATCGGACTTACATAGTCTATAAGTATGGATCCTTGGCTTTAATTTTCCATTGGTCCAAATGAGTGACAAACAAATGTTATAGAAAAATTCTCAAATACAATTGAGAAATCGGACTTACATAGTCTATAAGTATGGATCCTTGGCTTTAATTTCCCATTGGTCCAAATGAGTGACAAACAAGTGTTATAGAAAAATTCTCAAATACAATTGAGAAATCGGACTTACATAGTCTATAAGTATCGATCCTTGGCTTTAATTTCCCATTGGTCCAAATGAGTGACAAACAAGTGTTATAGAAAAATTCTCAAATACAATTGAGAAATCGGACTTAAATAGTCTATAAGTATGGATCCTTGGCTTTAATTTTTCATTGGTCCAAATGAGTGACAAACAAATGTTATAGAAAAATTTTCAAATACAATTGAGAAATCGGACTTACATAGTCTATAAGTATGGATCCTTGGCTTTAATTTCCCATTGGTCCAAATGAGTGACAAACAAATGTTATAGAAAACTTCTCAAATACAATTGAGAAATCGGACTTACAAAGTCTATAAGTATGGATCCTTGGCTTTAATTTCCAATTGGTCCAAATGAGTGACAAACATAAATGTGCCCACAAATAGCCAAATTCACGTAGAGCTAAACAAAATTTACACAATTTTAATCTTTAAAATTTTATAGAAAAATTCTCAAATACAATTGAGAAATCGGACTTACATAGTCTATAAGTATGGATCCTTGGCTTTAATTTCCCATTGGTCCAAATGAGTGACAAACAAGTGTTATAGAAAAATTCTCAAATACAATTGAGAAATCGGACTTACATAGTCTATAAGTATGGATCCTTGGCTTTAATTTCCCATTGGTCCAAATGAGTGACAAACATAAATGTGCCCACAAATAGCCAAATTCACGTAGAGCTGAACAAAATTTACATAATTTTAATCTTTAAAATTTTATAGAAAAATTCTCAAATACAATTGAGAAATCGGACTTACATAGTCTATAAGTATGGATCCTTGGCTTTAATTTCCCATTGGTCCAAATGAGTGACAAACAAGTGTTATAGAAAAATTCTCAAATACAATTGAGAAATCGGACTTACATAGCCTATAAGTATGGATCCTTGGCTTTAATTTCCCATTGGTCCAAATGAGTGACAAACAAGTGTTATAGAAAAATTCTCAAATACAATTGAGAAATCGGACTTACATAGCCTATAAGTATGGATCCTTGGCTTTAATTTCCCATTGGTCCAAATGAGTGACAAACAAATGTTATAGAAAATTCTCAAATACAATTGAGAAATCGGACTTAGATAGTCTATAAGTATGGATCCTTGGCTTTAATTTCCCATTGGTCCAAATGAGTGACAAACATAAATGTGCCCACAAATAGCCAAATTCACGTAGAGCTGAACAAAATTTACACAATTTTAATCTTTAAAATTTTATAGAAAACTTCTCAAATACAATTGAGAAATCGGACTTACATACTCTATAAGTATGGATCCTTGGCTTTAATTTCCCATTGGTCCAAATGAGTGACAAACAAGTGTTATAGAAAAATTCTCAAATACAATTGGGAAATCGGGCTTACATACTCTATAAGTATGGATCCTTGGCTTTAATTTCCCATTGGTCCAAATGAGTGACAAACAAGTGTTATAGAAAAATTCTCAAATACAATTGGGAAATCGGGCTTACATACTCTATAAGTATGGATCCTTGGCTTTAATTTCCCATTGGTCCAAATGAGTGACAAACAAGTGTTATAGAAAAATTCTCAAATACAATTGAGAAATCGGACTTACATACTCTATAAGTATGGATCCTTGGCTTTAATTTCCCATTGGTCCAAATGAGTGACAAACAAGTGTTATAGAAAAATTCTCAAATACAATTGGGAAATCGGACTTACATACTCTATAAGTATGGATCCTTGGCTTTAATTTCCCATTGGTCCAAATGAGTGACAAACAAGTGTTATAGAAAAATTCTCAAATACAATTGAGAAATCGGACTTACATAGTCTATAAGTATGGATCCTTGGCTTTAATTTCTCATTGGTCCAAATGAGTGACAAACAAGTGTTATAGAAAAATTCTCAAATACAATTGAGAAATCGGACTTACATAGTCTATAAGTATGGATCCTTGGCTTTAATTTCCCATTGGTCCAAATGAGTGACAAACAAGTGTTATAGAAAAATTCTCAAATACAATTGAGAAATCGGACTTACATACTCTATAAGTATGGATCCTTGGCTTTAATTTCCCATTGGTCCAAATGAGTGACAAACAAGTGTTATAGAAAAATTCTCAAATACAATTGAGAAATCGGACTTACATAGTCTATAAGTATGGATCCTTGGCTTTAATATCCCATTGGTCCAAATGAGTGACAAACAAGTGTTATAGAAAAATTCTCAAATACAATTGAGAAATCGGACTTACATAGTCTATAAGTATGGATCCTTGGCTTTAATTTCCCATTGGTCCAAATGAGTGACAAACAAGTGTTATAGAAAAATTCTCAAATACAATTGAGAAATCGGACTTACATAGTCTATAAGTATGGATCCTTGGCTTTAATTTCCCATTGGTCCAAATGAGTGACAAACAAGTGTTATAGAAAAATTCTTAAATACAATTGAGAAATCGGACTTACATAGTCTATAAGTATGGATCCTTGGCTTTAATTTCCCATTGGTCCAAATGAGTGACAAACAAGTGTTATAGAAAAATTCTCAAATACAATTGAGAAATCGGACTTACATACTCTATAAGTATGGATCCTTGGCTTTAATTTCCCATTGGTCCAAATGAGTGACAAACAAGTGTTATAGAAAAATTCTCAAATACAATTGGGAAATCGGGCTTACATACTCTATAAGTATGGATCCTTGGCTTTAATTTCCCATTGGTCCAAATGACTGACAAACAAGTGTTATAGAAAAATTCTCAAATACAATTGAGAAATCGGACTTACATAGTCTATAAGTATGGATCCTTGGCTTTAATTTCCCATTGGTCCAAATGAGTGACAAACAAGTGTTATAGAAAAATTCTCAAATACAATTGGGAAATCGGGCTTACATACTCTATAAGTATGGATCCTTGGCTTTAATTTCCCATTGGTCCAAATGAGTGACAAACAAGTGTTATAGAAAAATTCTCAAATACAATTGGGAAATCGGGCTTACATACTCTATAAGTATGGATCCTTGGCTTTAATTTCCCATTGGTCCAAATGAGTGACAAACAAGTGTTATAGAAAAATTCTCAAATACAATTGGGAAATCGGGCTTACATACTCTATAAGTATGGATCCTTGGCTTTAATTTCCCATTGGTCCAAATGAGTGACAAACAAGTGTTATAGAAAAATTCTCAAATACAATTGGGAAATCGGGCTTACATACTCTATAAGTATGGATCCTTGGCTTTAATTTCCCATTGGTCCAAATGAGTGACAAACAAGTGTTATAGAAAAATTCTCAAATACAATTGAGAAATCGGACTTACATACTCTATAAGTATGGATCCTTGGCTTTAATTTCCCATTGGTCCAAATGAGTGACAAACAAGTGTTATAGAAAAATTCTCAAATACAATTGGGAAATCGGACTTACATACTCTATAAGTATGGATCCTTGGCTTTAATTTCCCATTGGTCCAAATGAGTGACAAACAAGTGTTATAGAAAAATTCTCAAATACAATTGAGAAATCGGACTTACATACTCTATAAGTATGGATCCTTGGCTTTAATTTCCCATTGGTCCAAATGAGTGACAAACAAGTGTTATAGAAAAATTCTCAAATACAATTGGGAAATCGGGCTTACATACTCTATAAGTATGGATCCTTGGCTTTAATTTCCCATTGGTCCAAATGACTGACAAACAAGTGTTATAGAAAAATTCTCAAATACAATTGAGAAATCGGACTTACATAGTCTATAAGTATGGATCCTTGGCTTTAATTTCCCATTGGTCCAAATGAGTGACAAACAAGTGTTATAGAAAAATTCTCAAATACAATTGGGAAATCGGGCTTACATACTCTATAAGTATGGATCCTTGGCTTTAATTTCCCATTGGTCCAAATGAGTGACAAACAAGTGTTATAGAAAAATTCTCAAATACAATTGAGAAATCGGACTTACATACTCTATAAGTATGGATCCTTGGCTTTAATTTCCCATTGGTCCAAATGAGTGACAAACAAGTGTTATAGAAAAATTCTCAAATACAATTGAGAAATCGGACTTACATAGTCTATAAGTATGGATCCTTGGCTTTAATATCCCATTGGTCCAAATGAGTGACAAACAAGTGTTATAGAAAAATTCTCAAATACAATTGAGAAATCGGACTTACATAGTCTATAAGTATGGATCCTTGGCTTTAATTTCCCATTGGTCCAAATGAGTGACAAACAAGTGTTATAGAAAAATTCTCAAATACAATTGAGAAATCGGACTTACATAGTCTATAAGTATGGATCCTTGGCTTTAATTTCCCATTGGTCCAAATGAGTGACAAACAAGTGTTATAGAAAAATTCTTAAATACAATTGAGAAATCGGACTTACATAGTCTATAAGTATGGATCCTTGGCTTTAATTTCCCATTGGTCCAAATGAGTGACAAACAAGTGTTATAGAAAAATTCTCAAATACAATTGAGAAATCGGACTTACATAGTCTATAAGTATGGATCCTTGGCTTTAATATCCCATTGGTCCAAATGAGTGACAAACAAGTGTTATAGAAAAATTCTCAAATACAATTGAGAAATCGGACTTACATAGTCTATAAGTATGGATCCTTGGCTTTAATTTCCCATTGGTCCAAATGAGTGACAAACAAGTGTTATAGAAAAATTCTCAAATACAATTGAGAAATCGGACTTACATAGTCTATAAGTATGGATCCTTGGCTTTAATTTCCCATTGGTCCAAATGAGTGACAAACAAGTGTTATAGAAAAATTCTTAAATACAATTGAGAAATCGGACTTACATAGTCTATAAGTATGGATCCTTGGCTTTAATTTATCATTGGTCCAAATGAGTGACAAACAAGTGTTATAGAAAAATACTCAAATACAATTGAGAAATCGGACTTACATAGTCTATAAGTATGGATCCTTGGCTCTAATTTCCCATTGGTCCAAATGAGTGACAAACAAGTGTTATAGAAAAATTCTCAAATACAATTGAGAAATCGGACTTACATAGTCTATAAGTATGGATCCTTGGCTTTAATTTCCCATTGGTCCAAATGAGTGACAAACAAGTGTTATAGAAAAATTCTCAAATACAATTGAGAAATCGGACTTACATAGTCTATAAGTATGGATCCTTGGCTTTAATTTCCCATTGGTCCAAATGAGTGACAAACATAAATGTGCCCACAAATAGCCAAATTCACGTAGAGCTGAACGAAATTTACACAATTTTAATCTTTAAAATTTTATAGAAAAATTCTCAAATACAATTGAGAAGTCGGACTTACATAGTCTATAAGTATGGATCCTTGGCTTTAATTTCTCATTGGTCCAAATGAGTGACAAACAAATGTTATAGAAAATTCTCAAATACAATTGAGAAATCGGACTTAGATAGTCTATAAGTATGGATCCTTGGCTTTAATTTCCCATTGGTCCAAATGGGTGACAAACATAAATGTGCCCACAAATAGCCAAATTCACGTAGAGCTGAACGAAATTTACACAATTTTAATCTTTAAAATTTTATAGAAAAATTCTCAAATACAATTGAGAAGTCGGACTTACATAGTCTATAAGTATGGATCCTTGGCTTTAATTTCTCATTGGTCCAAATGAGTGACAAACAAATGTTATAGAAAATTCTCAAATACAATTGAGAAATCGGACTTAGATAGTCTATAAGTATGGATCCTTGGCTTTAATTTCCCATTGGTCCAAATGGGTGACAAACATAAATGTGCCCACAAATAGCCAAATTCACGTAGAGCTGAACGAAATTTACACAATTTTAATCTTTAAAATTTTATAGAAAAATTCTCAAATACAATTGAGAAGTCGGACTTACATAGTCTATAAGTATGGATCCTTGGCTTTAATTTCTCATTGGTCCAAATGAGTGACAAACAAATGTTATAGAAAATTCTCAAATACAATTGAGAAATCGGACTTAGATAGTCTATAAGTATGGATCCTTGGCTTTAATTTCCCATTGGTCCAAATGAGTGACAAACAAGTGTTATAGAAAATTCTCAAATACAATTGAGAAATCGGACTTAGATAGTCTATAAGTATGGATCCTTGGCTTTAATTTCCCATTGGTCCAAATGGGTGACAAACATAAATGTGCCCACAAATAGCCAAATTCACGTAGAGCTGAACGAAATTTACACAATTTTAATCTTTAAAATTTTATAGAAAAATTCTCAAATACAATTGAGAAGTCGGACTTACATAGTCTATAAGTATGGATCCTTGGCTTTAATTTCTCATTGGTCCAAATGAGTGACAAACAAATGTTATAGAAAATTCTCAAATACAATTGAGAAATCGGACTTAGATAGTCTATAAGTATGGATCCTTGGCTTTAATTTCCCATTGGTCCAAATGGGTGACAAACATAAATGTGCCCACAAATAGCCAAATTCACGTAGAGCTGAACGAAATTTACACAATTTTAATCTTTAAAATTTTATAGAAAAATTCTCAAATACAATTGAGAAGTCGGACTTACATAGTCTATAAGTATGGATCCTTGGCTTTAATTTCTCATTGGTCCAAATGAGTGACAAACAAATGTTATAGAAAATTCTCAAATACAATTGAGAAATCGGACTTAGATAGTCTATAAGTATGGATCCTTGGCTTTAATTTCCCATTGGTCCAAATGGGTGACAAACATAAATGTGCCCACAAATAGCCAAATTCACGTAGAGCTGAACGAAATTTACACAATTTTAATCTTTAAAATTTTATAGAAAAATTCTCAAATACAATTGAGAAGTCGGACTTACATAGTCTATAAGTATGGATCCTTGGCTTTAATTTCTCATTGGTCCAAATGAGTGACAAACAAATGTTATAGAAAATTCTCAAATACAATTGAGAAATCGGACTTAGATAGTCTATAAGTATGGATCCTTGGCTTTAATTTCCCATTGGTCCAAATGAGTGACAAACAAGTGTTATAGAAAAATTCTCAAATACAATTGGGAAATCGGACTTACATACTCTATAAGTATGGATCCTTGGCTTTAATTTCCCATTGGTCCAAATGAGTGACAAACATAAATGTGCCCACAAATAGCCAAATTCACGTAGAGCTGAACGAAATTTACACAATTTTAATCTTTAAAATTTTATAGAAAAATTCTCAAATACAATTGAGAAATCGGACTTACATACTCTATAAGTATGGATCCTTGGCTTTAATTTCCCATTGGTCCAAATGAGTGACAAACAAGTGTTATAGAAAAATTCTCAAATACGATTGAGAAATCGGACTTACATACTCTATAAGTATGGATCCTTGGCTTTAATTTCCCATTGGTCCAAATGAGTGACAAACAAGTGTTATAGAAAAATTCTCAAATACAATTGGGAAATCGGGCTTACATACTCTATAAGTATGGATCCTTGGCTTTAATTTCCCATTGGTCCAAATGACTGACAAACAAGTGTTATAGAAAAATTCTCAAATACAATTGAGAAATCGGACTTACATAGTCTATAAGTATGGATCCTTGGCTTTAATTTCCCATTGGTCCAAATGAGTGACAAACAAGTGTTATAGAAAAATTCTCAAATACAATTGAGAAGTCGGACTTACATACTCTATAAGTATGGATCCTTGGCTTTAATTTCCCATTGGTCCAAATGAGTGACAAACAAGTGTTATAGAAAAATTCTCAAATACAATTGGGAAATCGGGCTTACATACTCTATAAGTATGGATCCTTGGCTTTAATTTCCCATTGGTCCAAATGAGTGACAAACAAGTGTTATAGAAAAATTCTCAAATACAATTGGGAAATCGGGCTTACATACTCTATAAGTATGGATCCTTGGCTTTAATTTCCCATTGGTCCAAATGAGTGACAAACAAGTGTTATAGAAAAATTCTCAAATACAATTGGGAAATCGGGCTTACATACTCTATAAGTATGGATCCTTGGCTTTAATTTCCCATTGGTCCAAATGAGTGACAAACAAGTGTTATAGAAAAATTCTCAAATACAATTGAGAAATCGGACTTACATACTCTATAAGTATGGATCCTTGGCTTTAATTTCCCATTGGTCCAAATGAGTGACAAACAAGTGTTATAGAAAAATTCTCAAATACAATTGGGAAATCGGACTTACATACTCTATAAATATGGATCCTTGGCTTTAATTTCCCATTGGTCCAAATGAGTGACAAACAAGTGTTATAGAAAAATTCTCAAATACAATTGAGAAATCGGACTTACATACTCTATAAGTATGGATCCTTGGCTTTAATTTCCCATTGGTCCAAATGAGTGACAAACAAGTGTTATAGAAAAATTCTCAAATACAATTGGGAAATCGGGCTTACATACTCTATAAGTATGGATCCTTGGCTTTAATTTCCCATTGGTCCAAATGACTGACAAACAAGTGTTATAGAAAAATTCTCAAATACAATTGAGAAATCGGACTTACATAGTCTATAAGTATGGATCCTTGGCTTTAATTTCCCATTGGTCCAAATGAGTGACAAACAAGTGTTATAGAAAAATTCTCAAATACAATTGGGAAATCGGGCTTACATACTCTATAAGTATGGATCCTTGGCTTTAATTTCCCATTGGTCCAAATGAGTGACAAACAAGTGTTATAGAAAAATTCTCAAATACAATTGAGAAATCGGACTTACATACTCTATAAGTATGGATCCTTGGCTTTAATTTCCCATTGGTCCAAATGAGTGACAAACAAGTGTTATAGAAAAATTCTCAAATACAATTGAGAAATCGGACTTACATAGTCTATAAGTATGGATCCTTGGCTTTAATATCCCATTGGTCCAAATGAGTGACAAACAAGTGTTATAGAAAAATTCTCAAATACAATTGAGAAATCGGACTTACATAGTCTATAAGTATGGATCCTTGGCTTTAATTTCCCATTGGTCCAAATGAGTGACAAACAAGTGTTATAGAAAAATTCTCAAATACAATTGAGAAATCGGACTTACATAGTCTATAAGTATGGATCCTTGGCTTTAATTTCCCATTGGTCCAAATGAGTGACAAACAAGTGTTATAGAAAAATTCTTAAATACAATTGAGAAATCGGACTTACATAGTCTATAAGTATGGATCCTTGGCTTTAATTTTTCATTGGTCCAAATGAGTGACAAACAAGTGTTATAGAAAAATACTCAAATACAATTGAGAAATCGGACTTACATAGTCTATAAGTATGGATCCTTGGCTCTAATTTCCCATTGGTCCAAATGAGTGACAAACAAGTGTTATAGAAAAATTCTCAAATACAATTGAGAAATCGGACTTACATAGTCTATAAGTATGGATCCTTGGCTTTAATATCCCATTGGTCCAAATGAGTGACAAACAAGTGTTATAGAAAAATTCTCAAATACAATTGAGAAATCGGACTTACATAGTCTATAAGTATGGATCCTTGGCTTTAATTTCCCATTGGTCCAAATGAGTGACAAACAAGTGTTATAGAAAAATTCTCAAATACAATTGAGAAATCGGACTTACATAGTCTATAAGTATGGATCCTTGGCTTTAATTTCCCATTGGTCCAAATGAGTGACAAACAAGTGTTATAGAAAAATTCTCAAATACAATTGGGAAATCGGACTTACATACTCTATAAGTATGGATCCTTGGCTTTAATTTCCCATTGGTCCAAATGAGTGACAAACAAGTGTTATAGAAAAATTCTCAAATACAATTGAGAAATCGGACTTACATACTCTATAAGTATGGATCCTTGGCTTTAATTTCCCATTGGTCCAAATGAGTGACAAACAAGTGTTATAGAAAAATTCTCAAATACAATTGGGAAATCGGGCTTACATACTCTATAAGTATGGATCCTTGGCTTTAATTTCCCATTGGTCCAAATGACTGACAAACAAGTGTTATAGAAAAATTCTCAAATACAATTGAGAAATCGGACTTACATAGTCTATAAGTATGGATCCTTGGCTTTAATTTCCCATTGGTCCAAATGAGTGACAAACAAGTGTTATAGAAAAATTCTCAAATACAATTGGGAAATCGGGCTTACATACTCTATAAGTATGGATCCTTGGCTTTAATTTCCCATTGGTCCAAATGAGTGACAAACAAGTGTTATAGAAAAATTCTCAAATACAATTGAGAAATCGGGCTTACATAGCCTATAAGTATGGATCCTTGGCTTTAATTTCCCATTGGTCCAAATGAGTGACAAACAAGTGTTATAGAAAAATTCTCAAATACAATTGAGAAATCGGACTTACATAGTCTATAAGTATGGATCCTTGGCTTTAATATCCCATTGGTCCAAATGAGTGACAAACAAGTGTTATAGAAAAATTCTCAAATACAATTGAGAAATCGGACTTACATAGTCTATAAGTATGGATCCTTGGCTTTAATTTCCCATTGGTCCAAATGAGTGACAAACAAGTGTTATAGAAAAATTCTCAAATACAATTGGGAAATCGGGCTTACATACTCTATAAGTATGGATCCTTGGCTTTAATTTCCCATTGGTCCAAATGAGTGACACACAAGTGTTATAGAAAAATTCTCAAATACAATTGAGAAATCGGACTTACATAGTCTATAAGTATGGATCCTTGGCTTTAATTTCCCATTGGTCCAAATGAGTGACAAACATAAATGTGCCCACAAATAGCCAAATTCACGTAGAGCTGAACAAAATTTACACAATTTTAATCTTTAAAATTTTATAGAAAAATTCTCAAATACAATTGGGAAATCGGGCTTACATACTCTATAAGTATGGATCCTTGGCTTTAATTTCCCATTGGTCCAAATGAGTGACAAACAAGTGTTATAGAAAAATTCTCAAATACAATTGAGAAATCGGACTTACATAGTCTATAAGTATGGATCCTTGGCTTTAATTTCCCATTGGTCCAAATGAGTGACAAACAAGTGTTATAGAAAAATTCTCAAATACAATTGAGAAATCGGACTTACATAGTCTATAAGTATGGATCCTTGGCTTTAATTTCCCATTGGTCCAAATGAGTGACAAACAAATGTTATAGAAAATTATCAAATACAATTGAGAAATCGGACTTAGATAGTCTATAAGTATGGATCCTTGGCTTTAATTTCCCATTGGTCCAAATGAGTGACAAACAAGTGTTATAGAAAAATTCTCAAATACAATTGAGAAATCGGACTTACATACTCTAGAAGTATGGATCCTTGGCTTTAATTTCCCATTGGTCCAAATGAGTGACAAACAAGTGTTATAGAAAAATTTTCAAATACAATTGAGAAATCGGACTTTCATAGTCTATAAGTATGGGTCCTTGGCTTTAATTTCCCATTGGTCCAAATGAGTGACAAATAAGTGTTATAGAAAAATTCTCAAATACAATTGAGAAATCGGACTTACATAGTCTATAAGTATGGATCCTTGGCTTTAATTTCTCATTGGTCTAAATGAGTGACAAACAAGTGTTATAGAAAAATTCTCAAATACAATTGAGAAATCGGACTTACATAGTCTATAAGTATGGATCCTTGGCTTTAATTTCCCATTGGTCCAAATGAGTGACAAACATAAATGTGCCCACAAATAGCCAAATTCACGTAGAGCTGAACAAAATTTACACAATTTTAATCTTTAAAATTTTATAGAAAAATTCTCAAATACAATTGAGAAATCGGACTTACATACTCTATAAGTATGGATCCTTGGCTTTAATTTCCCATTGGTCCAAATGAGTGACAAACAAGTGTTATAGAAAAATTCTCAAATACAATTGAGAAATCGGACTTACATACTCTATAAGTATGGATCCTTGGCTTTAATTTCCCATTGGTCCAAATGAGTGACAAACAAGTGTTATAGAAAAATTCTCAAATACAATTGAGAAATCGGACTTACATACTCTATAAGTATGGATCCTTGGCTTTAATTTCCCATTGGTCCATATGAGTGACAAACAAGTGTTATAGAAAAATTCTCAAATACAATTGAGAAATCGGACTTACATAGTCTATAAGTATGGATCCTTGGCTTTAATTTCCCATTGGTCCAAATGAGTGACAAACAAGTGTTATAGAAAAATTCTCAAATACAATTGAGAAATCGGACTAACATAGTCTATAAGTATGGATCCTTGGCTTTAATTTCCCATTGGTCCAAATGAGTGACAAACATAAATGTGCCCACAAATAGCCAAATTCACGTAGAGCTGAACAAAATTTACACAATTTTAATCTTTAAAATTTTATAGAAAAATTCTCAAATACAATTGAGAAATCGGACTTACATAGTCTATAAGTATGGATCCTTGGCTTTAATTTCCCATTGGTCCAAATGAGTGACAAACAAGTGTTATAGAAAAATTCTCAAATACAATTGAGAAATCGGACTTACATAGTCTATAAGTATGGATCCTTGGCTTTAATTTCCCATTGGTCCAAATGAGTGACAAACAAATGTTATAGAAAATTCTCAAATACAATTGAGAAATCGGAATTAGATAGTCTATAAGTATGGATCCTTGGCTTTAATTTCCCATTGGTCCAAATGAGTGACAAACAAGTGTTATAGAAAAATTCTCAAATACAATTGAGAAATCGGACTTACATACTCTAGAAGTATGGATCCTTGGCTTTAATTTCCCATTGGTCCAAATGAGTGACAAACAAGTGTTATAGAAAAATTTTCAAATACAATTGAGAAATCGGACTTTCATAGTCTATAAGTATGGGTCCTTGGCTTTAATTTCCCATTGGTCCAAATGAGTGACAAATAAGTGTTATAGAAAAATTCTCAAATACAATTGAGAAATCGGACTTACATAGTCTATAAGTATGGATCCTTGGCTTTAATTTCCCATTGGTCCCAATGGGTGACAAACAAGTGTTATAGAAAAATTCTCAAATACAATTGAGAAATCGGACTTACATAGTCTATAAGTATGGATCCTTGGCTTTAATTTCCCATTGGTCCAAATGAGTGACAAACAAGTGTTATAGAAAAATTCTCAAATACAATTGAGAAATCGGACTTACATAGTCTATAAGTATGGATCCTTGGCTTTAATTTCCCATTGGTCCAAATGAGTGACAAACAAGTGTTATAGAAAAATTCTCAAATACAATTGAGAAATCGGACTTACATAGTCTATAAGTATGGATCCTTGGCTTTAATTTCCCATTGGTCCAAATGAGTGACAAACAAGTGTTATAGAAAAACTCTCAAATACAATTGAGAAATCGGACTTACATAGTCTATAAGTATGGATCCTTGGCCTTAATTTCCCATTGGTCCAAATGAGTGACAAACAAGTGTTATAAAAAAATTCTCAAATACAATTGAGAAATCGGACTTACATAGTCTATAAGTATGGATCCTTGGCCTTAATTTCCCATTGGTCCAAATGAGTGACAAACAAGTGTTATAAAAAAATTCTCAAATACAATTGAGAAATCGGACTTACATAGTCTATAAGTATGGATCCTTGGCCTTAATTTCCCATTGGTCCAAATGAGTGACAAACAAGTGTTATAAAAAAATTCTCAAATACAATTGAGAAATCGGACTTACATAGTCTATAAGTATGGATCCTTGGCCTTAATTTCCCATTGGTCCAAATGAGTGACAAACAAGTGTTATAAAAAAATTCTCAAATACAATTGAGAAATCGGACTTACATAGTCTATAAGTATGGATCCTTGGCCTTAATTTCCCATTGGTCCAAATGAGTGACAAACAAGTGTTATAGAAAAATTCTCAAATACAATTGAGAAATCGGACTTACATAGTCTATAAGTATGGATCCTTGGCCTTAATTTCCCATTGGTCCAAATGAGTGACAAACAAGTGTTATAAAAAAATTCTCAAATACAATTGAGAAATCGGACTTACATAGTCTATAAGTATGGATCCTTGGCCTTAATTTCCCATTGGTCCAAATGAGTGACAAACAAGTGTTATAAAAAAATTCTCAAATACAATTGAGAAATCGGACTTACATAGTCTATAAGTATGGATCCTTGGCTTTAATTTCCCATTGGTCCAAATGAGTGACAAACAAGTGTTATAGAAAAATTCTCAAATACAATTGAGAAATCGGACTTACATAGTCTATAAGTATGGATCCTTGGCCTTAATTTCCCATTGGTCCAAATGAGTGACAAACAAGTGTTATAAAAAAATTCTCATATACAATTGAGAAATCGGACTTACATAGTCTATAAGTATGGATCCTTGGCCTTAATTTCCCATTGGTCCAAATGAGTGACAAACAAGTGTTATAGAAAAATTCTCAAATACAATTGAGAAATCGGACTTACATAGTCTATAAGTATGGATCCTTGGCCTTAATTTCCCATTGGTCCAAATGAGTGACAAACAAGTGTTATAAAAAAATTCTCAAATACAATTGAGAAATCGGACTTACATAGTCTATAAGTATGGATCCTTGGCCTTAATTTCCCATTGGTCCAAATGAGTGACAAACAAGTGTTATAGAAAAATTCTCAAATACAATTGAGAAATCGGACTTACATAGTCTATAAGTATGGATCCTTGGCCTTAATTTCCCATTGGTCCAAATGAGTGACAAACAAGTGTTATAAAAAAATTCTCAAATACAATTGAGAAATCGGACTTACATAGTCTATAAGTATGGATCCTTGGCCTTAATTTCCCATTGGTCCAAATGAGTGACAAACAAGTGTTATAGAAAAATTCTCAAATACAATTGAGAAATCGGACTTACATAGTCTATAAGTATGGATCCTTGGCCTTAATTTCCCATTGGTCCAAATGAGTGACAAACAAGTGTTATAGAAAAACTCTCAAATACAATTGAGAAATCGGACTTGCATAGTCTATAAGTATGGATCCTTGGCCTTAATTTCCCATTGGTCCAAATGAGTGACAAACAAGTGTTATAAAAAAATTCTCAAATACAATTGAGAAATCGGACTTACATAGTCTATAAGTATGGATCCTTGGCCTTAATTTCCCATTGGTCCAAATGAGTGACAAACAAGTGTTATAGAAAAATTCTCAAATACAATTGAGAAATCGGACTTACATAGTCTATAAGTATGGATCCTTGGCCTTAATTTCCCATTGGTCCAAATGAGTGACAAACAAGTGTTATAAAAAAATTCTCAAATACAATTGAGAAATCGGACTTACATAGTCTATAAGTATGGATCCTTGGCCTTAATTTCCCATTGGTCCAAATGAGTGACAAACAAGTGTTATAAAAAAATTCTCAAATACAATTGAGAAATCGGACTTACATAGTCTATAAGTATGGATCCTTGGCTTTAATTTCCCATTGGTCCAAATGAGTGACAAACAAGTGTTATAGAAAAATTCTCAAATACAATTGAGAAATCGGACTTACATAGTCTATAAGTATGGATCCTTGGCTTTAATTTCCCATTGGTCCAAATGAGTGACAAACAAGTGTTATAGAAAAATTCTCAAATACAATTGAGAAATCGGACTTACATACTCTATAAGTATGGATCCTTGGCTTTAATTTCCCATTGGTCCAAATGAGTGACAAACAAGTGTTATAGAAAAATTCTCAAATACAATTGAGAAATCGGACTTACATACTCTATAAGTATGGATCCTTGGCTTTAATTTCCCATTGGTCCAAATGAGTGACAAACAAGTGTTATAGAAAAATTCTCAAATACAATTGAGAAATCGGACTTACATACTCTATAAGTATGGATCCTTGGCTTTAATTTCCCATTGGTCCAAATGAGTGACAAACAAGTGTTATAGAAAAATTCTCAAATACAATTGAGAAATCGGACTTACATACTCTATAAGTATGGATCCTTGGCTTTAATTTCCCATTGGTCCAAATGAGTGACAAACAAGTGTTATAGAAAAATTCTCAAATACAATTGAGAAATCGGACTTACATACTCTATAAGTATGGATCCTTGGCTTTAATTTCCCATTGGTCCAAATGAGTGACAAACAAGTGTTATAGAAAAATTCTCAAATACAATTGAGAAATCGGACTTACATAGTCTATAAGTATGGATCCTTGGCTTTAATTTCCCATTGGTCCAAATGAGTGACAAACAAGTGTTATAGAAAAATTCTCAAATACAATTGAGAAATCGGACTTACATAGTCTATAAGTATGAATCCTTGGCCTTAATTTCCCATTGGCCCAAATGAGTGACGAACAAGTGTTATAAAAAAATGCTCAAATACAATTGAGAAATCGGACTTGCATACTCTATAAGTATGGATCCTTGGCTTTAATTTCCCATTGGTCCAAATGGGTGACAAACAAGTGTTATAGAAAAATTCTCAAATACAATTGAGAAATCGGACTTACATACTCTATAAGTATGGATCCTTGGCTTTAATTTCCCATTGGTCCAAATGAGTGACAAACAAGTGTTATAGAAAAATTCTCAAATACAATTGAGAAATCGGACTTACATAGTCTATAAGTATGGAGCCTTGGCTTTAATTTCCCATTGGTCCAAATGAGTGACAAACATAAATGTGCCCAAAAATAGCCAAATCAATTGAGAAATCGGACTTACATAGTCTATAAGTATGGATCCTTGGCTTTAATTTCCCATTGGTCCAAATGAGTGACAAACAAGTGTTATAGAAAAATTCTCAAATACAATTGAGAAATCGGACTTACATAGTCTATAAGTATGGATCCTTGGCTTTAATTTCCCATTGGTCCAAATGAGTGACAAACAAATGTTATAGAAAAATTCTCAAATACAATTGAGAAATCGGACTTACATAGTCTATAAGTATGGATCCTTGGCTTTAATTTCCCATTGGTCCAAATGAGTGACAAACAAATGTTATAGAAAATTCTCAAATACAATTGAGAAATCGGACTTACATAGTCTATAAGTATGGAGCCTTGGCTTTAATTTCCCATTGGTCCAAATGAGTGACAAACATAAATGTGCCCACAAATAGCCAAATTTACGTAGAGCTGAACAAAATTTACACATTTTTAATCTTTAAAATTTTATAGAAAAATTCTCAAATACAATTGAGAAATCGGACTTACATAGTCTATAAGTATGGATCCTTGGCTTTAATTTCCCATTGGTCCAAATGAGTGACAAACAAGTGTTATAGAAAAATTCTCAAATACAATTGAGAAATCGGACTTACATAGTCTATAAGTATGGATCCTTGGCTTTAATTTCCCATTGGTCCAAATGAGTGACAAACAAGTGTTATAGAAAAATTCTCAAATACAATTGAGAAATCGGACTTACATAGTCTATAAGTATGGATCCTTTGCTTTAATTTCCCATTGGTCCAAATGAGTGACAAACAAGTGTTATAGAAAAATTCTCAAATACAATTGAGAAATCGGACTTACATAGTCTATAAGTATGGATCCTTGGCTTTAATTTCCCATTGGTCCAAATGAGTGACAAACAAATGTTATAGAAAAATTCTCAAATACAATTGAGAAATCGGACTTACATAGTCTATAAGTATGGATCCTTGGCTTTAATTTCCCATTGGTCCAAATGAGTGACAAACATAAATGTGCCCACAAATAGCCAAATTCACGTAGAGCTGAACAAAATTTACACAATTTTAATCTTTAAAATTTTATAGAAAAATTCTCAAATACAATTGAGAAATCGGACTTACATAGTCTATTAGTATGGATCCTTGGCTTTAATTTCCCATTGGTCGAAATGAGTGACAAACAAGTGTTATAGAAAAATTCTCAAATACAATTGAGAAATCGGACTTACATAGTCTATAAGTATGGATCCTTGGCTTTAATTTCCCATTGGTCCAAATGAGTGACAAACAAGTGTTATAGAAAAATTCTCAAATACAATTGAGAAATCGGACTTACATAGTCTATAAGTATGGATCCTTGGCTTTAATTTCCCATTGGTCCAAATGAGTGACAAACAAATGTTATAGAAAAATTCTCAAATACAATTGAGAAATCGGACTTACATAGTCTATAAGTATGGATCCTTGGCTTTAATTTCCCATTGGTCCAAATGAGTGACAAACATAAATGTGCCCACAAATAGCCAAATTCACGTAGAGCTGAACAAAATTTACACAATTTTAATCTTTAAAATTTTATAGAAAAATTCTCAAATACAATTGAGAAATCGGACTTACATAGTCTATTAGTATGGATCCTTGGCTTTAATTTCCCATTGGTCGAAATGAGTGACAAACAAGTGTTATAGAAAAATTCTCAAATACAATTGAGAAATCGGACTTACATAGTCTATAAGTATGGATCCTTGGCTTTAATTTCCCATTGGTCCAAATGAGTGACAAACAAGTGTTATAGCAAAATTCTCAAATACAATTGAGAAATCGGACTTACATAGTCTATAAGTATGGATCCTTGGCTTTAATTTCCCATTGGTCCAAATGAGTGACAAACAAGTGTTATAGAAAAATTCTCAAATACAATTGAGAAATCGGACTTACATAGTCTATAAGTATGGATCCTTGGCTTTAATTTCCCATTGGTCCAAATGAGTGACAAACATAAATGTGCCCACAAATAGCCAAATTCACGTAGAGCTGAACAAAATTTACACATTTTTAATCTTTAAAATTTTATAGAAAAATTCTCAAATACAATTGAGAAATCGGACTTACATAGTCTATAAGTATGGATCCTTGGCTTTAATTTCCCATTGGTCCAAATGAGTGACAAACAAGTGTTATAGAAAAATTCTCAAATACAATTGAGAAATCGGACTTACATAGTCTATAAGTATGGATCCTTGGCTTTAATTTCCCATTGGTCCAAATGAGTGACAAACATAGATGTGCCCACAAATAGCCAAATTTACGTAGAGCTGAACAAAATTTACACATTTTTAATCTTTAAAATTTTATAGAAAAATTCTCAAATACAATTGAGAAATCGGACTTACATAGTCTATAAGTATGGAGCCTTGGCTTTAATTTCCCATTGGTCCAAATGAGTGACAAACATAAATGTGCCCACAAATAGCCAAATTTACGTAGAGCTGAACAAAATTTACACATTTTTAATCTTTAAAATTTTATAGAAAAATTCTCAAATACAATTGAGAAATCGGACTTACATAGTCTATAAGTATGGAGCCTTGGCTTTAATTTCCCATTGGTCCAAATGAGTGACAAACATAAATGTGCCCACAAATAGCCAAATTTACGTAGAGCTGAACAAAATTTACACATTTTTAATCTTTAAAATTTTATAGAAAAATTCTCAAATACAATTGAGAAATCGGACTTACATAGTCTATAAGTATGGATCCTTGGCTTTAATTTCCCATTGGTCCAAATGAGTGACAAACATAGATGTGCCCACAAATAGCCAAATTTACGTAGAGCTGAACAAAATTTACACATTTTTAATCTTTAAAATTTTATAGAAAAATTCTCAAATACAATTGAGAAATCGGACTTACATAGTCTATAAGTATGGATCCTTGGCTTTAATTTCCCATTGGTCCAAATGAGTGACAAACATAGATGTGCCCACAAATAGCCAAATTTACGTAGAGCTGAACAAAATTTACACATTTTTAATCTTTAAAATTTTATAGAAAAATTCTCAAATACAATTGAGAAATCGGACTTACATAGTCTATAAGTATGGAGCCTTGGCTTTAATTTCCCATTGGTCCAAATGAGTGACAAACATAAATGTGCCCACAAATAGCCAAATTTACGTAGAGCTGAACAAAATTTACACATTTTTAATCTTTAAAATTTTATAGAAAAATTCTCAAATACAATTGAGAAATCGGACTTACATAGTCTATAAGTATGGATCCTTGGCTTTAATTTCCCATTGGTCCAAATGAGTGACAAACAAGTGTTATAGAAAAATTCTCAAATACAATTGAGAAATCGGACTTACATAGTCTATAAGTATGGATCCTTGGCTTTAATTTCCCATTGGTCCAAATGAGTGACAAACAAGTGTTATAGAAAAATTCTCAAATACAATTGAGAAATCGGACTTACATAGTCTATAAGTATGGATCCTTGGCTTTAATTTCCCATTGGTCCAAATGAGTGACAAACAAATGTTATAGAAAACTCTCAAATACAATTGAGAAATCGGACTTAGATAGTCTATAAGTATGGATCCTTGGCTTTAATTTCCCATTGGTCCAAATGAGTGACAAACATAAATGTGCCCACAAATAGCCAAATTCACGTAGAGCTGAACAAAATTTACACAATTGTAGTCTTTAAAATTTTATAGAAGAATTCTCAAATACAATTGAGAAATCGGACTTACATAGTCTATAAGTATGGATCTTTGGCTTTAATTTCCCATTGGTCCAAATGAGTGACAAACAAATGTTATAGAAAATTCTCAAATACAATTGAGAAATCGGACTTAAATAGTCTATAAGTATGGATCCTTGGCTTTAATTTCCCATTGGTCCAAATGAGTGACAAACATAAATGTGCCCACAAATAGCCAAATTCACGTAGAGCTGAACAAAATTTACACAATTTTAGTCTTTAAAATTTTATAGAAGAATTCTCAAATACAATTGAGAAATCGGACTTACATAGTCTATAAGTATGGATCCTTGGCTTTAATTTCCCATTGGTCCAAATGAGTGACAAACAAATGTTATAGAAAATTCTCAAATACAATTGAGAAATCGGACTTAGATAGTCTATAAGTATGGATCCTTGGCTTTAATTTCCCATTGGTCCAAATGAGTGACAAACATAAATGTGCCCACAAATAGCCAAATTCACGTAGAGCTGAACAAAATTTACACAATTTTAGTCTTTAAAATTTTATAGAAGAATTCTCAAATACAATTGAGAAATCGGACTTACATAGTCTATAAGTATGGATCTTTGGCTTTAATTTCCCATTGGTCCAAATGAGTGACAAACAAATGTTATAGAAAATTCTCAAATACAATTGAGAAATCGGACTTAGATAGTCTATAAGTATGGATCCTTGGCTTTAATTTCCCATTGGTCCAAATGAGTGACAAACAAGTGTTATAGAAAAATTCTCAAATACAATTGAGAAATCGGACTTACATAGTCTATAAGTATGGATCCTTGGCTTTAATTTCCCATTGGTCGAAATGAGTGACAAACAAGTGTTATAGAAAAATTCTCAAATACAATTGAGGAATCGGACTTACATAGTCTATAAGTATGGATCCTTGGCTTTAATTGCCCATTGGTCCAAATGAGTGACAAACAAGTGTTATAGAAAAATTCTCAAATACAATTGAGAAATCGGACTTACATAGTCTATAAGTATGGATCCTTGGCTTTAATTTCCCATTGGTCCAAATGAGTGACAAACATAAATGTGCCCACAAATAGCCAAATGCACGTAGAGCTGAACAAAATTTACACAATTTTAATCTTTAAAATTTTATAGAAAAATTCTCAAATACAATTGAGGAATCGGACTTACATAGTCTATAAGTATGGATCCTTGGCTTTAATTTCCCATTGGTCGAAATGAGTGACAAACAAGTGTTATAGAAAAATTCTCAAATACAATTGAGGAATCGGACTTACATAGTCTATAAGTATGGATCCTTGGCTTTAATTGCCCATTGGTCCAAATGAGTGACAAACAAGTGTTATAGAAAAATTCTCAAATACAATTGAGAAATCGGACTTACATAGTCTATAAGTATGGATCCTTGGCTTTAATTTCCCATTGGTCCAAATGAGTGACAAACATAAATGTGCCCACAAATAGCCAAATGCACGTAGAGCTGAACAAAATTTACACAATTTTAATCTTTAAAATTTTATAGAAAAATTCTCAAATACAATTGAGGAATCGGACTTACATAGTCTATAAGTATGGATCCTTGGCTTTAATTGCCCATTGGTCCAAATGAGTGACAAACAAGTGTTATAGAAAAATTCTCAAATACAATTGAGAAATCGGACTTACATAGTCTATAAGTATGGATCCTTGGCTTTAATTTCCCATTGGTCCAAATGAGTGACAAACATAAATGTGCCCACAAATAGCCAAATGCACGTAGAGCTGAACAAAATTTACACAATTTTAATCTTTAAAATTTTATAGAAAAATTCTCAAATACAATTGAGGAATCGGACTTACATAGTCTATAAGTATGGATCCTTGGCTTTAATTTCCCATTGGTCGAAATGAGTGACAAACAAGTGTTATAGAAAAATTCTCAAATACAATTGAGGAATCGGACTTACATAGTCTATAAGTATGGATCCTTGGCTTTAATTGCCCATTGGTCCAAATGAGTGACAAACAAGTGTTATAGAAAAATTCTCAAATACAATTGAGAAATCGGACTTACATAGTCTATAAGTATGGATCCTTGGCTTTAATTTCCCATTGGTCCAAATGAGTGACAAACATAAATGTGCCCACAAATAGCCAAATTCACGTAGAGCTGAACAAAATTTACACAATTTTAGTCTTTAAAATTTTATAGAAGAATTCTCAAATACAATTGAGGAATCGGACTTACATAGTCTATAAGTATGGATCCTTGGCTTTAATTTCCCATTGGTCGAAATGAGTGACAAACAAGTGTTATAGAAAAATTCTCAAATACAATTGAGGAATCAGACTTACATAGTCTATAAGTATGGATCCTTGGCTTTAATTGCCCATTGGTCCAAATGAGTGACAAACAAGTGTTATAGAAAAATTCTCAAATACAATTGAGAAATCGGACTTACATAGTCTATAAGTATGGATCCTTGGCTTTAATTTCCCATTGGTCCAAATGAGTGACAAACAAGTGTTATAGAAAAATTCTCAAATACAATTGAGAAATCGGACTTACATAGTCTATTAGTATGGATCCTTGGCTTTAATTTCCCATTGGTCCAAATGAGTGACAAACATAAATGTGCCCACAAATAGCCAAATGCACGTAGAGCTGAACAAAATTTACACAATTTTAATCTTTAAAATTTTATAGAAAAATTCTCAAATACAATTGAGGAATCGGACTTACATAGTCTATAAGTATGGATCCTTGGCTTTAATTTCCCATTGGTCGAAATGAGTGACAAACAAGTGTTATAGAAAAATTCTCAAATACAATTGAGGAATCGGACTTACATAGTCTATAAGTATGGATCCTTGGCTTTAATTGCCCATTGGTCCAAATGAGTGACAAACAAGTGTTATAGAAAAATTCTCAAATACAATTGAGAAATCGGACTTACATAGTCTATAAGTATGGATCCTTGGCTTTAATTTCCCATTGGTCCAAATGAGTGACAAACAAGTGTTATAGAAAAATTCTCAAATACAATTGAGAAATCGGACTTACATAGTCTATTAGTATGGATCCTTGGCTTTAATTTCCCATTGGTCCAAATGAGTGACAAACATAAATGTGCCCACAAATAGCCAAATGCACGTAGAGCTGAACAAAATTTACACAATTTTAATCTTTAAAATTTTATAGAAAAATTCTCAAATACAATTGAGAAATCGGACTTACATAGTCTATAAGTATGGATCCTTGGCTTTAATTTCCCATTGGTCCAAATGAGTGACAAACATAAATGTGCCCACAAATAGCCAAATTCACGTAGAGCTGAACAAAATTTACACAATTTTAGTCTTTAAAATTTTATAGAAGAATTCTCAAATACAATTGAGAAATCGGACTTACATAGTCTATAAGTATGGATCCTTGGCTTTAATTTCCCATTGGTCCAAATGAGTGACAAACATAAATGTGCCCACAAATAGCCAAATGCACGTAGAGCTGAACAAAATTTACACAATTTTAATCTTTAAAATTTTATAGAAAAATTCTCAAATACAATTGAGGAATCGGACTTACATAGTCTATAAGTATGGATCCTTGGCTTTAATTTCCCATTGGTCGAAATGAGTGACAAACAAGTGTTATAGAAAAATTCTCAAATACAATTGAGGAATCGGACTTACATAGTCTATAAGTATGGATCCTTGGCTTTAATTGCCCATTGGTCCAAATGAGTGACAAACAAGTGTTATAGAAAAATTCTCAAATACAATTGAGAAATCGGACTTACATAGTCTATAAGTATGGATCCTTGGCTTTAATTTCCCATTGGTCCAAATGAGTGACAAACAAGTGTTATAGAAAAATTCTCAAATACAATTGAGAAATCGGACTTACATAGTCTATTAGTATGGATCCTTGGCTTTAATTTCCCATTGGTCCAAATGAGTGACAAACATAAATGTGCCCACAAATAGCCAAATGCACGTAGAGCTGAACAAAATTTACACAATTTTAATCTTTAAAATTTTATAGAAAAATTCTCAAATACAATTGAGAAATCGGACTTACATAGTCTATAAGTATGGATCCTTGGCTTTAATTTCCCATTGGTCCAAATGAGTGACAAACATAAATGTGCCCACAAATAGCCAAATTCACGTAGAGCTGAACAAAATTTACACAATTTTAGTCTTTAAAATTTTATAGAAGAATTCTCAAATACAATTGAGAAATCGGACTTACATAGTCTATAAGTATGGATCCTTGGCTTTAATTTCCCATTGGTCCAAATGAGTGACAAACATAAATGTGCCCACAAATAGCCAAATGCACGTAGAGCTGAACAAAATTTACACAATTTTAATCTTTAAAATTTTATAGAAAAATTCTCAAATACAATTGAGGAATCGGACTTACATAGTCTATAAGTATGGATCCTTGGCTTTAATTTCCCATTGGTCGAAATGAGTGACAAACAAGTGTTATAGAAAAATTCTCAAATACAATTGAGGAATCGGACTTACATAGTCTATAAGTATGGATCCTTGGCTTTAATTGCCCATTGGTCCAAATGAGTGACAAACAAGTGTTATAGAAAAATTCTCAAATACAATTGAGAAATCGGACTTACATAGTCTATAAGTATGGATCCTTGGCTTTAATTTCCCATTGGTCCAAATGAGTGACAAACATAAATGTGCCCACAAATAGCCAAATGCACGTAGAGCTGAACAAAATTTACACAATTTTAATCTTTAAAATTTTATAGAAAAATTCTCAAATACAATTGAGAAATCGGACTTACATAGTCTATAAGTATGGATCCTTGGCTTTAATTTCCCATTGGTCCAAATGAGTGACAAACAAGTGTTATAGAAAAATTCTCAAATACAATTGAGAAATCGGACTTACATAGTCTATTAGTATGGATCCTTGGCTTTAATTTCCCATTGGTCCAAATGAGTGACAAACATAAATGTGCCCACAAATAGCCAAATGCACGTAGAGCTGAACAAAATTTACACAATTTTAATCTTTAAAATTTTATAGAAAAATTCTCAAATACAATTGAGAAATCGGACTTACATAGTCTATAAGTATGGATCCTTGGCTTTAATTTCCCATTGGTCCAAATGAGTGACAAACATAAATGTGCCCACAAATAGCCAAATTCACGTAGAGCTGAACAAAATTTACACAATTTTAGTCTTTAAAATTTTATAGAAGAATTCTCAAATACAATTGAGGAATCGGACTTACATAGTCTATAAGTATGGATCCTTGGCTTTAATTTCCCATTGGTCGAAATGAGTGACAAACAAGTGTTATAGAAAAATTCTCAAATACAATTGAGGAATCGGACTTACATAGTCTATAAGTATGGATCCTTGGCTTTAATTGCCCATTGGTCCAAATGAGTGACAAACAAGTGTTATAGAAAAATTCTCAAATACAATTGAGAAATCGGACTTACATAGTCTATAAGTATGGATCCTTGGCTTTAATTTCCCATTGGTCCAAATGAGTGACAAACAAGTGTTATAGAAAAATTCTCAAATACAATTGAGAAATCGGACTTACATAGTCTATTAGTATGGATCCTTGGCTTTAATTTCCCATTGGTCCAAATGAGTGACAAACATAAATGTGCCCACAAATAGCCAAATGCACGTAGAGCTGAACAAAATTTACACAATTTTAATCTTTAAAATTTTATAGAAAAATTCTCAAATACAATTGAGGAATCGGACTTACATAGTCTATAAGTATGGATCCTTGGCTTTAATTTCCCATTGGTCGAAATGAGTGACAAACAAGTGTTATAGAAAAATTCTCAAATACAATTGAGGAATCGGACTTACATAGTCTATAAGTATGGATCCTTGGCTTTAATTGCCCATTGGTCCAAATGAGTGACAAACAAGTGTTATAGAAAAATTCTCAAATACAATTGAGAAATCGGACTTACATAGTCTATAAGTATGGATCCTTGGCTTTAATTTCCCATTGGTCCAAATGAGTGACAAACAAGTGTTATAGAAAAATTCTCAAATACAATTGAGAAATCGGACTTACATAGTCTATTAGTATGGATCCTTGGCTTTAATTTCCCATTGGTCCAAATGAGTGACAAACATAAATGTGCCCACAAATAGCCAAATGCACGTAGAGCTGAACAAAATTTACACAATTTTAATCTTTAAAATTTTATAGAAAAATTCTCAAATACAATTGAGAAATCGGACTTACATAGTCTATAAGTATGGATCCTTGGCTTTAATTTCCCATTGGTCCAAATGAGTGACAAACATAAATGTGCCCACAAATAGCCAAATTCACGTAGAGCTGAACAAAATTTACACAATTTTAGTCTTTAAAATTTTATAGAAGAATTCTCAAATACAATTGAGAAATCGGACTTACATAGTCTATAAGTATGGATCCTTGGCTTTAATTTCCCATTGGTCCAAATGAGTGACAAACATAAATGTGCCCACAAATAGCCAAATGCACGTAGAGCTGAACAAAATTTACACAATTTTAATCTTTAAAATTTTATAGAAAAATTCTCAAATACAATTGAGGAATCGGACTTACATAGTCTATAAGTATGGATCCTTGGCTTTAATTTCCCATTGGTCGAAATGAGTGACAAACAAGTGTTATAGAAAAATTCTCAAATACAATTGAGGAATCGGACTTACATAGTCTATAAGTATGGATCCTTGGCTTTAATTGCCCATTGGTCCAAATGAGTGACAAACAAGTGTTATAGAAAAATTCTCAAATACAATTGAGAAATCGGACTTACATAGTCTATAAGTATGGATCCTTGGCTTTAATTTCCCATTGGTCCAAATGAGTGACAAACAAGTGTTATAGAAAAATTCTCAAATACAATTGAGAAATCGGACTTACATAGTCTATTAGTATGGATCCTTGGCTTTAATTTCCCATTGGTCCAAATGAGTGACAAACATAAATGTGCCCACAAATAGCCAAATGCACGTAGAGCTGAACAAAATTTACACAATTTTAATCTTTAAAATTTTATAGAAAAATTCTCAAATACAATTGAGAAATCGGACTTACATAGTCTATAAGTATGGATCCTTGGCTTTAATTTCCCATTGGTCCAAATGAGTGACAAACATAAATGTGCCCACAAATAGCCAAATTCACGTAGAGCTGAACAAAATTTACACAATTTTAGTCTTTAAAATTTTATAGAAGAATTCTCAAATACAATTGAGAAATCGGACTTACATAGTCTATAAGTATGGATCCTTGGCTTTAATTTCCCATTGGTCCAAATGAGTGACAAACAAGTGTTATAGAAAAATTCTCAAATACAATTGAGAAATCGGACTTACATAGTCTATTAGTATGGATCCTTGGCTTTAATTTCCCATTGGTCCAAATGAGTGACAAACATAAATGTGCCCACAAATAGCCAAATTCACGTAGAGCTGAACAAAATTTACACAATTTTAGTCTTTAAAATTTTATAGAAGAATTCTCAAATACAATTGAGAAATCGGACTTACATAGTCTATAAGTATGGATCCTTGGCTTTAATTTCCCATTGGTCCAAATGAGTGACAAACAAGTGTTATAGAAAAATTCTCAAATACAATTGAGAAATCGGACTTACATAGTCTATTAGTATGGATCCTTGGCTTTAATTTCCCATTGGTCGAAATGAGTGACAAACAAGTGTTATAGAAAAATTCTCAAATACAATTGAGGAATCGGACTTACATAGTCTATAAGTATGGATCCTTGGCTTTAATTGCCCATTGGTCCAAATGAGTGACAAACAAGTGTTATAGAAAAATTCTCAAATACAATTGAGAAATCGGACTTACATAGTCTATAAGTATGGATCCTTGGCTTTAATTTCCCATTGGTCCAAATGAGTGACAAACAAGTGTTATAGAAAAATTCTCAAATACAATTGAGAAATCGGACTTACATAGTCTATAAGTATGGATCTTTGGCTTTAATTTCCCATTGGTCCAAATGAGTGACAAACAAGTGTTATAGAAAAATTCTCAAATACAATTGAGAAATCGGACTTACATAGTCTATTAGTATGGATCCTTGGCTTTAATTTCCCATTGGTCCAAATGAGTGACAAACATAAATGTGCCCACAAATAGCCAAATGCACGTAGAGCTGAACAAAATTTACACAATTTTAATCTTTAAAATTTTATAGAAAAATTCTCAAATACAATTGAGAAATCGGACTTACATAGTCTATAAGTATGGATCCTTGGCTTTAATTTCCCATTGGTCCAAATGAGTGACAAACATAAATGTGCCCACAAATAGCCAAATTCACGTAGAGCTGAACAAAATTTACACAATTTTAGTCTTTAAAATTTTATAGAAGAATTCTCAAATACAATTGAGAAATCGGACTTACATAGTCTATAAGTATGGATCCTTGGCTTTAATTTCCCATTGGTCCAAATGAGTGACAAACAAGTGTTATAGAAAAATTCTCAAATACAATTGAGAAATCGGACTTACATAGTCTATTAGTATGGATCCTTGGCTTTAATTTCCCATTGGTCCAAATGAGTGACAAACATAAATGTGCCCACAAATAGCCAAATTCACGTAGAGCTGAACAAAATTTACACAATTTTAGTCTTTAAAATTTTATAGAAGAATTCTCAAATACAATTGAGAAATCGGACTTACATAGTCTATAAGTATGGATCCTTGGCTTTAATTTCCCATTGGTCCAAATGAGTGACAAACAAGTGTTATAGAAAAATTCTCAAATACAATTGAGAAATCGGACTTACATAGTCTATTAGTATGGATCCTTGGCTTTAATTTCCCATTGGTCGAAATGAGTGACAAACAAGTGTTATAGAAAAATTCTCAAATACAATTGAGGAATCGGACTTACATAGTCTATAAGTATGGATCCTTGGCTTTAATTGCCCATTGGTCCAAATGAGTGACAAACAAGTGTTATAGAAAAATTCTCAAATACAATTGAGAAATCGGACTTACATAGTCTATAAGTATGGATCCTTGGCTTTAATTTCCCATTGGTCCAAATGAGTGACAAACAAGTGTTATAGAAAAATTCTCAAATACAATTGAGAAATCGGACTTACATAGTCTATAAGTATGGATCTTTGGCTTTAATTTCCCATTGGTCCAAATGAGTGACAAACAAATGTTATAGAAAATTCTCAAATACAATTGAGAAATCGGACTTAGATAGTCTATAAGTATGGATCCTTGGCTTTAATTTCCCATTGGTCCAAATGAGTGACAAACATAAATGTGCCCACAAATAGCCAAATTCACGTAGAGCTGAACAAAATTTACACAATTTTAGTCTTTAAAATTTTATAGAAGAATTCTCAAATACAATTGAGAAATCGGACTTACATAGTCTATAAGTATGGATCCTTGGCTTTAATTTCCCATTGGTCCAAATGAGTGACAAACATAAATGTGCCCACAAATAGCCAAATTCACGTAGAGCTGAACAAAATTTACACAATTTTAGTCTTTAAAATTTTATAGAAGAATTCTCAAATACAATTGAGAAATCGGACTTACATAGTCTATAAGTATGGATCTTTGGCTTTAATTTCCCATTGGTCCAAATGAGTGACAAACAAATGTTATAGAAAATTCTCAAATACAATTGAGAAATCGGACTTAGATAGTCTATAAGTATGGATCCTTGGCTTTAATTTCCCATTGGTCCAAATGAGTGACAAACAAGTGTTATAGAAAAATTCTCAAATACAATTGAGAAATCGGACTTACATAGTCTATAAGTATGGATCCTTGGCTTTAATTTCCCATTGGTCGAAATGAGTGACAAACAAGTGTTATAGAAAAATTCTCAAATACAATTGAGGAATCGGACTTACATAGTCTATAAGTATGGATCCTTGGCTTTAATTGCCCATTGGTCCAAATGAGTGACAAACAAGTGTTATAGAAAAATTCTCAAATACAATTGAGAAATCGGACTTACATAGTCTATAAGTATGGATCCTTGGCTTTAATTTCCCATTGGTCCAAATGAGTGACAAACATAAATGTGCCCACAAATAGCCAAATGCACGTAGAGCTGAACAAAATTTACACAATTTTAATCTTTAAAATTTTATAGAAAAATTCTCAAATACAATTGAGAAATCGGACTTACATAGTCTATAAGTATGGATCCTTGGCTTTAATTTCCCATTGGTCGAAATGAGTGACAAACAAGTGTTATAGAAAAATTCTCAAATACAATTGAGGAATCGGACTTACATAGTCTATAAGTATGGATCCTTGGCTTTAATTGCCCATTGGTCCAAATGAGTGACAAACAAGTGTTATAGAAAAATTCTCAAATACAATTGAGAAATCGGACTTACATAGTCTATAAGTATGGATCCTTGGCTTTAATTTCCCATTGGTCCAAATGAGTGACAAGCAAGTGTTATAGAAAAATTCTCAAATACAATTGAGAAATCGGACTTACATAGTCTATTAGTATGGATCCTTGGCTTTAATTTCCCATTGGTCCAAATGAGTGACAAACATAAATGTGCCCACAAATAGCCAAATGCACGTAGAGCTGAACAAAATTTACACAATTTTAATCTTTAAAATTTTATAGAAAAATTCTCAAATACAATTGAGAAATCGGACTTACATAGTCTATAAGTATGGATCCTTGGCTTTAATTTCCCATTGGTCGAAATGAGTGACAAACAAGTGTTATAGAAAAATTCTCAAATACAATTGAGGAATCGGACTTACATAGTCTATAAGTATGGATCCTTGGCTTTAATTGCCCATTGGTCCAAATGAGTGACAAACAAGTGTTATAGAAAAATTCTCAAATACAATTGAGAAATCGGACTTACATAGTCTATAAGTATGGATCCTTGGCTTTAATTTCCCATTGGTCCAAATGAGTGACAAACAAGTGTTATAGAAAAATTCTCAAATACAATTGAGAAATCGGACTTACATAGTCTATTAGTATGGATCCTTGGCTTTAATTTCCCATTGGTCCAAATGAGTGACAAACATAAATGTGCCCACAAATAGCCAAATGCACGTAGAGCTGAACAAAATTTACACAATTTTAATCTTTAAAATTTTATAGAAAAATTCTCAAATACAATTGAGAAATCGGACTTACATAGTCTATAAGTATGGATCCTTGGCTTTAATTTCCCATTGGTCGAAATGAGTGACAAACAAGTGTTATAGAAAAATTCTCAAATACAATTGAGGAATCGGACTTACATAGTCTATAAGTATGGATCCTTGGCTTTAATTGCCCATTGGTCCAAATGAGTGACAAACAAGTGTTATAGAAAAATTCTCAAATACAATTGAGAAATCGGACTTACATAGTCTATAAGTATGGATCCTTGGCTTTAATTTCCCATTGGTCCAAATGAGTGACAAACAAGTGTTATAGAAAAATTCTCAAATACAATTGAGAAATCGGACTTACATAGTCTATTAGTATGGATCCTTGGCTTTAATTTCCCATTGGTCCAAATGAGTGACAAACATAAATGTGCCCACAAATAGCCAAATGCACGTAGAGCTGAACAAAATTTACACAATTTTAATCTTTAAAATTTTATAGAAAAATTCTCAAATACAATTGAGAAATCGGACTTACATAGTCTATAAGTATGGATCCTTGGCTTTAATTTCCCATTGGTCGAAATGAGTGACAAACAAGTGTTATAGAAAAATTCTCAAATACAATTGAGGAATCGGACTTACATAGTCTATAAGTATGGATCCTTGGCTTTAATTGCCCATTGGTCCAAATGAGTGACAAACAAGTGTTATAGAAAAATTCTCAAATACAATTGAGAAATCGGACTTACATAGTCTATAAGTATGGATCCTTGGCTTTAATTTCCCATTGGTCCAAATGAGTGACAAACAAGTGTTATAGAAAAATTCTCAAATACAATTGAGAAATCGGACTTACATAGTCTATTAGTATGGATCCTTGGCTTTAATTTCCCATTGGTCCAAATGAGTGACAAACATAAATGTGCCCACAAATAGCCAAATGCACGTAGAGCTGAACAAAATTTACACAATTTTAATCTTTAAAATTTTATAGAAAAATTCTCAAATACAATTGAGAAATCGGACTTACATAGTCTATAAGTATGGATCCTTGGCTTTAATTTCCCATTGGTCGAAATGAGTGACAAACAAGTGTTATAGAAAAATTCTCAAATACAATTGAGGAATCGGACTTACATAGTCTATAAGTATGGATCCTTGGCTTTAATTGCCCATTGGTCCAAATGAGTGACAAACAAGTGTTATAGAAAAATTCTCAAATACAATTGAGAAATCGGACTTACATAGTCTATAAGTATGGATCCTTGGCTTTAATTTCCCATTGGTCCAAATGAGTGACAAACAAGTGTTATAGAAAAATTCTCAAATACAATTGAGAAATCGGACTTACATAGTCTATTAGTATGGATCCTTGGCTTTAATTTCCCATTGGTCCAAATGAGTGACAAACATAAATGTGCCCACAAATAGCCAAATGCACGTAGAGCTGAACAAAATTTACACAATTTTAATCTTTAAAATTTTATAGAAAAATTCTCAAATACAATTGAGAAATCGGACTTACATAGTCTATAAGTATGGATACTTGGCTTTAATTTCCCATTGGTCCAAATGAGTGACAAACAAGTGTTATAGAAAAATTCTCAAATACAATTGAGAAATCGGACTTACATAGTCTATAAGTATGGATCCTTGGCTTTAATTTCCCATTGGTCCAAATGAGTGACAAACAAGTGTTATAGAAAAATTCTCAAATACAATTGAGAAATCGGACTTACATAGTCTATAAGTATGGATCCTTGGCTTTAATTTCCCATTGGTCCAAATGAGTGACAAACAAGTGTTATAGAAAAATTCTCAAATACAATTGAGAAATCGGACTTACATAGTCTATAAGTATGGATCCTTGGCTTTAATTTCCCATTGGTCCAAATGAGTGACAAACAAGTGTTATAGAAAAATTCTCAAATACAATTGAGAAATCGGACTTACATAGTCTATAAGTATGGATCCTTGGCTTTAATTTCCCATTGGTCCAAATGAGTGACAAACAAGTGTTATAGAAAAATTCTCAAATACAATTGAGAAATCGGACTTACATAGTCTATTAGTATGGATCCTTGGCTTTAATTTCCCATTGGTCCAAACGAGTGACAAACATAAATGTGCCCACAAATAGCCAAATTCACGTAGAGCTGAACAAAATTTACACAATTTTAATCTTTAAAATTTTATAGAAAAATTCTCAAATACAATTGAGAAAGCGGACTTACATAGTCTATAAGTATGGATCCTTGGCTTTAATTTCCCATTGGTCAAAATGAGTGACAAACAAGTGTTATTGAAAAATTCTCAAATACAATTGAGAAATCGGACTTACATAGTCTATAAGTATGGATCCTTGGCTTTAATTTCCCATTGGTCCAAATGAGTGACAAACAAGTGTTATAGAAAAATTCTCAAATACAATTGAGAAATCGGACTTACATAGTCTATTAGTATGGATCCTTGGCTTTAATTTCCCATTGGTCGAAATGAGTGACAAACAAGTGTTATAGAAAAATTCTCAAATACAATTGAGAAATCGGACTTACATAGTCTATAAGTATGGATCCTTGGCTTTAATTTCCCATTGGTCCAAATGAGTGACAAACAAGTGTTATAGAAAAATTCTCAAATACAATTGAGAAATCGGACTTACATAGTCTATAAGTATGGATCCTTGGCTTTAATTTCCCATTGGTCCAAATGAGTGACAAACATAAATGTGCCCACAAATAGCCAAATTCACGTAGAGCTGAACAAAATTTACACAATTTTAATCTTTAAAATTTTATAGAAAAATTCTCAAATACAATTGAGAAATCGGACTTACATAGTCTATTAGTATGGATCCTTGGCTTTAATTTCCCATTGGTCGAAATGAGTGACAAACAAGTGTTATAGAAAAATTCTCAAATACAATTGAGAAATCGGACTTACATAGTCTATAAGTATGGATCCTTGGCTTTAATTTCCCATTGGTCCAAATGAGTGACAAACAAGTGTTATAGAAAAATTCTCAAATACAATTGAGAAATCGGACTTACATAGTCTATAAGTATGGATCCTTGGCTTTAATTTCCCATTGGTCCAAATGAGTGACAAACATAAATGTGCCCACAAATAGCCAAATTCACGTAGAGCTGAACAAAATTTACACAATTTTAATCTTTAAAATTTTATAGAAAAATTCTCAAATACAATTGAGAAATCGGACTTACATAGTCTATAAGTATGGATCCTTGGCTTTAATTTCCCATTGGTCCAAATGAGTGACAAACAAGTGTTATAGAAAAATTCTCAAATACAATTGAGAAATCGGACTTACATAGTCTATAAGTATGGATCCTTGGCTTTAATTTCCCATTGGTCCAAATGAGTGACAAAGAAGTGTTATAGAAAAATTCTCAAATACAATTGAGAAATCGGACTTACATAGTCTATAAGTACGGATCCTTGGCTTTAATTTCCCATTGGTCGAAATGAGTGACAAACAAGTGTTATAGAAAAATTCTCAAATACAATTGAGAAATCGGACTTACATAGTCTATAAGTATGGATCCTTGGCTTTAATTTCCCATTGGTCCAAATGAGTGACAAACAAGTGTTATAGAAAAATTCTCAAATACAATTGAGAAATCGGACTTACATAGTCTATAAGTATGGATCCTTGGCTTTAATTTCCCATTGGTCCAAATGAGTGACAAACAAGTGTTATAGAAAAATTCTCAAATACAATTGAGAAATCGGACTTACATAGTCTATAAGTATGGATCCTTGGCTTTAATTTCCCATTGGTCCAAATGAGTGACAAACATAAATGTGCCCACAAATAGCCAAATTTACGTAGAGCTGAACAAAATTTACACATTTTTAATCTTTAAAATTTTATAGAAAAATTCTCAAATACAATTGAGAAATCGGACTTACATAGTCTATAAGTATGGATCCTTGGCTTTAATTTCCCATTGGTCCAAATGAGTGACAAACAAGTGTTATAGAAAAATTTTCAAATACAATTGAGAAATCGGACTTACATAGTCTATAAGTATGGATCCTTGGCTTTAATTTCCCATTGGTCCAAATGAGTGACAAACAAGTGTTATAGAAAAATTCTCAAATACAATTGAGAAATCGGACTTACATAGTCTATAAGTATGGATCCTTGGCTTTAATTTCCCATTGGTCCAAATGAGTGACAAACATAAATGTGCCCACAAATAGCCAAATTCACGTAGAGCTGAACAAAATTTACACAATTTTAATCTTTAAAATTTTATAGAAAAATTCTCAAATACAATTGAGAAATCGGACTTACATAGTCTATAAGTATGGATCCTTGGCTTTAATTTCCCATTGGTCCAAATGAGTGACAAACAAGTGTTATAGAAAAATTCTCAAATACAATTGAGAAATCGGACTTACATAGTCTATAAGTATGGATCCTTGGCTTTAATTTCCCATTGGTCCAAATGAGTGACAAACAAGTGTTATAGAAAAATTCTCAAATACAATTGAGAAATCGGACTTACATAGTCTATAAGTATGGATCCTTGGCTTTAATTTCCCATTGGTCCAAATGAGTGACAAACAAGTGTTATAGAAAAATTCTCAAATACAATTGAGAAATCGGACTTACATAGTCTATAAGTACGGATCCTTGGCTTTAATTTCCCATTGGTCGAAATGAGTGACAAACAAGTGTTATAGAAAAATTCTCAAATACAATTGAGAAATCGGACTTACATAGTCTATAAGTATGGATCCTTGGCTTTAATTTCCCATTGGTCCAAATGAGTGACAAACAAGTGTTATAGAAAAATTCTCAAATACAATTGAGAAATCGGACTTACATAGTCTATAAGTATGGATCCTTGGCTTTAATTTCCCATTGGTCCAAATGAGTGACAAACAAGTGTTATAGAAAAATTCTCAAATACAATTGAGAAATCGGACTTACATAGTCTATAAGTATGGATCCTTGGCTTTAATTTCCCATTGGTCCAAATGAGTGACAAACAAGTGTTATAGAAAAATTCTCAAATACAATTGAGAAATCGGACTTACATAGTCTATAAGTATGGATCCTTGGCTTTAATTTCCCATTGGTCCAAATGAGTGACAAACAAGTGTTATAGAAAAATTCTCAAATACAATTGAGAAATCGGACTTACATAGTCTATAAGTATGGATCCTTGGCTTTAATTTCCCATTGGTCCAAATGAGTGACAAACAAGTGTTATAGAAAAATTCTCAAATACAATTGAGAAATCGGACTTACATAGTCTATAAGTATGGATCCTTGGCTTTAATTTCCCATTGGTCCAAATGAGTGACAAACAAGTGTTATAGAAAAATTCTCAAATACAATTGAGAAATCGGACTTACATAGTCTATAAGTATGGATCCTTGGCTTTAATTTCCCATTGGTCCAAATGAGTGACAAACAAGTGTTATAGAAAAATTCTCAAATACAATTGAGAAATCGGACTTACATAGTCTATAAGTATGGATCCTTGGCTTTAATTTCCCATTGGTCCAAATGAGTGACAAACAAGTGTTATAGAAAAATTCTCAAATACAATTGAGAAATCGGACTTACATAGTCTATAAGTATGGATCCTTGGCTTTAATTTCCCATTGGTCTAAATGAGTGACAAACAAGTGTTATAGAAAAATTCTCAAAGACAATTGAGAAATCGGACTTACATAGTCTATAAGTATGGATCCTTGGATTTAATTTCCCATTGGTCCAAATGAGTGACAAACAAGTGTTATAGAAAAATTCTCAAATACAATTGAGAAATCGGACTTACATAGTCTATAAGTATGGATCCTTGGCTTTAATTTCCCAATGGTCCAAATGAGTGACAAACAAGTGTTATAGAAAAATTCTCAAATACAATTGAGAAATCGGACTTACATAGTCTATAAGTATGGATCCTTGGCTTTAATTTCCCATTGGTCTAAATGAGTGACAAACAAGTGTTATAGAAAAATTCTCAAAGACAATTGAGAAATCGGACTTACATAGTCTATAAGTATGGATCCTTGGCTTTAATTTCCCATTGGTCCAAATGAGTGACAAACAAGTGTTATAGAAAAATTCTCAAATACAATTGAGAAATCGGACTTACATAGTCTATAAGTATGGATCCTTGGCTTTAATTTCCCAATGGTCCAAATGAGTGACAAACAAGTGTTATAGAAAAATTCTCAAATACAATTGAGAAATCGGACTTACATAGTCTATAAGTATGGATCCTTGGCTTTAATTTCCCATTGGTCTAAATGAGTGACAAACAAGTGTTATAGAAAAATTCTCAAAGACAATTGAGAAATCGGACTTACATAGTCTATAAGTATGGATCCTTGGCTTTAATTTCCCATTGGTCCAAATGAGTGACAAACAAGTGTTATAGAAAAATTCTCAAATACAATTGAGAAATCGGACTTACATAGTCTATTAGTATGGATCCTTGGCTTTAATTTCCCATTGGTCCAAATGAGTGACAAACATAAATGTGCCCACAAATAGCCAAATGCACGTAGAGCTGAACAAAATTTACACAATTTTAATCTTTAAAATTTTATAGAAAAATTCTCAAAGACAATTGAGAAATCGGACTTACATAGTCTATAAGTATTGATCCTTGGCTTTAATTTCCCATTGGTCTAAATGAGTGACAAACAAGTGTTATAGAAAAATTCTCAAAGACAATTGAGAAATCGGACTTACATAGTCTATAAGTATGGATCCTTGGCTTTAATTTCCCATTGGTCCAAATGAGTGACAAACAAGTGTTATAGAAAAATTCTCAAATACAATTGAGAAATCGGACTTACATAGTCTATAAGTATGGATCCTTGGCTTTAATTTCCCATTGGTCCAAATGAGTGACAAACAAGTGTTATAGAAAAATTCTCAAATACAATTGAGAAATCGGACTTACATAGTCTATAAGTATGGATCCTTGGCTTTAATTTCCCAATGGTCCAAATGAGTGACAAACAAGTGTTATAGAAAAATTCTCAAATACAATTGAGAAATCGGACTTACATAGTCTATAAGTATGGATCCTTGGCTTTAATTTCCCATTGGTCTAAATGAGTGACAAACAAGTGTTATAGAAAAATTCTCAAAGACAATTGAGAAATCGGACTTACATAGTCTATAAGTATGGATCCTTGGCTTTAATTTCCCATTGGTCCAAATGAGTGACAAACAAGTGTTATAGAAAAATTCTCAAATACAATTGAGAAATCGGACTTACATAGTCTATAAGTATGGATCCTTGGCTTTAATTTCCCATTGGTCCAAATGAGTGACAAACAAGTGTTATAGAAAAATTCTCAAATACAATTGAGAAATCGGACTTACATAGTCTATAAGTATGGATCCTTGGCTTTAATTTCCCAATGGTCCAAATGAGTGACAAACAAGTGTTATAGAAAAATTCTCAAATACAATTGAGAAATCGGACTTACATAGTCTATAAGTATGGATCCTTGGCTTTAATTTCCCATTGGTCTAAATGAGTGACAAACAAGTGTTATAGAAAAATTCTCAAAGACAATTGAGAAATCGGACTTACATAGTCTATAAGTATGGATCCTTGGCTTTAATTTCCCATTGGTCCAAATGAGTGACAAACAAGTGTTATAGAAAAATTCTCAAATACAATTGAGAAATCGGACTTACATAGTCTATAAGTATGGATCCTTGGCTTTAATTTCCCAATGGTCCAAATGAGTGACAAACAAGTGTTATAGAAAAATTCTCAAATACAATTGAGAAATCGGACTTACATAGTCTATAAGTATGGATCCTTGGCTTTAATTTCCCATTAGTCCAAATGAGTGACAAACAAGTGTTATAGAAAAATTCTCAAATACAATTGAGAAATCGGACTTACATAGTCTATAAGTATGGATCCTTGGCTTTAATTTCCCATTGGTCCAAATGAGTGACAAACAAATGTTAAAGAAAAATTCTCAAATACAATTGAGAAATCGGACATACATAGTCTATAAGTATGGATCCTTGGCTTTAATTTCCCATTAGTCCAAATGAGTGACAAACAAGTGTTATAGAAAAATTCTCAAATACAATTGAGAAATCGGACTTACATAGTCTATAAGTATGGATCCTTGGCTTTAATTTCCCATTGGTCCAAATGAGTGACAAACAAATGTTAAAGAAAAATTCTCAAATACAATTGAGAAATCGGACATACATAGTCTATAAGTATGGATCCTTGGCTTTAATTTCCCATTGGTCTAAATGAGTGACAAACAAGTGTTATAGAAAAATTCTCAAATACAATTGAGAAATCGGACTTACATAGTCTATAAGTATGGATCCTTATCTTTAATTTCCCATTGGTCTAAATGAGTGACAAACAAGTGTTATAGAAAAATTCTCAAATACAATTGAGAAATCAGACTTACATAGTCTATAAGTATGGATCCTTATCTTTAATTTCCCATTGGTCTAAATGAGTGACAAACAAGTGTTATAGAAAAATTCTCAAATACAATTGAGAAATCGGACTTACATAGTCTATAAGTATGGATCCTTGGCTTTAATTTCCCATTGGTCTAAATGAGTGACAAACAAGTGTTATAGAAAAATTCTCAAATACAATTGAGAAATCAGACTTACATAGTCTATAAGTATGGATCCTTATCTTTAATTTCCCATTGGTCTAAATGAGTGACAAACAAGTGTTATAGAAAAATTCTCAAATACAATTGAGAAATCGGACTTACATAGTCTATAAGTATGGATCCTTGGCTTTAATTTCCCATTGGTCTAAATGAGTGACAAACAAGTGTTATAGAAAAATTCTCAAATACAATATAGAAATCGGACTTACATAGTCTATAAGTATGGATCCTTGGCTTTAATTTCCCATTGGTCTAAATGAGTGACAAACAAGTGTTATAGAAAAATTCTCAAATACAATTGAGAAATCGGACTTACATAGTCTATAAGTATGGATCCTTGGCTTTAATTTCCCATTGGTCTAAATGAGTGACAAACAAGTGTTATAGAAAAATTCTCAAATACAATTGAGAAATCGGACTTACATAGTCTATAAGTATGGATCCTTGGCTTTAATTTCCCATTGGTCCAAATGAGTGACAAACAAGTGTTATAGAAAAATTCTCAAATACAATTGAGAAATCGGACTTACATAGTCTATAAGTATGGATCCTTGGCTTTAATTTCCCATTGGTCCAAATGAGTGACAAACAAATGTTAAAGAAAAATTTTCAAATACAATTGAGAAATCGGACATACATAGTCTATAAGTAAGGATCCTTGGCTTTAATTTCCCATTGGTCCAAATGAGTGACAAACAAGTGTTATAGAAAAATTCTCAAATACAATTGAGAAATCAGACTTACATAGTCTATAAGTATGGATCCTTGACTTTAATTTCCCATTGGTCTAAATGAGTGACAAACAAGTGTTATAGAAAAATTCTCAAATACAATTGAGAAATCGGACTTACATAGTCTATAAGTATGGATCCTTGGCTTTAATTTCCCATTGGTCTAAATGAGTGACAAACAAGTGTTTTAGAAAAATTCTCAAATACAATTGAGAAATCGGACTTACATAGTCTATAAGTATGGATCCTTGGCTTTAATTTCCCAATGGTCCAAATGAGTGACAAACAAGTGTTATAGAAAAATTCTCAAATACAATTGAGAAATCAGACTTACATAGTCTATAAGTATGGATCCTTGGCTTAAATTTCCCATTGGTCTAAATGAGTGACAAACAAGTGTTATAGAAAAATTCTCAAATACAATTGAGAAATCGGACTTACATAGTCTATAAGTATGGATCCTTGGCTTTAATTTCCCAATGGTCCAAATGAGTGACAAACAAGTGTTATAGAAAAATTCTCAAATACAATTGAGAAATCAGACTTACATAGTCTATAAGTATGGATCCTTGGCTTTAATTTCCCATTGGTCTAAATGAGTGACAAACAAGTGTTATAGAAAAATTCTCAAATACAATTGAGAAATCGGACTTACATAGTCTATAAGTATGGATCCTTGGCTTTAATTTCCCATTGGTCCAAATGAGTGACAAACAAGTGTTATAGAAAAATTCTCAAATACAATTGAGAAATCAGACTTACATAGTCTATAAGTATGGATCCTTGGCTTTAATTTCCCATTGGTCCAAATGAGTGACAAACAAGTGTTATAGAAAAATTCTCAAATACAATTGAGAAATCGGACTTACATAGTCTATAAGTATGGATCCTTGGCTTTAATTTCCCATTGGTCTAAATGAGTGACAAACAAGTGCTATAGAAAAATTCTCAAATACAATTGAGAAATCGGACTTACATAGTCTATAAGTATGGATCCTTGGCTTTAATTTCCCGTTGGTCTAAATGAGTGACAAACAAGTGTTATAGAAAAATTCTCAAATACAATTGAGAAATCGGACTTACATAGTCTATAAGTATGGATCCTTGGCTTTAATTTCCCATTGGTCCAAATGAGTGACAAACAAGTGTTATAGAAAAATTCTCAAATACAATTGAGAAATCAGACTTACATAGTCTATAAGTATGGATCCTTGGCTTTAATTTCCCATTGGTCCAAATAAGTGACAAACAAGTGTTATAGAAAAATTCTCAAATACAATTGAGAAATCGGACTTACATAGTCTATAAGTATGGATCCTTGGCTTTAATTTCCCATTGGTCTAAATGAGTGACAAACAAGTGTTATAGAAAAATTCTCAAATACAATTGAGAAATCAGACTTACATAGTCTATAAGTATGGATCCTTGGCTTTAATTTCCCATTGGTCCAAATGAGTGACAAACAAGTGTTATAGAAAAATTCTCAAATACAATTGAGAAATCGGACTTACATAGTCTATAAGTATGGATCCTTGGCTTTAATTTCCCATTGGTCCAAATGAGTGACAAACAAGTGTTATAGAAAAATTCTCAAATACAATTGAGAAATCAGACTTACATAGTCTATAAGTATGGATCCTTGGCTTTAATTTCCCATTGGTCCAAATGAGTGACAAACAAGTGTTATAGAAAAATTCTCAAACACAATTGAGAAATCAGACTTACATAGTCTATAAGTATGGATCCTTGGCTTTAATTTCCCATTGGTCTAAATGAGTGACAAACAAGTGTTATAGAAAAATTCTCAAATACAATTGAGAAATCAGACTTACATAGTCTATAAGTATGGATCCTTGGCTTTAATTTCCCATTGGTCCAAATGAGTGACAAACAAGTGTTATAGAAAAATTCTCAAATACAATTGAGAAATCGGACTTACATAGTCTATAAGTATGGATCCTTGGCTTTAATTTCCCATTGGTCTAAATGAGTGACAAACAAGTGTTATAGAAAAATTCTCAAATACAATTGAGAAATCGGACTTACATAGTCTATAAGTATGGATCCTTGGCTTTAATTTCCCATTGGTCTAAATGAGTGACAAACAAGTGCTATAGAAAAATTCTCAAATACAATTGAGAAATCGGACTTACATAGTCTATAAGTATGGATCCTTGGCTTTAATTTCCCATTGGTCTAAATGAGTGACAAACAAGTGTTATAGAAAAATTCTCAAATACAATTGAGAAATCGGACTTACATAGTCTATAAGTATGGATCCTTGGCTTTAATTTCCCATTGGTCCAAATGAGTGACAAACAAGTGTTATAGAAAAATTCTCAAATACAATTGAGAAATCAGACTTACATAGTCTATAAGTATGGATCCTTGGCTTTAATTTCCCATTGGTCTAAATGAGTGACAAACAAGTGTTATAGAAAAATTCTCAAATACAATTGAGAAATCAGACTTACATAGTCTATAAGTATGGATCCTTGGCTTTAATTTCCCATTGGTCCAAATGAGTGACAAACAAGTGTTATAGAAAAATTCTCAAATACAATTGAGAAATCGGACTTACATAGTCTATAAGTATGGATCCTTGGCTTTAATTTCCCATTGGTCTAAATGAGTGACAAACAAGTGTTATAGAAAAATTCTCAAATACAATTGAGAAATCGGACTTACATAGTCAATAAGTATGGATCCTTGGCTTTAATTTCCCATTGGTCTAAATGAGTGACAAACAAGTGCTATAGAAAAATTCTCAAATACAATTGAGAAATCGGACTTACATAGTCTATAAGTATGGATCCTTGGCTTTAATTTCCCATTGGTCTAAATGAGTGACAAACAAGTGTTATAGAAAAATTCTCAAATACAATTGAGAAATCGGACTTACATAGTCTATAAGTATGGATCCTTGGCTTTAATTTCCCATTGGTCCAAATGAGTGACAAACAAGTGTTATAGAAAAATTCTCAAATACAATTGAGAAATCAGACTTACATAGTCTATAAGTATGGATCCTTGGCTTTAATTTCCCATTGGTCTAAATGAGTGACAAACAAGTGTTATAGAAAAATTCTCAAATACAATTGAGAAATCAGACTTACATAGTCTATAAGTATGGATCCTTGGCTTTAATTTCCCATTGGTCCAAATGAGTGACAAACAAGTGTTATAGAAAAATTCTCAAATACAATTGAGAAATCGGACTTACATAGTCTATAAGTATGGATCCTTGGCTTTAATTTCCCATTGGTCTAAATGAGTGACAAACAAGTGTTATAGAAAAATTCTCAAATACAATTGAGAAATCGGACTTACATAGTCTATAAGTATGGATCCTTGGCTTTAATTTCCCATTGGTCTAAATGAGTGACAAACAAGTGCTATAGAAAAATTCTCAAATACAATTGAGAAATCGGACTTACATAGTCTATAAGTATGGATCCTTGGCTTTAATTTCCCATTGGTCTTAATGAGTGACAAACAAGTGTTATAGAAAAATTCTCAAATACAATTGAGAAATCGGACTTACATAGTCTATAAGTATGGATCCTTGGCTTTAATTTCCCATTGGTCCAAATGAGTGACAAACAAGTGTTATAGAAAAATTCTCAAATACAATTGAGAAATCGGACTTACATAGTCTATAAGTATGGATCCTTGGCTTTAATTTCCCAATGGTCTAAATGAGTGACAAACAAGTGTTAATGAAAAATTCTCAAATACAATTGAGAAATCGGACTTACATAGTCTATAAGTATGGATCCTTGGCTTTAATTTCCCATTGGTCCAAATGAGTGACAAACATAAATGTGCCCACAAATAGCCAAATTCACGTAGAGCTGAACAAAATTTACACAATTTTAATCTTTAAAATTTTATAGAAAAATTCTCAAATACAATTGAGAAATCGGACTTACATAGTCTATAAGTATGGATCCTTGGCTTTAATTTCCCATTGGTCTAAATGAGTGACAAACAAGTGTTATAGAAAAATTCTCAAATACAATTGAGAAATCGGACTTACATAGTCTATAAGTATGGATCCTTGGCTTTAATTTCCCATTGGTCCAAATGAGTGACAAACATAAATGTGCCCACAAATAGCCAAATTCACGTAGAGCTGAACAAAATTTACACAATTTTAATCTTTAAAATTTTATAGAAAAATTCTCAAACACAATTGAGAAATCGGACTTACATAGTCTATAAGTATGGATCCTTGGCTTTAATTTCCCATTGGTCCAAATGAGTGACAAACAAATGTTATAGAAAAATTCTCAAATACAATTGAGAAATCGGACTTACATAGTCTATAAGTATGGATCCTTGGCTTTAATTTCCCATTGGTCTAAATGAGTGACAAACAAGTGTTATAGAAAAATTCTCAAATACAATTGAGAAATCGGACTTACATAGTCTATAAGTATGGATCCTTGGCTTTAATTTCCCATTGGTCTAAATGAGTGACAAACAAGTGCTATAGAAAAATTCTCAAATACAATTGAGAAATCGGACTTACATAGTCTATAAGTATGGATCCTTGGCTTTAATTTCCCATTGGTCTTAATGAGTGACAAACAAGTGTTATAGAAAAATTCTCAAATACAATTGAGAAATCGGACTTACATAGTCTATAAGTATGGATCCTTGGCTTTAATTTCCCATTGGTCCAAATGAGTGACAAACAAGTGTTATAGAAAAATTCTCAAATACAATTGAGAAATCGGACTTACATAGTCTATAAGTATGGATCCTTGGCTTTAATTTCCCAATGGTCTAAATGAGTGACAAACAAGTGTTAATGAAAAATTCTCAAATACAATTGAGAAATCGGACTTACATAGTCTATAAGTATGGATCCTTGGCTTTAATTTCCCATTGGTCCAAATGAGTGACAAACATAAATGTGCCCACAAATAGCCAAATTCACGTAGAGCTGAACAAAATTTACACAATTTTAATCTTTAAAATTTTATAGAAAAATTCTCAAATACAATTGAGAAATCGGACTTACATAGTCTATAAGTATGGATCCTTGGCTTTAATTTCCCATTGGTCTAAATGAGTGACAAACAAGTGTTATAGAAAAATTCTCAAATACAATTGAGAAATCGGACTTACATAGTCTATAAGTATGGATCCTTGGCTTTAATTTCCCATTGGTCCAAATGAGTGACAAACATAAATGTGCCCACAAATAGCCAAATTCACGTAGAGCTGAACAAAATTTACACAATTTTAATCTTTAAAATTTTATAGAAAAATTCTCAAACACAATTGAGAAATCGGACTTACATAGTCTATAAGTATGGATCCTTGGCTTTAATTTCCCATTGGTCCAAATGAGTGACAAACAAATGTTATAGAAAAATTCTCAAATACAATTGAGAAATCGGACTTACATAGTCTATAAGTATGGATCCTTGGCTTTAATTTCCCAATGGTCCAAATGAGTGACAAACAAGTGTTATAGAAAAATTCTCAAATACAATTGAGAAATCGGACTTACATAGTCTATAAGTATGGATCCTTGGCTTTAATTTCCCATTGGTCCAAATGAGTGACAAACATAAATGTGCCCACAAATAGCCAAATTCACGTAGAGCTGAACAAAATTTACACAATTTTAATCTTTTAAATTTTATAGAAAAATTCTCAAATACAATTGAGAAATCGGACTTACATAGTCTATAAGTATGGATCCTTGGCTTTAATTTCCCATTGGTCCAAATGAGTGACAAACATAAATGTGCCCACAAATAGCCAAATTCACGTAGAGCTGAACAAAATTTACACAATTTTAATCTTTAAAATTTTATAGAAAAATTCTCAAATACAATTGAGAAATCGGACTTACATAGTCTATAAGTATGGATCCTTGGCTTTAATTTCCCATTAGTCCAAATGAGTGACAAACAAGTGTTATAGAAAAATTCTCAAATACAATTGAGAAATCGCACTTACATAGTCTATAAGTATGGATCCTTGGCTTTAATTTCCCATTGGTCCAAATGAGTGACAAACATAAATGTGCCCACAAATAGCCAAATTCACGTAGAGCTGAACAAAATTTACACAATTTTAATCTTTAAAATTTTATAGAAAAATTCTCAAATACAATTGAGAAATCGGACTTACATAGTCTCTAAGTATGGATCCTTGGCTTTAATTTCCCATTGGTCCAAATGAGTGACAAACATAAATGTGCCCACAAATAGCCAAATTCACGTAGAGCTGAACAAAATTTACACAATTTTAATCTTTAAAATTTTATAGAAAAATTCTCAAATACAATTGAGAAATCGGACTTACATAGTCTATAAGTATGGATCCTTGGCTTTAATTTCCCATTGGTCCAAATGAGTGACAAACATAAATGTGCCCACAAATAGCCAAATTCACGTAGAGCTGAACAAAATTTACACAATTTTAATCTTTAAAATTTTATAGAAAAATTCTCAAATACAATTGAGAAATCGGACTTACATAGTCTATAAGTATGGATCCTTGGCTTTAATTTCCCATTGGTCTAAATGAGTGACAAACAAGTGTTATAGAAAAATTCTCAAATACAATTGAGAAATCGGACTTACATAGTCTATAAGTATGGACCCTTGGCTTTAATTTCCCAATGGTCCAAATGAGTGACAAACAAGTGTTATAGAAAAATTCTCAAATACAATTGAGAAATCGGACTTACATAGACTATAAGTATGGATCCTTGGCTTTAATTTCCCATTGGTCCAAATGAGTGACAAACATAAATGTGCCCACAAATAGCCAAATTCACGTAGAGCTGAACAAAATTTACACAATTTTAATCTTTAAAATTTTATAGAAAAATTCTCAAATACAATTGAGAAATCGGACTTACATAGTCTCTAAGTATGGATCCTTGGCTTTAATTTCCCATTGGTCCAAATGAGTGACAAACATAAATGTGCCCACAAATAGCCAAATTCACGTAGAGCTGAACAAAATTTACACAATTTTAATCTTTAAAATTTTATAGAAAAATTCTCAAATACAATTGAGAAATCGGACTTACATAGTCTATAAGTATGGATCCTTGGCTTTAATTTCCCATTAGTCCAAATGAGTGACAAACAAGTGTTATAGAAAAATTCTCAAATACAATTGAGAAATCGCACTTACATAGTCTATAAGTATGGATCCTTGGCTTTAATTTCCCAATGGTCCAAATGAGTGACAAACAAGTGTTATAGAAAAATTCTCAAATACAATTGAGAAATCGGACTTACATAGTCTATAAGTATGGATCCTTGGCTTTAATTTCCCATTGGTCCAAATGAGTGACAAACAAGTGTTATAGAAAAATTCTCAAATACAATTGAGAAATCGGACTTACATAGTCTATAAGTATGGATCCTTGGCTTTAATTTCCCATTGTTCCAAATGAGTGACAAACAAGTGTTATAGAAAAATTCTCAAATACAATTGAGAAATCGGACTTACATAGTCTATAAGTATGGATCCTTGGCTTTAATTTCCCATTGGTCCAAATGAGTGACAAACAAGTGTTATAGAAAAATTCTCAAACACAATTGAGAAATCAGACTTACATAGTCTATAAGTATGGATCCTTGGCTTTAATTTCCCATTGGTCTAAATGAGTGGCAAACAAGTGTTATAGAAAAATTCTCAAATACAATTGAGAAATCGGACTTACATAGTCTATAAGTATGGATCCTTGGCTTTAATTTCCCATTGGTCCAAATGAGTGACAAACAAGTGTTATAGAAAAATTCTCAAATACAATTGAGAAATCGGACTTACATAGTCTATAAGTATGGATCCTTGGCTTTAATTTCCCATTGGTCCAAATGAGTGACAAACATAAATGTGCCCACAAATAGCCAAATTCACGTAGAGCTGAACAAAATTTACACAATTTTAATCTTTAAAATTTTATAGAAAAATTCTCAAATACAATTGAGAAATCGGACTTACATAGTCTATAAGTATGGATCCTTGGCTTTAATTTCCCATTTGTCTAAATGAGTGACAAACAAGTGTTAATGAAAAATTCTCAAATACAATTGAGAAATCGGACTTACATAGTCTATAAGTATGGATCCTTGGCTTTAATTTCCCATTGGTCCAAATGAGTGACAAACATAAATGTGCCCACAAATAGCCAAATTCACGTAGAGCTGAACAAAATTTACACAATTTTAATCTTTAAAATTTTATAGAAAAATTCTCAAATACAATTGAGAAATCGGACTTACATAGTCTATAAGTATGGATCCTTGGCTTTAATTTCCCATTTGTCTAAATGAGTGACAAACAAGTGTTATAGAAAAATTCTCAAATACAATTGAGAAATCGGACTTACATAGTCTATAAGTATGGATCCTTGGCTTTAATTTCCCATTAGTCCAAATGAGTGACAAACAAGTGTTATAGAAAAATTCTCAAATACAATTGAGAAATCGCACTTACATAGTCTATAAGTATGGATCCTTGGCTTTAATTTCCCAATGGTCCAAATGAGTGACAAACAAGTGTTATAGAAAAATTCTCAAATACAATTGAGAAATCGGACTTACATAGTCTATAAGTATGGATCCTTGGCTTTAATTTCCCAATGGTCCAAATGAGTGACAAACAAGTGTTATAGAAAAATTCTCAAATACAATTGAGAAATCGGACTTACATAGTCTATAAGTATGGATCCTTGGCTTTAATTTCCCATTGGTCCAAATGAGTGACAAACATAAATGTGCCCACAAATAGCCAAATTCACGTAGAGCTGAACAAAATTTACACAATTTTAATCTTTAAAATTTTATAGAAAAATTCTCAAATACAATTGAGAAATCGGACTTACATAGTCTATAAGTATGGATCCTTGGCTTTAATTTCCCATTGGTCTAAATGAGTGACAAACAAGTGTTATAGAAAAATTCTCAAATACAATTGAGAAATCGGACTTACATAGTCTATAAGTATGGATCCTTGGCTTTAATTTCCCATTGGTCCAAATGAGTGACAAACATAAATGTGCCCACAAATAGCCAAATTCACGTAGAGCTGAACAAAATTTACACAATTTTAATCTTTAAAATTTTATAGAAAAATTCTCAAATACAATTGAGAAATCGGACTTACATAGTCTATAAGTATGGATCCTTGGCTTTAATTTCCCATTGGTCCAAATGAGTGACAAACAAATGTTATAGAAAAATTCTCAAATACAATTGAGAAATCGGACTTACATAGTCTATAAGTATGGATCCTTGGCTTTAATTTCCCAATGGTCCAAATGAGTGACAAACAAGTGTTATAGAAAAATTCTCAAATACAATTGAGAAATCGGACTTACATAGTCTATAAGTATGGATCCTTGGCTTTAATTTCCCATTGGTCCAAATGAGTGACAAACATAAATGTGCCCACAAATAGCCAAATTCACGTAGAGCTGAACAAAATTTACACAATTTTAATCTTTAAAATTTTATAGAAAAATTCTCAAATACAATTGAGAAATCGGACTTACATAGTCTATAAGTATGGATCCTTGGCTTTAATTTCCCATTGGTCCAAATGAGTGACAAACATAAATGTGCCCACAAATAGCCAAATTCACGTAGAGCTGAACAAAATTTACACAATTTTAATCTTTAAAATTTTATAGAAAAATTCTCAAATACAATTGAGAAATCGGACTTACATAGTCTATAAGTATGGATCCTTGGCTTTAATTTCCCATTAGTCCAAATGAGTGACAAACAAGTGTTATAGAAAAATTCTCAAATACAATTGAGAAATCGGACTTACATAGTCTATAAGTATGGATCCTTGGCTTTAATTTCCCATTGGTCCAAATGAGTGACAAACATAAATGTGCCCACAAATAGCCAAATTCACGTAGAGCTGAACAAAATTTACACAATTTTAATCTTTAAAATTTTATAGAAAAATTCTCAAATACAATTGAGAAATCGGACTTACATAGTCTATAAGTATGGATCCTTGGCTTTAATTTCCCATTGGTCCAAATGAGTGACAAACATAAATGTGCCCACAAATAGCCAAATTCACGTAGAGCTGAACAAAATTTACACAATTTTAATCTTTAAAATTTTATAGAAAAATTCTCAAATACAATTGAGAAATCGGACTTACATAGTCTATAAGTATGGATCCTTGGCTTTAATTTCCCATTGGTCCAAATGAGTGACAAACATAAATGTGCCCACAAATAGCCAAATTCACGTAGAGCTGAACAAAATTTACACAATTTTAATCTTTAAAATTTTATAGAAAAATTCTCAAATACAATTGAGAAATCGGACTTACATAGTCTATAAGTATGGATCCTTGGCTTTAATTTCCCATTAGTCCAAATGAGTGACAAACAAGTGTTATAGAAAAATTCTCAAATACAATTGAGAAATCGGACTTACATAGTCTATAAGTATGGATCCTTGGCTTTAATTTCCCATTGGTCCAAATGAGTGACAAACATAAATGTGCCCACAAATAGCCAAATTCACGTAGAGCTGAACAAAATTTACACAATTTTAATCTTTAAAATTTTATAGAAAAATTCTCAAATACAATTGAGAAATCGGACTTACATAGTCTATAAGTATGGATCCTTGGCTTTAATTTCCCATTGGTCTAAATGAGTGACAAACAAGTGTTATAGAAAAATTCTCAAATACAATTGAGAAATCGGACTTACATAGTCTATAAGTATGGACCCTTGACTTTAATTTCCCAATGGTCCAAATGAGTGACAAACAAGTGTTATAGAAAAATTCTCAAATACAATTGAGAAATCGGACTTACATAGACTATAAGTATGGATCCTTGGCTTTAATTTCCCATTGGTCCAAATGAGTGACAAACATAAATGTGCCCACAAATAGCCAAATTCACGTAGAGCTGAACAAAATTTACACAATTTTAATCTTTAAAATTTTATAGAAAAATTCTCAAATACAATTGAGAAATCGGACTTACATAGTCTATAAGTATGGATCCTTGGCTTTAATTTCCCAATGGTCCAAATGAGTGACAAACAAGTGTTATAGAAAAATTCTCAAATACAATTGAGAAATCGGACTTACATAGTCTATAAGTATGGATCCTTGGCTTTAATTTCCCATTGGTCCAAATGAGTGACAAACAAATGTTATAGAAAAATTCTCAAATACAATTGAGAAATCGGACTTACATAGCCTATAAGTATGGATCCTTGGCTTTAATTTCCCATTGGTCCAAATGAGTGACATACAAATGTTATAGAAAAATTCTCAAATACAATTGAGAAATCGGACTTACATAGTCTATAAGTATGGATCCTTGGCTTTAATTTCCCATTGGTCCAAATGAGTGACAAACAAGTGTTATAGAAAAATTCTCAAATACAATTGAGAAATCGGACTTACATAGTCTATAAGTATGGATCCTTGGCTTTAATTTCCCATTGGTCCAAATGAGTGACAAACAAGTGTTATAGAAAAATTCTCAAATACAATTGAGAAATCGGACTTACATAGTCTATAAGTATGGATCCTTGGCTTTAATATCCCATTGGTCCAAATGAGTGACAAACAAGTGTTATAGAAAAATTCTCAAATACAATTGAGAAATCGGACTTACATAGTCTATAAGTATGGATCCTTGGCTTTAATTTCTCATTGGTCCAAATGAGTGACAAACAAGTGTTATAGAAAAATTCTCAAATACAATTGAGAAATCGGACTTACATAGTCTATAAGTATGGATCCTTGGCTTTAATTTCCCATTGGTCCAAATGAGTGACAAACATAAATGTGCCCACAAATAGCCAAATTCACGTAGAGCTGAACAAAATTTACACAATTTTAATCTTTAAAATTTTATAGAAAAATTCTCAAATACAATTGAGAAATCGGACTTACATAGTCTATAAGTATGGATCCTTGGCTTTAATTTCCCATTGGTCCAAATGAGTGACAAACATAAATGTGCCCACAAATAGCCAAATTCACGTAGAGCTGAACAAAATTTACACAATTTTAATCTTTAAAATTTTATAGAAAAATTCTCAAATACAATTGAGAAATCGGACTTACATAGTCTATAAGTATGGATCCTTGGCTTTAATTTCCCAATGGTCCAAATGAGTGACAAACAAGTGTTATAGAAAAATTCTCAAATACAATTGAGAAATCGGACTTACATAGTCTATAAGTATGGATCCTTGGCTTTAATTTCCCATTGGTCCAAATGAGTGACAAACATAAATGTGCCCACAAATAGCCAAATTCACGTAGAGCTGAACAAAATTTACACAATTTTAATCTTTAAAATTTTATAGAAAAATTCTCAAATACAATTGAGAAATCGGACTTACATAGTCTATAAGTATGGATCCTTGGCTTTAATTTCCCATTGGTCCAAATGAGTGACAAACATAAATGTGCCCACAAATAGCCAAATTCACGTAGAGCTGAACAAAATTTACACAATTTTAATCTTTAAAATTTTATAGAAAAATTCTCAAATACAATTGAGAAATCGGACTTACATAGTCTATAAGTATGGATCCTTGGCTTTAATTTCCCATTGGTCCAAATGAGTGACAAACATAAATGTGCCCACAAATAGCCAAATTCACGTAGAGCTGAACAAAATTTACACAATTTTAATCTTTAAAATTTTATAGAAAAATTCTCAAATACAATTGAGAAATCGGACTTACATAGTCTATAAGTATGGATCCTTGGCTTTAATTTCCCATTAGTCCAAATGAGTGACAAACAAGTGTTATAGAAAAATTCTCAAATACAATTGAGAAATCGGACTTACATAGTCTATAAGTATGGATCCTTGGCTTTAATTTCCCATTGGTCCAAATGAGTGACAAACATAAATGTGCCCACAAATAGCCAAATTCACGTAGAGCTGAACAAAATTTACACAATTTTAATCTTTAAAATTTTATAGAAAAATTCTCAAATACAATTGAGAAATCGCACTTACATAGTCTATAAGTATGGATCCTTGGCTTTAATTTCCCATTGGTCCAAATGAGTGACAAACATAAATGTGCCCACAAATAGCCAAATTCACGTAGAGCTGAACAAAATTTACACAATTTTAATCTTTAAAATTTTATAGAAAAATTCTCAAATACAATTGAGAAATCGGACTTACATAGTCTCTAAGTATGGATCCTTGGCTTTAATTTCCCATTGGTCCAAATGAGTGACAAACATAAATGTGCCCACAAATAGCCAAATTCACGTAGAGCTGAACAAAATTTACACAATTTTAATCTTTAAAATTTTATAGAAAAATTCTCAAATACAATTGAGAAATCGGACTTACATAGTCTATAAGTATGGATCCTTGGCTTTAATTTCCCATTGGTCCAAATGAGTGACAAACATAAATGTGCCCACAAATAGCCAAATTCACGTAGAGCTGAACAAAATTTACACAATTTTAATCTTTAAAATTTTATAGAAAAATTCTCAAATACAATTGAGAAATCGGACTTACATAGTCTATAAGTATGGATCCTTGGCTTTAATTTCCCATTGGTCTAAATGAGTGACAAACAAGTGTTATAGAAAAATTCTCAAATACAATTGAGAAATCGGACTTACATAGTCTATAAGTATGGACCCTTGACTTTAATTTCCCAATGGTCCAAATGAGTGACAAACAAGTGTTATAGAAAAATTCTCAAATACAATTGAGAAATCGGACTTACATAGACTATAAGTATGGATCCTTGGCTTTAATTTCCCATTGGTCCAAATGAGTGACAAACATAAATGTGCCCACAAATAGCCAAATTCACGTAGAGCTGAACAAAATTTACACAATTTTAATCTTTAAAATTTTATAGAAAAATTCTCAAATACAATTGAGAAATCGGACTTACATAGTCTATAAGTATGGATCCTTGGCTTTAATTTTCCAATGGTCCAAATGAGTGACAAACAAGTGTTATAGAAAAATTCTCAAATACAATTGAGAAATCGGACTTACATAGTCTATAAGTATGGATCCTTGGCTTTAATTTCCCAATGGTCCAAATGAGTGACAAACAAGTGTTATAGAAAAATTCTCAAATACAATTGAGAAATCAGACTTACATAGTCTATAAGTATGGATCCTTGGCTTTAATTTCCCATTGGTCTAAATGAGTGACAAACAAGTGTTATAGAAAAATTCTCAAATACAATTGAGAAATCGCACTTACATAGTCTATAAGTATGGATCCTTGGCTTTAATTTCCCAATGGTCCAAATGAGTGACAAACAAGTGTTATAGAAAAATTCTCAAATACAATTGAGAAATCGGACTTACATAGTCTATAAGTATGGATCCTTGGCTTTAATTTCCCATTGGTCCAAATGAGTGACAAACAAGTGTTATAGGAAAAATCTCAAATACAATTGAGAAATCGGACTTACATAGTCTATAAGTATGGATCCTTGGCTTTAATTTCCCATTGGGCCAAATGAGTGACAAACATAAATGTGCCCACAAATAGCCAAATTCACGTAGAGCTGAACAAAATTTACACAATTTTAATCTTTAAAATTTTATAGAAAAATTCTCAAATACAATTGAGAAATCGGAGTTACATAGTCTATAAGTATGGATCCTTGGCTTTAATTTCCCATTGGTCCAAATGAGTGACAAACAAGTGTTATAGAAAAATTCTCAAATACAATTGAGAAATCGGACTTACATAGTCTATAAGTATGGATCCTTGGCTTTAATTTCCCATTGGTCCAAATGAGTGACAAACAAGTGTTATAGAAAAATTCTCAAATACAATTGAGAAATCGGACTTACATAGTCTATAAGTATGGATCCTTGGCTTTAATTTCCCATTGGTCCAAATGAGTGACAAACAAGTGTTATAGAAAAATTCTCAAATACAATTGAGAAATCGGACTTACATAGTCTATAAGTATGGATCCTTGGCTTTAATTTCCCATTGGTCCAAATGAGTGACAAACAAGTGTTATAGAAAAATTCTCAAATACAATTGAGAAATCGGACTTACATAGTCTATAAGTATGGATCCTTGGCTTTAATTTCCCATTGGTCCAAATGAGTGACAAACAAGTGTTATAGAAAAATTCTCAAATACAATTGAGAAATCGGACTTACATAGTCTATAAGTATGGATCCTTGGCTTTAATTTCCCATTGGTCCAAATGAGTGACAAACAAGTGTTATAGAAAAATTCTCAAATACAATTGAGAAATCGGACTTACATAGTCTATAAGTATGGATCCTTGGCTTTAATTTCCCATTGGTCCAAATGAGTGACAAACAAGTGTTATAGAAAAATTCTCAAACACAATTGAGAAATCAGACTTACATAGTCTATAAGTATGGATCCTTGGCTTTAATTTCCCATTGGTCTAAATGAGTGGCAAACAAGTGTTATAGAAAAATTCTCAAATACAATTGAGAAATCGGACTTACATAGTCTATAAGTATGGATCCTTGGCTTTAATTTCCCATTTGTCTAAATGAGTGACAAACAAGTGTTATAGAAAAATTCTCAAATACAATTGAGAAATCGGACTTACATAGTCTATAAGTATGGATCCTTGGCTTTAATTTCCCATTGGTCCAAATGAGTGACAAACATAAATGTGCCCACAAATAGCCAAATTCACGTAGAGCTGAACAAAATTTACACAATTTTAATCTTTAAAATTTTATAGAAAAATTCTCAAATACAATTGAGAAATCGGACTTACATAGTCTATAAGTATGGATCCTTGGCTTTAATTTCCCATTTGTCTAAATGAGTGACAAACAAGTGTTATAGAAAAATTCTCAAATACAATTGAGAAATCGGACTTACATAGTCTATAAGTATGGATCCTTGGCTTTAATTTCCCATTAGTCCAAATGAGTGACAAACAAGTGTTATAGAAAAATTCTCAAATACAATTGAGAAATCGCACTTACATAGTCTATAAGTATGGATCCTTGGCTTTAATTTCCCAATGGTCCAAATGAGTGACAAACAAGTGTTATAGAAAAATTCTCAAATACAATTGAGAAATCGGACTTACATAGTCTATAAGTATGGATCCTTGGCTTTAATTTCCCATTTGTCTAAATGAGTGACAAACAAGTGTTATAGAAAAATTCTCAAATACAATTGAGAAATCGGACTTACATAGTCTATAAGTATGGATCCTTGGCTTTAATTTCCCATTAGTCCAAATGAGTGACAAACAAGTGTTATAGAAAAATTCTCAAATACAATTGAGAAATCGCACTTACATAGTCTATAAGTATGGATCCTTGGCTTTAATTTCCCAATGGTCCAAATGAGTGACAAACAAGTGTTATAGAAAAATTCTCAAATACAATTGAGAAATCGGACTTACATAGTCTATAAGTATGGATCCTTGGCTTTAATTTCCCATTGGTCTAAATGAGTGACAAACAAGTGTTATAGAAAAATTCTCAAATACAATTGAGAAATCGGACTTACATAGTCTATAAGTATGGATCCTTGGCTTTAATTTCCCAATGGTCCAAATGAGTGACAAACAAGTGTTATAGAAAAATTCTCAAATACAATTGAGAAATCGGACTTACATAGTCTATAAGTATGGATCCTTGGCTTTAATTTCCCATTGGTCCAAATGAGTGACAAACATAAATGTGCCCACAAATAGCCAAATTCACGTAGAGCTGAACAAAATTTACACAATTTTAATCTTTAAAATTTTATAGAAAAATTCTCAAATACAATTGAGAAATCGGACTTACATAGTCTATAAGTATGGATTTTTGGCTTTAATTTCCCATTGGTCTAAATGAGTGACAAACAAGTGTTATAGAAAAATTCTCAAATACAATTGAGAAATCGGACTTACATAGTCTATAAGTATGGATCCTTGGCTTTAATTTCCCAATGGTCCAAATGAGTGACAAACAAGTGTTATAGAAAAATTCTCAAATACAATTGAGAAATCGGACTTACATAGTCTATAAGTATGGATCCTTGGCTTTAATTTCCCATTGGTCCAAATGAGTGACAAACATAAATGTGCCCACAAATAGCCAAATTCACGTAGAGCTGAACAAAATTTACACAATTTTAATCTTTAAAATTTTATAGAAAAATTCTCAAATACAATTGAGAAATCGGACTTACATAGTCTATAAGTATGGATCCTTGGCTTTAATTTCCCATTGGTCCAAATGAGTGACAAACATAAATGTGCCCACAAATAGCCAAATTCACGTAGAGCTGAACAAAATTTACACAATTTTAATCTTTAAAATTTTATAGAAAAATTCTCAAATACAATTGAGAAATCGGACTTACATAGTCTCTAAGTATGGATCCTTGGCTTTAATTTCCCATTGGTCCAAATGAGTGACAAACATAAATGTGCCCACAAATAGCCAAATTCACGTAGAGCTGAACAAAATTTACACAATTTTAATCTTTAAAATTTTATAGAAAAATTCTCAAATACAATTGAGAAATCGGACTTACATAGTCTATAAGTATGGATCCTTGGCTTTAATTTCCCATTGGTCCAAATGAGTGACAAACATAAATGTGCCCACAAATAGCCAAATTCACGTAGAGCTGAACAAAATTTACACAATTTTAATCTTTAAAATTTTATAGAAAAATTCTCAAATACAATTGAGAAATCGGACTTACATAGTCTATAAGTATGGATCCTTGGCTTTAATTTCCCATTGGTCTAAATGAGTGACAAACAAGTGTTATAGAAAAATTCTCAAATACAATTGAGAAATCGGACTTACATAGTCTATAAGTATGGACCCTTGGCTTTAATTTCCCAATGGTCCAAATGAGTGACAAACAAGTGTTATAGAAAAATTCTCAAATACAATTGAGAAATCGGACTTACATAGACTATAAGTATGGATCCTTGGCTTTAATTTCCCATTGGTCCAAATGAGTGACAAACATAAATGTGCCCACAAATAGCCAAATTCACGTAGAGCTGAACAAAATTTACACAATTTTAATCTTTAAAATTTTATAGAAAAATTCTCAAATACAATTGAGAAATCGGACTTACATAGTCTATAAGTATGGATCCTTGGCTTTAATTTTCCAATGGTCCAAATGAGTGACAAACAAGTGTTATAGAAAAATTCTCAAATACAATTGAGAAATCGGACTTACATAGTCTATAAGTATGGATCCTTGGCTTTAATTTCCCATTAGTCCAAATGAGTGACAAACAAGTGTTATAGAAAAATTCTCAAATACAATTGAGAAATCGCACTTACATAGTCTATAAGTATGGATCCTTGGCTTTAATTTCCCAATGGTCCAAATGAGTGACAAACAAGTGTTATAGAAAAATTCTCAAATACAATTGAGAAATCGGACTTACATAGTCTATAAGTATGGATCCTTGGCTTTAATTTCCCATTGGTCCAAATGAGTGACAAACAAGTGTTATAGGAAAATTCTCAAATACAATTGAGAAATCGGACTTACATAGTCTATAAGTATGGATCCTTGGCTTTAATTTCCCATTGGGCCAAATGAGTGACAAACATAAATGTGCCCACAAATAGCCAAATTCACGTAGAGCTGAACAAAATTTACACAATTTTAATCTTTAAAATTTTATAGAAAAATTCTCAAATACAATTGAGAAATCGGACTTACATAGTCTATAAGTATGGATCCTTGGCTTTAATTTCCCATTGGTCCAAATGAGTGACAAACAAGTGTTATAGAAAAATTCTCAAATACAATTGAGAAATCGGACTTACATAGTCTATAAGTATGGATCCTTGGCTTTAATTTCCCATTGGTCCAAATGAGTGACAAACAAGTGTTATAGAAAAATTCTCAAATACAATTGAGAAATCGGACTTACATAGTCTATAAGTATGGATCCTTGGCTTTAATTTCCCATTGGTCCAAATGAGTGACAAACAAGTGTTATAGAAAAATTCTCAAATACAATTGAGAAATCGGACTTACATAGTCTATAAGTATGGATCCTTGGCTTTAATTTCCCATTGGGCCAAATGAGTGACAAACATAAATGTGCCCACAAATAGCCAAATTCACGTAGAGCTGAACAAAATTTACACAATTTTAATCTTTAAAATTTTATAGAAAAATTCTCAAATACAATTGAGAAATCGGACTTACATAGTCTATAAGTATGGATCCTTGGCTTTAATTTCCCATTGGTCCAAATGAGTGACAAACAAGTGTTATAGAAAAATTCTCAAATACAATTGAGAAATCGGACTTACATAGTCTATAAGTATGGATCCTTGGCTTTAATTTCCCATTGGTCCAAATGAGTGACAAACAAGTGTTATAGAAAAATTCTCAAATACAATTGAGAAATCGGACTTACATAGTCTATAAGTATGGATCCTTGGCTTTAATTTCCCATTGGTCCAAATGAGTGACAAACAAGTGTTATAGAAAAATTCTCAAATACAATTGAGAAATCGGACTTACATAGTCTATAAGTATGGATCCTTGGCTTTAATTTCCCATTGGTCCAAATGAGTGACAAACAAGTGTTATAGAAAAATTCTCAAATACAATTGAGAAATCGGACTTATATAGTCTATAAGTATGGATCCTTGGCTTTAATTTCCCATTGGGCCAAATGAGTGACAAACATAAATGTGCCCACAAATAGCCAAATTCACGTAGAGCTGAACAAAATTTACACAATTTTAATCTTTAAAATTTTATAGAAAAATTCTCAAATACAATTGAGAAATCGGACTTACATAGTCTATAAGTATGGATCCTTGGCTTTAATTTCCCATTGGTCCAAATGAGTGACAAACAAGTGTTATAGAAAAATTCTCAAATACAATTGAGAAATCGGACTTACATAGTCTATAAGTATGGATCCTTGGCTTTAATTTCCCATTGGTCCAAATGAGTGACAAACAAGTGTTATAGAAAAATTCTCAAATACAATTGAGAAATCGGACTTACATAGTCTATAAGTATGGATCCTTGGCTTTAATTTCCCATTGGTCCAAATGAGTGACAAACAAGTGTTATAGAAAAATTCTCAAATACAATTGAGAAATCGGACTTACATAGTCTATAAGTATGGATCCTTGGCTTTAATTTCCCAATGGTCCAAATGAGTGACAAACAAGTGTTATAGAAAAATTCTCAAATACAATTGAGAAATCGGACTTACATAGTCTATAAGTATGGATCCTTGGCTTTAATTTCCCAATGGTCCAAATGAGTGACAAACAAGTGTTATAGAAAAATTCTCAAATACAATTGAGAAATCGGACTTACATAGTCTATAAGTATGGATCCTTGGCTTTAATTTCCCATTGGTCCAAATGAGTGACAAACAAGTGTTATAGAAAAATTCTCAAATACAATTGAGAAATCGGACTTACATAGTCTATAAGTATGGATCCTTGGCTTTAATTTCCCAATGGTCCAAATGAGTGACAAACAAGTGTTATAGAAAAATTCTCAAATACAATTGAGAAATCGGACTTACATAGTCTATAAGTATGGATCCTTGGCTTTAATTTCCCATTGGGCCAAATGAGTGACAAACATAAATGTGCCCACAAATAGCCAAATTCACGTAGAGCTGAACAAAATTTACACAATTTTAATCTTTAAAATTTTATAGAAAAATTCTCAAATACAATTGAGAAATCGGACTTACATAGTCTATAAGTATGGATCCTTGGCTTTAATTTCCCATTGGTCCAAATGAGTGACAAACATAAATGTGCCCACAAATAGCCAAATTCACGTAGAGCTGAACAAAATTTACACAATTTTAATCTTTAAAATTTTATAGAAAAATTCTCAAATACAATTGAGAAATCGGACTTACATAGTCTATAAGTATGGATCCTTGGCTTTAATTTCCCATTAGTCCAAATGAGTGACAAACAAGTGTTATAGAAAAATTCTCAAATACAATTGAGAAATCGGACTTACATAGTCTATAAGTATGGATCCTTGGCTTTAATTTCCCATTGGTCTAAATGAGTGACAAACAAGTGTTATAGAAAAATTCTCAAATACAATTGAGAAATCGGACTTACATAGTCTATAAGTATGGATACTTGGTTTTAATTTCCCATTGGTCCAAATGAGTGACAAACATAAATGTGCCCACAAATAGCCAAATTCACGTAGAGCTGAACAAAATTTACACAATTTTAATCTTTAAAATTTTATAGAAAAATTCTCAAATACAATTGAGAAATCGGACTTACATAGTCTATAAGTATGGATCCTTGGCTTTAATTTCCCATTAGTCCTAATGAGTGACAAACAAGTGTTATAGAAAAATTCTCAAATACAATTGAGAAATCGGACTTACATAGTCTATAAGTATGGATCCTCGGCTTTAATTTCCCAATGGTCCAAATGAGTGACAAACAAGTGTTATAGAAAAATTCTCAAATACAATTGAGAAATCGGACTTACATAGTCTATAAGTATGGATCCTTGGCTTTAATTTCCCATTAGTCCAAATGAGTGACAAACAAGTGTTATAGAAAAATTCTCAAATACAATTGAGAAATCGGACTTACATAGTCTATAAGTATGGATCCTTGGCTTTAATTTCCCATTGGTCCAAATGAGTGACAAACAAGTGTTATAGAAAAATTCTCAAATACAATTGAGAAATCGGACTTACATAGTCTATAAGTATGGATCCTTGGCTTTAATTTCCCATTAGTCCAAATGAGTGACAAACAAGTGTTATAGAAAAATTCTCAAATACAATTGAGAAATCGGACTTACATAGTCTATAAGTATGGATCCTTGGCTTTAATTTCCCATTGGTCTAAATGAGTGACAAACAAGTGTTATAGAAAAATTCTCAAATACAATTGAGAAATCGGACTTACATAGTCTATAAGTATGGATCCTTGGTTTTAATTTCCCATTGGTCCAAATGAGTGACAAACATAAATGTGCCCACAAATAGCCAAATTCACGTAGAGCTGAACAAAATTTACACAATTTTAATCTTTAAAATTTTATAGAAAAATTCTCAAATACAATTGAGAAATCGGACTTACATAGTCTATAAGTATGGATCCTCGGCTTTAATTTCCCAATGGTCCAAATGAGTGACAAACAAGTGTTATAGAAAAATTCTCAAATACAATTGAGAAATCGGACTTACATAGTCTATAAGTATGGATCCTTGGCTTTAATTTCCCATTAGTCCAAATGAGTGACAAACAAGTGTTATAGAAAAATTCTCAAATACAATTGAGAAATCGGACTTACATAGTCTATAAGTATGGATCCTTGGCTTTAATTTCCCATTGGTTCAAATGAGTGACAAACATAAATGTGCCCACAAATAGCCAAATTCACGTAGAGCTGAACAAAATTTACACAATTTTAATCTTTAAAATTTTATAGAAAAATTCTCAAATACAATTGAGAAATCGGACTTACATAGTCTATAAGTATGGATCCTTGGCTTTAATTTCCCATTAGTCCAAATGAGTGACAAACAAGTGTTATAGAAAAATTCTCAAATACAATTGAGAAATCGGACTTACATAGTCTATAAGTATGGATCCTTGGCTTTAATTTCCCATTGGTCTAAATGAGTGACAAACAAGTGTTATAGAAAAATTCTCAAATACAATTGAGAAATCGGACTTACATAGTCTATAAGTATGGATCCTTGGCTTTAATTTCCCATTGGTCCAAATGAGTGACAAACATAAATGTGCCCACAAATAGCCAAATTCACGTAGAGCTGAACAAAATTTACACAATTTTAATCTTTAAAATTTTATAGAAAAATTCTCAAATACAATTGAGAAATCGGACTTACATAGTCTATAAGTATGGATCCTTGGCTTTAATTTCCCATTAGTCCTAATGAGTGACAAACAAGTGTTATAGAAAAATTCTCAAATACAATTGAGAAATCGGACTTACATAGTCTATAAGTATGGATCCTTGGCTTTAATTTCCCAATGGTCCAAATGAGTGACAAACAAGTGTTATAGAAAAATTCTCAAATACAATTGAGAAATCGGACTTACATAGTCTATAAGTATGGATCCTTGGCTTTAATTTCCCAATGGTCCAAATGAGTGACAAACAAGTGTTATAGAAAAATTCTCAAATACAATTGAGAAATCGGACTTACATAGTCTATAAGTATGGATCCTTGGCTTTAATTTCCCATTGGTCCAAATGAGTGACAAACATAAATGTGCCCACAAATAGCCAAATTCACGTAGAGGTGAACAAAATTTACACAATTTTAATCTTTAAAATTTTATAGAAAAATTCTCAAATACAATTGAGAAATCGGACTTATATAGTCTATAAGTATGGATCCTTGGCTTTAATTTCCCATTAGTCCAAATGAGTGACAAACAAGTGTTATAGAAAAATTCTCAAATACAATTGAGAAATCGCACTTACATAGTCTATAAGTATGGATCCTTGGCTTTAATTTCCCATTGGTCCAAATGAGTGACAAACATAAATGTGCCCACAAATAACCAAATTCACGTAGAGCTGAACAAAATTTACACAATTTTAATCTTTAAAATTTTATAGAAAAATTCTCAAATACAATTGAGAAATCGGACTTACATAGTCTATAAGTATGGATCCTTGGCTTTAATTTCCCATTGGTCCAAATGAGTGACAAACATAAATGTGCCCACAAATAGCCAAATTCACGTAGAGCTGAACAAAATTTACACAATTTTAATCTTTAAAATTTTATAGAAAAATTCTCAAATACAATTGAGAAATCGGACTTACATAGTCTATAAGTATGGATCCTTGGCTTTAATTTCCCATTAGTCCAAATGAGTGACAAACAAGTGTTATAGAAAAATTCTCAAATACAATTGAGAAATCGGACTTACATAGTCTATAAGTATGGATCCTTGGCTTTAATTTCCCATTGGTCTAAATGAGTGACAAACAAGTGTTATAGAAAAATTCTCAAATACAATTGAGAAATCGGACTTACATAGTCTATAAGTATGGATCCTTGGCTTTAATTTCCCATTGGTCCAAATGAGTGACAAACATAAATGTGCCCACAAATAGCCAAATTCACGTAGAGCTGAACAAAATTTACACAATTTTAATCTTTAAAATTTTATAGAAAAATTCTCAAATACAATTGAGAAATCGGACTTACATAGTCTATAAGTATGGATCCTTGGCTTTAATTTCCCATTAGTCCAAATGAGTGACAAACAAGTGTTATAGAAAAATTCTCAAATACAATTGAGAAATCGGACTTACATAGTCTATAAGTATGGATCCTTGGCTTTAATTTCCCATTGGTCCAAATGAGTGACAAACATAAATGTGCCCACAAATAGCCAAATTCACGTAGAGCTGAACAAAATTTACACAATTTTAATCTTTAAAATTTTATAGAAAAATTCTCAAATACAATTGAGAAATCGGACTTACATAGTCTATAAGTATGGATCCTTGGCTTTAATTTCCCATTGGTCTAAATGAGTGACAAACAAGTGTTATAGAAAAATTCTCAAATACAATTGAGAAATCGGACTTACATAGTCTATAAGTATGGATCCTTGGCTTTAATTTCCCATTGGTCTAAATGAGTGACAAACAAGTGTTATAGAAAAATTCTCAAATACAATTGAGAAATCGGACTTACATAGTCTATAAGTATGGATCCTTGGCTTTAATTTCCCATTGGTCCAAATGAGTGACAAACAAGTGTTATAGAAAAATTCTCAAATACAATTGAGAAATCGGACTTACATAATCTATAAGTATGGATCCTTGGCTTTAATTTCCCATTGGTCCAAATGAGTGACAAACAAGTGTTATAGAAAAATTCTCAAATACAATTGAGAAATCGGACTTACATAGTCTATAAGTATGGATCCTTGGCTTTAATTTCCCATTGGTCTAAATAAGTGACAAACAAGTGTTATAGAAAAATTCTCAAATACAATTGAGAAATCGGACTTACATAGTCTATAAGTATGTATCCTTGGCTTTAATTTCCCAATGGTCCAAATGAGTGACAAACAAGTGTTATAGAAAAATTCTCAAATACAATTGAGAAATCGGACTTACATAGTCTATAAGTATGGATCCTTGGCTTTAATTTCCCATTGGTCCAAATGAGTGACAAACAAGTGTTATAGAAAAATTCTCAAATACAATTGAGAAATCGGACTTACATAGTCTATAAGTATGGATCCTTGGCTTTAATTACCCATTGGTCCAAATGAGTGACAAACAAGTGTTATTGAAAAATTCTCAAATACAATTGAGAAATCGGACTTACATAGTCTATAAGTATGGATCCTTGGCTTTAATTTCCCATTGGTCCAAATGAGTGACAAACAAGTGTTATAGAAAAATTCTCAAATACAATTGAGAAATCGGACTTACATAGTCTATAAGTATGGATCCTTGGCTTTAATTACCCATTGGTCCAAATGAGTGACAAACAAGTGTTATTGAAAAATTCTCAAATACAATTGAGAAATCGGACTTACATAGTCTATAAGTATGGATCCTTGGCTTTAATTTCCCATTGGTCTAAATGAGTGACAAACAAGTGTTATTGAAAAATTCTCAAATACAATTGAGAAATCGGACTTACATAGTCTATAAGTATGGATCCTTGGCTTTAATTTCCCATTGGTCCAAATGAGTGACAAACAAGTGTTATAGAAAAATTCTCAAATACAATTGAGAAATCGGACTTACATAGTCTATAAGTATGGATCCTTGGCTTTAATTTCCCATTGGTCCAAATGAGTGACAAACAAGTGTTATAGAAAAATTCTCAAATACAATTGAGAAATCGGACTTACATAGTCTATAAGTATGGATCCTTGGCTTTAATTTCCCATTGGTCCAAATGAGTGACAAACAAGTGTTATAGAAAAATTCTCAAATACAATTGAGAAATCGGACTTACATAGTCTATAAGTATGTATCCTTGGCTTTAATTTCCCAATGGTCCAAATGAGTGACAAACAAGTGTTATAGAAAAATTCTCAAATACAATTGAGAAATCGGACTTACATAGTCTATAAGTATGTATCCTTGGCTTTAATTTCCCATTGGTCCAAATGAGTGACAAACAAGTGTTATAGAAAAATTCTCAAATACAATTGAGAAATCGGACTTACATAGTCTATAAGTATGGATCCTTGGCTTTAATTTCCCATTGGTCCAAATGAGTGACAAACAAGTGTTATAGAAAAATTCTCAAATACAATTGAGAAATCGGACTTACATAGTCTATAAGTATGGATCCTTGGCTTTAATTTCCCATTGGTCCAAATGAGTGACAAACAAGTGTTATAGAAAAATTCTCAAATACAATTGAGAAATCGGACTTACATAGTCTATAAGTATGGATCCTTGGCTTTAATTTCCCATTGGTCCAAATGAGTGACAAACAAGTGTTATAGAAAAATTCTCAAATACAATTGAGAAATCGGACTTACATAGTCTATAAGTATGGATCCTTGGCTTTAATTACCCATTGGTCCAAATGAGTGACAAACAAGTGTTATTGAAAAATTCTCAAATACAATTGAGAAATCGGACTTACATAGTCTATAAGTATGGATCCTTGGCTTTAATTTCCCATTGGTCTAAATGAGTGACAAACAAGTGTTATTGAAAAATTCTCAAATACAATTGAGAAATCGGACTTACATAGTCTATAAGTATGGATCCTTGGCTTTAATTTCCCATTGGTCGAAATGAGTGACAAACAAGTGTTATAGAAAAATTCTCAAATACAATTGAGAAATCGGACTTACATAGTCTATAAGTATGGATCCTTGGCTTTAATTACCCATTGGTCCAAATGAGTGACAAACAAGTGTTATTGAAAAATTCTCAAATACAATTGAGAAATCGGACTTACATAGTCTATAAGTATGGATCCTTGGCTTTAATTTCCCATTGGTCCAAATGAGTGACAAACAAGTGTTATAGAAAAATTCTCAAATACAATTGAGAAATCGGACTTACATAGTCTATAAGTATGTATCCTTGGCTTTAATTTCCCAATGGTCCAAATGAGTGACAAACAAGTGTTATAGAAAAATTCTCAAATACAATTGAGAAATCGGACTTACATAGTCTATAAGTATGGATCCTTGGCTTTAATTTCCCATTGGTCCAAATGAGTGACAAACAAGTGTTATAGAAAAATTCTCAAATACAATTGAGAAATCGGACTTACATAGTCTATAAGTATGGATCCTTGGCTTTAATTTCCCATTGGTCCAAATGAGTGACAAACAAGTGTTATAGAAAAATTCTCAAATACAATTGAGAAATCGGACTTACATAGTCTATAAGTATGGATCCTTGGCTTTAATTTCCCATTGGTCCAAATGAGTGACAAACAAGTGTTATAGAAAAATTCTCAAATACAATTGAGAAATCGGACTTACATAGTCTATAAGTATGGATCCTTGGCTTTAATTACCCATTGGTCCAAATGAGTGACAAACAAGTGTTATTGAAAAATTCTCAAATACAATTGAGAAATCGGACTTACATAGTCTATAAGTATGGATCCTTGGCTTTAATTTCCCATTGGTCTAAATGAGTGACAAACAAGTGTTATTGAAAAATTCTCAAATACAATTGAGAAATCGGACTTACATAGTCTATAAGTATGGATCCTTGGCTTTAATTTCCCATTGGTCGAAATGAGTGACAAACAAGTGTTATAGAAAAATTCTCAAATACAATTGAGAAATCGGACTTACATAGTCTATAAGTATGGATCCTTGGCTTTAATTACCCATTGGTCCAAATGAGTGACAAACAAGTGTTATTGAAAAATTCTCAAATACAATTGAGAAATCGGACTTACATAGTCTATAAGTATGGATCCTTGGCTTTAATTTCCCATTGGTCCAAATGAGTGACAAACAAGTGTTATAGAAAAATTCTCAAATACAATTGAGAAATCGGACTTACATAGTCTATAAGTATGGATCCTTGGCTTTAATTTCCCATTGGTCGAAATGAGTGACAAACAAGTGTTATAGAAAAATTCTCAAATACAATTGAGAAATCGGACTTACATAGTCTATAAGTATGGATCCTTGGCTTTAATTACCCATTGGTCCAAATGAGTGACAAACAAGTGTTATTGAAAAATTCTCAAATACAATTGAGAAATCGGACTTACATAGTCTATAAGTATGGATCCTTGGCTTTAATTTCCCATTGGTCTAAATGAGTGACAAACAAGTGTTATAGAAAAATTCTCAAATACAATTGAGAAATCGGACTTACATAGTCTATAAGTATGGATCCTTGGCTTTAATTTCCCATTGGTCCAAATGAGTGACAAACAAGTGTTATAGAAAAATTCTCAAATACAATTGAGAAATCGGACTTACATAGTCTATAAGTATGGATCCTTGGCTTTAATTTCCCATTGGTCCAAATGAGTGACAAACATAAATGTGCCCACAAATAGCCAAATTCACGTAGAGCTGAACAAAATTTACACAATTTTAATCTTTAAAATTTTATAGAAAAATTCTCAAATACAATTGAGAAATCGGACTTACATAGTCTATAAGTATGGATCCTTAGCTTTAATTTCCCATTGGTCCAAATGAGTGACAAACATATATGTGCCCACAAATAGCCAAATTCACGTAGAGCTGAACAAAATTTACACAATTTTAATCTTTAAAATTTTATAGAAAAATTCTCAAATATAATTGAGAAATCGGACTTACATAGTCTATAAGTATGGATCCTTGGCTTTAATTTCCCATTGGTCCAAATGAGTGACAAACAAGTGTTATAGAAAAATTCTCAAATACAATTGAGAAATCGGACTTACATAGTCTATAAGTATGGATCCTTGGCTTTAATTTCCCATTGGTCCAAATGAGTGACAAACAAGTGTTATAGAAAAATTCTCAAATACAATTGAGAAATCGGACTTACATAGTCTATAAGTATGGATCCTTGGCTTTAATTTCCCATTGGTCCAAATGAGTGACAAACAAGTGTTATAGAAAAATTCTCAAATACAATTGAGAAATCGGACTTACATAGTCTATAAGTATGGATCCTTGGCTTTAATTACCCATTGGTCCAAATGAGTGACAAACAAGTGTTATTGAAAAATTCTCAAATACAATTGAGAAATCGGACTTACATAGTCTATAAGTATGGATCCTTGGCTTTAATTTCCCATTGGTCTAAATGAGTGACAAACAAGTGTTATTGAAAAATTCTCAAATACAATTGAGAAATCGGACTTACATAGTCTATAAGTATGGATCCTTGGCTTTAATTTCCCATTGGTCCAAATGAGTGACAAACAAGTGTTATAGAAAAATTCTCAAATACAATTGAGAAATCGGACTTACATAGTCTATAAGTATGGATCCTTGGCTTTAATTTCCCATTGGTCCAAATGAGTGACAAACAAGTGTTATAGAAAAATTCTCAAATACAATTGAAAAATCGGACTTACATAGTCTATAAGTATGGATCCTTGGCTTTAATTTCCCATTGGTCCAAATGAGTGACAAACATAAATGTGCCCACAAATAGCCAAATTCACGTAGAGCTGAACAAAATTTACACAATTTTAATCTTTAAAATTTTATAGAAAAATTCTCAAATACAATTGAGAAATCGGACTTACATAGTCTATAAGTATGGATCCTTAGCTTTAATTTCCCATTGGTCCAAATGAGTGACAAACATAAATGTGCCCACAAATAGCCAAATTCACGTAGAGCTGAACAAAATTTACACAATTTTAATCTTTAAAATTTTATAGAAAAATTCTCAAATACAATTGAGAAATCGGACTTACATAGTCTATAAGTATGGATCCTTGGCTTTAATTTCCCATTGGTCGAAATGAGTGACAAACAAGTGTTATAGAAAAATTCTCAAATACAATTGAGAAATCGGACTTACATAGTCTATAAGTATGGATCCTTGGCTTTAATTACCCATTGGTCCAAATGAGTGACAAACAAGTGTTATTGAAAAATTCTCAAATACAATTGAGAAATCGGACTTACATAGTCTATAAGTATGGATCCTTAGCTTTAATTTCCCATTGGTCCAAATGAGTGACAAACATAAATGTGCCCACAAATAGCCAAATTCACGTAGAGCTGAACAAAATTTACACAATTTTAATCTTTAAAATTTTATAGAAAAATTCTCAAATACAATTGAGAAATCGGACTTACATAGTCTATAAGTATGGATCCTTGGCTTTAATTTCCCATTGGTCGAAATGAGTGACAAACAAGTGTTATAGAAAAATTCTCAAATACAATTGAGAAATCGGACTTACATAGTCTATAAGTATGGATCCTTGGCTTTAATTACCCATTGGTCCAAATGAGTGACAAACAAGTGTTATTGAAAAATTCTCAAATACAATTGAGAAATCGGACTTACATAGTCTATAAGTATGGATCCTTGGCTTTAATTTCCCATTGGTCTAAATGAGTGACAAACAAGTGTTATTGAAAAATTCTCAAATACAATTGAGAAATCGGACTTACATAGTCTATAAGTATGGATCCTTGGCTTTAATTTCCCATTGGTCCAAATGAGTGACAAACAAGTGTTATAGAAAAATTCTCAAATACAATTGAGAAATCGGACTTACATAGTCTATAAGTATGGATCCTTGGCTTTAATTTCCCATTGGTCCAAATGAGTGACAAACAAGTGTTATAGAAAAATTCTCAAATACAATTGAGAAATCGGACTTACATAGTCTATAAGTATGGATCCTTGGCTTTAATTTCCCATTGGTCCAAATGAGTGACAAACAAGTGTTATAGAAAAATTCTCAAATACAATTGAGAAATCGGACTTACATAGTCTATAAGTATGGATCCTTGGCTTTAATTACCCATTGGTCCAAATGAGTGACAAACAAGTGTTATAGAAAAATTCTCAAATACAATTGAGAAATCGGACTTACATAGTCTATAAGTATGGATCCTTGGCTTTAATTTCCCATTGGTCGAAATGAGTGACAAACAAGTGTTATAGAAAAATTCTCAAATACAATTGAGAAATCGGACTTACATAGTCTATAAGTATGGATCCTTGGCTTTAATTTCCCATTGGTCCAAATGAGTGACAAACAAGTGTTATAGAAAAATTCTCAAATACAATTGAGAAATCGGACTTACATAGTCTATAAGTATGGATCCTTGGCTTTAATTTCCCATTGGTCGAAATGAGTGACAAACAAGTGTTATAGAAAAATTCTCAAATACAATTGAGAAATCGGACTTACATAGTCTATAAGTATGGATCCTTGGCTTTAATTACCCATTGGTCCAAATGAGTGACAAACAAGTGTTATTGAAAAATTCTCAAATACAATTGAGAAATCGGACTTACATAGTCTATAAGTATGGATCCTTGGCTTTAATTTCCCATTGGTCTAAATGAGTGACAAACAAGTGTTATTGAAAAATTCTCAAATACAATTGAGAAATCGGACTTACATAGTCTATAAGTATGGATCCTTGGCTTTAATTTCCCATTGGTCCAAATGAGTGACAAACAAGTGTTATAGAAAAATTCTCAAATACAATTGAGAAATCGGACTTACATAGTCTATAAGTATGGATCCTTGGCTTTAATTTCCCATTGGTCCAAATGAGTGACAAACAAGTGTTATAGAAAAATTCTCAAATACAATTGAGAAATCGGACTTACATAGTCTATAAGTATGGATCCTTGGCTTTAATTTCCCATTGGTCCAAATGAGTGACAAACATAAATGTGCCCACAAATAGCCAAATTCACGTAGAGCTGAACAAAATTTACACAATTTTAATCTTTAAAATTTTATAGAAAAATTCTCAAATACAATTGAGAAATCGGACTTACATAGTCTATAAGTATGGATCCTTGGCTTTAATTTCTCATTGGTCTAAATGAGTGACAAACAAGTGTTATAGAAAAATTCTCAAATACAATTGAGAAATCGGACTTACATAGTCTATAAGTATGGATCCTTGGCTTTAATTTCCCATTGGTCCAAATGAGTGACAAACATAAATGTGCCCACAAATAGCCAAATTCACGTAGAGCTGAACAAAATTTACACAATTTTAAACTTTAAAATTTTATAGAAAAATTCTCAAATACAATTGAGAAATCGGACTTACATAGTCTATAAGTATGGATCCTTGGCTTTAATTTCCCATTGGTCCAAATGAGTGACAAACAAGTGATATAGAAAAATTCTCAAATACAATTGAGAAATCGGACTTACATAGTCTATAAGTATGGATCCTTGGCTTTAATTTCTCATTGGTCTAAATGAGTGACAAACAAGTGTTATAGAAAAATTCTCAAATACAATTGAGAAATCGGACTTACATAGTCTATAAGTATGGATCCTTGGCTTTAATTTCCCATTGGTCCAAATGAGTGACAAACATAAATGTGCCCACAAATAGCCAAATTCACGTAGAGCTGAACAAAATTTACACAATTTTAATCTTTAAAATTTTATAGAAAAATTCTCAAATACAATTGAGAAATCGGACTTACATAGTCTATAAGTATGGATCCTTGGCTTTAATTTCTCATTGGTCTAAATGAGTGACAAACAAGTGTTATAGAAAAATTCTCAAATACAATTGAGAAATCGGACTTACATAGTCTATAAGTATGGATCCTTGGTTTTAATTTCTCATTGGTCTAAATGAGTGACAAACAAGTGTTATAGAAAAATTCTCAAATACAATTGAGAAATCGGACTTACATAGTCTATAAGTATGGATCCTTGGCTTTAATTTCCCATTGGTCCAAATGAGTGACAAACAAGTGTTATAGAAAAATTCTCAAATACAATTGAGAAATCGGACTTACATAGTCTATAAGTATGGATCCTTGTCTTTAATTTCCCATTGGTCCAAATGAGTGACAAACATAAATGTGCCAACAAATAGCCAAATTCACGTAAAGCTGAACAAAATTTACACAATTTTAATCTTTAAAATTTTATAGAAAAATTCTCAAATACAATTGAGAAATCGGACTTACATAGTCTATAAGTATGGATCCTTGGCTTTAATTTCCCATTGGTCCAAATGAGTGACAAACAAGTGTTATAGAAAAATTCTCAAATACAATTGAGAAATCGGACTTACATAGTCTATAAGTATGGATCCTTGGCTTTAATTTCCCATTGGTCCAAATGAGTGACAAACAAGTGATATAGAAAAATTCTCAAATACAATTGAGAAATCGGACTTACATAGTCTATAAGTATGGATCCTTGGCTTTAATTTCTCATTGGTCTAAATGAGTGACAAACAAGTGTTATAGAAAAATTCTCAAATACAATTGAGAAATCGGACTTACATAGTCTATAAGTATGGATCCTTGGCTTTAATTTCCCATTGGTCCAAATGAGTGACAAACAAGTGTTATAGAAAAATTCTCAAATACAATTGAGAAATCGGACTTACATAGTCTATAAGTATGGATCCTTGGCTTTAATTTCCCATTGGTCCAAATGAGTGACAAACAAGTGATATAGAAAAATTCTCAAATACAATTGAGAAATCGGACTTACATAGTCTATAAGTATGGATCCTTGGCTTTAATTTCTCATTGGTCTAAATGAGTGACAAACAAGTGTTATAGAAAAATTCTCAAATACAATTGAGAAATCGGACTTACATAGTCTATAAGTATGGATCCTTGGCTTTAATTTCTCATTGGTCTAAATGAGTGACAAACAAGTGTTATAGAAAAATTCTCAAATACAATTGAGAAATCGGACTTACATAGTCTATAAGTATGTATCCTTGGCTTTAATTTCCCATTGGTCCAAATGAGTGACAAACAAGTGTTATAGAAAAATTCTCAAATACAATTGAGAAATCGGACTTACATAGTCTATAAGTATGGATCCTTGGCTTTAATTTCCCATTGGTCCAAATGAGTGACAAACATAAATGTGCCCACAAATAGCCAAATTCACGTAGAGCTGAACAAAATTTACACAATTTTAATCTTTAAAATTTTATAGAAAAATTCTCAAATACAATTGAGAAATCGGACTTACATAGTCTATAAGTATGGATCCTTGGCTTTAATTTCCTATTGGTCCAAATGAGTGACAAACAAGTGTTATAGAAAAATTCTCAAATACAATTGAGAAATCGGACTTACATAGTCTATAAGTATGGATCCTTGGCTTTAATTTCCCATTGGTCTAAATGAGTGACAAACAAGTGTTATAGAAAAATTCTCAAATACAATTGAGAAATCGGACTTACATAGTCTATAAGTATGTATCCTTGGCTTTAATTTCCCATTGGTCCAAATGAGTGACAAACAAGTGTTATAGAAAAATTCTCAAATACAATTGAGAAATCGGACTTACATAGTCTATAAGTATGGATCCTTGGCTTTAATTTCCCATTGGTCTAAATGAGTGACAAACAAGTGTTATAGAAAAATTCTCAAATACAATTGAGAAATCGGACTTACATAGTCTATAAGTATGTATCCTTGGCTTTAATTTCCCATTGGTCCAAATGAGTGACAAACAAGTGTTATAGAAAAATTCTCAAATACAATTGAGAAATCGGACTTACATAGTCTATAAGTATGGATCCTTGGCTTTAATTTCCCATTGGTCTAAATGAGTGACAAACAAGTGTTATAGAAAAATTCTCAAATACAATTGAGAAATCGGACTTACATAGTCTATAAGTATGTATCCTTGGCTTTAATTTCCCATTGGTCCAAATGAGTGACAAACAAGTGTTATAGAAAAATTCTCAAATACAATTGAGAAATCGGACTTACATAGTCTATAAGTATGGATCCTTGGCTTTAATTTCCTATTGGTCCAAATGAGTGACAAACAAGTGTTATAGAAAAATTCTCAAATACAATTGAGAAATCGGACTTACATAGTCTATAAGTATGGATCCTTGGCTTTAATTTCCCATTGGTCTAAATGAGTGACAAACAAGTGTTATAGAAAAATTCTCAAATACAATTGAGAAATCGGACTTACATAGTCTATAAGTATGTATCCTTGGCTTTAATTTCCCATTGGTCCAAATGAGTGACAAACAAGTGTTATAGAAAAATTCTCAAATACAATTGAGAAATCGGACTTACATAGTCTATAAGTATGGATCCTTGGCTTTAATTTCCCATTGGTCCAAATGAGTGACAAACAAGTGATATAGAAAAATTCTCAAATACAATTGAGAAATCGGACTTACATAGTCTATAAGTATGGATCCTTGGCTTTAATTTCTCATTGGTCTAAATGAGTGACAAACAAGTGTTATAGAAAAATTCTCAAATACAATTGAGAAATCGGACTTACATAGTCTATAAGTATGGATCCTTGGCTTTAATTTCCCATTGGTCCAAATGAGTGACAAACATAAATGTGCCCACAAATAGCCAAATTCACGTAGAGCTGAACAAAATTTACACAATTTTAATCTTTAAAATTTTATAGAAAAATTCTCAAATACAATTGAGAAATCGGACTTACATAGTCTATAAGTATGGATCCTTGGTTTTAATTTCTCATTGGTCTAAATGAGTGACAAACAAGTGTTATAGAAAAATTCTCAAATACAATTGAGAAATCGGACTTACATAGTCTATAAGTATGGATCCTTGGCTTTAATTTCCCATTGGTCCAAATGAGTGACAAACAAGTGATATAGAAAAATTCTCAAATACAATTGAGAAATCGGACTTACATAGTCTATAAGTATGGATCCTTGGCTTTAATTTCTCATTGGTCTAAATGAGTGACAAACAAGTGTTATAGAAAAATTCTCAAATACAATTGAGAAATCGGACTTACATAGTCTATAAGTATGGATCCTTGGCTTTAATTTCCCATTGGTCCAAATGAGTGACAAACATAAATGTGCCCACAAATAGCCAAATTCACGTAGAGCTGAACAAAATTTACACAATTTTAATCTTTAAAATTTTATAGAAAAATTCTCAAATACAATTGAGAAATCGGACTTACATAGTCTATAAGTATGGATCCTTGGCTTTAATTTCTCATTGGTCTAAATGAGTGACAAACAAGTGTTATAGAAAAATTCTCAAATACAATTGAGAAATCGGACTTACATAGTCTATAAGTATGTATCCTTGGCTTTAATTTCCCATTGGTCCAAATGAGTGACAAACAAGTGTTATAGAAAAATTCTCAAATACAATTGAGAAATCGGACTTACATAGTCTATAAGTATGGATCCTTGGCTTTAATTTCCCATTGGTCCAAATGAGTGACAAACATAAATGTGCCCACAAATAGCCAAATTCACGTAGAGCTGAACAAAATTTACACAATTTTAATCTTTAAAATTTTATAGAAAAATTCTCAAATACAATTGAGAAATCGGACTTACATAGTCTATAAGTATGGATCCTTGGTTTTAATTTCTCATTGGTCTAAATGAGTGACAAACAAGTGTTATAGAAAAATTCTCAAATACAATTGAGAAATCGGACTTACATAGTCTATAAGTATGGATCCTTGGTTTTAATTTCTCATTGGTCTAAATGAGTGACAAACAAGTGTTATAGAAAAATTCTCAAATACAATTGAGAAATCGGACTTACATAGTCTATAAGTATGGATCCTTGGCTTTAATTTCCCATTGGTCTAAATGAGTGACAAACAAGTGTTATAGAAAAATTCTCAAATACAATTGAGAAATCGGACTTACATAGTCTATAAGTATGGATCCTTGGTTTTAATTTCTCATTGGTCTAAATGAGTGACAAACAAGTGTTATAGAAAAATTCTCAAATACAATTGAGAAATCGGACTTACATAGTCTATAAGTATGGATCCTTGGCTTTAATTTCCCATTGGTCCAAATGAGTGACAAACAAGTGATATAGAAAAATTCTCAAATACAATTGAGAAATCGGACTTACATAGTCTATAAGTATGGATCCTTGGCTTTAATTTCTCATTGGTCTAAATGAGTGACAAACAAGTGTTATAGAAAAATTCTCAAATACAATTGAGAAATCGGACTTACATAGTCTATAAGTATGGATCCTTGGCTTTAATTTCCCATTGGTCCAAATGAGTGACAAACATAAATGTGCCCACAAATAGCCAAATTCACGTAGAGCTGAACAAAATTTACACAATTTTAATCTTTAAAATTTTATAGAAAAATTCTCAAATACAATTGAGAAATCGGACTTACATAGTCTATAAGTATGGATCCTTGGTTTTAATTTCTCATTGGTCTAAATGAGTGACAAACAAGTGTTATAGAAAAATTCTCAAATACAATTGAGAAATCGGACTTACATAGTCTATAAGTATGGATCCTTGGCTTTAATTTCCCATTGGTCCAAATGAGTGACAAACATAAATGTGCCCACAAATAGCCAAATTCACGTAGAGCTGAACAAAATTTACACAATTTTAATCTTTAAAATTTTATAGAAAAATTCTCAAATACAATTGAGAAATCGGACTTACATAGTCTATAAGTATGGATCCTTGGTTTTAATTTCTCATTGGTCTAAATGAGTGACAAACAAGTGTTATAGAAAAATTCTCAAATACAATTGAGAAATCGGACTTACATAGTCTATAAGTATGGATCCTTCCTTGGCTTTAATTTCCCATTGGTCCAAATGAGTGACAAACATAAATGTGCCCACAAATAGCCAAATTCACGTAGAGCTGAACAAAATTTACACAATTTTAATCTTTAAAATTTTATAGAAAAATTCTCAAATACAATTGAGAAATCGGACTTACATAGTCTATAAGTATGGATCCTTGGTTTTAATTTCTCATTGGTCTAAATGAGTGACAAACAAGTGTTATAGAAAAATTCTCAAATACAATTGAGAAATCGGACTTACATAGTCTATAAGTATGGATCCTTGGCTTTAATTTCCCATTGGTCCAAATGAGTGACAAACAAGTGATATAGAAAAATTCTCAAATACAATTGAGAAATCGGACTTACATAGTCTATAAGTATGGATCCTTGGCTTTAATTTCTCATTGGTCTAAATGAGTGACAAACAAGTGTTATAGAAAAATTCTCAAATACAATTGAGAAATCGGACTTACATAGTCTATAAGTATGGATCCTTGGCTTTAATTTCCCATTGGTCCAAATGAGTGACAAACATAAATGTGCCCACAAATAGCCAAATTCACGTAGAGCTGAACAAAATTTACACAATTTTAATCTTTAAAATTTTATAGAAAAATTCTCAAATACAATTGAGAAATCGGACTTACATAGTCTATAAGTATGGATCCTTGGTTTTAATTTCTCATTGGTCTAAATGAGTGACAAACAAGTGTTATAGAAAAATTCTCAAATACAATTGAGAAATCGGACTTACATAGTCTATAAGTATGGATCCTTGGCTTTAATTTCCCATTGGTCCAAATGAGTGACAAACATAAATGTGCCCACAAATAGCCAAATTCACGTAGAGCTGAACAAAATTTACACAATTTTAATCTTTAAAATTTTATAGAAAAATTCTCAAATACAATTGAGAAATCGGACTTACATAGTCTATAAGTATGGATCCTTGGTTTTAATTTCTCATTGGTCTAAATGAGTGACAAACAAGTGTTATAGAAAAATTCTCAAATACAATTGAGAAATCGGACTTACATAGTCTATAAGTATGGATCCTTCCTTGGCTTTAATTTCCCATTGGTCCAAATGAGTGACAAACATAAATGTGCCCACAAATAGCCAAATTCACGTAGAGCTGAACAAAATTTACACAATTTTAATCTTTAAAATTTTATAGAAAAATTCTCAAATACAATTGAGAAATCGGACTTACATAGTCTATAAGTATGGATCCTTGGTTTTAATTTCTCATTGGTCTAAATGAGTGACAAACAAGTGTTATAGAAAAATTCTCAAATACAATTGAGAAATCGGACTTACATAGTCTATAAGTATGGATCCTTGGCTTTAATTTCCCATTGGTCCAAATGAGTGACAAACATAAATGTGCCCACAAATAGCCAAATTCACGTAGAGCTGAACAAAATTTACACAATTTTAATCTTTAAAATTTTATAGAAAAATTCTCAAATACAATTGAGAAATCGGACTTACATAGTCTATAAGTATGGATCCTTGGCTTTAATTTCTCATTGGTCTAAATGAGTGACAAACAAGTGTTATAGAAAAATTCTCAAATACAATTGAGAAATCGGACTTACATAGTCTATAAGTATGGATCCTTGGCTTTAATTTCCCATTGGTCCAAATGAGTGACAAACAAGTGTTATAGAAAAATTCTCAAATCCAATTGAGAAATCGGACTTACATAGTCTATAAGTATGGATCCTTGGCTTTAATTTCCCATTGGTCCAAATGAGTGACAAACAAGTGATATAGAAAAATTCTCAAATACAATTGAGAAATCGGACTTACATAGTCTATAAGTATGGATCCTTGGCTTTAATTTCTCATTGGTCTAAATGAGTGACAAACAAGTGTTATAGAAAAATTCTCAAATACAATTGAGAAATCGGACTTACATAGTCTATAAGTATGGATCCTTGGCTTTAATTTCTCATTGGTCTAAATGAGTGACAAACAAGTGTTATAGAAAAATTCTCAAATACAATTGAGAAATCGGACTTACATAGTCTATAAGTATGTATCCTTGGCTTTAATTTCCCATTGGTCCAAATGAGTGACAAACAAGTGTTATAGAAAAATTCTCAAATACAATTGAGAAATCGGACTTACATAGTCTATAAGTATGGATCCTTGGCTTTAATTTCCCATTGGTCCAAATGAGTGACAAACAAGTGTTATAGAAAAATTCTCAAATACAATTGAGAAATCGGACTTACATAGTCTATAAGTATGGATCCTTGGCTTTAATTTCCCATTGGTCCAAATGAGTGACAAACAAGTGATATAGAAAAATTCTCAAATACAATTGAGAAATCGGACTTACATAGTCGATAAGTATGGATCCTTGGCTTTAATTTCTCATTGGTCTAAATGAGTGACAAACAAGTGTTATAGAAAAATTCTCAAATACAATTGAGAAATCGGACTTACATAGTCTATAAGTATGGATCCTTGGTTTTAATTTCTCATTGGTCTAAATGAGTGACAAACAAGTGTTATAGAAAAATTCTCAAATACAATTGAGAAATCGGACTTACATAGTCTATAAGTATGGATCCTTGGCTTTAATTTCCCATTGGTCCAAATGAGTGACAAACATAAATGTGCCCACAAATAGCCAAATTCACGTAGAGCTGAACAAAATTTACACAATTTTAATCTTTAAAATTTTATAGAAAAATTCTCAAATACAATTGAGAAATCGGACTTACATAGTCTATAAGTATGGATCCTTGGCTTTAATTTCTCATTGGTCTAAATGAGTGACAAACAAGTGTTATAGAAAAATTCTCAAATACAATTGAGAAATCGGACTTACATAGTCTATAAGTATGGATCCTTGGTTTTAATTTCTCATTGGTCTAAATGAGTGACAAACAAGTGTTATAGAAAAATTCTCAAATACAATTGAGAAATCGGACTTACATAGTCTATAAGTATGGATCCTTGGCTTTAATTTCCCATTGGTCCAAATGAGTGACAAACATAAATGTGCCCACAAATAGCCAAATTCACGTAGAGCTGAACAAAATTTACACAATTTTAATCTTTAAAATTTTATAGAAAAATTCTCAAATACAATTGAGAAATCGGACTTACATAGTCTATAAGTATGGATCCTTGGCTTTAATTTCTCATTGGTCTAAATGAGTGACAAACAAGTGTTATAGAAAAATTCTCAAATACAATTGAGAAATCGGACTTACATAGTCTATAAGTATGGATCCTTGGTTTTAATTTCTCATTGGTCTAAATGAGTGACAAACAAGTGTTATAGAAAAATTCTCAAATACAATTGAGAAATCGGACTTACATAGTCTATAAGTATGGATCCTTGGCTTTAATTTCCCATTGGTCCAAATGAGTGACAAACATAAATGTGCCCACAAATAGCCAAATTCACGTAGAGCTGAACAAAATTTACACAATTTTAATCTTTAAAATTTTATAGAAAAATTCTCAAATACAATTGAGAAATCGGACTTACATAGTCTATAAGTATGGATCCTTGGCTTTAATTTCTCATTGGTCTAAATGAGTGACAAACAAGTGTTATAGAAAAATTCTCAAATACAATTGAGAAATCGGACTTACATAGTCTATAAGTATGGATCCTTGGCTTTAATTTCTCATTGGTCTAAATGAGTGACAAACAAGTGTTATAGAAAAATTCTCAAATACAATTGAGAAATCGGACTTACATAGTCTATAAGTATGGATCCTTGGCTTTAATTTCCCATTGGTCCAAATGAGTGACAAACAAGTGTTATAGAAAAATTCTCAAATACAATTGAGAAATCGGACTTACATAGTCTATAAGTATGGATCCTTGGCTTTAATTTCCCATTGGTCCAAATGAGTGACAAACAAGTGATATAGAAAAATTCTCAAATACAATTGAGAAATCGGACTTACATAGTCTATAAGTATGGATCCTTGGCTTTAATTTCCCATTGGTCCAAATGAGTGACAAACATAAATGTGCCCACAAATAGCCAAATTCACGTAGAGCTGAACAAAATTTACACAATTTTAATCTTTAAAATTTTATAGAAAAATTCTCAAATACAATTGAGAAATCGGACTTACATAGTCTATAAGTATGGATCCTTGGTTTTAATTTCTCATTGGTCTAAATGAGTGACAAACAAGTGTTATAGAAAAATTCTCAAATACAATTGAGAAATCGGACTTACATAGTCTATAAGTATGGATCCTTGGCTTTAATTTCCCATTGGTCCAAATGAGTGACAAACAAGTGATATAGAAAAATTCTCAAATACAATTGAGAAATCGGACTTACATAGTCTATAAGTATGGATCCTTGGCTTTAATTTCTCATTGGTCTAAATGAGTGACAAACAAGTGTTATAGAAAAATTCTCAAATACAATTGAGAAATCGGACTTACATAGTCTATAAGTATGGATCCTTGGCTTTAATTTCTCATTGGTCTAAATGAGTGACAAACAAGTGTTATAGAAAAATTCTCAAATACAATTGAGAAATCGGACTTACATAGTCTATAAGTATGTATCCTTGGCTTTAATTTCCCATTGGTCCAAATGAGTGACAAACAAGTGTTATAGAAAAATTCTCAAATACAATTGAGAAATCGGACTTACATAGTCTATAAGTATGGATCCTTGGCTTTAATTTCCCATTGGTCCAAATGAGTGACAAACAAGTGTTATAGAAAAATTCTCAAATACAATTGAGAAATCGGACTTACATAGTCTATAAGTATGGATCCTTGGCTTTAATTTCCCATTGGTCCAAATGAGTGACAAACAAGTGATATAGAAAAATTCTCAAATACAATTGAGAAATCGGACTTACATAGTCGATAAGTATGGATCCTTGGCTTTAATTTCTCATTGGTCTAAATGAGTGACAAACAAGTGTTATAGAAAAATTCTCAAATACAATTGAGAAATCGGACTTACATAGTCTATAAGTATGGATCCTTGGTTTTAATTTCTCATTGGTCTAAATGAGTGACAAACAAGTGTTATAGAAAAATTCTCAAATACAATTGAGAAATCGGACTTACATAGTCTATAAGTATGGATCCTTGGCTTTAATTTCCCATTGGTCCAAATGAGTGACAAACATAAATGTGCCCACAAATAGCCAAATTCACGTAGAGCTGAACAAAATTTACACAATTTTAATCTTTAAAATTTTATAGAAAAATTCTCATATACAATTGAGAAATCGGACTTACATAGTCTATAAGTATGGATCCTTGGCTTTAATTTCTCATTGGTCTAAATGAGTGACAAACAAGTGTTATAGAAAAATTCTCAAATACAATTGAGAAATCGGACTTACATAGTCTATAAGTATGGATCCTTGGTTTTAATTTCTCATTGGTCTAAATGAGTGACAAACAAGTGTTATAGAAAAATTCTCAAATACAATTGAGAAATCGGACTTACATAGTCTATAAGTATGGATCCTTGGCTTTAATTTCCCATTGGTCCAAATGAGTGACAAACATAAATGTGCCCACAAATAGCCAAATTCACGTAGAGCTGAACAAAATTTACACAATTTTAATCTTTAAAATTTTATAGAAAAATTCTCAAATACAATTGAGAAATCGGACTTACATAGTCTATAAGTATGGATCCTTGGCTTTAATTTCTCATTGGTCTAAATGAGTGACAAACAAGTGTTATAGAAAAATTCTCAAATACAATTGAGAAATCGGACTTACATAGTCTATAAGTATGGATCCTTGGTTTTAATTTCTCATTGGTCTAAATGAGTGAAAAACAAGTGTTATAGAAAAATTCTCAAATACAATTGAGAAATCGGACTTACATAGTCTATAAGTATGGATCCTTGGCTTTAATTTCCCATTGGTCCAAATGAGTGACAAACATAAATGTGCCCACAAATAGCCAAATTCACGTAGAGCTGAACAAAATTTACACAATTTTAATCTTTAAAATTTTATAGAAAAATTCTCAAATACAATTGAGAAATCGGACTTACATAGTCTATAAGTATGGATCCTTGGCTTTAATTTCTCATTGGTCTAAATGAGTGACAAACAAGTGTTATAGAAAAATTCTCAAATACAATTGAGAAATCGGACTTACATAGTCTATAAGTATGGATCCTTGGCTTTAATTTCTCATTGGTCTAAATGAGTGACAAACAAGTGTTATAGAAAAATTCTCAAATACAATTGAAAAATCGGACTTACATAGTCTATAAGTATGGATCCTTGGCTTTAATTTCCCATTGGTCCAAATGAGTGACAAACAAGTGTTATAGAAAAATTCTCAAATACAATTGAGAAATCGGACTTACATAGTCTATAAGTATGGATCCTTGGCTTTAATTTCCCATTGGTCCAAATGAGTGACAAACAAGTGATATAGAAAAATTCTCAAATACAATTGAGAAATCGGACTTACATAGTCTATAAGTATGGATCCTTGGCTTTAATTTCTCATTGGTCTAAATGAGTGACAAACAAGTGTTATAGAAAAATTCTCAAATACAATTGAGAAATCGGACTTACATAGTCTATAAGTATGGATCCTTGGCTTTAATTTCCCATTGGTCCAAATGAGTGACAAACATAAATGTGCCCACAAATAGCCAAATTCACGTAGAGCTGAACAAAATTTACACAATTTTAATCTTTAAAATTTTATAGAAAAATTCTCAAATACAATTGAGAAATCGGACTTACATAGTCTATAAGTATGGATCCTTGGCTTTAATTTCTCATTGGTCTAAATGAGTGACAAACAAGTGTTATAGAAAAATTCTCAAATACAATTGAGAAATCGGACTTACATAGTCTATAAGTATGGATCCTTGGCTTTAATTTCTCATTGGTCTAAATGAGTGACAAACAAGTGTTATAGAAAAATTCTCAAATACAATTGAGAAATCGGACTTACATAGTCTATAAGTATGGATCCTTGGCTTTAATTTCCCATTGGTCCAAATGAGTGACAAACAAGTGTTATAGAAAAATTCTCAAATACAATTGAGAAATCGGACTTACATAGTCTATAAGTATGGATCCTTGGCTTTAATTTCCCATTGGTCCAAATGAGTGACAAACAAGTGATATAGAAAAATTCTCAAATACAATTGAGAAATCGGACTTACATAGTCTATAAGTATGGATCCTTGGCTTTAATTTCCCATTGGTCCAAATGAGTGACAAACATAAATGTGCCCACAAATAGCCAAATTCACGTAGAGCTGAACAAAATTTACACAATTTTAATCTTTAAAATTTTATAGAAAAATTCTCAAATACAATTGAGAAATCGGACTTACATAGTCTATAAGTATGGATCCTTGGTTTTAATTTCTCATTGGTCTAAATGAGTGACAAACAAGTGTTATAGAAAAATTCTCAAATACAATTGAGAAATCGGACTTACATAGTCTATAAGTATGGATCCTTGGCTTTAATTTCCCATTGGTCCAAATGAGTGACAAACATAAATGTGCCCACAAATAGCCAAATTCACGTAGAGCTGAACAAAATTTACACAATTTTAATCTTTAAAATTTTATAGAAAAATTCTCAAATACAATTGAGAAATCGGACTTACATAGTCTATAAGTATGGATCCTTGGCTTTAATTTCTCATTGGTCTAAATGAGTGACAAACAAGTGTTATAGAAAAATTCTCAAATACAATTGAGAAATCGGACTTACATAGTCTATAAGTATGGATCCTTGGTTTTAATTTCTCATTGGTCTAAATGAGTGACAAACAAGTGTTATAGAAAAATTCTCAAATACAATTGAGAAATCGGACTTACATAGTCTATAAGTATGGATCCTTGGCTTTAATTTCCCATTGGTCCAAATGAGTGACAAACATAAATGTGCCCACAAATAGCCAAATTCACGTAGAGCTGAACAAAATTTACACAATTTTAATCTTTAAAATTTTATAGAAAAATTCTCAAATACAATTGAGAAATCGGACTTACATAGTCTATAAGTATGGATCCTTGGCTTTAATTTCTCATTGGTCTAAATGAGTGACAAACAAGTGTTATAGTAAAATTCTCAAATACAATTGAGAAATCGGACTTACATAGTCTATAAGTATGGATCCTTGGCTTTAATTTCTCATTGGTCTAAATGAGTGACAAACAAGTGTTATAGAAAAATTCTCAAATACAATTGAAAAATCGGACTTACATAGTCTATAAGTATGGATCCTTGGCTTTAATTTCCCATTGGTCCAAATGAGTGACAAACAAGTGTTATAGAAAAATTCTCAAATACAATTGAGAAATCGGACTTACATAGTCTATAAGTATGGATCCTTGGCTTTAATTTCCCATTGGTCCAAATGAGTGACAAACAAGTGATATAGAAAAATTCTCAAATACAATTGAGAAATCGGACTTACATAGTCTATAAGTATGGATCCTTGGCTTTAATTTCTCATTGGTCTAAATGAGTGACAAACAAGTGTTATAGAAAAATTCTCAAATACAATTGAGAAATCGGACTTACATAGTCTATAAGTATGGATCCTTGGCTTTAATTTCTCATTGGTCTAAATGAGTGACAAACAAGTGTTATAGAAAAATTCTCAAATACAATTGAGAAATCGGACTTACATATTCTATAAGTATGTATCCTTGGCTTTAATTTCCCATTGGTCCAAATGAGTGACAAACAAGTGTTATAGAAAAATTCTCAAATACAATTGAGAAATCGGACTTACATAGTCTATAAGTATGGATCCTTGGCTTTAATTTCCCATTTGTCCAAATGAGTGACAAACATAAATGTGCCCACAAATAGCCAAATTCACGTAGAGCTGAACAAAATTTACACAATTTTAATCTTTAAAATTTTATAGAAAAATTCTCAAATACAATTGAGAAATCGGACTTACATAGTCTATAAGTATGGATCCTTGGCTTTAATTTCTCATTGGTCTAAATGAGTGACAAACAAGTGTTATAGAAAAATTCTCAAATACAATTGAGAAATCGGACTTACATAGTCTATAAGTATGGATCCTTGGCTTTAATTTCCCATTGGTCCAAATGAGTGACAAACAAGTGTTATAGAAAAATTCTCAAATACAATTGAGAAATCGGACTTACATAGTCTATAAGTATGTATCCTTGGCTTTAATTTCCCATTGGTCCAAATGAGTGACAAACAAGTGTTATAGAAAAATTCTCAAATACAATTGAAAAAACGGACTTACATAGTCTATAAGTATGGATCCTTGGCTTTAATTTCCCATTGGTCCAAATGAGTGACAAACATAAATGTGCCCACAAATAGCCAAATTCACGTAGAGCTGAACAAAATTTACACAATTTTAATCTTTAAAATTTTATAGAAAAATTCTCATATACAATTGAGAAATCGGACTTACATAGTCTATAAGTATGGATCCTTGGCTTTAATTTCTCATTGGTCTAAATGAGTGACAAACAAGTGTTATAGAAAAATTCTCAAATACAATTGAGAAATCGGACTTACATAGTCTATAAGTATGGATCCTTGGCTTTAATTTCCCATTGGTCCAAATGAGTGACAAACAAGTGTTATAGAAAAATTCTCAAATACAATTGAGAAATCGGACTTACATAGTCTATAAGTATGGATCCTTGGCTTTAATTTCCCATTGGTCCAAATGAGTGACAAACATAAATGTGCCCACAAATAGCCAAATGCACGTAGAGCTGAACAAAATTTACACAATTTTAATCTTTAAAATTTTATAGAAAAATTCTCAAATACAATTGAGAAATCGGACTTACATAGTCTATAAGTATGGATGCTTGGCTTTAATTTCCCATTGGTCCAAATGAGTGACAAACAAGTGTTATAGAAAAATTCTCAAATACAATTGAGAAATCGGACTTACATAGTCTATAAGTATGGATCCTTGGCTTTAATTTCCCATTGGTCCAAATGAGTGACAAACAAGTGTTATAGAAAAATTCTCAAATACAATTGAGAAATCGGACTTACATAGTCTATAAGTATGGATCCTTGGCTTTAATTTCCCATTGGTCCAAATGAGTGACAAACAAGTGTTATAGAAAAATTCTCAAATACAATTGAGAAATCGGACTTACATAGTCTATAAGTATGGATCCTTGGCTTTAATTTCCCATTGGTCCAAATGAGTGACAAACAAGTGTTATAGAAAAATTCTCAAATACAATTGAGAAATCGGACTTACATAGTCTATAAGTATGGATCCTTGGCTTTAATTTCCCATTGGTCCAAATGAGTGACAAACAAGTGTTATAGAAAAATTCTCAAATACAATTGAGAAATCGGACTTACATAGTCTATAAGTATAGATCCTTGGCTTTAATTTCCCATTGGTCCAAATGAGTGACAAACAAGTGTTATAGAAAAATTCTCAAATACAATTGAGAAATCGGACTTACATAGTCTATAAGTATGGATCCTTGGCTTTAATTTCCCATTGGTCCAAATGAGTGACAAACAAGTGTTATAGAAAAATTCTCAAATACAATTGAGAAATCGGACTTACATAGTCTATAAGTATGGATCCTTGGCTTTAATTTCCCATTGGTCCAAATGAGTGACAAACAAGTGTTATAGAAAAATTCTCAAATACAATTGAGAAATCGGACTTACATAGTCTATAAGTATGGATCCTTGGCTTTAATTTCCCATTGGTCCAAATGAGTGACAAACAAGTGTTATAGAAAAATTCTCAAATACAATTGAGAAATCGGACTTACATAGTCTATAAGTATGGATCCTTGGCTTTAATTTCTCATTGGTCCAAATGAGTGACAAACAAGTGTTATAGAAAAATTCTCAAATACAATTGAGAAATCGGACTTACATAGTCTATAAGTATGGATCCTTGGCTTTAATTTCCCATTGGTCCAAATGAGTGACAAACAAGTGTTATAGAAAAATTCTCAAATACAATTGAGAAATCGGACTTACATAGTCTATAAGTATGGATCCTTGGCTTTAATTTCCCATTGGTCCAAATGAGTGACAAACAAGTGTTATAGAAAAATTCTCAAATACAATTGAGAAATCGGACTTACATAGTCTATAAGTATGGATCCTTGGCTTTAATTTCCCATTGGTCCAAATGAGTGACAAACAAGTGTTATAGAAAAATTCTCAAATACAATTGAGAAATCGGACTTACATAGTCTATAAGTATGGATCCTTGGCTTTAATTTCCCATTGGTCCAAATGAGTGACAAACAAGTGTTATAGAAAAATTCTCAAATACAATTGAGAAATCGGACTTACATAGTCTATAAGTATGGATGCTTGGCTTTAATTTCCCATTGGTCCAAATGAGTGACAAACAAGTGTTATAGAAAAATTCTCAAATACAATTGAGAAATCGGACTTACATAGTCTATAAGTATGGATCCTTGGCTTTAATTTCTCATTGGTCTAAATGAGTGACAAACAAGTGTTATAGAAAAATTCTCAAATACAATTGAGAAATCGGACTTACATAGTCTATAAGTATGGATGCTTGGCTTTAATTTCCCATTGGTCCAAATGAGTGACAAACAAGTGTTATAGAAAAATTCTCAAATACAATTGAGAAATCGGACTTACATAGTCTATAAGTATGGATCCTTGGCTTTAATTTCCCATTGGTCCAAATGAGTGACAAACAAGTGTTATAGAAAAATTCTCAAATACAATTGAGAAATCGGACTTACATAGTCTATAAGTATGGATCCTTGGCTTTAATTTCCCATTGGTCCAAATGAGTGACAAACAAGTGTTATAGAAAAATTCTCAAATACAATTGAGAAATCGGACTTACATAGTCTATAAGTATGGATCCTTGGCTTTAATTTCCCATTGGTCCAAATGAGTGACAAACAAGTGTTATAGAAAAATTCTCAAATACAATTGAGAAATCGGACTTACATAGTCTATAAGTATGGATCCTTGGCTTTAATTTCCCATTGGTCCAAATGAGTGACAAACAAGTGTTATAGAAAAATTCTCAAATACAATTGAGAAATCGGACTTACATAGTCTATAAGTATGGATCCTTGGCTTTAATTTCCCATTGGTCCAAATGAGTGACAAACAAGTGTTATAGAAAAATTCTCAAATACAATTGAGAAATCGGACTTACATAGTCTATAAGTATGGATCCTTGGCTTTAATTTCCCATTGGTCCAAATGAGTGACAAACAAGTGTTATAGAAAAATTCTCAAATACAATTGAGAAATCGGACTTACATAGTCTATAAGTATGGATCCTTGGCTTTAATTTCCCATTGGTCCAAATGAGTGACAAACATAAATGTGCCCACAAATAGCCAAATTCACGTAGAGCTGAACAAAATTTACACAATTTTAATCTTTAAAATTTTATAGAAAAATTCTCAAATACAATTGAGAAATCGGACTTACATAGTCTATAAGTATGGATCCTTGGCTTTAATTTCCCATTGGTCCAAATGAGTGACAAACAAGTGTTATAGAAAAATTCTAAAATACAATTGAGAAATCGGACTTACATAGTCTATAAGTATGGATCCTTGGCTTTAATTTCCCATTGGTCCAAATGAGTGACAAACAAGTGTTATAGAAAAATTCTCAAATACAATTGAGAAATCGGACTTACATAGTCTATTAGTATGGATCCTTGGCTTTAATTTCCCATTGGTCCAAATGAGTGACAAACATAAATGTGCCCACAAATAGCCAAATTCACGTAGAGCTGAACAAAATTTACACAATTTTAATCTTTAAAATTTTATAGAAAAATTCTCAAATACAATTGAGAAATCGGACTTACATAGTCTATAAGTATGGATCCTTGGCTTTAATTTCCCATTGGTCCAAATGAGTGACAAACAAGTGTTATAGAAAAATTCTCAAATACAATTGAGAAATCGGACTTACATAGTCTATAAGTATGGATCCTTGGCTTTAATTTCCCATTGGTCCAAATGAGTGACAAACATAAATGTGCCCACAAATAGCCAAATTCACGTAGAGCTGAACAAAATTTACACAATTTTAATCTTTAAAATTTTATAGAAAAATTCTCAAATACAATTGAGAAATCGGACTTACATAGTCTATAAGTATGGATCCTTGGCTTTAATTTCCCATTGGTCCAAATGAGTGACAAACAAGTGTTATAGAAAAATTCTCAAATACAATTGAGAAATCGGACTTACATAGTCTATAAGTATGGATCCTTGGCTTTAATTTCCCATTGGTCCAAATGAGTGACAAACAAGTGTTATAGAAAAATTCTCAAATACAATTGAGAAATCGGACTTACATAGTCTATAAGTATGGATCCTTGGCTTTAATTTCCCATTGGTCCAACTGAGTGACAAACAAGTGTTATAGAAAAATTCTCAAATACAATTGAGAAATCGGACTTACATAGTCTATAAGTATGGATCCTTGGCTTTAATTTCCCATTGGTCCAAATGAGTGACAAACAAGTTTTATAGAAAAATTCTCAAATACAATTGAGAAATCGGACTTACATAGTCTATTAGTATGGATCCTTGGCTTTAATTTCCCATTGGTCCAAATGAGTGACAAACATAAATGTGCCCACAAATAGCCAAATTCACGTAGAGCTGAACAAAATTTACACAATTTTAATCTTTAAAATTTTATAGAAAAATTCTCAAATACAATTGAGAAATCGGACTTACATAGTCTATAAGTATGGATCCTTGGCTTTAATTTCCCATTGGTCCAAATGAGTGACAAACAAGTGTTATAGAAAAATTCTCAAATACAATTGAGAAATCGGACTTACATAGTCTATAAGTATGGATCCTTGGCTTTAATTTCCCATTGGTCCAAATGAGTGACAAACAAGTGTTATAGAAAAATTCTCAAATACAATTGAGAAATCGGACTTACATAGTCTATAAGTATGGATCCTTGGCTTTAATTTCCCATTGGTCCAAATGAGTGACTAACAAGTGTTATAGAAAAATTCTCAAATACAATTGAGAAATCGGACTTACATAGTCTATAAGTATGGATCCTTGGCTTTAATTTCCCATTGGTCCAAATGAGTGACAAACATAAATGTGCCCACAAATAGCCAAATTCACGTAGAGCTGAACAAAATTTACACAATTTTAATCTTTAAAATTTTATAGAAAAATTCTCAAATACAATTGAGAAATCGGACTTACATAGTCTATAAGTATGGATCCTTGGCTTTAATTTCCCATTGGTCCAAATGAGTGACAAACAAGTGTTATAGAAAAATTCTCAAATACAATTGAGAAATCGGACTTACATAGTCTATAAGTATGGATCCTTGGATTTAATTTCCCATTGGTCTAAATGAGTGACAAACAAGTGTTATAGAAAAATTCTCAAATACAATTGAGAAATCGGACTTACATAGTCTATAAGTATGGATCCTTGGCTTTAATTTCCCATTGGTCCAAATGAGTGACAAACAAGTGTTATAGAAAAATTCTCAAATACAATTGAGAAATCGGACTTACATAGTCTATAAGTATGGATCCTTGGCTTTAATTTCTTATTGGTCCAAATGAGTGACAAACAAGTGTTATAGAAAAATTCTCAAATACAATTGAGAAATCGGACTTACATAGTCTATAAGTATGGATCCTTGGCTTTAATTTCCCATTGGTCCAAATGAGTGACAAACAAGTGTTATAGAAAAATTCTCAAATACAATTGAGAAATCGGACTTACATAGTCTATAAGTATGGATCCTTGGCTTTAATTTCTTATTGGTCCAAATGAGTGACAAACAAGTGTTATAGAAAAATTCTCAAATACAATTGAGAAATCGGACTTACATAGTCTATAAGTATGGATCCTTGGCTTTAATTTCCCATTGGTCCAAATGAGTGACAAACAAGTGTTATAGAAAAATTCTCAAATACAATTGAGAAATCGGACTTACATAGTCTATAAGTATGGATCCTTGGCTTTAATTTCCCATTGGTCCAAATGAGTGACAAACAAGTGTTATAGAAAAATTCTCAAATACAATTGAGAAATCGGACTTACATAGTCTATAAGTATGGATCCTTGGCTTTAATTTCTTATTGGTCCAAATGAGTGACAAACAAGTGTTATAGAAAAATTCTCAAATACAATTGAGAAATCGGACTTACATAGTCCATAAGTATGGATCCTTGGCTTTAATTTCCCATTGGTCCAAATGAGTGACAAACAAGTGTTATAGAAAAATTCTCAAATACAATTGAGAAATCAGACTTACATATTGGTCCAAATGAGTGACAAACAAGTGTTATAGAAAAATTCTCAAATACAATTGAGAAATCGGACTTACATAGTCTATAAGTATGGATCCTTGGCTTTAATTTCCCATTGGTCCAAATGAGTGACAAACAAGTGTTATAGAAAAATTCTCAAATACAATTGAGAAATCGGACTTACATAGTCTATAAGTATGGATCCTTGGCTTTAATTTCCCATTGGTCCAAATGAGTGACAAACAAGTGTTGTAGAAAAATTCTTAAATACAACTGAGAAATCGGACTTACATAGTCTATAAGTATGGATCCTTGGCTTTAATTTCCCATTGGACCAAATGAGTGACAAACAAGTGTTGTAGAAAAATTCTTAAATACAACTGAGAAAAAATTGACTTACATAGTCTATAAGTATGGATCCTTGGCTTTAATTTCCCATTGGTCCAAATGAGTGACAAACAAGTGTTGTAGAAAAATTCTTAAATACAACTGAGAAATCGGACTTACATAGTCTATAAGTATGGATCCTTGGCTTTAATTTCCCATTGGTCCAAATGAGTGACAAACAAGTGTTGTAGAAAAATTCTTAAATACAACTGAGAAATCGGACTTACATAGTCTATAAGTATGGATCCTTGGCTTTAATTTCCCATTGGTCCAAATGAGTGACAAACAAGTGTTATAGAAAAATTCTCAAATACAATTGAGAAATCGGACTTACATAGTCTATAAGTATGGATCCTTGGCTTTAATTTCCCATTGGTCCAAATGAGTGACAAACAAGTGTTGTAGAAAAATTCTTAAATACAACTGAGAAATCGGACTTACATAGTCTATAAGTATGGATCCTTGGCTTTAATTTCCCATTGGTCCAAATGAGTGACAAACAAGTGTTATAGAAAAATTCTCAAATACAATTGAGAAATCGGACTTACATAGTCTATAAGTATGGATCCTTGGCTTTAATTTCTTATTGGTCCAAATGAGTGACAAACAAGTGTTATAGAAAAATTCTCAAATACAATTGAGAAATCGGACTTACATAGTCTATAAGTATGGATCCTTGGCTTTAATTTCCCATTGGTCCAAATGAGTGACAAACAAGTGTTATAGAAAAATTCTCAAATACAATTGAGAAATCGGACTTACATAGTCTATAAGTATGGATCCTTGGCTTTAATTTCCCATTGGTCCAAATGAGTGACAAACAAGTGTTATAGAAAAATTCTCAAATACAATTGAGAAATCGGACTTACATAGTCTATAAGTATGGATCCTTGGCTTTAATTTATTATTGGTCCAAATGAGTGACAAACAAGTGTTATAGAAAAATTCTCAAATACAATTGAGAAATCGGCCTTACATAGTCTATAAGTATGGATCCTTGGCTTTAATTTCCCATTGGTCCAAATGAGTGACAAACAAGTGTTACAGAAAAATTCTCAAATACAATTGAGAAATCGGACTTACATAGTCTATAAGTATGGATCCTTGGCTTTAATTTCCCATTGGTCCAAATGAGTGACAAACAAGTGTTATAGAAAAATTCTCAAATACAATTGAGAAATCGGACTTACATAGTCTATTAGTATGGATCCTTGGCTTTAATTTCCCATTGGTCCAAATGAGTGACAAACATAAATGTGCCCACAAATAGCCAAATTCACGTAGAGCTGAACAAAATTTACACAATTTTAATCTTTAAAATTTTATAGAAAAATTCTCAAATACAATTGAGAAATCGGACTTACATAGTCTATAAGTATGGATCCTTGGCTTTAATTTCCCATTGGTCCAAATGAGTGACAAACAAGTGTTATAGAAAAATTCTAAAATACAATTGAGAAATCGGACTTACATAGTCTATAAGTATGGATCCTTGGCTTTAATTTCCCATTGGTCCAAATGAGTGACAAACAAGTGTTATAGAAAAATTCTCAAATACAATTGAGAAATCGGACTTACATAGTCTATTAGTATGGATCCTTGGCTTTAATTTTCCATTGGTCCAAATGAGTGACAAACATAAATGTGCCCACAAATAGCCAAATTCACGTAGAGCTGAACAAAATTTACACAATTTTAATCTTTAAAATTTTATAGAAAAATTCTCAAATACAATTGAGAAATCGGACTTACATAGTCTATAAGTATGGATCCTTGGCTTTAATTTCCCATTGGTCCAAATGAGTGACAAACAAGTGTTATAGAAAAATTCTCAAATACAATTGAGAAATCGGACTTACATAGTCTATAAGTATGGATCCTTGGCTTTAATTTCTTATTGGTCCAAATGAGTGACAAACAAGTGTTATAGAAAAATTCTCAAATACAATTGAGAAATCGGACTTACATAGTCTATAAGTATGGATCCTTGGCTTTAATTTCCCATTGGTCCAAATGAGTGACAAACAAGTGTTACAGAAAAATTCTCAAATACAATTGAGAAATCAGACTTACATATTGGTCCAAATGAGTGACAAACAAGTGTTATAGAAAAATTCTCAAATACAATTGAGAAATCGGACTTACATAGTCTATTAGTATGGATCCTTGGCTTTAATTTCCCATTGGTCCAAATGAGTGACAAACATAAATGTGCCCACAAATAGCCAAATTCACGTAGAGCTGAACAAAATTTACACAATTTTAATCTTTAAAATTTTATAGAAAAATTCTCAAATACAATTGAGAAATCGGACTTACATAGTCTATAAGTATGGATCCTTGGCTTTAATTTCCCATTGGTCCAAATGAGTGACAAACAAGTGTTATAGAAAAATTCTAAAATACAATTGAGAAATCGGACTTACATAGTCTATAAGTATGGATCCTTGGCTTTAATTTCCCATTGGTCCAAATGAGTGACAAACAAGTGTTATAGAAAAATTCTCAAATACAATTGAGAAATCGGACTTACATAGTCTATTAGTATGGATCCTTGGCTTTAATTTCCCATTGGTCCAAATGAGTGACAAACATAAATGTGCCCACAAATAGCCAAATTCACGTAGAGCTGAACAAAATTTACACAATTTTAATCTTTAAAATTTTATAGAAAAATTCTCAAATACAATTGAGAAATCGGACTTACATAGTCTATAAGTATGGATCCTTGGCTTTAATTTCCCATTGGTCCAAATGAGTGACAAACAAGTGTTATAGAAAAATTCTCAAATACAATTGAGAAATCGGACTTACATAGTCTATAAGTATGGATCCTTGGCTTTAATTTCTTATTGGTCCAAATGAGTGACAAACAAGTGTTATAGAAAAATTCTCAAATACAATTGAGAAATCGGACTTACATAGTCTATAAGTATGGATCCTTGGCTTTAATTTCCCATTGGTCCAAATGAGTGACAAACAAGTGTTACAGAAAAATTCTCAAATACAATTGAGAAATCAGACTTACATATTGGTCCAAATGAGTGACAAACAAGTGTTATAGAAAAATTCTCAAATACAATTGAGAAATCGGACTTACATAGTCTATTAGTATGGATCCTTGGCTTTAATTTCCCATTGGTCCAAATGAGTGACAAACATAAATGTGCCCACAAATAGCCAAATTCACGTAGAGCTGAACAAAATTTACACAATTTTAATCTTTAAAATTTTATAGAAAAATTCTCAAATACAATTGAGAAATCGGACTTACATAGTCTATAAGTATGGATCCTTGGCTTTAATTTCCCATTGGTCCAAATGAGTGACAAACAAGTGTTATAGAAAAATTCTAAAATACAATTGAGAAATCGGACTTACATAGTCTATAAGTATGGATCCTTGGCTTTAATTTCCCATTGGTCCAAATGAGTGACAAACAAGTGTTATAGAAAAATTCTCAAATACAATTGAGAAATCGGACTTACATAGTCTATTACTATGGATCCTTGGCTTTAATTTCCCATTGGTCCAAATGAGTGACAAACATAAATGTGCCCACAAATAGCCAAATTCACGTAGAGCTGAACAAAATTTACACAATTTTAATCTTTAAAATTTTATAGAAAAATTCTCAAATACAATTGAGAAATCGGACTTACATAGTCTATAAGTATGGATCCTTGGCTTTAATTTCCCATTGGTCCAAATGAGTGACAAACAAGTGTTATAGAAAAATTCTCAAATACAATTGAGAAATCGGACTTACATAGTCTATAAGTATGGATCCTTGGCTTTGATTTCCCATTGGTCCAAATGAGTGACAAACAAGTGTTATAGAAAAATTCTCAAATACAATTGAGAAATCGGACTTACATAGTCTATAAGTATGGATCCTTGGCTTTAATTTCCCATTGGTCCAAATGAGTGACAAACATAAATGTGCCCACAAATAGCCAAATTCACGTAGAGCTGAACAAAATTTACACAATTTTAATCTTTAAAATTTTATAGAAGAATTCTCAAATACAATTGAGAAATCGGACTTACATAGTCTATAAGTATGGATCCTTGGCTTTAATTTCCCATTGGTCCAAATGAGTGACAAACAAGTGTTATAGAAAAATTCTCAAATACAATTGAGAAATTGGACTTACATAGTCTATAAGTATGGATCCTTGGCTTTAATTTCCCATTGGTCCAAATGAGTGACAAACAAGTGTTATAGAAAAATTCTCAAATACAATTGAGAAATCGGACTTACATAGTCTATAAGTATGGATCCTTGGCTTTAATTTCCCATTGGTCCAAATGAGTGACTAACAAGTGTTGTAGAAAAATTCTTAAATACAACTGAGAAATCGGACTTACATAGTCTATAAGTATGGATCCTTGGCTTTAATTTCCCATTGGTCCAAATGAGTGACAAACATAAATGTGCCCACAAATAGCCAAATTCACGTAGAGCTGAACAAAATTTACACAATTTTAATCTTTAAAATTTTATAGAAAAATTCTCAAATACAATTGAGAAATCGGACTTACATAGTCTATAAGTATGGATCCTTGGCTTTAATTTCCCATTGGTCCAAATGAGTGACAAACAAGTGTTATAGAAAAATTCTCAAATACAATTGAGAAATCGGACTTACATAGTCTATAAGTATGGATCCTTGGCTTTAATTTCCCATTGGTCCAAATGAGTGACAAACAAGTTTTATAGAAAAATTCTCAAATACAATTGAGAAATCGGACTTACATAGTCTATTAGTATGGATCCTTGGCTTTAATTTCCCATTGGTCCAAATGAGTGACAAACATAAATGTGCCCACAAATAGCCAAATTCACGTAGAGCTGAACAAAATTTACACAATTTTAATCTTTAAAATTTTATAGAAAAATTCTCAAATACAATTGAGAAATCGGACTTACATAGTCTATAAGTATGGATCCTTGGCTTTAATTTCCCATTGGTCCAAATGAGTGACAAACAAGTGTTATAGAAAAATTCTCAAATACAATTGAGAAATCGGACTTACATAGTCTATAAGTATGGATCCTTGGCTTTAATTTCCCATTGGTCCAAATGAGTGACAAACAAGTGTTATAGAAAAATTCTCAAATACAATTGAGAAATCGGACTTACATAGTCTATAAGTATGGATCCTTGGCTTTAATTTCCCATTGGTCCAAATGAGTGACTAACAAGTGTTATAGAAAAATTCTCAAATACAATTGAGAAATCGGACTTACATAGTCTATAAGTATGGATCCTTGGCTTTAATTTCCCATTGGTCCAAATGAGTGACAAACATAAATGTGCCCACAAATAGCCAAATTCACGTAGAGCTGAACAAAATTTACACAATTTTAATCTTTAAAATTTTATAGAAAAATTCTCAAATACAATTGAGAAATCGGACTTACATAGTCTATAAGTATGGATCCTTGGCTTTAATTTCCCATTGGTCCAAATGAGTGACAAACAAGTGTTATAGAAAAATTCTCAAATACAATTGAGAAATCGGACTTACATAGTCTATAAGTATGGATCCTTGGATTTAATTTCCCATTGGTCTAAATGAGTGACGAACAAGTGTTATAGAAAAATTCTCAAATACAATTGAGAAATCGGACTTACATAGTCTATAAGTATGGATCCTTGGCTTTAATTTCCCATTGGTCCAAATGAGTGACAAACAAGTGTTATAGAAAAATTCTCAAATACAATTGAGAAATCGGACTTACATAGTCTATAAGTATGGATCCTTGGCTTTAATTTCTTATTGGTCCAAATGAGTGACAAACAAGTGTTATAGAAAAATTCTCAAATACAATTGAGAAATCGGACTTACATAGTCTATAAGTATGGATCCTTGGCTTTAATTTCCCATTGGTCCAAATGAGTGACAAACAAGTGTTATAGAAAAATTCTCAAATACAATTGAGAAATCGGACTTACATAGTCTATAAGTATGGATCCTTGGCTTTAATTTCTTATTGGTCCAAATGAGTGACAAACAAGTGTTATAAAAAAATTCTCAAATACAATTGAGAAATCGGACTTACATAGTCTATAAGTATGGATCCTTGGCTTTAATTTCCCATTGGTCCAAATGAGTGACAAACAAGTGTTATAGAAAAATTCTCAAATACAATTGAGAAATCGGACTTACATAGTCTATAAGTATGGATCCTTGGCTTTAATTTCCCATTGGTCCAAATGAGTGACAAACAAGTGTTGTAGAAAAATTCTTAAATACAACTGAGAAATCGGACTTACATAGTCTATAAGTATGGATCCTTGGCTTTAATTTCCCATTGGTCCAAATGAGTGACAAACAAGTGTTGTAGAAAAATTCTTAAATACAACTGAGAAATCGGACTTACATAGTCTATAAGTATGGATCCTTGGCTTTAATTTCCCATTGGTCCAAATGAGTGACAAACAAGTGTTATAGAAAAATTCTCAAATACAATTGAGAAATCGGACTTACATAGTCTATAAGTATGGATCCTTGGCTTTAATTTCCCATTGGTCCAAATGAGTGACAAACAAGTGTTGTAGAAAAATTCTTAAATACAACTGAGAAATCGGACTTACATAGTCTATAAGTATGGATCCTTGGCTTTAATTTCCCATTGGTCCAAATGAGTGACAAACAAGTGTTGTAGAAAAATTCTTAAATACAACTGAGAAATCGGACTTACATAGTCTATAAGTATGGATCCTTGGCTTTAATTTCCCATTGGTCCAAATGAGTGACAAACAAGTGTTGTAGAAAAATTCTTAAATACAACTGAGAAATCGGACTTACATAGTCTATAAGTATGGATCCTTGGCTTTAATTTCCCATTGGTCCAAATGAGTGACAAACAAGTGTTATAGAAAAATTCTCAAATACAATTGAGAAATCGGACTTACATAGTCTATAAGTATGGATCCTTGGCTTTAATTTCCCATTGGTCCAAATGAGTGACAAACAAGTGTTGTAGAAAAATTCTTAAATACAACTGAGAAATCGGACTTACATAGTCTATAAGTATGGATCCTTGGCTTTAATTTCCCATTGGTCCAAATGAGTGACAAACAAGTGTTGTAGAAAAATTCTTAAATACAACTGAGAAATCGGACTTACATAGTCTATAAGTATGGATCCTTGGCTTTAATTTCCCATTGGTCCAAATGAGTGACAAACAAGTGTTATAGAAAAATTCTCAAATACAATTGAGAAATCGGACTTACATAGTCTATAAGTATGGATCCTTGGCTTTAATTTCCCATTGGTCCAAATGAGTGACAAACAAGTGTTATAGAAAAATTCTCAAATACAATTGAGAAATCGGACTTACATAGTCTATAAGTATGGATCCTTGGCTTTAATTTCCCATTGGTCCAAATGAGTGACAAACAAGTGTTATAGAAAAATTCTCAAATACAATTGAGAAATCGGACTTACATAGTCTATAAGTATGGATCCTTGGCTTTAATTTCTTATTGGTCCAAATGAGTGACAAACAAGTGTTATAGAAAAATTCTCAAATACAATTGAGAAATCGGACTTACATAGTCTATAAGTATGGATCCTTGGCTTTAATTTCCCATTGGTCCAAATGAGTGACAAACAAGTGTTATAGAAAAATTCTCAAATACAATTGAGAAATCAGACTTACATATTGGTCCAAATGAGTGACAAACAAGTGTTATAGAAAAATTCTCAAATACAATTGAGAAATCGGACTTACATAGTCTATAAGTATGGATCCTTGGCTTTAATTTCCCATTGGTCCAAATGAGTGACAAACAAGTGTTATAGAAAAATTCTCAAATACAATTGAGAAATCGGACTTACATAGTCTATAAGTATGGATCCTTGGCTTTAATTTCCCATTGGTCCAAATGAGTGACAAACAAGTGTTGTAGAAAAATTCTTAAATACAACTGAGAAATCGGACTTACATAGTCTATAAGTATGGATCCTTGGCTTTAATTTCCCATTGGTCCAAATGAGTGACAAACAAGTGTTATAGAAAAATTCTCAAATACAATTGAGAAATCGGACTTACATAGTCTATAAGTATGGATCCTTGGCTTTAATTTCCCATTGGTCCAAATGAGTGACAAACAAGTGTTGTAGAAAAATTCTTAAATACAACTGAGAAATCGGACTTACATAGTCTATAAGTATGGATCCTTGGCTTTAATTTCCCATTAGTCCAAATGAGTGACAAACAAGTGTTGTAGAAAAATTCTTAAATACAACTGAGAAATCGTACTTACATAGTCTATAAGTATGGATCCTTGGCTTTAATTTCCCATTGGTCCAAATGAGTGACAAACAAGTGTTATAGAAAAATTCTCAAATACAATTGAGAAATCGGACTTACATAGTCTATAAGTATGGATCCTTGGCTTTAATTTCCCATTGGTCCAAATGAGTGACAAACAAGTGTTGTAGAAAAATTCTTAAATACAACTGAGAAATCGGACTTACATAGTCTATAAGTATGGATCCTTGGCTTTAATTTCCCATTGGTCCAAATGAGTGACAAACAAGTGTTGTAGAAAAATTCTTAAATACAACTGAGAAATCGTACTTACATAGTCTATAAGTATGGATCCTTGGCTTTAATTTCCCATTGGTCCAAATGAGTGACAAACAAGTGTTATAGAAAAATTCTCAAATACAATTGAGAAATCGGACTTACATAGTCTATAAGTATGGATCCTTGGCTTTAATTTCCCATTGGTCCAAATGAGTGACAAACAAGTGTTGTAGAAAAATTCTTAAATACAACTGAGAAATCGGACTTACATAGTCTATAAGTATGGATCCTTGGCTTTAATTTCCCATTGGTCCAAATGAGTGACAAACAAGTGTTGTAGAAAAATTCTTAAATACAACTGAGAAATCGTACTTACATAGTCTATAAGTATGGATCCTTGGCTTTTATTTCCCATTGGTCCAAATGAGTGACAAACAAGTGTTATAGAAAAATTCTCAAATACAATTGAGAAATCGGACTTACATAGTCTATAAGTATGGATCCTTTGCTTTAATTTCCCATTGGTCCAAATGAGTGACAAACAAGTGTTGTAGAAAAATTCTTAAATACAACTGAGAAATCGGACTTACATAGTCTATAAGTATGGATCCTTGGCTTTAATTTCCCATTGGTCCAAATGAGTGACAAACAAGTGTTGTAGAAAAATTCTTAAATACAACTGAGAAATCGTACTTACATAGTCTATAAGTATGGATCCTTGGCTTTAATTTCCCATTGGTCCAAATGAGTGACAAACAAGTGTTATAGAAAAATTCTCAAATACAATTGAGAAATCGGACTTACATAGTCTATAAGTATGGATCCTTGGCTTTAATTTCCCATTGGTCCAAATGAGTGACAAACAAGTGTTGTAGAAAAATTCTTAAATACAACTGAGAAATCGGACTTACATAGTCTATAAGTATGGATCCTTGGCTTTAATTTCCCATTGGTCCAAATGAGTGACAAACAAGTGTTGTAGAAAAATTCTTAAATACAACTGAGAAATCGTACTTACATAGTCTATAAGTATGGATCCTTGGCTTTAATTTCCCATTGGTCCAAATGAGTGACAAACAAGTGTTATAGAAAAATTCTCAAATACAATTGAGAAATCGGACTTACATAGTCTATAAGTATGGATCCTTGGCTTTAATTTCCCATTGGTCCAAATGAGTGACAAACAAGTGTTGTAGAAAAATTCTTAAATACAACTGAGAAATCGGACTTACATAGTCTATAAGTATGGATCCTTGGCTTTAATTTCCCATTGGTCCAAATGAGTGACAAACAAGTGTTATAGAAAAATTCTCAAATACAATTGAGAAATCGGACTTACATAGTCTATAAGTATGGATCCTTGGCTTTAATTTCCCATTGGTCCAAATGAGTGACAAACAAGTGTTGTAGAAAAATTCTTAAATACAACTGAGAAATCGGACTTACATAGTCTATAAGTATGGATCCTTGGCTTTAATTTCCCATTGGTCCAAATGAGTGACAAATAAGTGTTGTAGAAAAATTCTTAAATACAACTGAGAAATCGGACTTACATAGTCTATAAGTATGGATCCTTGGCTTTAATTTCCCATTGGTCCAAATGAGTGACAAACAAGTGTTATAGAAAAATTCTCAAATACAATTGAGAAATCGGACTTACATAGTCTATAAGTATGGATCCTTGGCTTTAATTTCCCATTGGTCCAAATGAGTGACAAACAAGTGTTGTAGAAAAATTCTTAAATACAACTGAGAAATCGGACTTACATAGTCTATAAGTATGGATCCTTGGCTTTAATTTCCCATTGGTCCAAATGAGTGACAAACAAGTGTTATAGAAAAATTCTCAAATACAATTGAGAAATCGGACTTACATAGTCTATAAGTATGGATCCTTGGCTTTAATTTCCCATTGGTCCAAATGAGTGACAAACAAGTGTTGTAGAAAAATTCTTAAATACAATTGAGAAATCGGACTTACATAGTCTATAAGTATGGATCCTTGGCTTTAATTTCCCATTGGTCCAAATGAGTGACAAACAAGTGTTATAGAAAAATTCTCAAATACAATTGAGAAATCGGACTTACATAGTCTATAGGTATGGATCCTTGGCTTTAATTTCCCATTGGTCCAAATGAGTGACAAAAATAAATGTGCCCACAAATTGCCAAATTCCGGTAGAGCTGAACAAAATTTACACAATTTTAATATAAATACTTTTAATTTTATTTTATAACGAGGGGGGTAGCGAAGCACACCGGGATAAGCTAGTTTAATAAAAAAAAGCTTGCGGTTTGTAACAACTTACAAATCCCAGCAGTAGAGCAGATATCTACAGCGTGTTCCTTACATGAATATGTCCAAATTTTTGTTTTTGCGTTACTATCATTCGAACAAAAATAAGTTAAAAAAAATCGCATTAAATAAAAATATTAAAGAGATGAGTTATGAGACAATTTCGAAAGACCAATAAATTAAGTAAAATCAACTTACATGGCAGAACATAACAATATTAGTTTTGAAGTATTGGCACAACTCCTGTAGAGGTGTGTTTTACAAAATATTTAAAAATTTTTAAGAAAAAATAAGACGTGTAAAGCAACCTACGCAGATACTCGATATAAATCTAAAGAATTCGTAACCAACACCAAAGCAAAACCTACAGTACTTTATTTTCGGTGAAATGGTGTATAACGCTTAAAAACTTTCTCAAAATTAGAGAGCGCAAAGCGTTCCAAACGAAAGCCAAATACTCCATTAAATGAAATTCACCATGCTTTGCATTGACTTTGTAAAATTCAGAACAAACTGGCTTAGTTGAGATTGGTGACAAAAGTGGGCACACATACTCGCATATGCTAGGAAACTGACGAGACGTTGTCATTACCACGGCCCATAATAAGTGGCAATTGCTTCATCTGATAATAAAATTTTTTCATTGAAAAAGTGAGCTGCGGATATATATATATATATATATATATATATATATATATATATATATATATATACCTATAAAATTACTTCAACTGCACTCATTATTACGATTATTCAGTTTCTCTGCTTTAAAACAAGACTGGCAGAAAAAAAGACTTCAATGCAAAAAGTCAGTTGAACAGATTGCAAGATCGGCGGAGTGTGGCCAAATTGGCTAAGCAAAACAAAAAGGAATTTGAAAATCCGTCTAAGAATAAAGAAGTTATACGATAATCGTTACTTCGGGGGGTGTAACTTACCCGCCGATTCTTAGAAAAAAATTTTATGAGACCAAACTTTGAAAATCTGTCAATATATTGAGAATTTATGGAATAATTAATATTTAGGGGAGGAACAACTTACCGCTCTATTTTCCAAAAATTTTTAAGGGGACCAAACTGCAAACAATGCTGTTCAAACAAAAAAAAAATATATATAAAAATCCAATGACTTTAAATAACCCCACCAGAAATAGTGTTCTTCCAATTTTGGCCGTAAAAAATGTCCAGTGCCATTAACGGCATTACCAGCTTCATTTCAAAAGAAGTACGGACCGATGATTCCACCAGACCAAGAACCACACCAATCTGTCAATTTAGTTGAATGTAATGGTTTTTCATGAATAATTTGTGGAGTTTCTTCGCACCAGAATCGACAGTTTTGTTTATTTCCCGCAGCACTGAGATGATAGTGAGCCTCAGCGGAGAAGATGACTTTCTTAAAAAAAATCATTATTTACAGTTTTCAAGTTGTTCCAAGGCGAAATCAGCAACGTTTCTTCTTGCGTATGGCTCTCCATTATGAATTTGTAAACACTACCGAATACAATGAAAAACAAATGACAGATCATGACAAATTACCGAAAAGTCACTTCAAAATCATATCATCCCTATTGACAAACTATTTCTTATTTTAAAAGTCGGTTAAAAGGTAGGCAGCCACACGCCCTCAAGAAATAAAAAAAAATTTCCGGCTGCTTGTGTTTGACTCATGACTAAAGGTTTATTGCACGTTGTGTTTATTAGGCGAGACATTTTATCATTAAAATATGGGCTGTGCCACGCCCATAAGAAGTAAATAATTTCACTCGACAAAATCTTAAAAATGTTTGGCTTTAACATAAAATTTCACCGAAAATTCAATTTCAATTCATGCACAAAGGGAACATTTGCTTCTTTTTAGTTGGTTTTAAAACTGTTGTGTGCTTTTCGTCGATATTGAAGTAATTTGAGGATGGTGTTGGCTGAAGTGGTTAGCGCGTTGACTACTAAGCAAACAATGACTTGGGGCCTGGGTTCAAACCCTGGGCAGAGCAAGTCAATCAACATCATTAATTTCTTTAATGTACATTAGTGAGACATTGTATTAATTGTTGTCGGACTATTTAAGTGATGAAGGCATAGCACTGGTCACTAAAAAACTGTTGCCATGGCGATTGATGCTGTTCCAAGCTGATGTACACAACATAGCCCTCCTTTGTCGGTTAGCAGAAACATCAACGAAGTAAAAGAATTAATAAAATGCCTGCTAATACAGCTTAAAAAAGTTAATACGTCTACTTAACACCGGAGGTGCCTCAACACTGCCTTAAAAATTAACATAACGCGCAAAGCAGAGTTGTGAAAGAGTTAAGTCTTCTAAATTTTCAACATCTATCTTCTCTACCCTATCGCTCTCCATGATTTCCGGCACAGTGCACTGCATACGTAGGGATCATCCCCTGACTGCTGGCAGCTAATTAAAAAAAAAAAAAAAAAAAATAAGAAGGAATATAAAACATAAAGGCGCAATAAAAACAATCTTAAATTTATTATCCAGTAAGTTTTTTGCTTAATTTTTTAAAATGCTTTATTTTTGTTTATATTGTTTGTCCCTCATCTTTTCCAGTAGGGCATCAATGTATCTGTATCTCTTGTTGCATTGGAATGCAAAAGCAAACACTTATGCAGCAGACATGCAGCAGATGTGTGTCTGTATGTCTGCCTCAGGCCAGCATCTAACAGTACTAATATGGTGTTGAATATATAAAAATCATTTGCCACATTTAGTCACTATAAAGACATTCAACAAATTTTGCATTCATCTCAATTTTATTTTGTGACTTCAACACACTGGCGCAGTTTGTTGGCACTTTCGATTGTTTTTAGTTTTTTTTTTTTTTTTTTGTAATTTGAGATGATGCCTCAACATTAGTTGCTTGCTTATCCAACAGCTAATTTAGCAATACATATTTGTTTGTTGCAAGCAATAGAGTAGTTTTACAATAATGCATTGGCCTAACAAAGATTTTGTGCTTTTGACAACAGGCTCGGCTTGGCGGTGGTGTATGGTTGTTATGCCATGTCATCTTTATTGCTGGCTGCGGTCTTGAAAAATTATCCCCAGCATAGTTTTATGTGCGTGGCAGACAGTAGTTTTATCCATTTTCTTTTCTTTTTTTTTTCTTTGTTTTTTTTTCTTCACCAGACATATTAAATTTAAAAATAGTTTTGTTATTGTAACTGTTTATTTGTTTTAATTTTCTGCTCGCTTACTCTAATTATTTTTTCATCTTAATGAAATTCTATTACTTGTGGCAGTCACAGTATCGGCTGTTTGTTCGTTTAGGAAATCTCTAGGGGGTGTTTTATCTGTTGTTTCATTACTTTTGTTGTGTTTTTTATTATAATTTCTTTTGTGCTTGAGATTTTTGATTTATTTTTGAAGTAAATAGTTTTTCAGTGTTTATAAATTTAACATAATTAATTTGTTTTATTTCACAGAACACATGTGATCGTATTAAGAATAATTAAAAATTTTGTTAATTGACCTTGCCTTTAACAGGGGGTACAAAGTTGTGTTATTCTTCAAAATGCATTTTATAAATTTTTAAATTAAAGGGAGAAACATAATTTTACCAAATAATTTTACATAAAACAGTATCTACCAAAAAAAAAAAAAAAAATTTGTCCCAAACTTACTTAAATCAATCTCAAGCGGTGTCAAAAATAATGTAGGGTATGGATTTCCTTAAATCAAATGGGCAATTTCGTATTATGTAATCAAAAAAATGATTTCAACATGTAAAAATTTAATTAAAAAGAAATTATAAAAGTTCTCGTATTCTATTTCATTTGAAAACTTGGTTAAATAGTAGATATTATTTCCCAATTAATATCCACTTTACATAGAAGTAGAATAACTGTTAAATTGTTTATTTGAATGATGATAATGTAAAATTTTCAGAAAAAATATATTCTGAAAAAATTAATCTATATATAAAAAATTGTTGCAAGTGTGTTGTCACTTTATAACTCACGAACGGTCAAACCGAATCGATTATATTTTTAGGGTTTGTTTGTATGGTCGTGTACATGGTTTATCTACAGTTTGCACGAAATCGGTCGACTCGTTCGTGAGTTATGACTCTTCATGACAACATGTGATTTTGTCCATATAAAAAAAAAAGCAAAAACAAATACGTAGGCGCCTATGAGCGTGTGCGGTATGTATACTGTGTGCTGACTTCATACACACGATAAATACACGTTGTAGCGCTTACACGCATACACATTGACAGCTGTCAGTGAGTAATCATTATAAGTTGAAATCGAAATTTATAAAAGTAAATATCTTCCGTGCCAAGCCAGGGTGTTCAGCTATTGTAAAATAAAAATTCATGCCCTAAAAAATTGTTTTTCTAAAAAAGAGGCATTGTCGATCTCCCTCACCCTCATAACCCTCTGAAAGATACATAGCGACATTGCCAAGGAAATATCTAAACAAACTTGAAATATATATATATATATAATACATGAAAAATATTAATAATTTTTTAAAATGCTTTTACAAATAAATTAATAAAAAAAAAAGAAAAATATCAACAATTTTCTTATGCATGAAATCGGTCAAGGTTGATTAAGGAAAAATTTATGGAAATTTTCAAATAAATCAAACAAAGCAAGTCAAGAATCTAAACAAAAATAAAATATTGTAAAATTTAATAAATAAATATATGTACATATGTATGTATGTATAATAATAAAAAAAAAAATAACATTAATAAAAAGAATAATGGTTGGCATTCCCAAGATTTCATATGACCTCCGACAAGTTTAGGGCGGACGGAACAGAACTGGCCGCTATCCAAATGGGACAGTCAAACAAGCAGAATAAAGACAATAAATAATTTAAACATTATACTAGAACACCTTTGAAAATAGTGGCCAGTTGTCCAAAAACGTGCAGTATAATCAAATCGCTGTTTTTGTGAAAGACATGTTGAGGTCATACTAAAATTAAACGTTTGCTAAATAAAAATTGTCTAGTAATCAGACAAGAGAGTCTTTTCAAATGTAAACGACAAATGATATGAAAATATTAGTGTTGTATGTATAACAAAACAAAAAAAAAACAAACAATATATGAATGTATGATTGCAAGAACAATACCATTGTTATACAGAAATAAGTTTTAACCATATTATAGTTATATCCAACTAAATATTGTTGTTATATGATATGAAATTACTGTTGAATTAGACAAAAATATAATATTTATTTTGATTTTTATAAGATTCGACTACAACCATATATCAAATATTATGTGCGTGAAGTAAAATTTTAAACCCTAGACATGAACCATGACCCTTAACATATTTCTGTTAACAGTTTAACATGACTCTGTTAGACATATAAAAAATAGATTTTTTTCAATAAAAGTTGAATAACTGCCATATTTTACAATAAAAAATATTAAAAATTTATATGCAGTGGAATCTCCCTTAAAGGGCACTTCCCATAAAGGGACCCTTTAGACGGACATTGTTGCCAGGTCCCGGCAGCGCTCCATAAGGAAAGCATTGCAGTCGGTTTCCCTTGAACGGACGGACGTTTCTGATGAGCGGACGCGGACACCCGTTTGACAAAAAAAATTATCTTGGCCGGATAGCCGGACACTTTTCAATGGTCCCTTCGGTGTCCGCTCAAAATATAAGTTATTTACGACCTAATTGTTCAATAAACTTTATTATGAAAAGAATTTTTTTTACGCGAGGGGGTTTTACGAGATTTTTTCACCCAATCCCCCCCCCCCTTCGTAACGTTTTTTTACTAATGTTTCAGTGCAAAATTTCCAATCCGTAACAAATCTTTAAACCCCCTCCCCTTGGAGCGTTACGTAATATGTGCACAGCCGCTAATGTCTTATTTATATATTTTGAATATTTTTTATTGTAAAATGTGTCAATTCTTAAATTTTTATTAAAGAAATCAATTTTTTTTAATATCTAACGGAGTCATGTTAAACTGTTAACAGAACCCTGTTCAGGTTTATGGTTCATGTCTATGGTTTCATATTTTAAAATTTAAATCCAATCATTTTATGTTCTTCGGGGGGAAAGCGGTACACCCACCCTCCGCAAAACCCCTTAAATGTTCCTTATCGCAATATCTTCTCCATTTAAAGACAGATTTTTTAGACTGACAAGTCGTCCCCCGAAATATTGACTTTGGCGTAAATAATCCATTTATGGTCCGACTTCGAAGTTTTGTTGTTGTTTGAACGAGGTTTTTTCGTCGTTTGGTAATATATAAATGTTTTTTTTTTTTTTATAATCAGAGGGGCAAGTTATCTCCCGATATATTGATTTTCAGCTCCGCCATCTACGCACCGAATTAAAAAAGTGTACGCTTGGAGTATGGTCCCACAGAAATGTAAGTGGTCGCCTGAAACATTGATTTTTTGAAGAATTATAACATTTTTTTAATTAAAGAAGGTACTTTAATCTCTCGCGGAAGTAAATGATGAATTAACTATTAGATCTTAAACATCCATTTAGTTGCGTCGATTTTGTAATCTGTTCGATTGGTTTCTGTATTGAAGTCGTTTATTTTTTTTTTGCCAAAATTATTGAATATAAAAAAAATATCATAATCATGAACCGATAATTAATATTTGTTACACTCTACTTTACGATTGAGTGTCGTTTCCCGTTTTCATGAATATTGTTTTTTTCTGAAGTTTTATTTATTTTCCATTTCATTTATGTTACATCCCTCCTACGTTAAGTCACTGAACACAGTCATCCAGAGTTCAGAGTCTAATCATTCAAATTAGCAACATACTTTATTTCACTATATCATCTTTGTCACACAAATACATACATAACTTTTGCATTCTAAACCATGCCCACCCTCTCATCTACACTTAATACGCATTAACTTTTTTTTAGCAAAACTTAATTTAATAAATAAAGTAAAAAAGTATTAAACAATAATTTCTATTTCCTTCTTTATTTACAGCAGTTTAAATAATTGGGAAATTATTTAAAGCTGAAGATAACATTTTATTAAACTTAGTTTAAATGTAACTGCCCCACTACTATTAATGATCCACCATTATTTCTACTACCAAATACTACTACCACTACTCGAACCAATTACTTGAGGCTAGAAAGAATAAGTAAAGTAGTCTTTAAAGTTACACTACTGCTAATAACAAAATGGAATATTTACTAAAAACAAAAGAGTTTAACATTTAAATTAAGAGAAACTGGGCTCTTTAAATTAAATAAATTAACAAATAAATATTAAAAAAAAAAACATATTAAAATGTTGTTCTTTTATTAAGTTTTATTACATTAACAATACACAAAATTTATTATTTAATATGATTTTGCATGCGATATATTAACCCTTTAAGGTGCAACATATTGAATTTATGTTAAAGTCAAAGTTTTCCAAAAAAAAAAAAACTGCATTTAATAAGAAACAAATGAATACATAAATCTTTTGCGGAATTATAGTTAGTAAGTACATTAGGCCTGTTCCTTCTTATATGATAAATGGAAATATTATATTTGTATCATGCAGAAACAAACACTGAATTTGATTTTCAAAAAGTATTATATTTCCAAAATTAAAATGATTTTTTACTTAACAAAGTTCACAACAGCTTTTGCATTTTCATATTGAATTCATAATTTAAATTTAATAACGTGAAAGTAAGCAAAATGGTGTCATGAAGGATTAAAAACAGCACTACAAATGATGACTACATGCGAATATTGTGGTTCAAATACGCCTATTTTCGTTTCATTTGAAAAAATAAGCATAAATTATTTTTGCCAGTTTGTGTTCTTGATGTCTTTTTTATGTATTTTATTAAAATAATAATTAAATTGGCTGCAACAAAAATAAACAAGAAATGGAAACATTTTTTCGACATGACATAATTGATGGAAAAAAACTGATTTATTTATTTATTTATGTATTGTTTAACAACAAAAAAACAAAACACAATATTTGTGGAAATAGAACGGAATAAACATAAATATTTGATACATAAGAGACGTTATAGGACAATTGTATGCACCATGGGGTGGGTTGGCGTTAAAAGTTCGCACACTAAAATTTTCTAAATTTTAACATTTTTTTTTTCAAAGCTGCTGCGAGTTTGCTTACGATGAAAATAAAATATTGTTGATATTTAGCAAAAGTTGTAGTTTTTGAATTCTTATTGCGGGTTTCCACCCATCTCAACTTTCAATCAGCAGTTCATTTAGTTATCTTCGATAAGTTCTTGTAGAAAATAAAGAGTAGAATTCACTTGTAACATTGAAAAGTCTAATTCTTCTTGTAGGACCAGAAGGGAATATTCTCTACTCATGGAATGCACTCTGCCAAAAATTAGGGAAAGAAGTAGGGTATAGAAGAAAGATGTTAAAAATGTAAAAGGCTTAATTCTTTTATAACTCTGCAGTTGCATATTATGTTAATTTCTTAAGGTAGTGTTGAGGCGCCTCCGGTGTTAAGCTGTATTAGCAGAAATTTTATTAATTGTTTTACTTCGCCGACGGCTCTGCTAAGCGACGAAGGACAGCGACGTTGTGTACATTAGACTGGAACAGTAGTAAATCCCATTAGGAATAGTTTTTTAAGACATCACTGTGGCACACAAGGGTCACATCAGGTGGCTACTTCTTAGGCATGGTGGATCCCCTCCCCCATGCCTAAACACCTTGATTAAGTGTTCGAGGTATCTAATCTCTTTTATCTGTTGTTTCGTAACAGCATATAGAGGCTTTTTTATTGGTAGACCGAAGTCCAACCAGCCACTAGGACTGGTCGAGCAACAGTACTTAAACCAATTTCTCTCCCAGGAGGACTCACCAATAACCGGTCACGGAATCATGCCACCAACGAGGGTGGTGCGATGTTGCCAGCATATCCATTGTCAAGGAGATGGATTAATTGGGGAGATTGTATTCACAAAACGTACCTCCCGGGGAATACTAATATACATACATTAGATTAATTCATGATGTAATGACTTATCCTGATCAGGGATCGAGCGCAGGCACCAAGTCATAGTTTGCTTTGTAATCAACGCGCTAACTACTTCTAACGCTCTCTAGTAAATGAATTCAAATATAAATTCGAGAGATTATTTTCTCTTGACTGCAAATAAATGTTAATTTCGGTAGATTAGTGGGTAGTTTTCTAGCCTACCACAACTAAGGACGACTACGGTGAACAGATATTTTAAGCTGAGTAAAAAAAACATTAATTTATTCTTCCTGAATCAAACGTAAAATAATTTATAAACGTGTTGAAAAAAAAAATGCACCAAGAAAAAAATTTTCCTCTTACCCAATAAAATTAGTGAAAAAAATTTTAAATATTCATTAAATTGTATGGAAATTCTTTTAGCAAAGTTATTCACGTAACACGAATGCTTGTGTACTTAAACTAACAATTTTGTATTTTTTTATTGGATAAATTTTCCAAAAAATGTTTTTAACAAAAATAAAGAAAAAAAATTCAACAAATAAATAATACAATAAAATTATTGTTGTAAAATTTTAAATTTTTCAGGCAGCAGTTAAATTTGGGTACAAATTTTGAAAAAAAAATTTTAATTCTGAAATATTATAAAATTCAAATCTATAGAATTTTAATTTGAAATTTATATATTTGCTGCAGAGCAACAAGACATAAAAAACATGTTAGTTGTTTTTTTCTATATTTTTCTTGTTGCCTAGTGTTATTACTATAAACTTTCTTTGCATTCTGGCTATTCCAATTTTAATTATCATAATTTGCTAGAATTTCTTTTTTTTTCTGTTTTAAAATTCAACTGTTAACTTATTCTTGCGGTAATTATTTTCACAATTTTTTTTACTCCAAAATTATTCACGCAAGATGTTTTATATAAATTGAAAATAAAGCAAAAGCACATAAGAAATTAATAAAAAAAAACTTAAACATTTTAAACTCAAAAGAAAGGTGTTAGTTTATTTGAAATTCAGTTTTTGTTTATATTAAAAAAAAAAAGTAATTTGCGTATTTTATGGCTTTAGAAAAATGCATCCACCAATATTTAGCTGATTTCTTCATTCGAAAAGTATTTATTCCATGTTTGTTCTATAAAGATAAAAAAAAAACTGTTTATATTTAATTTCTTTGTGCTTTTTTTCTCTCTCGCTTACTTTTTATGAAGGCCACACAGCGACCGAGTGATTTATGAAAAAATATCTTAAGTTTGATTTTCTTTTTTCTATTAACAAAACAAATTGCTTTCGAATAGTTTTGAGACAGTTTTTTTTTATAAAAATTTAGATAATTTTATTTAATAACTGGCAGTTTTTGTATTATGAATTCCAGCGAATTGCAAGGAATTTAGAATAAACAAAAGCTGCACAATGGGGAGGTTAGCAAAGGGTAAGAATTCTTGAGAATGTGGAAAATTTTAGCAGTCACTGACTTCTTATTGTTACTGTAATATAGAAAGGCCCTAACTGATTTTTTTTAAATCGCGTTTTTTTTTCTTTATATCAATAACTTGGATGGTTAACTATCGAAATATGATAGCCGATTTGAAAACAATGAATTAGGGCCTTTTTATATTAAGTTAATGAATTGTACACTATACAAATTTTATCAGGCAAATCATCTACATCATGAATTTCTCTTATGTAAATTAGTGGGATGATATGATTTTGAAGTGACGTTTCGGCCATTTGTAATATGACATGATCTGTCATTTGTTTTCCTTCGTATTCAGAAGTGTTTACAATTTCGTCATGGAGAGCCATACGCAAGAACAACGTTTACAATTTATTTCGGTCTTTTATCAAAATAATCGTTCTCCAATTGCAACTTTTTGTGCGCTTTTGCCATTTTATGGTCGTAATAATCATCCAAGTATGCTCGCTATTCGTCGAATTGTTGAAAATTTTTAATCCTACATTTTCTTTACATAATTTTGAAGTGCCAATAAGACAAATAACCGCTCGAAGTAATGCACATATTGCTGCCGTTCAGGCAAGTGTTGCTGAAGACCGCAATTTGTCGATTCCAAGACGTTCTCAACAATTGGGACTGTCTCAACGGCTTTGGGTATGCATCCATATAAAATTGTTCTCACTCAAGAACTGAAGCCATTGGACTAGAAAACGGGGCTAAGTGCCACACACCAAATGCAGCAATTGAATTACTGCGAGAAAAGTCTGGAGATTCGATTATTTCAAGAAATTGTGATATTGAATGACCTCCAAGAAGTTGTGATTTAACACCAGTAGACTATTTCTGGCGGGGTTATTTGAAGTCATTGGTCTTTCGAAATAAATTAGACTCTCTTCAAGCTTTGCAAGTCAATATTGAACGTGCCATTCATGAGATACACCTTGATTCAGTGGAAAAAGTGCTCGAAAATTGGGTTCATCGAATTCGTTCCTGCAGAAGAAGTCGTGGAGGCCATTTGAATGACGTTTTATTTATAACTTAATTGTATCGATTGTACTTCACATTAAATAAAAAACTTTAGAAATTTCCTTGTCACTCTTATTGGAAAACCTTTTATTAATTGTTGTTGGAGTGTTTAAGTGATGATGGCATATCTCTGATCACTAACAAAAAAATATTCCGACAGCGATCGATACTGATCCAATCTAATATACACCACAGCGTCGTCGTTCTTCGTCGGTTAGCAGAAAATGTCCGCTCATACATCTTAAGAAAGTTAGTGTGTCTACTTAATACCAGAGGCGCTTCAACATTGTTCTTAAAATTAACAAAATGCGCAATAGCAGAACTGGAAAATGATGAAGCCTTCTACATTTTCACCACATAAACTTTTCTACCCTGTCCCTTTGTCCATAGTGCTGGCACAGAAGACATGCTTTATTTAAATAAAATAAAAAAACAGTTGTGATATCTCTAAAGCTACAAAGCATATTTATAAACAATGTTTTCACGGCCTAAACAATAATTTGTTGACAAATTTAGAATGTTTTTATGCAAATTTCGACCATCCTGTGTATATCGTGGCCGCCATTTTGCATTTAATGTGACTGGCGCGGATCCAGCTTTATCGTGGGCGGGAGCTTTTTAGAATCTATATATATAAAACCGAATGTGTGTTTGTTCATTTGTTTGTTTGTTTGTTTGTTTATTTGTTCCTTATAGGAGGCTAAACCTCTGAACCGATCTTCCTGAAATTTTCACAGTATTTAACTGGAACTCTCGGATGAATTATAGGCTATATGAAGTTTTGATTGGCCAAAGAGGCGTGTCACCGCCCATATAACCCAAAAATTTAAATAGCCATATTTTGGGCATTTTTTGACCTACGCCGTTGATATTTGGTACATATGGTATTGGCATAATTTGGAATACGTACCAGAAGAAAAGTGGGTGGGACCACGCCCCTTTTTAGGAAAATTAAAAATCGTAATATAGTCTTAACTACTGGACCGATCGTCATTAAATTTTCACAATAGGATATATAAATACTTTTAATTTAATTTAAAACGAGGGGGTAGCGAAGCACACCGGGATAAGCTAGTTTTATATAAAATAAATCTAAAATTGTGTTCTTTTAAATATTGTCTTTTTTAAATGCCAATAATTAAAAAGAGTGGGGGGGGGATATCCAATTTCCCTCATGCCATGGGGACGGATTTTTCATTTTGTATTAAAAAAAATTTTTCATATTTTAATAATTTTTTTTTCCCAAATGGTCGTATGTCTATATTTAATTATATATCGAAACCGATATTTTATTTTTGCCGATTTTCAATACGAAACGACTTAAGAGAAATCCTTACACATCAGTCTAAGACTCAATCAAGTCTGTAACATTTCTGGTGGCTTCGTAAAACCGATTTCACGTACAGATTAGATTTACAGACGGATATGGCTCATACGAATATTTTGGAAATTACACACGAAATGACCCATCGTTAGTGAAGGTTATATTAATAAATAAGTGAACCAACCATCTATCTCACGTTAAGAAGCTATAAACAAACAAAAATTTCAGAATAATCTCAAAACTGTATAATCTACAACAAACAACTCAATTTTAAGCACCAAAACAAAGTTTTTCAATTGTCCAGCAACATGATTACATTCACACCTTAAACTCATCCATATATGAAAACTAGAATATATTAGTAGAAGAAAAACATGAAGCTGTCAAAAGCAATTGCAACCGAAATACGTCAGTAAGAACATAAAATTTAGAACACCTTACGAACACTGGACAGACAGCCGGACACATTCTAAACTTAAGTTTTAGTTGTATTTTGTTTATTTTTTTTTTGCAAAAAATAAATTGCAACCGCTTTTACCACTTTTATTCAAACGTATCTGTGAATATACGAATAAAAAAAAAATATGTATGAAAATTATGATAAAAATGTATGGGGCAGCTGCTAATGATGATCATGTTGATGATGTTTTGATTCATGATACTTTTATTACTCGCACTTAGTTAAACTGCCAACTTAAACTCAGTATTAACGTTGTAAAATACTAAATGCTTGGATGATCATTTTGTATTAAATACTTTAAAACCAAAAAGAAAAAAAGTAATATATGATCATGTTTCTCATGTGTGTGTGAATAAAGCATTAGGTTTATATGGATGCAGGTAAAAAGGAGATACAGATTTACAAACTACAGAAAGCGCTTTTAATGCATGTTTTTAGCTAAAGAAAATCTCCGGACTAACTTCCATACTTTCCTCGAAGTAAAAAATAGTAAGTTTCTTGTAGACACATATTATGGCTCTCGTTATATATTTCACGCAGCATTTCACATTTCACATAATTGAAATGTAAAAATAAATTATTCGTATTATGACACCGTGAAAGTGTAGAGATTAAATTTGAGCGAAAGTGGTTTCAATTCTGAAAGTTGAGTTCTTAGAAAACGAACATTTTGTTTGTAATCTAACCAATGGAATTTACAATGAACTTTTTTTAAAATTCATTCGACCAAAATTAATGGAATAAAATTAAGCGAATAAAATTATTCGAATAAAATTAATCGAATAAAAATATTTAATTATTTTTATTTAAATAAAATTATAATTATTTAGAATTCTTTGGTGGCTATTTAAAGCCCTGATATGAAAGGGTTGCCTGTTTAGTATCTAACAACAACAAATTAAGCAACAAAAAAAAACAAACTTTATAAACTAAGATAAGAAAAGCTAAATAGAAATACAACAAATTGCAACAAAAAAAAAATTTTAAAAAACAATATAAACACATCTTTAATGAAAATCTACGCTCGAACGTCTAAACAGTAAAATCGTAAACTTTGCGCAAATCAGCACGTAAAAATTAACAAGCGCGTATTTCAAAATGTGTCTGTCTCTTTAGGTTTGCGTTTCATCTGTGATTTTAATAACAAAAATGTTTAAATATTTTTTAACAGCCAAAAGTTAAACCTATTGCAGATATTTGTTGTGTAAAATATAAAAAGAGTTTAATAAAATTATTTAAAGAAAAAACTTTTATAATAAAAACTTCATAACTTAATTTTATAATAAATTTCAAATTAAAACGATAAAATTATAACCTTAAATACAATATTAAAATAATTTAACAAATTCTATAAATTAGTGAAAAAAACAGTTGTAAAGTTAATAAGTTGAACTAAAATAACAAATTTTAATGGATTTTTCCAAAAAAAAAAAAAACAACATCGAATAACTTTGAAGCGCATAATCAGAGTGATTCGAAAGATTTTGATCTCTTAACAAATATTGCATAAAAGGTTTTCCAATAAGAGTGATATGATTTATTTAAAAAAAAAACACACACTTATTGTTAAGGAAATTAAAAAGTTCTTTATATATTGTGAAGTACAATCGATACAATTAAGTTCTAAATAAAACTTCATTCATTCAAATGGCATCCACATGAACCCAATTTTCGAGCACTTTTTCCACTAAATCAAGTCGAATGTCATGAATGGCACGTTCAATATTGACTTGTAAAGCTTGAAAGAATCTGGTTTATTTCGAAAGGCCAATTTCTTCAAATAACCCCACAAGAAATAGTCTAAAGGTGTTAAATCACAACTTCTTGGAGGCCATTCAATATCACAATTTCTTGAAATAATCGAATCTCCAAACTTTTCTCGCAATAATTACATTTTTGTATTTGCCGTATCTTGTTGGAACCAAATGTTGTCAAGATCAACTTCTTCTTATCATCGATCCATACCACTCACTATTAACAGTAACAGTGTTACCCCAGCTTCATTTCGAAAGAAGTACGGGCTTCAGCAACAGTTGCCTGAACGGCAGCAATATTTGCATTACGTCGAGCGGTTGTTTGTCTTATTGGCACTTGAAGATTATGTAAAGAAAATGTAAGATCAACATTTCGACGTATAGCGAGCACACTTGGACGATTATTACGACCATAAAATGGCAAAAGCGCAGAAAAAGTTGCAATTGGAGAACGATTATTTTGATAATAAAACTGAATAAATTGTAAACGTTGTTCTTGCGTTTATCTCTCCATTATGAAATTGTAAACACTACTGAATACAGTGAAAAACAAACGACAGATCATAACATATTACAAATGGCCGAGACGTCACTTCAAAATCATATCATCCCTATTGGAAAACCTTATACTTAAATACAGTGAAACTTCGATATAACGAACTTCGTTATAACGAAAAACTCAATACAACGTATGTTTTATTGAGTCCCTTGAGAAAACCTCTTTATTGCAAAGTTTTTCATACAAAATTGCACTATAGCTATAACGAATAAATTCTGAGCAAAAAAGCCTCTACATAGCGAAATATTATTCAAATGCCTCAATATAACGAAATCAGAATAAATCCTAAATGGTAAAGTCCCGTTATAAAAACAGCGAAGTCTAAATGTATTTATAAGCGCATTTGTAAGGCCTCTATACAACGAAGTACTCGTACAAAAGCCTCGATACAACGAAGTAAGAATAAAATTTAAAGCAAAATGGTTAAGTGCCGTTATCAAAAGAACGAGTTCCAAATGTGTGTGCAAATGTAATGCATTATAAACGTATGTAATCAGTATAGACTTGATTATTGTCAAAATGAGTAAAGTAAAGCGTAAATCAATATCTATTCGAGTAAAAAATTATGTATATGATTGAGGCCGGTATTAGCAATCTCATGTTAAATAGATTTGAATAAAGAAAACTATAGTTATAACGAATGTTTTTTTGTATTTCTTCAAATTTCGTTATATCAAGGCATTGCTGGTTATATTTATAGCGAAGCAATAGCTATAACGAAGTATTTTCGGATACCTTTAGAATTCGTTATATCGAAGTTTCACTGTATCATGAAAAATGGTCTAGCGATTTTTTTTATATAGAAAACGATTTTGGCCGTAAATTTTTAATATCCCACAACACGATTTTACAACGTAAACTTAATTTTTCAATTATTGTTTTTTATTTTTTTGTCTGACTTTTTTTTAATGGTCGATTAAATATTTTACAAATTAAAATTTTTTTGAATTAAATTAGCTGGTGTTTCCACTAAACTGGAGCTATTGGAGAAAATTACAATTAAAATGTGGTCTAGTTTTTACAGATTGCATTTTTTTATTTGCTTTTTTCCTGATCGATTATTGCTGTGAATTGAAATTGGAAATTCTTGAAGCTGATATGTTTTTTTAAAATTTAGTGTACATGAAGAATTAGTATTCTAAAGGAATATTAAATAGTTGGCGGGTATAGTTTAAGCATTTCTTTCTTTTTTAAAGCACATTATCATTACTTTCAGTTGCTTAATGGAATATAAAAATTCTCAAAACTGATAATAACGTTTAGCAGCGACTAGATTAAAATACTTTGAGAAATGTTACATGACATTTGATGACAGCACGTTCACGTTTAATAGATTTTTGTTCTTTAGTTATTCTCATGTTTAACGCAAAAATAGATTAAAATAAGGCATCAAGTTGAAGAAATGAAAAATTCTGTGAAAGAGAGAGAGAGAGGGCTAGTTAAAGTGGGTGAGAAAAATTTTTAAAATGTTGCTTTCCCTGAGAGAATTTAAGTTTGGGACAACTTGAAAAAATCAGGAATAAATTATTTCAAAACAAACTGTTAAAAAAATCCAACTATAGACAGTAAGAGTGCTATATTCCGAAAATAATTTTCAATTTTCCATTCCTGGCCACTTGCGTTTCTGAAAAAAAAGTGGGTATGATAAAAAAAATGAATTTTATTATTAAGTAAATATAAACAAGCCATTAAAAAGCCGCAGTAGCACTACTGTAGCGCATTAAACTTTAAATAATAAATATAGTCCTGGAATATATTTATTATAAATTAATTTCCGGAAGGCGTCTATTTAATCAAATATCGGAACCGATATTTTGTTTTAGCTGATTTTCAATACGAAACGTGTTCAGAAAAATCCTTACACATCAGTTTATGAACCAAATCTCCAACTCTTCTGTTGGCTTCGCAAAACCTATTTCATGTACACACAGACGGACAGACTTACAGACGGACATGGCTCATTGAACTTCCCTATCTATAAAGATCGAGAATATATAAACTTTTTGTGCCTCTTATAAATATTGGGGACATTAACGTTAACATTTGTGCTCTTAAGGATAGAAAAGACAACTTTGCTTCTGAAAGGGTTAAACTATTCCAATTACAAAATAAGTGAATTTTTTACTTACTACAAAGTTATTAATTTAACTAATGTAAACTAATGCAGATGGTATGTAAAAAATAAAAACAAAAAAAAAAAAATAGTCTAAAATTTCGCCCTAAAAACAAAGCAAAATCTTTGCCTTGTTCTAAAATAGAAAAGTTGTATGAAAAACCCATAAGTTTAAAGTCATATGGCATAACATAATAGCACAACAAAATATGACAAGCGTGAACAAACCGTCATAATCTAATTATGCCAGCTGATAATAACAAAAAAATTTAATAACACTCCATTTTTTAATCGGATTAGTGCGCATACGTTTGCTTTTTGGCTTAAATGTAAATATTTTTTATTTCAGTCCGACTTGTTAATAAAGAAAATAATAAATTTCCTGTAAATCTTCTAAAATGTCCATTATCAATTAAAATTTACAAATTATTTTTTATCTATACGAACTTGATGAAATAAATATAATCAAAAGCAGCTGTTGCCGGTAACATGAGCTGAAGTATTTTTTTGAACGGCGGCAAGTGAAAAGACGTTAACAAGCTGCCAGGCAGATCACTTACACTCGCACATACATTCATATTTTTATTCTTGTGTTATTTATAAGTAGCAGCGGCGGCTTGTAAATATTATCGCCGCCTCGACTGAAGAGTTTCAGCTGCTCGACTAAGGTTTCTACTGTTATTTTATGACAAACCTTAAAAAGTCTTATTATTTTATGACTTTTTTGCTTCAAGCACAACAACATTTTTTTTAAACCATTGTAAAATAATAAGACATTATGACAATATGAATGATATGACTACAGTGTGAACAACCCGAATATTTTTTTAGCATTTTTTTCACTTGATCTTTTATACAAAGTATATCGTCGAATGTTCAATGTCCTAAATCGAATAGATTTTATTCAAACTACAACGATCAGTGGTACATACAATGCATTTTGTTGTTTTATTTTTTCTATATATTTTCGTTAAACAATTGAAAACTTCCATGAACTTAATGCTTAATTTAATAGAATTTTACTTAAAACGGTAGCAGCAAAACAAGTTCATTTGTTGCAGCCAAATAAAGAAAATTTAATAAAAATTTAATTGAAAATTTAAAAACTATTTAAGTGTAAAGCACTTATCTATACTGTAAAACTCGCAAGCTATAATAGTTGACATAAAAGTTTGTAGAGTTTAAAAGAAGCTAATAGTTCTGGCAAAAAACAAAACAAAACATAAAGTCAATCGAACAGATTACAAATCGCCGAAACTATGCAAAAGCTTAAAAGACGATCAATATTTCAGGGACCCACTTACATTTCTATGAGACAAATAATTCAGGGGAGAACACTTGCATATCCCAACTGCAATCAATACAATTCAAAGAAAAAAGAACTTTGCAAATCATCTCATAAGCAATAAAGTTATAGAAGTTCAAACCTTGAAAAAAAATACCCCTTGAATTAATAACCTGCTTCTTTTTTTTAAAGTCGGATAAAAAACATTATATTTTTGAAACTCCTGTTTCCATATTCCAAAGTTTCATTCAGACCAAATACGTAAAATAAAAATTCTACCAAAAGAGAACATTGTATGAGAGTTTTAAGAAAAATTAAATAACATCAATAATAAATTAACAAATTCTTTGTTCGATTGTTTGTCAAGTTTTTAAACTGGTTGTGCTTTTAGTTAAATAATTCTCATTCGTTGTTTAAATGTTTTCATATCAATATAAGAATTTGGAAAATTTTTCAAAATAATCAAGAAAATACAGGTATAAAGAATGTATCTTATTAGAAAATTCATTTAGCTCAACCCTAATGATCACATAAAATTGATGACTTAAATTTGCGTCTTACAAAACACTGTACTGTGCAAGCAAACTTTTTCCAAATCAAAGGATCTTAGGGTTGGATGTAGAACCTACCAAACAGTGTCTGTATCGCGGTACAGCCAAACGTCACTTAAAAGTGATAGGTCCGTTTTATATAAAGTTCGAGAAGTCGAAAGAGATACTAGAACTAGGTAACGAGTCCAACAGGGTTTCTTGCAGTTTGGGCCCGATTTTCGAAATTATATTTTTTTTATGATCGTGTTTAATTGTAAAGGGTGTTTTTTATAGAGTGTCACAAGTTTAAATCATAATAAAACTAGGAAATATATTTTTAATATCAATAAAACGGCCTTTATTGCAAAGAAAATTTTATGAAATTAATGTTTAAATATGATTTCTGCCATGTGGCCGCTACGGCAGGTGCAATCTGCAACACCAATTTTCAACAACTTTTCGAAGCATTTGCGGCATTTGCGGCCGTATTTCGCCGATAACTCTTCGAAAGTTTGTTTTCCAGGTGTTTAATTGTGGTTTATCGACGTAGACAAGTGACTTAACATAACCCCAAAGAAAATAATCTAATGGGGTTAAATCACACGATCTTGGTGGCCAATTAATTTTGGCCATTACGTGAAATTATTTTTTCATCAAAAGTTTCCTTGAGTTTGACGAATGGAAAAATTATTATTATTAAAAATTTCAACAATTTGCACGCGTTGCTCTGGTGTAAGTCGATTGATAATGAAATTTCAAAGCAAACTAAACAAAAAGCAACTATCAGCTGTTAAATGGGTGCTCAAATAAAGCATTGATGCCAACTCAAAGTTGTGACACTCTATAAAAAACACCCTATAGTTTGATCCCATAAATTTTTTTTAAAATATCGAGGGCAAATTGTTTCCCCTGAAGTATTATAATATGGTTATCTTCTAGTGATGTTACGAATATCAATTTTTAGTATTCGCCGAATACGAATACGAATATTACTTTTAAGGTTTAGAGCCACATAATATTTCAAATTTAATTGGAAAAAATCCCTTCCTTTGCATCAATAACAATATTTTGAAAAAAAAAGCTGTCACACTACTTTAGGTACTTAACCTTATTATGACATTGAGATGCCGAATTTGAAAACCTCTACTGAACATTTTTAAATTGTTTTACTTAACTTTTACTTTACTTTTTTTGTCAAAAATGTATTTGCAAATTATTCGAGAAATATTCGCTTGAATTTGGCGAATACGAATATCTTAAAGTAGGCGAATAGTCGAATAATCAAATACGAATACGAGTATTCGTAACATCACTATTATCATCACTCCACCTATTTTTGTGATTGCCGCTACCTTCAGAAATTTATAATTTCAAACTTTCTTACCTTTTGCTATTTGCAAATTACATACAAACACAGATAATAATATTTAATTTTTTTTTTTCAATTAACCCTTTAATTAAAAATATAAAAAAATTTGATTAAATATTTAATTTATTTAATTAAATTTTTAGTTGTAATAAATAAGTTTAGTTAATAAATGTATAAAAATTTAATTGATACTATTAATTTGCTTACTGGTGCAAGTTTAATTAAATTTTTAATTGATATCACAAATTTTTTAATTGAAATCAATTTTTATTTTTTTCTGTGAAAAAGTTTCTACAAGATTTAACAAATTAAATTCTACTTTTACGAACTTAAGTAGGAAAACGTAGTACATACCAACTTACAAACAAAACATGTACCCACTAAATTTTTTTACAATTTCAATGTATGTATTGAAAATTTTTTTGTACTCATTTTTTATTTCTTGTTTTAAAAATAATTAAAATTTATCATTTGAGTATTTACTATTCATCCAAAAATTTGTCATCAAAAAATTTTTGAAAATAACACAATTATTCATAAAATAAAATTAGAATGATACGAGCAAGAAAATTAATCTACATAGTATATGTATATGTATGTGTGTAATTATATTTGTGGATAATTTTAATGAGAAACATACATACTCGTACATTTGCAATACACAGATTTAACATATCCATACATACTTACATACAAATGTACGATTATACCTGAGAATAATAAAATGAAGATGCATTTTTGGCATCGAAATGAAAACAATTTCTACTTATATTTCTACTCCGAAATGAATAATCAAGAAAATAAATTTAAAAAAATAAAATAGATTAAAACGAATTAAAATGGCCGTACTGAAAATATTTTTTTTTTTAGGAAACCCCTTTAACATTTTATATTATTATTACGAATAAACGTATGAGTTTGTGTTGATTGTTAGTAATTTCCAACCAGTGATGGGTAAAATGAACTATATGAATTCTCGTATTCTATTTCTGTTGAAAACTTAGTTAAATAGTTGATATTCTTCCCAATTAGTACCCACTTTACGAAAATTGTAAAGATGGACAATTGAACGCTGATGAGAGGTGAAGCGGCGTTTAAATCGGTACTGATAAGAATAATAATAATATTTTTCAACATAAATCAAACTCTTAGTAATTCAATAAAACTGAACTTGAGCCTGATAATATCTATTACTTTTCAAGCCCCTTTTACGCTAAAAGCATAAAAATTACTTCGGAACAAATTTTATTATCAAAAAAAAAAATATAACCATTCACGGTGTCGCATCTCATATTAAACGTTCTAGGATATGTTTGTCAAGGATAAACAGATCAATAATTTTCCATCATCAATTGTAGGGTATTTCGAATGTACAATAAATACATAATTTTCAAAAATACACAAATGATCGAAAACAGAAAAAGAAATGTTTCTATATATTTTTCAAGTTATAAATTAAATGTTTCACTGCTCGTTTAAAATATCCCACACATAAGATAACAAAATTTATATATGAACAATCTATTTGTTCAATATTTTCCATAGAAAGTTTTCTTAGCAAATAAAATTTAGTTAAATTCAAGAAAATTTTTCTCTATATAACGGCATTCGAAATACAGTAAAGACTCGATAGCCTATAAAAACAATGATCAAACGTAATTGATATAGGGAAGCTCATGTTTCCCTTTGGGTATATCTTTAAGATTTTATTGTAAATTATTTCACGAGAAATCAATATTAAAATTTAGTGTGTCACTATTATGTTTACACTCAAAAAAAAAAAGTGATGTAAAATTTCGGAAATTTTACTTAGTTTAAGTTCAAAATTGTTATCGGCATGGCTTTCAGGCCGTTTTTCCTTGAGGTTATTAGTGAATATAAATTTCTTCTGCCACAAAAAATCATAATCATAAGAAAATAATTAGTCCTTATTAAAATTTCGCTTTGGAGCACCATCTGCCGAGCCTAACTAGAAATAATGTCTTCATAGACGCAGCTTACACTGTGCCTTTTTTGCAGGTCTGTACTAGTGATGTTACGAATACTCGTATTCGTATTCGATTATTCGACTATTCGACTATTCGCCTACTTTAAGAAATTCGTATTCGCCAAATTCAAGTGAATATTTATCGAATTATTTGCACATACATTTTCCCAAAGAAAATCATACAAAAAGTTTCAAAAAGTACATAAAATGTACAAAAAAATATAAATTTATATTAATTTCTATTTGAAGAAAAAAAGCCCTTTATCTTCTTAAAAAACAAACAGAAATTATATTTCGTAGCTACCATTTAAAAGTTAAAGTCTCATATATAAATTCATATCATGTTAAGTTAGTAATCAATTTTCAGTAGAGGAATGTTGCACTTCAAAAATGGAAGAACTAAAATTTAATATGTGAAAGTCCACTTAGGCATGTGGCTGCGCAATCTGCAAAATATGTTTGCCCAAACAACACTGAATTACTAATTAAAAGCGCAAGCAGAGTAAGAAAAAAGAAATCTCAAAGTATGCAAGTAAATTAATTTAAAAATGTTCAGTAGTAGTCTTCAAATTCGGCATCTCAATGTCATAATAGTGATAAATATCTAGAGAAGTGTGACAGTTTTTTTCAATTTATTGTTACTGACGCAAAGGGAGGGATTTTTTCCAATTAAATTTGAAATATTATGTGACTCTAATAAACCTTAAAAGTAATATTCGTATTCGTATTCGGCGAATATTGTTTCAAATATTCGTATTCGTATTCGCGAATACTAAAAATTGATAGTCGTAACATCACTAGTCTGTACAGGCAGGTTTTTTTTGATTGTTGGTGAGAAAGGATAGTGAGGCTTTAGAAGTTTGCAGGGTGAAACAAAATGCTCGAGATCAAAATTCGAGGGAATTTCTGTCATTTCTGTAGGGAATTTTCGTACTATTAATTATATTTTATCTTCTGCCATTTCTAACGTATTTTATGGTTTTCGAATTTGTTATTAGCCGGTAGACTTTTACATAGTTTTAATTTAGAAAACAAATACTTTCCATTGCATTATTTATAGAAACACTAAGAGAATAGATAAATAAATCAAATAATAGGTAGGATTAGTATAAGATCTCTCTCTCTCTCTTTCTTATTCTACAAACAACAAAACGGCCATAAAAGAGAGAGAAATTCATAAGAAAAAAGTCATAATGTAAATGTATTCGACTTTTCGTAGGGCCTTATAGCCTTTTCACACGTATAAACATCTAAGGGGCTGTGCACATATTACGTAACGCTCCAGGGGGGGAGGGAGGGGTTAAAGATTTGTTGCGGATTGGAAATTTTGCACTGAAAAATTATTAAAAAGCTTTACGAAGGGGGGGGAGGTATAAAATCTCTGAAAACAGCGTTACGTAATATGTGCACAGCCCCTAACATCTACCATCAATTTTTGAAGATGTTAAAATTTTCACATAAGAATTATACAAGGCTGAACGGTCAACATATTTCAACATCATTATAAAATCTTCCTAAATCACTGAAAGTTGACATTTAATCACATTAAAATGAAAATGTAAAAATGTTCTAATCAGCCATCTTTTAATGAATTTTTGTGTAGGAAAAGAATTTGTGTTTTAAAAAGAGAAAGGCATGCAACCGTGCAGTACGATGTCCTCGTCATTTTCTTCCTCCAGTAAACTTTTTAGTGATTCTATACACAGATTCAATAAAAGGGATTGCTCTTGCAAATTAACAATTAACTTAATTATTAATTGTTCTTTCAAATCCATTTTATTTAATTCATTTTTATTTTATTACAAAACCTATTTTCTTTTTATTTTGTCAAATTAAATGATGGTAGATGTTGCAGATGTGAACGCATGTTTCATGTTTTCAACATTTAATCTATTAAAGAAAATTGTCAAAACAAAGCAGCCTAATAAGGAATAGTGCAAAATGACACATACAATTGTGTAGTGGTGCAGTTCCTTGGTTTGTGATCTTACTAAGCCATTCTCATTACCATGTGTCCACCCGCAGACACTCCAGCCACTACCACACTACTACTCCTTGCTACCTCTCACCGGCCAGTTCACATTTGAACTAAAATTTCACATTTGAAGATAATTTCCTGAAACTAGTAAGTCTTGAACTAAAAATATTTTACAACTTAATTTCCTTTAATTATTGAAAACTTTACAATTAAAGAAGAACCATTAACTTAATGTATTTGAACTTATTTAAAAAAAAAATCTTACTTTTACAAAATGCGCTCTCAAATTAAATAAACATTTCCTTGAAAGTAAGACATTTTGTTGGAGTAACATTATGAACTATTTTCAAAGATGTTGGCTTTTATTAAATTTCTAAATTTTATTTAAACTTTAATTAAATTTAGAAGTTTTCTAAACTATTTTGAAGGAAATTTTTTAATTTAAATTTTGTGTGTACATGTTTTAAGGAGACATTTTTATTCTGCCATTAAATAAATTTTTCGCTGCATTAGTTTACAGAGGAATAGTATAATGGTTGCATTCCCAATATGAGATATAGAAAGTGATAAGAACTACAAATGAAGTATATAGAGAATGTGGGGTAAGGAAATAATTTTGTTTAACATTTCTGGCTAAAGAACTGATAAGACAAGCTTAAATGTGACTAATAATTTATATGAACTGAAAAAAATAATATGTGGATCCATCAAATTAAAATAGACCTCCCAAAAATCTAATGTAAAATATGTTTTGTTTTCTTTTTCTAAAATTTAAAGAATATCCTTTTCAATAATAAAAATATTAAATCATAAAATGTATTGATGTTCCACTGTCGTCTCATGGATCTTTTGATTTTCAAACAAAGTGGTGTTTTTTTTTCTAAATTTTCATTTTATTTCTTATTTTCAATATTTTCTATCTTTTCATTTTGTTCTGTGCATTATTGAAAAATTCGTGTCAAAAATAAATCAACATTTATTTTTAGTCACCAACTCACAGCCGATCCTTAGCAATCGGTAAACGATGGAAAAATCGTGTGGGTTTACTTTTGCACAGAGAGAGAGACAGAGAGAAAGAGTGCATAATTGTAGGAGCGCAAAGTGACATTTTTTTTTCTTTTTCAATTTATTTCAAAAAGTAAATTTTAAGTTCTATCCGAAAAAAAATATAGCCGACACAATCATGGGTAGGCTAAAGAGATGTGATATTGAAAGAACATATTTTGAATTTTTTTTTATTTCGAATAATAAGGAACCACCCTATTAATGCAGTTACGATCAAAGACATTTAAACTTTTTTCGGGCTTACATTGTTTCATGAACAAATGGTCCTTCGGATCATTACACATTTCCATCATTAACTTTATAAATTTCAAAAGAATAAGTGACATTGGCCACTGCTCTAACAATGAGATTGTATTCTCAAATGAAATCAATATGTGTTAAAAGTTCTCTATGAATAAATGCAAAAGATCGCTTTATAATGTTTAATTTGTGTGGGGCGTGGCACTGTCCACTTGTATAATTATTGTACGAGTCTTCAAAGTAAGACTCGGTTAAGTAGAATTAGTTAAAAACATAATAATTAATTTGCGTAGGCCACATGCTACAGTACTTCAATAGTAAGGCCGTGCCACTTCCCACTTCTTTTACCGCGAAGTTGTATTTTAGCGGAAACCTAATGAGCGTGCAAAAGCTTTGAATTAATCGGAATATTTACTTGGCAATTAAAAATCATATAAAAACAAATTCGCAAAAAAAAAACAAGTAAAGTTATGGTACTTTTTTACTTTAGGTACTTTTTCTCTTGAGAAATTATGAAATTTGGTAGAAGGAAAGCACGTGACCCAGATTAAACAAAGGGCATTGCAACCGGGTGCTGTGACCCATAGATTAGTAGGAGTTTTACATAGGATCCGCTCCTAACCAAGGGGGATGGATGTCATGCCCTGTAGGCCCTTTTTGTTTTATTTTAATAATTTGTTTACCGTTATTATGTGCGTACTTTTTGGGGTTAAGGGAAAAGCTGATACTTTTGGTACTTTTAGTTTATTTTACAATTTATTTTTTACATTAACATACAGTGCACTTTGTGGGAGGTAAAAGGAGGAAAAAGTTGGTATTATCGGTACCTCTTTCTTTCTTCGATGTAGTGTAAACGAAGTCACAGCTAAAAGCTAGTATAAATAATTTATGGCAAATTATTTAAATTAATTTAAAGCAAATTCTCAGTTTAATGTTGAAATAATATTCAAATCAATCGATCTTCCAATCCCCTTTATCTTTAATTTCATTTTGTTCGTAGGAGGATTTTATTGCTTGCAACAATTACTACCCAGTCATTTCACTTGTCAGAGAAACTTTTTTACAAAACAACAACGAAAACATAAGAAAATTCAAAAAAAAAAAAAAAAAAAAACGTATCCTAACGAACCGAAACGAAGCACTACGAGTAGCACTGATCACACACAATCAGATTTGGCTCTCGTTGGCGAAGAAGATAGACATAAAATAAATGAGCTTCATGAAGATTTGCATAAAAATTTTGTGGCATTCTTCGCTCGCACCTCAAAAACGATCGACGTCTTGGTTTCAGTCTCGGGGATTATGACTTGAACCAATTCAAATAGCAAAAAATAATATATATTTATATATATGATACATATATAGAAAAGTATAAAAAAGAAGATAAATTAAAGTATACATAGAGTTATTTTTATACAGAAGAAAATAAAGTTTTTGAAAAGCAAAAGGAAATTATCCAACGAAAGTGAGTTTTCGTTATTATATTGTGAAGTGAAAAAGGATAAAGTAAAATACTTTATATATATATATATATCCAATTAAATAAAAATTGATTTCGTAACAAGTGCTGAACGAAAAAGAAAATTTTCTTGCTGAAAATCTAAAAAAAGAATTTGCTTGCACTCTTATGCTGTGATGAAATTAACACAAAACGAAACGGAGCGGTTCGAAAAGAAACGAACAGAAAAATATATAGTTTTCGTTGTTGCTTTCGTTTTTAAATACATACTAATACATAGATGTTTTTAAAAAGGACTTGTATTGTCCTTGTTAAATGAATGCTAAAACCAGGATTAAGCATAATTTAACAAGGCCAATATGAGTCATTAAATAAATAGAAATTTCAATAAAGTTTTTTCATTAAATTAATTAACCAGAGTGATTCAGTGTTATTAATCATTGAAAATTTTAAATAATTATTTTTTTTTTTTTCAAATCAAATACGAAATACGAGTATATATGAAAAGCAAAAATTTAACAAATTAAATATCACATCATATCGAAAATTTGTGTTGGAGCAAAATACAAACACATTTCAGTATTAAAAGCAGCAAATGAAACACTGAAAATATTTTCAAATAAATTATAAATAGATTTTGAAAATTAAGAAGCCACCACCAAGCTAACAAGAGTGTGACTATTAGTGCGGTGTATGGGAATAAATGAAAATATTTTTGCGCGAAAACGAGATAGAAAATATCCAAGACTAGCATGCAATAAACAAGGATGGCAAACAATTTAATACAATATAAAATCATTTTTATAAAAATAGCAAGAAAATATTAAGAAGAAGAAGAAAATATTTGAAAAAAAAAATACATATAGAAGACAAAATTTAAAATCAAAATTATTGAAGAAATTAATAATACTTTAAAATCGTTAAAATCGTTATTTATTAATCGCGTTTTAGTTCGGGCGCCGAGTACTCGTCTATGTGAATTGTGAAAGTGTATTTTTGTGATATAAAATTAAAAAAAAAAATAGAATTTCAGAAAATGTCTTGAAAATAACTTTAAATTTTATATTTCATTTCCATTTTTGTTTACCCCCCACCCCTCCAACGCATAGCAGATTTAACGAAGCTTTATATCTTTAAAAATATATAAATTTACAAGAGAATTTAACAAAAAGAAAAGTTCTAGCGCAGAAAAAGTTGAAAAAAATAAATAAAAAAGGAAACGAAACAAGTGCCAAAAGGAAAAGAAATAATTAAGTGCAGTTTAACACCCCACACACGCGCCCACCAAAGGGCTTTTTTTGTTTTGTTAATTTTTCAAAAATAAATGCGCTTAAGTGTTATATAACGTATAAGAAAAAATGCAACGACAAAATCCGAATCAACCACTGCAACAGTACCAGCAGCCGCAGCAGCAGCACCACCAACAACAACAACAGTTGCAGCAACATCATGAACAACATATCATACAACAGCATCAAGAAATGCACCAACAACAAAGAATAAGCCGCACCGAACATCATGTTCAAAGGACTCAACAATTTTCCACCCAACAAAGAGGTCAGTTAGTCACTGCTACAACAATGAAAACATACACACACATACGAAGAATCATCAAATCATATCTGATCATATATTTTAGCCATGACCGATTTATTGGTAGAGCGAGCACATAATTGCAGTACTGAGATCAGCGTTGTCAACTTGGTGCGTTTCGCACCTTTTTTGGTGCTTTTCTAAATGTTTTGTGCGCAAAATATCTGAGTTGGTGCGTGGTGCGCTTTTTCTTTAATTTTGGTGCGTTTTTTTAATTTTGGGTGGCTCCAAATCACATTAACAATAAACACAATTTTTTGTTTCAGTATGAGAAAGAACTTTGTACAAAAAATACAACTGTTTCAATACCATTTCATTCAATTTGTGTACAATTTTTACATTAAATTTTACAGACCAACCATTAATGATGTTTAAGAGGTGCCAAAACACATTCACAAAAACCGTTAAACCGTCTTGTTGTTATGGATAATTTGTAACATTTCATTATAAGAAATTTGTTGTCCCTTTTAGATTTTCAGAGTACATAATTGTTTTTTGTCGTAAAAGTTGTTTTCAAGTCTGTTAAAGAGTTTAGCAAAAACAAAGTATTCTTGAGACTTGCGATCATTGTTCGTTTTTTATAAAATGCGTAAAAGTTTATATAAAGGATTGTAACACTAAAACTAATAAAATTTATATTTACTAAAAGAAATATTTAAAGTTAGCGTCAAGAATGGAGTCTTAAAAAGGAGGTCATAAGCGAAATACAAAAGGATTTGGGAATCACAATGTGAGTTTAAGCAATGGATTCGGCTTTGACCAAATAATAACACAAAAGCAAGATTTTTTATTGCAAATCACGCTGAAATATCCAACCTTGTTCGACATGGTGGAACACGGAAACACATTGCAGCTTTAAGCCCATTTATCTACAACCGACATCAACAACCAGCATTGTACAAAATGTTTTATCCCATTGCAAATATGATATCATGCCATTAGCAGTACAATTTGAATCCGATGTCGAAATATTATCTAGTATTAAAAAAGGATGGAGAATGATTCACTTCATGCATTGGCACAATATTATATCAACATTAGAATTTTGGACTAAAGTTAAATGTTGTAAAGACGCAAAATTAATTCAATAAAAAAAATCTAAACTTGGTGCGTTTTTTGTTAAATGGCGCGTTTTTTTCTCCATTTTGGTGCCTTTTGAAATTTCAAAGTTGACAACGCTGACTGAGATCTCTACACAGAATATTTCATATCCGTGGACATAGAATTGTTTTGTACATCTCTTTCTCTCTCTCTATCTCTCTCTGCTATATTTCATTCGTTTAAGCTTTTTACTCTCTCTATATATATCTCAATTTCTCTCTTTCGTTCTCAGTTACTCTCTCTTTAAAGGTGTTAAAGCAAAAACAATATGCAAATGATATTTTTAGCCATTTGTTAAGTATTTTAAATTAATTTTATTTCCTTTTCTAAAGACGTGACCGAATTCAATTGTGTTAAAAACAAAAAAAAAAAAAAAAATTGGAAAGATAAACTGTGACTATTGACATACAAAAAATAACATTTGAATTTTTTGTATAAAACTTTTTTTTTTTTTTAATTACGTATGCAGTGCACTGCACCGGAACTCAGGGAGAGGGAAAGGGTGGAGAAGATAGATGTTAAAAATTTAGAAGGCTTAACTCTTTTAGAACTCTGCTTTGCGCGTTATGGTAATTTTTATAGTAGTTTTGAGGCGCCTCCGGTGTTACGTAGACGCATTAACTTTGTTAAGCTGTATTAGCAGGCATTTTATTAATTGTTTTACTTCGCCGATGTTTCTGCTAACCGACGAAGGAGAGCGATGTTGTGTACATTAGCTTGGAATAGCATCAAGCGCTGTCGGAGCAGTTTTTAGTGACCAGTGCTATGCCTTCATCACTTAAATAGTCCGACAACAATTAACACAATGTCTCACTAATGTACATTATAGAAATTAATGATATTGATTGACTTGCTCTGGCCAGGGTTTGAATCCATGCCTCAAGTCATTGTTTGCTTAGTAGTCAACTCGCTAACCACTTCAGCCAACACCACCCTCAAACTCAACTCAACTCAAACTTGTATGAAAATAAAAAATAAAATAAATAAAAAGTTTCAAATCGAAGAATGGATAATTTTACTTTACTTTCAACGGTCACGGAAAAAGTATTCTTAATCGGAATCTGTCACACACAATTGTATGTGCTATGTGGGGTTTAGAGTGTCCTTAAGTAACACCATTCTACGTTTTTGTGCTTAAAGCTCTGTATTGTATACAGATAGACTTCATTGTATTGTAAATATTTTTTTTTGTACAAAACGCAACAGAACATTTATTTTGGAAATTGAAGTTCTATGGTAACCGGCGTCAAATTTTTTACCAGTCCTCTCAACAATAACCATAAATCAAACACATGTGACATTTAACCCCCATAATACCAATCAAGTTGAGACAAATCCGAACTTCTTAAAATTTTCATAGGCTGCGAATAATTGATTTCTCGTAAATGCAGATGGACGGACGGACACGCGGACACTAACAATTTCATTTTACTCTCTATAAGGATCTAGAAAATATACTCGTATACTTTATGTGACCGCAGGTGAATGTTGTGACAAACCTATGCATTTGGTGAAGAATATAAAAATAAGAAATAATATTTTGAAAATACAGTATTTATAAAAAAAAAAGAATAAAACACATCTCTTGTTCTACAAAAATAGCGTATAGATGCACTCAAAACAAATAAAAAACGACATGTACGCATTTCAATTAAACGATTTCCTTGAAAATAGTAAAGAAATTTTTAAATTTAACTAAAATGTAGAATATTTTATTTTATTTAAATTTTGTTAAATTTTTTTCAAAAATTTTTTTAATAGGGACATTTTGTCGTACAATTAAAATAATTTTATTTTAACTTGAAGAAATTGATTTGGGAAATTACTTGTTCCTGAATACAGTAAACTCGCGGTAATGTGAACTGAGTGTAACACATACTCAGAGCCACAACTACCTAATAGAATCAAGAAGATTTTCTCTATGAAACGTTTTTAGGCTAAGGGTAAAGTATCCCAGCAGAAAGAAGCGAAGATTTTTCCGAAGAGATTCCTTATTATTTTTATGTGGCAAATCTTTTTAATTTTATCAAGAAGGAAAATACATAAAATCAAGAAGAAAACTTGTTATTCACAATTTTTTTTACCCAATTTCCGTTATTTTTGGCACCAAAAAAACAATCCATAGAGAAAAACTTTTTGATTCCATTAGGTTTTCAAATGAATTGTATAAAAAAGGGTTTTCTTATTGATTTCATTAGGCCATCTTATTGATTTTTTCAAAAAGGTATTCCTTATTGATTTCATTAGGTTCCTTCCTGTATGATCATGTGTAAATTATCTTCTTAAACTGGCTGGTAACATGTAGCAAGGTGTAGTAGTGAGATGGTTAGAGTGCCGATTTACGAAACCGAAGATCCTTGGTTCGAGTCCCAACAGACGTAAATTTTATAAAAATGTTTTCACTACCCCTCATCCAGATAGTACAACTTCATGTTGTAAATAAGCATTTCGGACGTACGATGATGTTCTGATGACATAAAATTTGTATTTCCTAACATCACACAGAAAAAACAGTGCCTAATAAATACCTAATAAAATATAACAAAATTAATAAGATATCTCTACGGATGTTTTTCAATAAGGAAGTCTTATTATTTTAATAAGGAAAACCTTTTTGAAAAAAATCAATAAGAATACCTCATAAAAACCATAAGTTTCGTTCTTGATTTTTTCAAAAAGGTTTTCCTTATTAAAATAATAAGACTTCCTTCTTAAAAAAATTCCGTAGAGATGTCTTATTAATTAATTGATTAATATTTTATTACTTATTTATTAGGCACTGTTTTCTCTGCGTAGCAACAAAAATGTACGGTTTTATATGCATGTCATGTGTTACATGAGCTTATTTTACTGTTGCGAGTTGGTTTTCTCCAAAAATTTGTTGTTCACTATTTAATTTAGAGAGTTCATATAAGAAACCTAGAGTTCATTCATTTGTGGAACTTAACATTACCGCGAGTTCACTGTAGTTCATTAAACTACATCTACAGGGAAAGCCACGGAAATAGGAAGCGCTTAGCAAGATAAACAATCACATAGCAAAGAAATGAACCACTTTACGATTCTATGATAAGATTGTACCTAGCCACGACAAATGGCGTTCTATGACGAAAATTTTAATAACTTTTGGATAAACACTAGTAAACATTTTCTTTTAATTAGACTTTCGTGTCAAAAACGAAATTTGTATTTCCTGGCATCTAGGAAAATCTTAGAAAATTTCTGCAAAAACGGCATTGGCGCTATAGGACAACAATTTTCAACTCAAATTTTCCAAATTTAAGTTATATTTTGTTTTCTATGTATGCACATCCAACACGTTATATCGGTTTGTTTGAAATTGCCTATTGTGCGGGCAATACACATGTGCTCCTATTTGCAAACGTCTGGAGGGGTTCATATTCCTCCTTTCGTAATTATTCTGGTGTTTATCATCTACTGCTAAGGAAAAGCCACAGAATGTTTGATTATATTTTGAATTTTAAATGCTTAACTTTCCATTCTAATATAAAATCGATGGTGCGAAAAAAAGACACTGTTACCGTCAATTATTTCACACAACCTTATGCGTGAAATTATAAATTTAATTTTCAAATGCATAACACTGTACAACACGAAAATATTTTACTTTGATTTAACAAAAAAAAAAAAAATTAAATTATATGTATGTGCGGTCATCAGCAAAATTTGTAATTCATTATAGCGGAAGTAACGGTCCTCTCTCCTTTTATAATAAATCGACAAAGGAAATTTTGTTCTCCTTATATGTAAGGAGGTATAAGAAGTGCTCCATTATTTTATGTAAAACAACACCATAAATGTTTTTACTCCTTCAGCGGCAATACAAGAAATGAAAATGTGTTGTTAGAAATTTCTTCTCTAGGACTTCCAGGTCATTAAAGCTTCTAGCGAAACTTGAACATTTAAAACTTTACATTTGTTTAACAGGTGATACTTATTCGCTATTCTTCGTATTAAAAATCGGTAAGAGTGATATATTCGGCCGTGCCGAATCTTATATATACTTCACTAAGCTACACATATGTACGTGAATGTATATACGAGTATGTATAAAATTGGGGCAGACGGTGCTTAGGGCGGCCGAAAAAAAAATTTGCTATATTTTTTTTTTAAATTTTATTTTATATTTCTTTGATAATTTTATTATTTATTGAATCTTTAATAATAACTTGAAACATCAATAAGTTGTTTAAATCTTCAATCTAAAAATGTGAAATATATGTTTAGCCAATGCCTAATAAAATTTTTAATTTAAACGGTTGATTTTTGTTGTTTTACATCTCTCGTGTACGGCTGAAAGAAAGAGTATCCATCCTCCTCAGCCGGGTGTGGCCTCTATACTCTAGAATATTGCGCGCAAGTGGATTTGGGTGTAACTCAAGTTTTTTCATATATTTTTTGACGTGTTTTGAAAATACTGTCTTCACCAACGGAACATCAAGGTCTTTGTGAATTCGCTAATTTCGAATATATCAGGGGGCTGCAGTAATTGTACGCAGAATTTTTTTTTTTTGTCGCCTTGGATTTTTTTTTACATTCGATGCTGAGGCAGTGCCCCATAACTGGTTTCCATAGGACCATATTGGTTTCAGGATCGCATTGTATAATAGAAGTTTACAGTCTAGGCTTAGTATAGAATATCTTCCAATAAGCCAATAATTCATTTGGGCTGCTTTTAATTCATATTTCGAAACGAAATATATTAAATTTTTCATTCCTGGCCACTTGCATTCTTGAACAAAAGGGGGGTTTGAAAAAGAAAAAATGTACACAGGATGTTAAAAAGCCCCAGTAGCACTGCTGCATTGTATTGAATTTTAATCCAAATGATTCAATGTTCAATACTTGGACACCGTCATATATATTAATAAATTTATTTCGGGAATGGTTATACATACATACTCGTAAATGCATGGATATATTTTTATAATTAATTAAATATCGGAACTGATATTTTATTTTTACTGATTTTCAATACGAATCGTCTTAAGACAAATCAGTGCACGATCTAAGTCTCCAACTCTTCTGGTGCCTTCAGAAAACTGATTTCACGTACAGACAGACATACGGGCATGACTCGCTCAACTTTCCTATCTATATATATATATATATATATATATATATATATATACTTTATAGGTCTTTGAGGGTGGTGTTGGCTGAAGTGGTTAGCGCGTTGACTACTAAGCAAACAATGACTTGGGGCCTGGGTTCAAACCCTGGCCAGGGCAAGCCAATCAACATCATTATTTTCTCTAATGTACATTAGTGAGACATTGTATTAATTGTTGTCGGACTATTTAAGTAATGAAGGCATAGCACTGGTCACTAAAAACTGCTCCGACTGCGCTTGATGCTGTTCCAAGCTAATGTACACAACATCGCCTTCCTTCGTCGGTTAGCAGAAACATCGGCGAAGTAAAACAATTAATAAAATGCCTGCTAATACAGCTTAACAAAGTTAATGCGTCTACTTAGCACCAGAGGCGCCTCAACACTGCCTTAAAAATTAACATAACGCGCAAAGCAGAGTTGTGAGTTGTCTTCTAAAATTTTCAACATCTATCTTCTCTACCCTATCCCTCTCCCTGAGTTCCGGCACAGTGTACTGCATACGTAGGGGTTATCCCCTGAGTGCTGGTCCTAATTATACAAAAAAAAAAAAGAAATATTCATATTGTGAAAATTACAAACCGAATGAGAAATCTACAAATACAATATCCATTTTTAGTTAAGAATATACAAATAGGGGCATAGTTTCGCTTTAGAATCGGCTACGCTTTCGCGAGGCTTTGCCTAAAATCAATGATAAAAACACAATAACAGAGAAATTTAATCTCTAAACTGTTGATTCTGTTTAGGCAAAAGGAAGCTAATAGGTGATTATCATGGACAGAATAACATACTAACGGACATATAATAAATTTCATATTCTGGTGCAAGAAATCATTCGGTTTAATACTTGATTCATTGAACCACTTTCAGCTGTGAAAAATATAACATATGGTCGATGAAGTCACTTCTACACAAGTCACTTAACATACTCGTAAGCCTTACGGAAAACTCAAACTGTTTAAGAGTCACTCAAATAATTGTTACGAGTGAACTTACGTTTTTATTACCTTACTACAAGCAGGAAAAGAGAAATTTTAAAAGTTACAATAGAGGGAAAATACCCTGTGCCACATGAATGTTTTCCAAGTATGTGTGTAATACCAACCAGTTCGAGATCTATAATTTTTATGGACGGTCAAAGGACATACGAGAAGTTAGGAAACTCATTGATAGGTTCTACATGCAAACATAAAGTACTTGAACATATTGAACCACACCCATTTCCATAAGTCATTGAAAAATTTCATTGGAGACAATTGGTATAAAATTTCCCCTAGCTTGGTAATTATGGAGCCACATGCAACAGATAAGCCAATTACCTTTTTCTGTTAGGGAAATTTTTTTTACATAAAGCATACCTTTAAGCCATTATTAGGTAAAACCGGTTAAGAACAACTTAAATTTTGCAATTTTTTTTATTGCAAGAAAAGCGACTAAAAAAATAGAGACATGAAGAAGACGGAGAACTGGGCATCAAAAAATAAAAAATAATTATTTCTAAAGGTGTACAGTACACTTTTATATGGAATTTTCCAAATTGGACGATAACTGACGGAATTATGATAAATAACTAAAATACTGGTGCTACTCCGAAATTTGATTCACAGCTGCTCGAAGTATTTCCGTATTTATTTAGTATCAGTGATTAAAATTAATTCTATCAAAATAACTAAAAAAAGATTTTTAAAGTCAGAATTAACAACGATTCAGCGTAGTGATCGGTTTTTAAAATGCGAAAAAAAACTTCATTAAAAATTTAATCGAAACTAAAACTAAATTATTAAATATTTACGAAAAATATTTATTAAAATACCTTAATTTTCACGAATTATATTAAAAATTCTGACTTTTTGTCATTATTGAAAAATTCCTCATATGTATGTATATGTTTGTTAGACATTTCTTAAAATTGTTATTCCATAAAATAGTGTTTATTCCAAATTTAAAACACTTTCTAGATCATAAAATGTACAATTTCTATATGAACAAAAACAAAATTTTCTCAGATAAAAATCACACAACGACTTATCTTTATCACTTTTAACAAAAAAAAAATAAAATTATAATTAAGATAATGGTGACCGTGGAATGTTATCTTTAATTTCATTAACAAAAAAAAAAAACATCACATTGCAATCAGTCAACCTAAATTTACTCAGCCAAAAGCAGCAAATTCAAAAGAAAATCACTACTAATCCCAAGACTGAATAATTAACCATTTTAACGTCAAAGTAATTTTTCAAAAACAATGCAAAAAATCAACATCAAAAGCGATACTAATCCCAACAATACATCATCGTATCTTTTGTCAACGAAAGATTTGAACAATATTATTTAAACAACTACAACAATTTTATTTTAGAACAATTGCAAAAATTTTTAAATTTACGTGTGTATTATTGTACTAGAGATTACTCACACAAAGAGATAAAATCAAAAGAAAACCCTCTTATACAAATGAAAAGAAAATGTGAAACTTAAACTGTTATACATTGAGAAATAAAAATAAGTAATCGAAACGAAGAGAGCACTCAACAATGAACAGTATTGTTATTACAAACGTAATAAGTGCGCATGCATTTATCTCTTATACTCAATTAATTAGTTTATACTCAATTAATGTATCTCATTATTACATTTTTACATTCTTTAATACAAAATTAGGGAAAAAAAAACTGATGAATTATTTAATTATTTTTCTTTTACAGTGGAACAACGTGGCGGCAGTTTTGTCCAACCAACTTTGACACATATCTATGCTCAGGGCGACATCTCACCACCTGTATTCGAACAAATTTTCAAGAATGCCCGTTTCGCTCAAGGCGGTAATGCCTTGTTTGAAGGTAAACTTCGTGGCAATCCAAAGCCATTCGTAACATGGACTCGAAAAGGCGCACCACTTCTTGAGTCTCAAAAGTTTCGCATGAGCTATAACGAAGCCACCGGAGAGGTATCGCTACTTATCAATCAAATTGGACCTGGAGATGAGGGTGAATACACTTGTACGGCTCGCAATCAATATGGTGAAGCCATTTGCAGTGTTTATATTCAACCAGAAGGCGCACCAATGCCTACCATTCAGCCAATCCAGACGAAATTGGACAAATCGATCTACACCAACGGTTACTCGTTCTCGTCAACCCAGGAGGAGTTCCGTGTGGATACTTTTGAGTACAGACTTTTGCGTGAGGTATCCTATAGAGAGGCCATAACACGTCGTTCCACATACGAACAAGACTATCATCTGTGCCAAGAATTAGACAGGTCTATGGGGCCAGCACATGCTCCTCAAATTGCCCAGAAACCTCGCAGTTCTAAGCTAATTGAGGGTTCTGATGCTGTATTCGCCGCAAAAGTTGGCTCAAATCCTAAGCCACGTTTGACTTGGTTTCACAATGGACAACGTTTGGTACAGTCCAACAAATATGACATCACATACTCGAGTGGTATAGCCAATTTGCGTGTTAAGAAAGCCAACATCAAAGATGCTGGTCATTATACTTTGCTGGCAGAAAACACCCAAGGTTGTGTTGTGTCTTCTGCTGTATTGGCCGTTGAGCCTGCTGCTGAGTCGGCCCATGAACCGAAACCTGTTGATGCTGCGGCAGAACAGTTGGAAGCGGGAAAAGCTTTGCCACCCACTTTCGTAAAGGCCTTCGGCGATCGTGAGGTCACCGAAGGTCGTATGACTCGGTTCGATTGCCGTGTTACTGGCAATCCTTATCCTGAGGTATACTGGTTCATAAACGGTCGCCAGGTCAACGATGATGCCGCTCACAAGATTCTTGTTAATGAATCTGGTAGCCATTCCCTTATGATTACCAATGTTACTCGTTTAGATGCCGGTGCTGTTCAGTGCTTGGCACGCAACACCGCTGGCGAGGTAGCTGTCGAGGCCCAGTTAAATGTGCTAGAGAAGGAACAAGTTGTCGCACCACAATTTGTTCAACGCTTCAGCACTATGACTGTGCGCGAGGGCGAACCTATCACTATGAGTGCCAACGCTATTGGCACTCCTAAGCCACGTATTACTTGGCAAAAAGATGGGCAGCAAATTTCATCAACTGCTGATCGTTTCATTGGTATCGATGGCGGAGCTACTTGCTTGGAGATACCACGTGTCAGAGCTGCTGATGCTGGCTGGTACCAATGTACTGCACAAAACATTGCCGGTTCTACTGCTAACCGTGCTAGACTCTATGTAGAAGTTCCCAGAGAACAACCATCCGTCGAACAGAGACGTCTTAATTTACCAAGACCCACGAAGATAATCGAACCAGAGTAAGTTATTGCTTTTGAATTCTCCTGTTATAAATAACTTGTTCTATGTGTATAATATATTCTATAGACTACAACCAGGTCCAGAAATTATTTATTTGCGTCATGTTGAGCGCGCTAAGCCTCATTTACGCCCCGGTGAGGAAGATCGTGTCTACCCACCACCACAGTTCATTATACCGCTACAAAACGTGCAACAAGTAGAAGGTGGCAGAGTTCATATGGAGGCCCGCATCGAACCGGTTGGCGACCCTTCCATGGTCGTAGAATGGTTCCTTAATGGCCATCCGTTAGCAGCAAGTAAGTCTTGAATTTTTCTTTAATTTCTAATTCAGACTTAAAATATTTTGTTTATATTAAGGCTCTCGTGCCACATCGGTTTTCAAATTCGGTTTCATTGCTCTCGATTTGCTGGGTATTTTGGCTCATGATTCGGGTGAATACATGTGTCGCGTTACCAATGCGACAGGCATGGCGGAGTCTCGTGCCATACTATCCGTTACTCAACGTCCTTCAATTGAGCAGACTTCTCAGCATCCTAGTAGCTTGCAGTACATCAATCAATTGGAAGACTATTCACGTTATCAACGCCAAGAAAGTACTGAAGAACTTATGAAGCAAGCACCTGTTTTTATTCGTGCACTGAAAGATTTGGGTGAATTCGAAGAAGGCAAAAATGTTCACTTTGAGGCTCAAGTAACTCCAGTCAATGACCCTACAATGCGTGTGGAGTGGTATAAGGATGGACGTCCAATAACAGCCAGTTCACGCATTACAGCTATTTTCAACTTTGGCTATGTATCCTTGAATATTATGCATTTGCGTGCAGAAGATGCAGGCACCTACACCGTACGTGCTGTCAATCGCATGGGTGAAGCTATCAGCTCATCTACCATTCGCGTACACACCAGATCTCAAGTTACGGCTGATTTGGGTATTCCTGAACAGCAGCGTTATATCGAAAAGGTCGAAGAGTTGGAAGACTATAAAAAGTCTCAACACCGTCGCCATGCACAGGAAGCGCCAGAGCCTATCGCTCCACCACAATTTAAGTCTCAAATTCAAAACCAAACGGATACGCGTGAGGGTGGACATGCTCATTTCGAAGCTCGCTTAGAGCCAACCGGTGATTCAACGATGCGTGTAGAATGGTTCAAGGACGGCCAACCTTTGGAAGCCAGTTCTCGTAGTACTACTTTCTTCAATTTTGGTTATGTTGCTCTAACTATTAAGCAACTTACTATTTACGATGCTGGCACTTACACTTGCCGCGCTTACAATGCCATGGGTCAAGATACAACAACTGCTAACTTGACAGTCATCTCTAAGAAAGAAATCGTTTCCGAATCTCAACATCCTGGCGGTTTGGAGAAAATTCAGCACTTGGAGGACTCATCCCGCTATGGTCGCACCGAGGAAGAAGAAACTAAAATCACTCAAATTCCTCGTTTCTTGGGTCCTATGAAGGGTACAAACAAAATCATTGAGGGCCAAAAGGCCCATTTCGAAGCACGTGTAGAGCCTCAAAATGATTTGAGCATGCAAATCGAATGGTATCATAATGGCCGCGCTATTACTGCTGCCAATCGTATTCAAATGTATTATGATTTCGGTTATGTTGCGTTGGACATTTCTCAAGTACGTGCTGAAGATGCTGGCGTTTATACCGTTGTTGCTAGGAACAAGTTAGGTGAAGCTCAACTTCAAGGAACGATGATAGTAGAAAGTAAGTTTCATAATATATTTAAGCAATTAAGTATTTTATTTTTTTTTTCATTAAAGCGCGTTCCAGTATTGACACATCTAGCATGCACCGTGGTCTCTACGAAAAGACCCAGAATTTGGAACACAAGCAATTTGTTGAACCTCAATATGACATCGAAGAAATTTCAAAATCAAAACCTATCTTTGTCCAGCCACTTTCTGATCCTAAACCCATTCACGAAGGTAAAAATATCCATTTGGAATGCCGTTTAGAACCAATGGGTGATCCTACTATGCGTGTCGAATGGTTCCAAAATGGACGCCCCATTACAGTGGGATCTCGATTCCGTACATACTACGATTTCGGTTTTGTGGCTTTGGACATTATTCAAGCTTCATCAGCCGATTCTGGCGAATACACTTGCCGTGCCACCAACCATTTAGGCTCAGCCCATACTTCATCTTGTGTGCGTGTAATTGATCGGTCAGATATTGTTACTGAAACTCAAAATGAAATTTCTCTGGAGCAAATTCAGATGCTTGAAGATTCCTCCCGCCGCCGTCATCACATGGAGGAAGAAATCACCGTTATGCAAGCTCCACAGTTCACCAGAGCCTTGCACAACATTGAAACCATGGAAGGTACCAATGTTCATTTGGAGTGTCGCTTGCAACCGGTAGGGGATCCCAGCATGCGCATAGAATGGTTTGTTAATGGCAAGCCGGTAAAAACTGGTCACCGCTTCCGGCCAGCTTACGAATTCGACTATGTAGCTCTTGATCTTTTGGGTTGCTACGCTATTGATTCTGGCGTTTATACCTGTCAAGCTACAAATCAGTTAGGTGAAGCTGTTACATCGTGCTCCGTACGCATTATTGCCAAGAGCGATTTAATTTTGGACACACAAAATGAGTCAGGCTTGCAAAAGATTGCTTACTTGGAAGACTCATCCCGTTATCGCCGCAGTGAATACATCGATGAAGAGGTGATTAATATTCCTCCTCGATTCCTTACTCAACCAAAAAGTCTTAACAATATGCGTGAAGGTGGTCATGCTCACTTTGAGTGCAAAATTGAACCTGTAACCGATCCAAATCTCAAGGTTGAATGGTATAAGAATGGACGCCCCATCACTGTTGGACACCGTTTCCGTCCAATCCACGACTTTGGATATGTAGCTTTGGATATTGTTGATCTCATTGCAGAAGATTCCGGCGTTTATACCTGCCGAGCTATAAACTTAATTGGCTCTGATGAAACTCAAGTCCAGTTGCAATGCCGTAGCTCAGAGCAAATTGTAACTGTTACTCAAAACGAGGCTGGTTTGGAACAAATCCATTATTTGGAAGATCGCTCCCGTTACACTCGTCGTGAGGAAGTTGATGAGTCAACGAAGCAAGCTCCGGTCTTCACTACATCTTTGAAAAACATTGAGATCAAGGAAAATCAACGTGCTCACTTCGAGTGTCGGTTGATTCCAGTTTCTGATCCCTCGATGCGCGTTGAATGGTATCACAATAATATGCCTTTGAAATCAGGTTCGCGTTTTACGGAAACCAACAACTTTGGCTTTGTAGCTTTGGATATTATGTCCTGCTTGCCCGAAGATGCTGGTACTTATACTTGCCGTGCTTACAATGCTGTTGGGGAAGCCATTACTTCTGCTGTTGCCATTGTACATACAAAGAAGAGTATCTACTTGGAATCTCAACACGAAAGTGCTCTGCCGCGTTTGCAACATTTGGAAGATACCAACAAGCGTCAACGCATGAGTGCCCAGGAGGATATAATTACTCAAGCTCCAGTTTTCACTTTGCCAGTTCGCGATTCCCGTGTGGCAGAGGGTCAAGCTGTACACTTTGAAGCCCGTTTGATTCCTGTTGGCGATCCACATTTAAAGGTTGAATGGCTAAGAAATGGCCAACCTATTGAAGCGTCTAACCGTATCACCACTATGCACGATTTCGGCTATGTTGCTCTTAACATGAAGTATGTCAACCCAGAAGATTCTGGCACTTATACCTGCCGTGCTATCAATGAACTTGGTCAAGCCGTAACTTCCGCTTCTTTAATTGTTCAATCAAAGACATCCATTCAAATGGAAACTCAACATGAAGCAGCCATGCACAAGATTCATCAACTTGAAGATCATACCCGCTATCAACGCCGTGAAGAAGATGAATATGTCGTAACTCAAGCTCCACGCTTTGTTACGAAGCTTGTTGGCCCAACTAATTTAGTTGAAGGACAAAGCGCTCACTATGAGTGTCGTATTGAACCATATCCTGATCCCAACCTTAAAGTTGAATGGTTCCACAATGGCAAACCATTAAGTACTGGACATCGTTTCCGTACAACGCACGATTTCGGTTTCTCAGCGCTAGATATTTTAACCGTCTATTCGGAAGATAGTGGCGAGTACACATGTCATGTTACTAATAACTTAGGAGAGGCTGTTAATTCTATCCGCTTGAACGTACAGTCCAGATCGTCCATCATTCAAGAGACCCAGCACGAAGAAGCTTTGCAAAAGATTCAGTACTTGGAGGATGGTTCTCGCTTCCAACGCAAGGACGAAGAAGATCTATTTATGACTGAGCGTCCCCAATTTGGGCGTCCTTTGCGAAATGCCAATACAAATGAAGGCAAGCCAGTACATTTGGAAGCCACTCTGACACCTGTAAATGACCCAACAATGAAAGTTGAGTGGTACTGTAATGGCGTACCTATTCAAACTGGTCATCGCTTTAAGACCACTTATGACTTTGGCTTTGTAGCTTTAGACATTTTATACGCTCACGCAGAAGATACTGGAACTTATATGTGCAAGGCCAAAAATGCTGTAGGAGAAGCTGTCACGACTTGTGCTGTAAACGTAACAGGTAAGTGGGTGTATATTATAAACCCAAAACTCTCTTTCTTAATTTATCGAAATTTCCTACAGCAAATAAGACACTGGATCTTGACACTCTTGATGCCGAGCGTTTAGAAAAAATTCGTCAATTAGAAAGTTATGCTGTTCCCAAAAAAGTCGAAGTTGAAGAAAAAGGACAAAAACCCATCTTTTTGACACCTCTTAGCAATTTAGAACATCTTAAGGAAGGTGAACATGCTCACTTAGAGTGTCGCGTTGAACCTATTAATGACTCCAATTTAAAGATTGAATGGTTTTGCAATGGAAAGCAATTACCTCTCGGACATCGATACAGAACAACACACGATTTTGGTTATGTTGCGTTAGATATTCTTTATGTATATGGTGAGGATACTGGTACATACATGTGCAAAGCTACCAACTTGCTTGGAGAAGCCGTCAATACTTGCAACGTACGTGTTTTGAACCGTCGTAGCATGATTCTGGATACTCAACATCCCGATGCCTTAGAAAAGATTCAAAAGCTGGAATCCAAAGTACTTCCATCACATTCTGAGGTAAGCGACCAACCCATTAGCCCACCACATTTCACAGCTGAGTTGCGTGGTAGCAGTGAAATTTATGAAGGAGAAACAGCACACTTTGAAGCTCAAGTACAACCTGTACATGATCCTAATTTGCGAATTGAATTCTATCATAACGGAAAACCTTTGCCATCAGCCGCCCGTTTCCACATCACATTCGACTTTGGTTATGTTGCTTTAGATATTACACATGCTGTGGCTGAAGATGCTGGTGAATATTCAGTTCGAGCTGTCAATGCTTTAGGCCAATGTGTATCAGCTACTAAATTGCGTGTTATTGCCCGCGGTACCATTATATCAGAAACCCAGCATCCTGAAGGTTTGGAGAAAATTCGTAAGTTAGAATCTACCGCTCCATTCCAACGTCCTGAATTAGAGTCGCCTGGTACTAGGCAGCGTCCTGTTTTCACTCAACCCTTGCAAAACATTGATCGCATTAATGAACATCAAACTGCTCATTTCGAATGCCGTTTAATTCCAGTTGGTGATCCCAACCTCAAGGTTGAATGGTACCGTAATGAAAAGATAATTGAGGACAGTTCTCGCATTACGAAGCAACACGATTTTGGCTTTGTCTCTTTGGATATTTCTCACATTCGTAAGGAAGATGAAGGCGTTTACATGTGCCGTGCTGTTAACCCTCTTGGTGAAGCTGTAACAACTGCTTCAATGCGTGTAGTTTCTGAGGCTAGTATCCAATTAGATACCCAACATCCAGACAGTATTAGTCGAATTCATCAATTGGAACGTCCTTCCGCACCACGTCCCGAAGAACCTGAGCGTTCTTTTGAAAAACCTATTTTCACTCAACTTCTTACAGGACCCTCTGAGTTATGGGAAGGCCAACATGCTCACTTTGAAGCACGCGTTGTACCAGTTGGAGATCCATCACTGAAATTTGAATGGTATATTAATGGTGTTGAATTGCAGATGGGTTCACGTTTAAGAACTACCAACGACTTTGGTTTTGTCACACTAGATATTAGCTCTGTTGTAACAGAGGATGCTGGTGTCTACATGTGTCGCGCCTACAATGCTGCCGGCGAAGCTGTATCATCTACAGCTATGAAGGTTAAAAGTAAATCGAACATTGTTGGTGAGCCCATGATTCCAGAATCATGGGAAGCTGTCCGCCTTAAGGAGGCTTCAATGAACCGTGTTCCTGAAATGTTTGTCGATAATACACCTCAACAAGCACCTGTCTTTACCACACATTTGCAAAGCTTCGACAAGCTGAGTGAAGGTCAACACGTTCTTTTGGAAGCTCAAGTTGAACCTCGTGCTGATCCAAATCTGCGTATTGAATGGTTCAAAAATGGTATTTCACTTACTACTGGCTCTCGCATTCGTAGCACATTTGACTTTGGTTTGGTTACTTTATCCATCAACGGCTTGCGCGCTGATGACTCTGCCATTTACACTTGCAAGGCTACTAATCAAATTGGTGAAGCCGTTTCTACTTGCTCACTTAAAATTGAAGATCGCCACTGGCTGCAAGGTGAATCTTTGCATCCAGACTCCTTGCCAAGAATCGGTGAATTAGAAGCACCTAAACCTGGTCGTCCCGAGGCACAGGAGCCTGTTTACGAAACTCCAGTTTTTATTACCCACTTAAACAACATTGATTGCAAGGAAGGCGATAATGGACGATTTGAATGTAATGTTGAGCCATCACGTGATCCTACTATGCAAATTGAATGGTTCTACAATGGCCAACCTTTGCAAGCTGCTGCTAAATTCAAGTCCATTTACGATTTTGGCTACTGTGCCTTGGATATGTCTAATCTTTATGCTGAAAATAGTGGAGTTTACACTTGTAAAGCCACCAATAGCAAAGGTTCGGCTACCACTTCAGGTACACTTAAGTGCACAAGTGGTAAGATCATGTTTTTGGATACTCAGCATCCTCAAGGCGAAGCTGGGTTAGAAGCGGTCAAGGAAACTGAAGAAGAACTGGCCAATCGTTACAATCGCGAAGTTATCAAACCTGAAACCCAATATCCACCTCCAGTTTGGACTAAACCTTTACAAGCAGAGTTTCGTTTGTCTGAAGCTCAACCCATACATTTGGAAGGTAATGTTGAGCCAAAAGAAGATCCCAACTTATTCATTGAATGGTACTTTAACGGCAAATTGCTGCAACATGGTTCTCGCTTTAAGATGACAAGTGAATTTGGCTTCGTTACTATGGACCTCATTGAGGTCTATGAACGCGACCAGGGTATTTACACCTGCAAAGCATACAATAAGGCAGGCGAAGCTTTTACAACCACCACTATTTTCTGTTCTAGTAAGGAAAGCATCATTAAGCAGACCCAGCACCCTAAGGGCACCGAAGGTCTCGAACAAATTCAAGATTTAGAAGAATCTTTGCGCAAGGATGGCAGTAAACCTGAAAAACCGGAGGAAGGTATGGCTCCACGTTTCACCACTGAATTCACTAACATTGCTGATGTTGGTGAAGGTGAAATTGCTCACTATGAAGCCAATCTTATACCAACCGGAGATCAAAGCATGGTTATTGAGTGGTTCTTCAATGGCAAAGTCCTTGAAGCTAGTCATCGTGTCCGTACCATTTATGCTTTCGGTATGGTTGCTTTGGAAATTTTGGGAACTAAAATTGAAGACACAGGCACCTACACTTGTCGTGCTACCAACAAATATGGTTCCGCTGAAATCAACTGTACACTGGAATGCGTTGAAAAACCTCGTGGCCAGAAACCACGTTTCACATCTCAAATTCAATCTTTGGAAGGTCTTAAAGACGGACAATCTGCCCACTTTGAATGTACTCTTATTCCTGTTAATGATCCAGAACTGAAAGTCGAATGGTATCATAATGGAAAACTCATGCGACATTCTAACCGCATTAAAACCGTTTCTGATTTCGGTTACGTAGTTTTGGACATCTCCTATTTGCAAGATCATGACAGCGGTGAATATGTTTGCCGTGCTTACAATAAATATGGTGAAGACTTTACTAGAGCTACACTAAACTGCCACGGTCGTGGAGGCGTTTTCTACGACAGCTTGCAACCTGACTCCCTACAAAGAATAAGAGAATTGGAGTGCCCACAATTGCCTGGTGAGTCTGCAGCCCCTGTTGTAGCCGAGCCACCCAAGTTCATTACCCAGATCAAAGATGTTACCAAATTAGTTGAGGGACAGAGTGTTCACTTTGAAGCTCGACTTACACCTATTACAGATCCTGATCTTAAGGTTGAGTGGTATTTCAATGGCAAGAAATTGCCTCATGGTCATCGCTTCCGTACCTTCCACGATTTCGGCATTGTTATTTTGGATATTTTGTACTGCTACGAGGAAAACTCTGGCGTTTACGAATGTCGTGCTGTAAACAAGTACGGCGAAGACATGACTCGAGCAACCCTTACCTGCTCTTCTAAAGCCAATTTAATTTTAGATTCCCAATTACCACGTGGTATGGAAGGTGGCTTAGAAAAGATCGCCAACTTGGAATACAGCATGGTACGTTCACGCGATGAAACCGTAGAGGAAACCAAGGGTAAGGCACCTATGTTTACTGTGCCTTTAGAGAACATTGAGAACTTGCGTGAGGGTGAAAATTGCCACTTTGAAGCTCGTGTAACACCAACTGATGATCCTAAGCTACGAGTTGAATGGTACTGGAACGGTCGACCCTTAAAAGCTGGGTCTCGCTTCCGCACATTCTGCGACTTTGGTTTTGTTATTTTGGAAATCTCGCCTGTTTATCCAGAAGACTCTGGCGAATACTCTTGCCGTGCTATTAATGACTACGGCGAAGCTGTCACCACTGCTACCATGAAGATTTCCGGTAAGAGAAGTATTATAATGGAATCCCAGTTGCCAAAGGGAATGGAAGGTACTATTGATCGTATTGCCGAGCTGGAAGGTTTAGGCTCACGCAGCACTGAATTCGTGCCAGATGATGATACCGGTAAACCACCAGAATTTATAACCACTCCCTTCGATATGGTCATTAATGAAAACCAATTAGCACACTTTGAGTGTCGGCTACAGCCAATTAATGATCCTAGCATGCGTGTCGATTGGTTCCACAATGGCAAGGCTTTATGGTCTGGTTCCCGCATTAAGACAATCAACGATTTTGGTTTCGTTATATTAGAAATTGCCGGTTGTTACCAACGAGACTCTGGTTTATACACTTGCAAGGCAACCAACAAGCATGGTGAAGCTACTGTGTCATGTAAACTACAAGTAAAGGGTCGCCAAGGCATCGTCATGGAACCACAATTGCCTTCCAACTTCCGCACTGGCACAGAAAGTTTGCAAAAACTTGAAGAAAATATGCACAAAAGAGAGGAAATTGTCATCGATGAAGAACAACCTAATCCGCCCAAGTTCATTGAAGATATCAAAGATAACTTAGACGTCCAAGAAGGTGGTCCTATACACTTTGATTGTCGCGTTGAACCCGTTGGTGATCCAACTATGCGCATTGAATGGTTCTATAATGGCCGTCCATTGCCAACAGGTTCTCGTGTACATCAATTGAATGATTTCGGTTTCATAGCTTTAGACATCGATTATATTTATGCGCGCGACTCTGGCGAATATACCTGTCGCGCCGTTAATAAATGGGGTGTTGCAACCACCACTGCCAAGGTAACCTGTAAGGGCAAGGGTAATATCGTATACGATACCCAATTGCCTGATGGCATGACTGCAGAAAAGCTAAGAGAATTGGATCGCGGCCGCATTCCTGAGGTGGTTCAGCAAGAAGAGGTAGAATTTGGACCACCTAAGTTCATCACTGAAATCGCATCAGTTACAGTTGAAGAAGCCGAAGCTGCACGCTTTGAATGCCAAGTTGAACCTAAAACCGATCCCAATCTGCGCATTGAATGGTATCGGAATGGAAAACTATTACCTTCCGGTCACAGATACAGAAACATTATCGATATGGGTTTTGTCTCACTGGATATTTTGTATGTTTATGGTGAAGATTCCGGTGAATATGTGTGCCGCGCTTATAACAAGCACGGTGAAGATCGCACTAAGGCCACTATATCTTGCAAACAACTACCCTCAATTATGTTGCAAAATCAAGTGCCACGTGGCATGAAACGCTCTGAGACGCTTACTCAAATGGAGGCCACTATTAAGAAGTATACATCGGAGGTACACCTAACAGAGGATGATCTCTTTGATCCGGATCGTAAGCAGCCGCCACGTTTTGTTACACAAATCAAGGACAAAACAAATCTTACCGAAATGGCTGTCACCAAGTTTGAGTGCCAATTGGCACCTGTTGGAGATCCGAACATGAAAGTGGAATGGTTCTTCAATGGCAAGCCGTTGTTGTACAGTAAGTACTTCTATTTTTACAATTTTGAAGAGGTTTGTTTATTGGCGGTTTTTCTTATTTTAATATATAGAGAACCGCTTCCAACCCATTTATGATTTCGGTTATGTTGCAATGAACTTCGGCTGGGTTTATCCCGAAGATAGTGGTGAATACGTATGTCGGGCTACCAACTTGTATGGCAAAGACGAAACCAGAGCTTTTATTAAGGTAGCTGGTAAACCAGGCATTGTGTACGATTCTCAACTGCCTGCTCATATGCATAGTATCGATCGTATACGTGAAATGGAAGCCGCTTGGCAAGTGTTAGTATTAAAATTAAATGTAACAATTTTAAATAGCGATTGTTAAAAAAATATAACCAAACAGTGTTCCGGAGGAAGTTGATCCTGATGCAAGACCTAGATCCAAGCCAATATTCGTTAGCAAATTGGAACCACAAACCGTGGAAGAGGGCGAACCGGCTAGATTCTGTATCCGCGTAACTGGCTATCCACGTCCCAGAGTTATGTGGCTCATCAATGGCCACACTGTTGTTCATGTAAGTTTTAAATTTAAAATTAAACTTTTTCGAATTCAAAAATTCCAAACCTTCATTTTTCAGGGTTCACGTTACAAGTTAACAAACGATGGCATGTTTCACATGGATGTACCCAAGACTCGTCAATATGATACCGGCAAAGTTGAAGTTATTGCCCGTAATTCTGTGGGTGAGGCCATTGCCAGTACTGAGCTAAATGTGGTTGCTCGTTCCGATGACTATCGCGGTGTCCTTAAGAATTCACCACGTCGTAAGTATTTATTACATTAACTTTAAGCAAAAATTAGCACAACATAAATTTAACGCCACTAGAAGCTTATATCTAATTTGAAACATAAAATCTAGCAGATTATTTTTTCGATCTAAGATTTTTTGATTAGAGTAAGATTTTAATATACATACATACAATAATTACAGTTAGTAATAAATCAAAAATTTAACAAAATACATTGAAACATTGTAAATATACATGCCACATTTCTGCTGATACTTTAACACGGCAATACATAACATATTTTACGCACTATAACAAAAACACTACCGAAGAAATCCATATATTCCCCAAACGACGAAAATCCAAACAATTCCCAAAAAAATATAATTAAATAAAATCCTTCCTTAGTCCCCCAAAACTATCCTTGAAATAAATTCCTTTTGTATAATTGATTTCCTGCAACGAGATAGTTTAGCCGTCTCCAACTCCTAAAGAAGACTCACTTTAATGGATTCTAATCAAAGAACGTCAAGATATCTTGAATGAAATTGTAAAGGATTTCCAAAGTAAAACGGATATTAGATGGGTAGTATAATGAGTGTTTAACTAAAAGTGTTTTGTATGCTAATCTATGTATTATTTCACCTTGGCATCGAAAAACAACGAAAAAAATATCATTCCATTAACATCATATTGGGAATGCTTTTTTAGAATCATTACAATCAATATTAATGTCATTTATTTTGTGTCTTTAAATGTTTTTTTTTTTCTTTTTTCTGTAACTTTAATGGATTTTTGATTAGTTTTAGTTTTTGATTTAAAAGCATGAGTGTTTTCTTTTGAAAAGTGTCTATAGGATGAAAAAATTATTTTCAAATTAAGTAATACGATCTCATGCTGTGTTTTAAACTTGGTAACAATTTGAATATGCAACAAATTGAATATTTAAATTATTCTAAAAACGTAAGTTTAAGATCGTATACTTCAACATCATTATTATCACCACCGTGACTAACTTTTAGCAAAATAACTACTAATAAAAAACAGTTTGAAATAACTTAAACTAATATTAAACTGTATTCAATAAATTAAAGTGTCATTAAAAGACATTGATTGCACCATAAAGCAGCCAGCACAAAATGTATTTGTACTAAAATTTTGATTGGATTTTTACCTTTAGCTTGGTACGACTATGAACTGTCTTCGTATCAAAAGGAACGTCAAGAAAATGAACTCGAAAAGGTTTTTGATGACCGTAAGCAATATTTGGCCGAACAAACTGGCCCTCTTAAGGGTGTGGAACACTTGAAGCCTAAGCAAATTAAACCACAGGCACCGGCATGGCAACAGACAGTTCTAAAGAAAAAGAATGAAGATTACTACAACAAGATACATGAATTGGAAACGGAACAACTATTAAAAGAAACCAATTTGCGTGCTGAGTCGCATCAATATGCAATTCCTGGTGAAAAGATTGTCAGCAGTTCGGCCACCAAGGGAATGGCCAAATCATACGAAGAAAATTTGTAAGTTTATATTTTTTATATTGCAAATACAACAAAAAAAAAACAATAAAATATTCATAAAATTATATAATTGTAGGGAAGAAACTTCTGCTACCACCAACGCAGTAAAGAAAGTCTTACAAAAACCTCCTGTAGAACCTTCCGAATCTTCCGTACATGGCCGTGAAGTTTATATGAACAAACAGAAACAAGTCCAAAAGGAAAAAGTGGGCGATTTGGAAATTACGCGCAAAATTACCGCTACCGAAACCACAGAAATGGAACACAAGGGTACCGTACAAGAACGTGTTGTCAAGGGACCGGTTAAGCCAGCCAATCCTCCAGTTTTTACCAAAAAGATTCAGCCTTGCCGTGTATTTGAAAATGAACAGGCTAAATTTGAAGTTGAATTTGATGGTGAGCCAATGCCAACGGTAAAATGGTTCCGGGAAAGTTTCCCTATTCAAAGCTCTCCCGATTTGCAAATTCATACCTTTAGCGGCAAGTCTATCTTGATCATTCGCCAAGTATTTGTAGAGGATTCTGCAGTTTTCTCCTGCATTGCTGAAAATCATGGAGGTACTGCCAAGTGCAGTGCCAACTTGGTGGTAGAAGAACGCCGCCGTGGTAAGGGTGGTATGACGCCACCCAGTTTTGTAACCACGATTCAAAGCACTACTGTTACAACTGGCCAATTGGCTCGTTTCGATGCGAAAGTTACTGGCAGTAAACCGATGGATGTTTACTGGCTTAAGAACGGCATGAAGATTCAGCCCAGCATAAAGTTCAAAATGCTTGAAGAAGAAAACATCCACACTCTCTTAATTATAGAACCCACCGTCGAAGACAGTGGTCGTTATGAGTGCGTCGCTGTCAATGCTGCCGGTGAGGCACGTTGTGATGGTGATTGCACTGTTCAAACGGTCTCCAAGCCGGAAAAACCAACTACTACCGGCTCGGATAAAGCTCCTCATATTTTGGAACAACTTAAGAGTCAATCAGTTGAAGAGGGCAGCAAGGTGATCTTCCGCTGCAAGGTGGAGGGTAAACCCACACCCACTGCTCGTTGGATGCGTGGCGAAAATATTGTTAAACCCTCCCGCTACTTCCAAATGACCCGCCAAGGGGAATACTACCAACTTGTAATTTCGGAAGCTTTCCCTGAAGATGAGGGCACTTACAAGTGTATTGCCGAAAACAAATTAGGCAGCATTAATACTAGTGCACAATTGAAGGTGCGACCAATTGAGAATTTAGATGCTCCACCCACCATAACAGCTTTGAAAGATGTATCAGTATCCGAGGGTATGCCGGCACAGTTCAAAACAACTGTTACCGGCAAAGTGAAACCAACAAGTGTTCAGTGGTTCCGTGAAGGTGCTCTCATACCAGAAACTCCAGACTTCCAAGTAAGTAGAAAATTATTCCGTGTGTAATCTTTATAAATAATAAATATTGTGGCATTCATTTACAATAAACTAAAAATATCAAATGTACTAGCGCGATCGCCTAGGTTAGAGTGTGATATAGGCTACCCTAGAATTTTTCCTAGAAAATAAAAGAAAAACCATACATATTTGCAAAGAGAATTCATAATTCTTTTCAATGAGAGTAAAGAGATTCAATATAGAATTTTTACTAATTAAGAGCAGATTATATTCTACACATTTTAAATTATCGTGAATTTTTTTCTATACGAAACAGATATGACCTGTACACCATGCGTAATTAATATGTTCAGTAATGTCATAGTATTGTTGTTTTCATAAATATTAACACTGCTTGAATATTTGCAAACATTTTCTTCTCGCATGACACAGAAAAATTATGTTGTTATTTTTTTTTTCTTTTATAGTTTTAATGTAAGATTGTTATTATATATTTGATTGTACATCGGTTGTCAGGCCAGTGCTATCTTATGGATGTGTTGAATGGTGGGGGGTATCAATTAAGGAATGAGAGCCATAGGAAATTATTTGTTAAGGTCTAGAGCTGAGCATCAGTAGAAAATATAGGTGCACAGGGAAGCACCCCTTAGGCGGTCTTGGATGTCATTCCTCACCTACTTGCTATTAGGGACTTTGTGTTGATAACGACGGCAAGGCTCTAAGAGACGAATTTCGTCAGTCTAGGCTTGAGTTTATATCCCCTGGGCTTACGGACTTCAGTGTCACTAATCATTCCGGATAGGGATTTTTGCATCAAATCTGATTAACCGTACAAGGGTTGCGCCGTCTTTACAGAAGGATCTGTCGGCCACTGAATTGTTGGATAAAAATTTAAATAAAAGCGGGGATCTACGTTGATAGTCAGTCAGCGCTTTGAAGTTTTGAAGTGGTGCAGTGTCAAATTCGTTTTTGACAATTATTGTGTTGGCCTATGCTGAGGGAAATGAAACCGCTAACGGGCTGACAAGAATAGGTTGAGCACTAGATAAAGAAGTTAGGATCAAATCGGTTGACTTGTTATTCGCTCACTATTATAGGGAGCTCAGTGATTAGGTGAAAAATAAAATCAATTATTACTGGAGGAATAAAGAGAGAATTATCGAAGGCAATATGACCAAAACGATACTCAGGAAAATCTAATCTACTAATGGAAATGAAGAGAAATGTTTTGAGAGTCTTAATAAGAGCCTTAGCTGGCTATTGTTCGGTTAGATCGGGGACCAGCAGATGGGAAAATGCCACTCTGGATTTTGTAGGAAGTGCGTTGAGCAAACGTTTCAATTAGGGCATTACTGACATCACGAAGTGACAACTTCAGGATATCATGGGCTTTATCATGGGAAATAAAAGTGATTAAATGAAAAATAATAGAGGCTTCTTTGTTTCTCCTTAGGCATAAATTAGGTTAAAAAATTAGCCAATAAAATTATAAAAGAAATTACAATGGATCCAGTTGGGTCTCTGTGTGGATGAGTGCTGCACACTATCCCTCCTAACCTAACCTGTATTCGAGTACAAAAATTGCAATTTTAGCTGCAACATATTTAGGCATCTGGTCACACTGACAGGATCACATAATTTTATATCGGATATTAATTATAAAAATGTTTATTGGACTTACATAATATTTTTGTTTGTTATATTCAAAACTGTTTACCTGAAAAATAAGAAGATAAAAATTGCATTAAATTTACAATTATTTGTGTTAAAGGCAAACAAGTTTCAAAACTACTACGAAATTTAAAGCAATTCAGTTACAGACGATTTACTTACACTCAAAAGAAACCTGTTTTCTTTTTTTGAAGGAAATTAAAAGGGGAAATACAAATTTTTAACTGTATAGAGACCTGTAGGAATGTTAAAGAAACAAAAGAGAAGAGAGCTCAGTAAAAAGATTTAGGTCATTAGAGCATTAAATGTACAGGTTTATTTTTAATAATTTCTCTATGAACATGAAAAATTATATTATCATATAATAATTTAAAAAGCAGAGATAATTTTTCTAAACCAGCACTCAGGGGATGACCCCTATGCAGTGCATTGTGCCGGAACTCAGGGAGAGGGATACAGTAGAGAAGTTATATGTTGAAAATTTAGAAGGCTTAACTATTTTACAACTCTGCTTTGCGCGTTTGAAATTTTAATCGATTAAAAATTTTACCGGGAATTATTTTATGTGTTGTTGAAACAAATTTGCACATTCTGATAGTGAATGATCACACCACAGATTTGTGGTAGCGATTTTGTGTAAAACACTGACAAGAGCAATTTTGTGGAACATTTTAGAAGTCTATACGTCTAAACGTAATTAAATTTTTTTTTTTTCGTATTCACAAAATAGTGAATATAAAGTGGTTAAGACACGACAACTAATATCCGAAGTTTATTCTCTGCTCAAGGCAACTCATTAGCAGCATGAGTTTTTCTAAAGTCCCTTAGAGCAATGCCAATCTTAATGGCATGTTGGAATGTAAAAGTGATAATGGCAAATATAGTTTGTCAGTAAACCGTACTGGCAGCGATTAATAACATTCATGCCAATGGAAATCATAAGACTCTCCTTCGTCGGAATTATTACCAGAATCCTTGGAGAAGCCAACCAGTTAAACAATTAGCTAAAAAAAAAAATTAATGCGTCTACTTAACACCAGAGGCGCTTCAACACTGCTCTAACGTTAACAAAATACACTATAGTAGAGTAGTAAAATAATTGAGCTTTTCTTCCACATTTTCACCGAATGCCTGTCTTCTTTTTTTTTTAAGACGAGCACTCAGAGGTTGACACCTACTTATTCAATTCTTATTCTGGATTGTGCCAGAACTAGAGAGAGAAAAATAAAAGAGAATAGAGTAAATACAACTCTGCCGCTGCGCGTTATATTAATTTTTCTACCCATTCCCAAAGAAAGTAACACATTTCCTGATTGTTCATTTCTCTTGAAGAAAAAATCATGAACATTTATTTTTGAGATTCTCAAATATTTACTTCTAGATGGATGATCTATTTGTGAAATAAATTATCAATGCAAAAACAGTTATTCACATAATGTGACAATACAAAATTCCCAGCAAGATCGAACATGTGAGACGATATTGCTTACTAGTAACAATTTTTATCCTAAATTCTTGATTCCCCCTTCGGATCTATATATATATATATATATATATATATATATATATATATATATATATATATATATATATATATAAATAATTGTGGTATTCACACAATAGTCATAAAGTCATATGTCATAAAATAATAGCATACCAATATATGACAAGTGTGAACACCGCGTCATAAGTATTTTTTTTTTTGCCGGCGACAAGTGGAAAAACTTTTACAAGCGGTCAGGCAGATATCTTACACAAACACATATTCTTATTCTTGTGTTTTTTATAAGTAGCGGCGGCTTGTAAATATTATCGTTGGCTCAACTAAAGCGTTTCATCTGCTCGACGAAGGTTTCTAATGTTATTTTATGACAAACCATAAACATACCTCCTCAGTCTTATTATTATATGACTTTTTTGCTTAACGCAAAATAATAAAACATTATGACAATATGACTGATATGAATACAGTGTGAATATCCCAAATGTATTTGTTGGCCTTGTAAATTCATTAATGATGAAATCTCTTAAAAAGAGCCAATAATCAAGAGACTTCATACGACAGAAACAAATTCATAAATAAATTACTTTTTTTAGGCCGATAATGATTTTATAGAAAGAAAATACGGATCAATCGACAGTAAATGCATGTAGGTGGTATTGTTGGCAAAACTTCAAACAATTTTGTAACAATTTTGTCATCTTTTTTCTTAATTTTTCAAAAAGTTTTAGGCATTTGAATATAACAAATTACTTTACGAAATAACAACTAAAGCCTTTAATTAAAATAATTAAAGAAATTTTTTTTTTCTAAATACAACAAAAAATAATCTGTTTAAAAATATAAGCTACAAAAACATACATATCGATGGCTTAATATAGAAAGGTCGTATCTCGTCTTTTTTCAAAGTCGGTTTTTACATGTTTTGGTAGACAATACTCAAATACACCTCCCTTAAAAAAATTCAGTTTCCTATGTTGACGAATAACAGATTTACAGTAATTAAAAAAAAGTCCTAACTCATTTCAAAAAAAAAAATAAATAAATAAAAAATAAAACAGAATTGAATTTTGGCTGTTTTAATAAAAAACTGAAGCAAAAAAAAATTTATTATATTTTCATATTTTATTGAGTTTTTTCCTTCTCCTGTAAAGTAGCTAAAAGTTGAGATACGACCTTTCTATATTAAGCCATCGATATACACATATTTGTTGATGTTTTTTTTTAATCTATCTAGTAAAATTTTTTGTTTGAGTTTGTAAAAAAAACATTTATTTTAAGGATTAAACTAATTAGCATTAACTAAGGAAGACCAATAGACCGTGTCAACATAACGATTTCAAGGCCACTACACCTGCCATCAGCTTTATTTTGTTCTTTTCTATTATTTTTGAAGGTGGCAAATAAATGGAAAAGAATATCAACCAACTATTTAACCAACTTTTCAACGAAACCCAAATTTCGAGCACTTTTTCTACTAAATCAAGTCGTATGTCATGAATGGTTTATTTCGAAAGACCAATGACTTCAAATAACCCCACAAGACATACTCTTAATGATGTTAAATCACAACTTCTTGGAGGCAATTCAATATCACAATTTCTTGAAATAATGGAATCTCCAAACTTTTCTTGCTATAATTCAATTGTTACATTTGCTGTGTGGCACGTACGGTAGTCCAATGGCTTTAGTTCTTGAGTGAGAACAATTTTATACGGATGCAAACCCAAATCCTTTCTCAAAATACGCCAGGTTGTGGTTTGAGACAGTCCCAATTATTGAGAACGTCTTGGAATCGGAAAATTGCGGTCTTCAGCAACACTTGCCTAAACGGCAGCAATACTTGCATTACTTCGAGCGGCTCTTTGTCTTATTGGCACTTGAAAATTATGCAAAGAAAATGTAGGCTCAAAATTTTCAACAATTCGACCAATAGCGAGCACGCTTGGACGATTATTACGACCATAAAATGGCAAAAAGGCACAAAAAGTTGCAATTGGAGAACGATTATTTTGATAATAAAACTGAATAATTTGTAAACGTTGATCTTGCGTATGGCTCTCCATGATGAAATTGTAAACACTACTGAATACAATGAAAAACAAATGACAGACAGATCATGACATATTACAAATGGCCGAAACGTCACTTCAAAATCATATCATCCCTATTGTAAAACCTTTTATTTTTTTCTAAAAGTTTTACAGAAACTTTGAATTTTTCAGAAGTGATCGAAATTGTTTGTGTTCTCAATAAATTAAATGCAACATAATTATTTATTAGAAACTATTTATGAACAAAATGTCACTGTGGAATAATGTAGGGTATTTTTGTCGTGGAACTTATCGATTCTTCAGTTGGCTTAAGTGGTTTGTGATTTTACCACAAAGCTACCAACGATTAAATACCTGAGTTCGATTCCTGGTCAGGGATATGTCATCAACATCATTAATTTTTTCTAATGTGCATTAGTTTGGGACTGTGGTTATTATTTTTGGACTTGTTAGATGTTGAAGACATAACATCACATAATCATACCGATTCAGGACTTTTTTGTGAAGTTACACAGTTAATAATATAGCTACACATATAGCTCAATAATATGAATCGCGTCTAATTAAGAACAGAAACGCAGCAACACTGCTTTAAAATGAACAAAAAGTGCAGTATGGCAGACATGTAAAAGAATTAAAGTTTCTTTGACATTTTTACCGCCTGTATTCCAAAAACTATTTACAATTATGAATCGAATTTGTATCATTTGCTTTTGTTCCTCGGGAGTGCCACAAAATCCCCAAAAAAGAAAATCCCCAAACCTTAAATCCCCAGCCTAAAAAAATCCCCAAGTACAAAATCCCTAAAAAAAAATCCCCAAATTCAAAATCCATAAATTTAAAATCGTCAAGCTCAAAAAGCCCCAAAATCCAACTTTAGCGAAAGTGCCAAAAAATCCCCAAACAGAAAATCCCCAAACTGAAATTACAACTCAAAAAAACATTTTATGATAAATTAACAAATATTTATTAGGTACATACTCGTAACTAATAAATATTTGTAAATTTAATAAAATTTATTTTAAGTTTTAATGTCAGAAAGAATTAAACACACAAAATACCCATTTTCCAATCGCCGCGATTTTAAACCTAATTTAAATGTACTTCACACAGAATTTGGGGATTTTGAATTTGGGGATTTTGTTTTTGGGGATTTTGTGCTTGGGGATTTTGTGTTTGGGAATTTTGATTTGGGGATTTTGTTTTTGGGGATTATGTGTTACCACCTTGTACACCAATTCCGAAAATAATAATTTTTCGTCAGACTTTTGAGTTTGAACTACACATTCCTATGACTATGTGACATGGACCATAGTTTATATTAATTTTATTACCCCCACTACGCAACGTCTAAAAGAACAGTTTCCTAGCAAATTTTAAACATATATTTAACTACTAGTTTATTTAGTATCTATATAATTAGTAGTTAAGACCATTTTTTGTGATGAACTTTATGGCCACGTTATTTAACCGATTTTGACAAAACTTATACGAAATTAAAAATATTTATGCACAGAAGTGAACGAGATATTTTGGGGTATTTTTGGGAGCAATAAGCGTTTAAAGTTGCTACGAAGAAAAAAAAAATAATAATAAAACTATTTTTTTTTTCTTTGTTATCAGATCAAAAATAAAGAGAATATATTTTAAATTGATTCAAATGTAGAAAATATATCGTTTAACGTTTGGATAATTTTTTAATGAACTTTAAAAAAAATACATCTAGAATACGAACGATTGAGTCGTTCGTTGGCTACACTATTATCTATTATTGCATATATGTATGCTTTTGCTCTTAATTTCTCTCTAAACTCATATGCAATTTTCGTTTTGTCTCTTTACACAATTTCAGATGATTTTCGATGGTAATTCAGCGGTACTTTTAATTGGAACCACCTACGAAGAAGATTCGGGTATATTTACAGTACGTGTAACCTCATCAACAGGACAAGCTGAATCATCGGCCAAATTAACTGTAAAAAGTAAGGATTAATTAAATACAAAAACAAAACAAACAAATAAAAATAGTACAGAAAACAAAAAACCAAGAACGAAATAGAAATTATGACAACGATTTGACAAACAAACAAACAATGAAACGAAATGCGAAAGTTTTGAAATGTAAAATTTAAAAACATAAAACAGCAACTTTAGAAGAAAAATGGTGCAAATTTCAAAGTTGAGGTTTTCAAAGAAAAGAATTTCAAAACTTGTGCTCTAAGTCTCAACTAACCTTCTCTTATTAGTATTTAAGTTTGAATTTAACCAAATAAATGTTTGCTTTTTTATGAATTTTTATGGAGAAAAACTAGAAAAACCAAAAAAAAAAAAATAGAGTATAAAAAATAAAACCCTTAATAATTTAAAAATGAAAATAACTAACATTAACCTGACGACAAAAATATTTAATAAAACTGCAAAACAAAAATATTAAAATGAAAACGAGAAATATTTTCCAAATAATTAATAAGCAAACACATTCACACACAGGTCAGGTTGGGAACCACTGCAAAAGAGAGTTCAGTAATAGAATATTTTGGGGTTTTTTTTTTTTGTAAGATGACTAATAAAGAGCATTTGATTTTAAAATATAAAAGAAAATTTCTGATGAAATTTATAATGAATGGAGCCGTGTGCAAAACGTTTATGTACAGCAATACACACCCTCCCACATAAAAATATGGTGCGGTTTCAAAATTAGCATAAAATATGGTAGATGACAATAATATGCTCGGAATACAATCAAGAGAAGAAAAAGTGCACAAAATAAGTTTTTATCAAATTTCTTTTAATTTTTTTTTTATTTCAACTTGTGCGTCTGTCTGTCTGTCTATCTGCCCAACGGAGAGTTTGGCCGCTCCACATGTTAAAAATTAAAAAAAAATATATATTGAAATACGTGCGCACAAAAAAAAAAAAACAGATTATATTAAAATAAATTAAGATGTATTTGGAAAGATGTGCCAAATTTTAAATTACTTTTTATTTTTGTGGCTTTCCACTCTAGACTCTAGGGCGTATGAAGAACAAACATTTCCCAACGAAAAAAACAAATAACCACACAATTATTTTTAACACAATTCCCACACGCAGCACAAACTAAAGCACCAAACAGAAAGTAAATTCTTTTTGTAAACTACATCAAGTCGGCATGTAGTTCTAGATGTGATGAAAAAAGCGAGTACAAGTTCAAACAGTTTTCCAAAAAATATTTCATTTGCACCGATTCCTTTGCGCACTGCCAGGCTTTAAATATCATAATTTTTCTAGCTTATTTGCTAACCAGCTATACAGAAGTTATAAAATAAAGTCATTTCTTAAGCAGTTCATAATTCATGGATGCTGGAAGTAGTTTCCACAGCACTAAATCCATGGAAGTAATTATAGAATATGTAGCACATGTTTATTAACCAATTGCACTTTTAGAACTGATTATGTTCTATTGGGGAGAAGAGAATAATGATAAGCTGCCTCTCTCTCTCTCTCTCTCCAAAACTTTTATTTAAACTCACCTGCACCCCCTAAAGAACTTAATCTATCACCACACCTGCTTTTTATTTGTATCTTTTCAAATACATACATACAAATAAATAAAAAGTCGAAAAATTAATTTTTATCAGTGTTTTTCAAAGAAAACAGAGACCATTTATTTTAATGTTTTTCTTTTTCAATCAGAATATTGATAAAATCATAATAGATGTGTTTTTTTTTTTTTTTGTTTTTTCTTAAAAATTTCTTAAAATTATAATTTTATAAAAACAGATATTAAAAGAATATATGTACTTACATTAAATTAACATTTAAAGAGGTGGTACAGGGGAGCAATTTTTTCTATTTCTTTTTCTTAATTGATAATTATACAAGAAAAGAACAAATTGTTGCTTGATTTTTGGCAACCATTTTTATAGTCATATTATATGATTCACTTTATGATTGTCATGTGGCAATAAGCAAACAAAATATGCAAATATACTTATATGCACCAGTATGTATGAGATCTGTGTTTTGCTCCAATCTGTTCATCATCGTCTCATGCCTTGATTAATTAAAATGACAAAAATTTAAATAATATGATAATAAAATATAAGAAAAGAAAAATTTGCCAGGGCCAGTGATTTACAATTGCATGTCATTCACGATTGTCATGTTGACGAATTACTGATCTTAAGAAATTATCTTAATGCTTTCGTTGTTAATGTCATCTCCTTTTGCTTAAGTGGTTTCCTCCTCCTTCAGACCTGTAACGATTTAAAGGACATTAAAAAAGAAAACTCCTTTGGCAATTAATTAAATTTATATGTAAATACTCTTTCAAAGCAAATCGGTTAAATCCAAATCCTTTATAAAACTCAGCCGTTTACCAGAATTTCAACAGCGACAATTGATATACTCACCGCCTCAGCACATAATAAGAATTACACGGTGAAAAGCTCATTTAAATTGCAACAAAAGAACTCAAATAAAAGTTAATTATTTTAATTAAAAGAATAACAAAAACTTATTCATAAACGACAGTTAGATTTAATATACTCAGTATATTCGTACATTAAGCCAAGATTAATTTTATTAAACAACTCTATTATACGGAAGTGAATAAATTTAAGATGCAACAGAAAGTGTTTAAATGTTGAAACCGCTTTTAATATTAAAAAAATCAAACTTTATATTCAAAATTTGAAAAAAAAAAATCTAACCTAAAATCAAAACAAATCAAAACTTTACAATTCAAGTTTTATAATGTTCCCAAATTTATGTTTCGTACATGCATAAAGCTTCCAAAAGCTTTTGGTGGCAAAAATTGAAATAAGCTTTCGCGTGCCGTAAAGAAACGTTCCCTTTAGAAGTTGTTTACATCTTTCTTCAAGTTACTTTGAGTTTCGAAATGTATAATCAGAAACCCATAAGGTTTTTGAAAGTATTAAATATTTTTTTTCCAATTTCAATATTTTAAAAAATAATTTAAACTTTCTAGAAAAAATTCTCATATACCGAAAGTTTGAAAACGTCGTGGAATTTTTTGGAAAATATTTTTCAAAGTTCAAAATTTTTTATAATATCCTGGTATAAAAAGAAAATTTGAAAATGCCGAGACAAACTGTTTTTATTTTGTTGTATTTTTTATTAAACAAAAAAAAAATTCACAACAATTTTTTTAAATATGTATTGCAATTTGTAAATCTTTCAATTTGAAAAATATACAAAAAATGATTGAGCTCTCTTTTTACGTTAAATTTCTCAAAATTAAATTTTCAAATCAGAGAATTTTTTTTTTTAATTGTTTTCCTTGTTTTGACTTGGGTTATACAACAAAAAGTTTTCAATCATAAATTTATGTTTAGAGTTTTTGGCGGTTTCTAGATTTCTTTCTAATTAATTGTCTTTCATTATCGAAGAAAAAGAGAGGAAGAGTGGTAGAGCGATTGAGAGAGAATAAATATGAAAAAAAAAGTTTATTAGCCTGACTTCTAAGTTTTGATTTTAATAAATATTTCGACAAAAAGTATGGTAAATAAAGATATTTCAGATATCTGCGGTATACTCGTATGTTCGGTATTTTGAATACATGCATTATATGCCCTCAATTTCAGGAATCAAATAAAAATTTTATTTCAAATTCAATCTAAACTTAATTCAATTTTTGTTTATTTAAGATTTTTCTGTAAATTATTTTGGGGTTTTTAAACTTAGTAATTTAAAGACTCTCTCTCTCTCTCTGTTTACATCTCTCCTCTCTCATTCGTTTCATATTAGTTACGGTCGTTCTTCCAAGCAAATATACTCTTAAGATGATTCCTTTTAAAATAATTAAATTAAAATACCGATTTATATCGATAACTTTGACTTTTTTCACAAATACTTTAAGAATTGAAAATGGAGAAATTTCTTTCTAAAGAAAACTATGAAAACTGGTTTTTCCATACGAAATTCGTACATTAAACTAACTGTCATTTTATTAGTCGTTTATGAATAAGGACGTTGTTTATATAAAAAAAAAAAACTTTAACGGTTTCTCAATTATGGACTCTACAACTCTCTTTTGCGTTATTGGTTATATCACTCTCTCGATCTCTCTCTCCCTCTCTGTTTATCGTTCCCTGCTCACAATGGCTGAGTATATTCCAATTTGCTGTTGTTTTACTTTCGTTTCGTACTGTTTGTTTGACAATGACCGGCATTACACCTGATATCAATCAAGACAGAATTCATTTCTATGGCATTAATATTAAATCCCATTTTTATTTATAACACTTAATTTATGTTGAATTCATTGTGTTTATTTTTTTTTTGTTTTACTTAAACATACACAAACATGTTCTTTAAATTATTTTGTATGTAATTTTTTTCTGTAGTATGTTGCATGAGATTTTATAATTATTTTTTTTTTCATTACTGCTTTTTTTTACTAATCTTCTCTATATTTATTATTCACTCATAATTCAATGTTTTTGTTTTAATGTTACTTTTGTTAATTTAACTTTATGTCGTTGATATTTAGTTAAATGTTATCGAAAGAAATTTTAATAATTTGATTATTTTTTTCATAAGCTGCTTAATTTGGCTGTTTCGTTAAGTTTTTAGTAAAAAATATGCTTTACTAAAAAAAACTTAATCATAAAATACTCATGCGCTTAGGCTTTTAAGTTTTAAATCAAAAAAGAGTTTAATAATTTATTTTTATTGTTTATTTTTTCTATGTTATTAAGTTTGAAACGCTAGATATTTTTTTTAATGAAATTGAAATTTTTACTTATTTTAAAGTCGGGATAAATTGGGGGTTTTTACGAAAACTTATATACTATGAATTGAAAGAAAATGGCATATGTTTAAAAATCTTAGAAGTTTGAAATATATCGAATATGAAAAAACTTTTACAAAAGTTTTGAAATTTATATTGTAAAATGTTATCGAAAATTTCAAAATTTGTGTTATTTTTTTGAAACTTTAACTTTTTACAAGAATTTGAGATGTTTTTGCTATACATATTGAAATTTCGACTAGATTTTGAAATTTTTACAAAATTTTTATATTTTCACAAAAATATTTTTGTAAATTTTAAGCAAGCTTTTTTTAAGTCATTTATATTCGGACTATTCAAAATATTCAAAACTTTAATACAAAGGATTTCCAAATTTAATTTGAAAGTTTAAAAAATACCTGAAATTGCAAATTCAAGTTTAAAAATTGCCAAAAAAAAAAAAGTTATGAAAGTATGGCTTTTAAAGTTTTAATTGAATACTTAAAAATAGAAATCAATCAACATATCAAAAGCTTTCGTTATTTTTAATTTTCTATAAAAATTATGGAGATGTGAAAATGTTGCAAATATGTAACTCCAATTTTGATTACTGAAAACTAATAAATAAAAAAAATGCAAAATTTTGTCGAATTCCAGAAAACAAATTTTATTTAGAACAACGAAATAGAAAGAAATTCCTTTAAATTTTCGAAAATTAAATTTTTTTAATTTTTATTTTGTTGTTCTTTTTTTTTTTTTTTTTAATTCTATACTTAAAATGTTCGACTTTCGAATTTGTCATCTGTGCACAAAATCGAAAACTGTTTTTTTGATGTTGAAAATTTCCAAATCTTAAAATATTCTTTTAATATTAGAATTTTTAAAGCAATTCTTTTCTCAGTTTTCATGTTAAAATGGCAAAAGCGTAGATATTTGTTTATCATATTCTTTTCGAAAACGAAAACTTTATAAAAACTTCTCAAAAAAAAAAACATCTGGCGTTTTTATATATATATATATATATATATATCTATTATTTATTATTCATATATTTTCTGTAAGTGTTTTCCAAAAAAAAAAAACCGAATCATAATCCTTTTTAAATGTATATTTGTTGTTTTATTAATAAATTTTTATACTTAATTAAAAATCTTTCTTTTTATAAACCGCTTTTTTAACAAACACAAAACAAAAACCAATTTTAATAAACAAACAAAACATAAAAGCTTTTATTAAAGAGCACACGATGTGAAAAAAACAGGTAAGTTTTTCCTTATTTTTCCAAAAATCCGTTTTACGCGTGTTCAAAAAAAATATCGCCAAACGACAGCGATCGCACACCTTGTCGCGTTTACTTTCGAATAAAAACTGAAAATTAAACATTTTCGAAAGAATTGTTTTTCCTATTCTAAAGAATATAATAAACGAGAATGACTGACTACATATACATACATACAAGCACACATGCATACATCCATAAATGTTTATAATGATGTATACATACATATATGTATGCGAGTGTGTTTGATGAAGTAAAATGAAGGAATGGGTGTAGCAGAGGCAGCCAATGGGTACCCCACCAGGTGGTAGTGATGAGGTGGCGTCTGTGACGTTCCTTTCTTAAAGCCAAAAAAAAAACAAAACAATTAAAACTAATCATTAGACTATTTTTATATTTTGAACACTCAACAAGCACAAATAAGCGTTTTTTTTTTCTTCTTTAACACATTTAGCTAGAGTAGACAACACAGTTTAATGCATTTAAATGAGTAATTAATAGATGTATATGTGTGCGTGTATGTGAGTGTGTGTACTGATCTTTGACATAAGTTTTACCTGTAGCACAAATTTACATAAACATGTAGCATGTGTTGTTGCTACACGACTTACATACACCCACACAGATATTCCAAATGAAAAAGTAAAACAAGATGATGCACACTTATTAGTTGTGCCAAATACGTTTACTTTTCCTTTTCCTTATCATTGTCTACTTTGTTCTACTTTCGCGCCCCTCCCCCTTAAAACAATACTCACAGATTATTTTAAGTTGTGTTTTTGTTTTTTTTAACTAATTTCTTTGTTTTACATACTCGCATATTGATTTTTATTTTTGAAAATCTTCTAATGTAGACGCAAAAACAAACAATGACTATATAAAATTAAATTTTTCACACCTTGATTCATCTCACCAATCAACAACAGCACCAAAAAGCATCATCTATAAGTATTTGTTGATTCATCGAAATGATCTTGTTGGTTGGTGAATGATGAAAAAAACAACTCTTCAAAATTATAATACAATTATGCACGAGCAATAATAAAATTTTAAATTTCAAAAATTTTATTTCTATGCGAAATTTTACGCCATGGGTAATTTTGCAAAGATTATAAAAATGTATAAAAATGCATTAAATGTAAAGTGCAGTTGCAAAATGATTTATTTTTATTTAGTTTTATTAGTTTTTCAAAATAAGTTGGCAAACAAAAATAGGAAAATTATTGTACTTCGGTATTGTTAAATTTATTCATAAATCATATTAATGGTCGTATCCATCAACTTAGGTATTCTCAAAATTTTTGCATGAGTTCTGCTCAAAAGCAACCTTGTAATATTGCAACTTTAAAATTCGGCATTATCTCCACTACGAAAGAGGGTTTTCAACTTTTTGCACTCCTCAATTCTCTAATTGGAGTAACTGCCCAAATTCTAATTCTCTTTTAAAGCTAAAGATCCAAACGATCTCATTCTATCGCAATGATAAACTGAAAATAAATTTCTGATATCGAATCATCAATTAAAGAATAACCCCGAACGATGAGCTACTTCGTAATCTATTGCACGTGATTGTATATGTAAATCTATAGACTAAAGTAGACTTTAAAGCTACTGCATTTTTATATTAATAAAATCATAATTCACCTCATGTTGCTAATAAATAAAAACTAATTGGCATCAATAGTTATTTAGATTAGTTCTGGGAAAAAAACCCTGATTTTCATACAAAAATCACATCGAAAGGATTACAAAGTATGCAAAATCTGAAAACCCGATATAATTCATTTCTAGTTTATAAAATACTCAATATGAGACCAAACTAAAGGGTGTTTTGTTATAAACTGACAAGTTTAAATCATAATTAAACAAGGAAATATATTTTTAATATCAATGAAACGGGCTTAATGGGAAAGAAAATTTTATGAAATTAAATTTTAAATATGATTTCTGTCATGTGGCCGCCAGGGCTGGCGCATAGAAGGCACAATCTCGAACACCGATTTTCAACAACTTTTCGCAACATTTGCGGCCGTTTTTCGCCTATAATTCTTCGAATGTTGACTTCCAGGTGCTCAATGCCGTAGACAAGTGACTTAACATAACCCCAAAGAAAATAATCTAATGTAGTTAAATCACACGATCCGATCAAACAAAAAACAAATATTTTTTAAAATCGGTCAATAAATTAACAAGTTACACAATTATTAAAAAAAAAAAAATAGGTTGGGGATTTTGCAAAAAACGGTTTTGCAAATCAGTTCATATATGATAGAGTTATGGGATAATCAATACTTTGTAGTGCAGGGACAATTTTCCCGCGAATTGTAACCAACAAATTATGGGTCCCAACCCGGACGAAAACACGTTAAAAAAATTGATCCTTAAATCGAAGTGTTATTCGCTAATCAATATTTTAGGGCAAAAACTTGCCCACGATTAAAAAAACAATGAAGAGTCGTGTGATTCCTCTAGACTAATATTGATTCTTTGCATATAATTTTTGAATAGCGTTGTGATTTAGGGAACTTCAAACTTTCCAAGTTAGCTGTTTTGTTTTAACCTGTTGCAAACAAAAAAAAAACACAGAGGAAGTGGAGCGAAAACTCATCCAGGAGAGGATATGCAGTGTATTAATTCAATAATAATTATAAATTTTTCACTGTTATTGATCTCAATAATATTCTAAGTCAACCAATAGGCTGAAACCTCTCATTAAATAAGTCGCAGTAGGAGATGAACTCCTACTTGTGACTGACATAACTAAAAATTCCTTAAACAAAAGAGAAATATAACGTTCAGGTGCTTTAAATTCATTTTCCCTAAAGAAATCATTTTTCCATCGCTGTACAACATTTTTTAAATTTGAATTTAAAATTTTAAAATGTTTGGGAAAAAATTCCCAAGAATTTTTCAATCTCTCTTATTTTTAGAATACCTACATTTTTCCACCGGGGAAAACCTTCCCATTTTAGTTTTTTTAGAATAAGAGAAAAGCAAGGAATTTCCCTTGGAGATTTTATTTAGAATAGGGGAACAGAGAGTAGGGAAAAAGAGCTCCCAGGGTTTTTGTTTACTTCATTTTGGCGCCCAATGCTTATAAGGATCTAAAAATAAAATTTTGCAACATGTCATTGTTTGGAAAACAAACTAAAATAAATTACAACAATTTTTTATATGAAAATGCAACAAGAAAGGCAGTCTATAAAACCAAATTTTATTAGTTTTTATGATTATTTATTTTTCAAAGTTTATTTTATAAACAAATATTGATAGAAAGAAAAAGAATTTGAATTTTTATAGCAGTATAGTCTGAGCACAATGTTGTAATTGGGTTATGAAATAATTTTTAAATTTTATGACTAAAATCATCTGCTGCTTTTGTTTTCCAATTACCAGAACTGTGAAGGAGTGATTTTTTTATGTTCAGATCACTTTTAGTAATTTCATAAAATTAATTTGTGATTCACTATGAATCATACAATTTGTAATGATGTAGTCATCAATTTTGGCAATCAAAATGCTACAAAAAAAAATGTTTTGTAATCAAATTTTCATGACGATATTGGTTTCGATGATTAAAATGCAAACGTCAGCATAATTAAGGGGACATAAGCAATGAAGCGTTTTTTTTTTTCATATTTATATAAAAAATAAGCATATTTTGAGAATTTTTCGAATATGTGATATTAAGTTCGAACTTTTCAAACATGTGCAATAGTAACAATTTTAACGAATTGTTAATATATTCATAGAAAATTGACGAAAAACAGTTACTTTTTTCAAAAAAAAGAAGGTTTAAATTTTTTCGAATATGAATTTTCTATTTAAATACTAAGAACTAGAACAGGAAATATTATGATTATTGTCATAATAATAATTATAAATTTTATTGCATATTTTGGCAAATTTCGAATATTCGAAATTAATTTCGAATTTTTCGAACGTACTCTATATGCTAAAATTTTCTATAATTATTAAATTGTTTTAAAACCATTTTGATCACTTCTCCAAGAGTTTAGATCTTAAAAAGATTTTATATTCGTTCAGCTGTTTCATTTCATATAAATTACGTGAGCAAGTAAATTTCCAAAATTATGTTTGCGATTTCCAAATATTTTTTTAAGATACTATAGAGAGGTATTATTAGCGAAAAAGATTTTATTTGTATTAATTTCGGATTTCTCTCTGAATGTAAAACTTTTTTTAATAAAAGAAATGCGACATGTTCAATCACGATCAATAGTTTTTCCAAACATTTCCATCCCGAAATTTTTAGAAAGAAGTCCAACCAGGTTACTCTCTTGTTAATCTAAGTTTTTACGAGAGTAAACTATAATACGGATACGGGCCAAACAGCGATATTTATAGGTCGGCCCAAGTTTTTTCAAGGAGATTTGTAAGGCAGAAACCATTTTTAAATCTCACATTCAAGCGAAAATAAAAAATAATAAGTACATATGTATGGATATCACTTTGTCCATTTCTTCTTTAATAAAGTATACTATTTTTATAAGAACTCATTTCTTCACAAAACTGAACTTGTTGAAGAGAGCATATTTCAATTAATTTTTATCATGTCCAGAATACAAATATTCATAAAAACTTGAATTGCATATATATACATATATATATGCACATAGAAATGGGGTTCAAAACAACATGCATATGCATGTCATTTACAACTGTGTCTAAACAACCCAACAAATTGATGCCATTAAAAAAGTTTTTCTTTGAAAACTAAACAATTGTTGGCAATTAATTTAATTGCTTGTGCTCTCATTTTAACTACAAAATTTTTATGGTTCCTTATTTGTAAATATATGCATACATATACTACATATTTATATGTATGTATGTATGTATGCATTTATGGCTCGAAGACAATATACATAAAAATATACATCAGAATACACTTCAACTATCAATACACAAGACACATTAAAAACATGCAGGAAATTGATTTGTTAAAATTTGAAAAAAAAAATATTTAAGTGAAAAGGGAAAAATTATGTTTAAATTTTTTCGCTAAAAACGATATAAACATACATATTTTATTAAATTTTATTACGAGGAATAATTTTAAACATGATTCAAATCGATTTTAAATGTTTATTTTAGTTTAAAATTAAATGTTGTATCGGATGTTTTTTAGTTGCATGATGGAGAAAAATGTCTCTTATGTCTTTTGAATTATTACATCCTTTACAATTTGTTTTGCAAAAAAAAAAAAAAAAACTATTTAAAGTTTCACTATTACACTACGCAACTTTGTTACATGCAACTCCCTTTTTTCAGTGACAAAAATAGAGAAGAAATATAAAATGTACACATTTCTATTTCAACACTCTCACTTTTAAATGAAAATTGTTTACACTAAAATTGCAATAAATTAAAAACAGAATATGTACATAAAAAAAATGTTGTTGTTTTACGTGTAACTATACGAAAGAAATAATTCATTTGATTAATTTTTTTTTTATTTATGTGATGTAAGTCACCGTCCAGACTTGCAATTTTATTGACTGCAATTCTTTAAAATTAAATTATTAAAAAAAAAATCTTATTTTGCAATTTTTTTATTTACACCACCACAGAAAAATTTATTTTCAATATTTTTAGCTTAAAAAATTGTAATGCATCGCATATTAATTTAATTTTCGTTTTATTTTGTTTTTCATATAATTGAAGAAATACACATAGAACCCAGTGCGAATTGCAAAGCAAAAGAGAATTGCCAAGCACATGAAACTCTGGGGAGGGAGGGGCCAAGCTTCTTACCTCACTCACCTAAAAAAAATCAAGAATTACAGCCAATAAAATTGCACGTCTGGACGGGGACTAAGAATAAAATTTATTAAAAGCATTCGGTGACCAGCATGTTGCATTGACCAGTTTATACGGAAATTCTATAATTTTTTTTTGGTTTTTAAAAATCAAAAATCATCCACTATTTAGGTTAAAATACTGGCCATAGTGACTTTTTATTTTGTTTCAATTGTTTAAACGAGTAATAGTACATATTTCTACATTTATGTATATCAATCGACCCCAATAAAAAAATTAAAAATGGCCCGCAAAATAATAAAAATTCTAAAATTAAAAGTTTAATAAAAGCACCTTAATAGTTAAAATTGGCCCCCAAAGAATTTTTCAATGTAAAAATATGGGACATTTTTCAATGCTGTTTGGGGCCATTTTTCCCATTATGGAGCCCTTTTTGAGTTTGCGGCCATTTTTCATGCAGCCACATCGAGCCTTTTTTCACACATTCCAAAGAACGATATGACAAACCCTGCTGCATTATGCACTCAAAAATCTAATTTTTTTTTTGCAGTTATGACTCTTTGCAGCAAAAGATCGATATGTCATTGAAAACGTTTAAAAATCAAATCATTTTAATAATAAATGATTTAATTTTTGATTTTTGATTTTATTATTCTTATGATATATTACATCAATTATCTTTTAGCTTGTGAAAAATTAATGACATTGATCATTCAAAATATCATGTTTTTTTTATTTTTTTTTTGTTTCAATACCAAACAAATAATCCAAATTAAATGAGAATTGCTGCTGATGTATAATCAAGGTCAATAAAAGTGAAAAGAAATATATATTTGAATATCCTTCAAGATCAAAATCAGTAAACATAACTAATTAAAAAAACATACATATGCATGTACATATGTATGTATGTATGTATGTATGTACACATGTATGTAGTATGTAAGTATGTATGTAGATTAAATTGCAAATTGTGTAACGAAGTAGTGGCGGGGAATAAAACATGATGTAAAATTATAAAATGAGCTGATGCGAACAATATCAAAATTTTGATGAATTATGAAAATATTTCATCTTTTTGTTGGGTTATTCTGTAAAAATAAATTTAAATATTTCTAATTTTATAATTGACTGAAAACATTCAGAAACATAACAACTTGTCAGACGAAATTAATTTTGATATTTGTTCAATTTCTTTTTTTTTTTTAAGTGCAAATATATACGAGTATATACACACATATGTGCACATACGACTATATATATATATATGTATGTAAGTATGTACATATTCATATGTTCTTATTATATATGCAGCAATATGCATGCATCCATATATAAATACATATATATATATATATATATATATATATATATATGTATGTATTAGAGAAATTACGAAAAAAAGCGCAAGCAAGCAGAGTAAGAAAAACGAAATATCAAAGAATGTATCTAGATAAAATCATTAAAAAATGTTCAGTAGTGGTCTTCGAATTCGTCATCGCAAAGGCCTAATAATAATAAATACCTAAAGTAGTGTGACAGTTTTTTTCAATTTATTGTTACTGACGAAAAAGGAGGTTTTTTTCCAATTAAATTTAAAATATTATGTGACTTTAAACGTTAAAAATAAAATTCGTATTCGTATTCGGCGAATATTGTTTCAAATATTTGTATTCTTATTCGTATTCGCGAATACTAAAAATTGATATTTTTAACATCACTAATATGTATTATGTGTGTGTACATACCAGGCGGGCTAAAATTAGTTATAGTATATGTATGTATATGACGCATAAATATAACAAGACACCTTTGACAGAATTAGGGAACAAAATATCTAAAAATACGTTGATTTTTTTTTAAATTTTAAGATATTTTTTTTTTTCACCCAAAACTATATAAAAAGTCTTATTCCTATTTTTTATGATTTCAACAAATTAGACATTTTGCTGTGTACACTTTTTAATAAAATGTGTTTACATTATTTGTATATACTTTTTGATACAGTGTTTTCTTTTACAAACAACACAATGTTTCAGAGCATTGCCTTTGCCAAAAAAATGAGGAAAATCATTAGTGGGATTTCTTTTTTTTTTTCTTGTAGTTACTAATCGTTCGACATAAATTATGGCAAATAAATTGTTTTTATATATAAAAAAAGAAATTGTTGAACAGCAAAACAAATAATATTTATGCCATCATAAATATTTAAGTCTTTGAGTTAATTATGTGCTTTGAAAAATAATATTTTTATGTTTTTTATTTTCAAATAAATAAATCTTCATTCAGCGTTAGACAGTTTGTTGCCAATGGCAGTACAATGGGTTGGTAAAGCACCAAAAAGCGAAAAGGCCCAAGATTTTTTTAATAGAAAATTGTATGGTCAAGGGTTAAATCGTTAAATCAAAATGTAATCATATTAAAAGATAAAAAGCAATCAATTTACATTTTTCAATATTACGATGTTCTTAAGAACTCTAAATATATTTTGGAAAAATTAACGCATCTGAGTGCAGATGTACATACATACTTATGTTTACCATTCTGCTGGGCAAGTCAAGCAACATCATAGATTTCTCTAATGTGGATGTTTAAGTGATGAAGGCATATCATTCATCATTGAAAACTTGCCCGGCAGCGATTGATACTTTTCCAAGCTAATGCACACCACAGCGCCCTCCTTCGTCGACTAGTAAAATCATCGTCGGTGATGCAAAACAATTAATAAAATGCCTGCACCTAAAAAGCGTATTAGCAGAGTTGTAAAATAATTAAGCCTTTTGCTACATTTTTCAGCATATAACTGCTCTAAACTACCCCTATCACTAATTCTGCGACCAGGCATTGCACAGGTAGGCGTTACACCCTGAGTGTTAGATTAGATTAGATAAGTGGATAGATCTGGTCTAAGGACCGGCACTGCTACACCTATTGGATCTTTTATGCCATGGATCTCTAAATTGAACCAAGCGCTGAATGACTCTCCTATAAAAGTCAGCACAGAGCTTGGAGAAGCCCGCCTAATATCCTCCGAACACACAAATTCAGAAATAAAAACACGCCTTCTATAATTACATAAGACTATAGATTCACTGAGAATGTGTGCCGTTGTCTCATCCCTGAGTGTTAGTCGTGAAAAAAATTTGTTCGAAATAGATCAACTCCAGCAAATCAGGGAAAGCATTTTATGTGCATAAGCATTCACGTTCCTTGGGTTTTATTGAAACCAGAACAAAAAAAAACATATTTCTTTCTTACAAATAAATGCTGAATGCTGCATGCTGCAGCATGAGGTTGGTAACTTGCTTTTATATATTTGCTTTTATTTTACTTTATTATTTTTAATAATAATCATTTTAATGCACATACACGACGAAGACTCTATAAACACTTACGCACAACTCCTGATAATATATTTTCTATCCTAAAAACTACAAAATTTTCAGAACGTCGCATATCGGCCTATCAGCTGAACACAATTGATTCTGTTGAAGATGAAACTTCTTCCTCTGGCAAGGAGGATAGCTCTCCGGAATCGCCAAATCATTTGCTGCCACAACCACCACAATATGGTCCGTATGTGAATGTAAATGGTCAGGTGCCACATGAAGGTCGCTCGCGTTCAAAAAAGACAAAGCCTCGTAGTAAATCTTTACAGCCACACTCGAATATTGTGCCTTGGCGTAAGTCATCTCGCCCACGACGTGGCCGTTCGTTAGATAAACAACCATTCTTTCCTGGTTTCAAACCAGAACCGATTAAATCATGGACTGAGGAAACAATTAATCTTAAGCCAGCTCCAATCGAGAAAAAGGTTATACCAAAATTAGAAGCAGCTAAAGTGGTACTCAAATCCATTAAGAGTCAACGTGATCAAGGCTTGGAAAGTATCGGATTCACACTCGAGAAGATTATTCAAGGTAAAACCGAGAAGGAAGCTATTCCTTGGATAACAATGCGTGAGAAGCTAAGACGAGTAGAAAATGTACAACAACAGTTGAATAAATTTGACTTGGACGAAGTTTATCTAAGACCTTTCGAGATGCCAATTATGACAGATCAACAACAGCCTGAACAGCCGACACAGGAGCAAGTTTTACGTGATAAAGAAATTCAACGTTTGAAGAGTATGGAAAGTACGGAGATTATGGAAATGACTGAACAAATCGAAAAGTTAATGAATCAAAAGAAAGAGGACACTATACCATGGAAAGAAATGCGTCAACATTTAAAGAAAGTACAAAGAGTACACAAAGAAATCGAAAAGTTCCAAATCGAAGAGGTTGAACTTCGTCATCTGGAAGCTCAACAGCTTATAATGGAAGAAAGTCAAACTGCCACCCAAGAGACTATTAGTATGATGATAGATGAAAGCTCTAAAGGATCCATACAAAAGATCATCAAAACCGATGATTTACAGAAATATATTGAAGTTGATAATATTAACAAACAACAGTACATTACCAACGAAGACATTAAATTGTTGAGTGTGCAGGAACGTGAGAAGTTAGAAGCTCTTCGAATTATTAGGGAAGAACAGGCCATGAACTGGCGTCAACATAGAGAACAGCAACAGTTTGTGCAAGTAGAGGATTCTCAATTACTTCATATCCAAGAACGCCAGGATACCGAAGAAATGTCTTTCACACAGCCAGAACCTGTAATGTGGGATCGTGGTAGACCGAAACCTCATCAACAAGGGCAATTCGGGCAACAGCCTCATCAACCTACTGAGCAAGTTAGACCCAACGCTTTTGAAGAAACCCATGATGAACTTGCTGCTTTAAAACCTGATCACAAGCCAGAAGAGCATACACCCGTCATGTGGCAACGTGGCAAGAAAACAACAGTAGCTCAGCAACAGCAAAACATTGACATACAACAGGCTATGCAAGTTAGTGAAGAGACCCAATTCGAAGAGGAAACTAAGCGGGTGACGCGGAAACGAGTAATACCTGCTCCTGCCCAAAAAGAAAAAGTAGAACAAGTAGTTTTGAAGCCCACACCACGTCCAAAGCCCAAGCCAATCCAAAAGGAACAATTACAACTTGAACCACTCAAGCGTACACAAGATAGCAAAGAAGTCCTTGAGCAACCCACGAAAGCATATGAAGAAGCTGTCGATACTTTGGATGAACATACAAAAACAAATGAATACGAAGAACTACAAACTGTTATGTGGGAAAGAGGAAAGAAAAAACCAACTGTGAAGGAGCAAGAACAACCCCAAAAAACTTATGAAGAAGCTGTGGATAAATTAACTGACGAAGAACAACAAATACCTGATGAAGCGCCGCAAGCTATTTTGTGGGAAAGAGGAAAGAAGAAACCATCTAAAATTGAAGAAAAATCAATTAAGGAACTACCAGTAAAAGCTTATGAAGAAGTTATCAATGAACTGCAAGAAGAAGATAAGCCGCAACAATCTGAACAGCAGACACTTCTCCAAGTGGACAAAGAAATTGTTGTTGAAGAACAAAGAGTTGAAGAAGAAACTAAAAAGAAAGTGATTTCTAAAGTTTTTCCCCAACAGAAGGAAGAGAAGGTGGAGCAAGTTCAGTTGAAACCGACTCCACGTCCTAAACCAAAAGAAAAGCCCAAACCTGAGGAAATAGAGTTGAAACAAAGTAAACGTACTCAAGCCGTCAAAGGTCAGAAGGTAGAAGAACAATCTGAAAGGGCATACGAAGAGGCCGTGGACATTTTGCCAGAACAACCTAAACAACAGGCGTCTGAACAACCAAAGCCAGTAGGCTGGGAAAGGGGCAAGAAGATTAAACCTGTTTCGCAGCAAGTAAAAGAAGAAATTCAAGATCAGCCGGAGAAAGTTTATCAAGAAGCAGTTGACGTTCTGGCTGAAGAATTAGAAGAATTCGTGGCTGAACAACCTAAGCCAGTTGGCTGGGAAAGAGGCAAAAAGATTAAACCTGCTTCGCAACAAGTAACAGAAGAAATTCAAGATCAGCTGAAGAAGGTTTATGAAGAAGCAGTTGACGTTCTGCCTGAAGAATTAGAAGAACTCGTACCTGAACAACCTAAGGCAGTGGGCTGGGAAAGAGGCAAAAAGAAAATGCCTATTTCTGAACATACTGAAGAGCTAGCAGCTCAGGAACCAGAACCGTTAGTCACAGAAGAAAGTGTTAGTGAAGAGCAAAAAATTGAGGATGTTAAGAAGAAAGTAATCCCTAAAGTTTTTCCTCAACAAAAAGAAGAGAAAGTCGAACAAGTACAGCTAAAACCAACACCACGACCTAAGCCCAAAGAAAAGCCTAAGCCTGAAGAAATCCAATTAAAACCTTTTAAACGTGCACAAGGTGTCCATGATCAAGAAGTTGGAGAACAACCTGAAAATGCTTACGAAGAGGCCATAGACACTTTAACGGAACAGCGCGAGCAACAGAAGCCTGACCACCCAACACCGGTAGGATGGGAAAGGGGAAAAAAGAAAAAGCCTATTTCACAGCCATTACAAGAAGTATATCCAGATCAGCCTGAGAAAGCCTACGAAGAAGCTGTTGATATTTTACCTGAACAGCAGGAAGCACAATCTCCTGACCTACCGCAACCAGTAGCATGGGAAAGAGGCAAGAAGAAGAAACCGGAGCCACAGGAGTTGTCAGATGCTACTGAAGAGTCGAAGGAACCACAACTAGAAGTTCTTGAGGACGAATTTCAATCAGTAGAAGAAGAAATAGAAACGGACAGAACAAAAGTAGTGAAAAAGAAAATCAAGAAACCAAAGACAAAACCATTAATTGATGATATTGAAGTTATTGAAGATGAGACTGAAATTACAGAAGACATTCCACAAAAAGAAATCAAAGAAGTCCAACCAGAGAAACCAGAAGAACCAAAACTTATAAAGAAAATATTGCCTCACGAGCCAGAGAAGCCAGAGCAGGTACAACTGAAACCTGTCTCAAGAAAACAATTGCCAAAACCACAAGAAGAGAAAATCGAACAAGTTACCCTTAAGCCAAGGAAGAAAACATCAGTGCAAGAAAACGCAGAACAACCAGCCGAAGCTGATGTTGAGGAATATGAACATCCAGAAGAAGCAGTTGAGGAAGAACAAGAAGTCGAGGAATCGGTTACAAAGAAACGTACCAAGAAAAAGAAACCTAAAAAGAAGCCAGCTGAACAAGAGGACAAAGAAACCGTACAGGAGCAGACTGAAAGGGAAGAAGTCGATCAAATCGAAGAAGTTAAGCCCGATGAAACTGAACCAGAAGAAATTGTTAAGGAAGAAGTAGCTTCAAAACTACCGGCACCTGTGGCCAAACCTAAGCAACCTCAACCAGTTGAAGAGAAGGTGGAAGAAGTTAAACTGAAACCAACTAGGAAACCTATTAAACAATTACCCGAAGAGGAAACTATTGAAGAAGTACGTCTCAAACCCGTTAAGCGTCCTACTGCTAAGCCAGAAGAACAAAAACTCGAAGAAGTGGTTTTACAGCACGTGGAAAGACCTGAAGAGGAAGTTGTGCTTGAAGAGCAGAAGAAAGTCAAAAAGATTAAGAAAACTAAACACAAAGATCTACCCGAAATTCCAGATATAGAGCCAACGGAACTGGAAACACCTGAGCATTTCGATTTAGAAAAAGAACCTCAAGTTGAAGAGACTCAGCCCGAAGTACCATGGAATCGAGGAGAAAAGAAGAAGCCTATTGAGCAACCTGTAGAAGAAAAGCAATGGCCAACAGGCAAACGTCGTCCTTTGTCTGAAGAAAAACCTGAAGAAGTAGCATTAAAACCAATACCGATTAAGCCAAAAGAAGAGCCAGAAAAGCCTGAAAAGACTGTTCCGGCTCCTAAGCTGCAACCTGAAGAAAAGCAACCTTCAGAAGAAAAAGAATTTGAAATTGAGCCTGTTCCAGTAGAAGGTGAAGAGAAGCCAATTAAAGAGAAAGCCAAAAAGAAAAAGAAGCCCAAATTACAAAAGGGCACTACATCTGTCGATGAAGTTTCCGAAGAAATTGTACGGCCATTCGATGAGCCGATCGCCGAAGAAGATCAAGTAGAGGAAATACCCATTGAAGATGTTAAAGAAGTGGCTGTTTCAGAACAAGTACTACCCGAAGAGGAGGTAGTACCCACTGAAGGTGTACCAACTTCTAAACAGAAGGCCCACAAAAAACGTACCAAGCGCCTCAAGTCCGTATCATTTGAAGATCAGCCAGAACTTTTGGAAGCAAAAATAATTGATAATGAAGAAATTACAGAGGAAGAAGAAATTCATGAAGTTTCCCAAAAGACTATTTTGCTCAACAAGAAACCAGAAGACACTAGACCTCAATTTATTACCACAGAGCAATTAATTGAAGTGGACGTTGATGAGGTCAAACGTAATGTCGAAATGAAGGTTACTTCAAATATTGTCAAGAAAGATAGGCGTCGCGTTATTATGGATGACAGCCAACCGTTACCAGAACTGGAATTGATAACACAAAAACGTGTTCAGGAAGGCTTAGATAAGATAGCTGATGAAGAAATGATCGAAGAGGAGGCAATCAAACAGAACGAAGAAACAACTACTTCTGAAGTAGTCGATCAAACACGTAAAATTGTTAAAAAGAAAAAGAAGGAAATTAAACCACCTCGTATTACTGAAAAATTAAGACCACGCATGTGTGTGCCCGAAGAGCCAACTGTGCTGGAGTGTAAGGTAGAAGGTATTCCCTTCCCTGAAATCAATTGGTACTTCAATGATATCTTATTGTTTGCATCTGAAAAATATGAACTTAATGTTGTTGAAGATGTAGCACAATTAAAAATTGCCAAAGTCACACCCAGTGATGTGGGAATTTATACTTGTGAAGCTAAAAACGAAGCGGGAGTAGCAACCACACGTACCAATGTTGTTATGGGTAAGTTTTATATTAAATGTTTCGACAATTTTGCGCATCCAGCTTTTAGGTGGATTTGTGTAAATTCACATGGTCACGATTCCTTCGAAATTTCTTCCAAATAGATTTAGTTTAACATTTAGTTTAGCTTTTTATCAATAGTTAATCTTGTTATTACTCCTACTCCTATTTTAAACAGTTTCAAAATCCAGTAGGCAGTATTACAATATCTGTATATAGTCCTTTTTATATGTTATTCTAATTCACTTTTCACACTGTTTTCACATTATTATGTACATTTAGAAAAAGAACAGGGTATTGCACCACAATTCACCAAACCTTTAAAAATCGAGTTCGTTGAAGAAAAAGAACCTAAACGTCTTAAGGTACAAGTTACATGCCAAGTTACTGGCAAACCCAAGCCCCATGTAAAATGGTATCGCGGCATCGAAGAGGTCCTACCTAGTGAAACTGTACAAATGTTCTACAATACAGAAACTGGTGATGTGGCCTTGGAAATAATCAATCCTACACCCAACGTAGCAACTACCTATTCAGTACAAGCTCAAAATCCATTGGGTCGTGCCATTGGTAATGCCAATATATTGAGTCGTGTTGATGAAAGTCAACCCATGGAATCGCTGAAGGCTCCTACCGTAACATCTCTCAGCGCTTTAGTTATACCCACCGGAGGAACCTTATTATTTGAGGCTACATATGATGGTATGCCAAAACCTGAAATTAAATGGTTGCGTAATGGACGTGAAATTCAAATGAACGAAGATGTGACAATTGAAACCACAGAGACCACAACTTCGGTAAAAATTGTGAATATGACACGTAAGCGTACCGGCAAATATGAAGTTTCAGCTAAAAACAAAGTAGGTGAGGCCAAGTCTTCCGGCTCTGTGATGGTCACTGACGAACAGCAATACAAAGAAATTAAACCACCGCGATTCATACAGCCTTTGCAGCCCAAGTATTTCGGTGAAAATGAAGTTGCTATTTTGGAAGCATTAGTCGAATCTGAACCGTTATCCTCATTCCAATGGTTTGTTAACAACGAGCCCATTAAGAGTTCCACGGAATATCGCATTGTCACACAGGCCAATAAATCAACATTGTTGATTGCCAACTTTGAAAAGAAATATACAGGCCCCTATACCTGTCGTGCCGAAAATGTTGGCGGTTCAGTTACCTCTACAGCTACTGTGCATCTTTTGGAAGATGCCCCACAAGAAGAAGCTGAAGAATTCGTATCACCACGCTTTATAGAGGAATTGATTGAGCCCGTTGATGTCATGGACGGCGAAGCATTGGAGCTTAGCTGTAAAGTGTTGGGTAAGCCCACACCTAAAGTTGAATGGTATCACAATAATGAGAAGATTATCGAGAATAAGGAAACCATCGTAATACAAGATGCCCAAGGCAATTGTCAATTAAAAATAACTGAAGTTTTCCCAGAAAATGCTGGCGAATACAAGTGTATGGCCACAAATAAAATTGGTGAAACTCTTACAAAGACAACTGTCAGTATTCAAGGTACATACAAAATTCTGGCCAACAAAATCTCTGTTACAAAAAGCACTTTACTTCTACTACTCTCAGTAAAATAATGACACTTAACTTAAATTAAAGAAAGAAAAAAAAAATTACAAAACAATTCTATACATTAGAATAAAACCTTCCTTTATAATTTATAATTTTCCTATACTAACTTTAGGTTGGAGTTATTTCTACATAATTCAAATTTTTTATATTAAATGGCATGATTTTAATATTCGTATTATCTTAGTCTAGTATTTGTTTTGTATTGTCCCGATATCGTTATTATTTCTGAAATAAATGTCTGTTCTTTTTAGCCTCAAATTAACAATGTCTTTTTCAGCATTATTCAAAGAGTATAATTGTATGAAAATTACTTTGATGAAATGAGGTTAAGTAGTTTTTAGTATTTAGAATTAGAGCATGATTTTAATTTTTGTTTTCTTTAAATATATTCGTGTTGGTTTTTTGACAATTAATTTCTTGTGTCATATTTTCAGCTTTTGAATATATCCCCGATTCTGAAATCACTGGACAATCAGCATCGGAAGAGGATCTTCTAGATAAGGTAAATAGATATTCCACAAACTTAATTATATCTTTTACAAAACAGCTTTGAAAAGTTAAACAGATATGTACATAAGAGGTTTGTGCAAAAAAAAGGAATTGAATTTTAATTTTTCTCAAAAAATGTTTATTTATTCATCAATTTCTATTTTGCCCCTGCGAAAGTCGTCTGTCTCCCTCAGATATAATACACTTTTTGGAATGTCATTGAGGTCTATCTGCGATTCGAGTTTTATATCATTTCAATAGTTTTCGAGCCTAAATTAAGCATTTTTTGCAAAAAATTTTATGCAAATTCTTTGACACATTTTTTCGATAGCTGCAAATAGCCGAACACACTAAACAAACTAAACAGCTGAAACTGCGAACACATCTTCGAAACGAGTGTACAAACTTAAAAAAATAAAAGAAATATGTTAATCAAAAATTTACCGTATTTTATCAACCGACCACGTTTACATGGACTTTTTCCTGACTACTTAAACTATGACAAAATATTTTATACAAAAACTACAAATTGAGAAAAAGAAAAACTAATGGCTAATCAAAAATAGCCAACAAAATCGCCAACTATGTATTTTATAAATCGCCATGTCGCCAAATGGGAAATTAGGTCGCCAAAGAAGTTTTAATTTAAAATCGCCACATATGACCTCCCTGATTCCCACATCGACAGTGATTCCACCACTTCATTTGTGCAAATCAAAATTAGACACTGATCGGTCTTTGAACTTTAGCCCAACAGGGTGTGTATGTATTCTTGATGGCAGCATTTCATTAAACCAATGCGCCATTCGGCAATTCTCCAATTTCTACTTTAACAATTTTGCTTTCATATCTACCCAATCATTCTTTCATAATTATTAGGAGATTATTAGAGATTGTAATATTTCAGTACTACGTAGATCTAGCCACTCACCAAGGACTTTCCATTTGCCACTTTCTTAATTGGAATGCCAATATAAAGGCGGCTAATGTTGTTTTAATTATGATTTTATTTCAAAATCGTTCTTTTTCTTCAAATTACTATTTTTCTCTTAAGTAATATTTTAAAGTTTTATTAAAAATACATTATTTTAGGTCGAAAACCTTAGTTGTTAGTACCTTTCTCTCCAATTTAACATTATAATTTATTATGACCTTAAATATTGAAAATATTGAAAATAAATAATAAAAATACAATAAAGCTGATCACGCGTATTGAGGCCAGTGCAGATCGTCAGGGGACCTCTAACCAACAATCGCATAAAAAACTGAAGATATTATGTTAAAATTTAAAGAGAAAGAGAGAGTGAGAGAGTTCTGGAACCCACAATAGTGTCACCATTGAATTTATCGTTATCTCGCTGTATAATATGAATGGCTATAAAACGTTCCCTGTGGAAAATTCAATTTTTAATGATGTCATAGTTTTAGATTTATGGCTCGAGTTAAGGGCCTCACAACTGTTGATATATTACTTAAATTTTTTGGTTTTTTTTTTATTTTCAATTTGTGAAAACTGTATATCGCTTTTTTTCTTAAATTTGCAATTCATTTGAAAACTAAATAAATGCTTTTTCTAATTTTCTTTAATAGACAATCTCGATCGACGAACAACCACCGAAGTTAGTTAAAAAACTACCTGAAAAAATCGAACCCAAGGAGGGTGAATTACCGAAACTGGAAGTTAGAGTTATCGGCAAACCGAAACCAAAAATTAAATGGTTACGAGATGGCGAAGAAATCTTTGCTTCCGAAGAATATCAAATCGAAAATTTCGAAGATGGCACATCCGTGCTGATCATCAATAATATATATCCCGATGATGTGGGTAAAATTAGTTTTGAGGCTCACAATCCATTGGGCGTGGCCGTAACAACGGCACTGTTTTCCGTTGAAGGTATTAACACGAATGAAGTTATTGTAGTTTTTCTTATTTTTTACAGGATTTTTGTTAACGATCATTTTAATTATAATTTATTTACAGCTTTTACAGCAAAAGAATTTTCAAACCTTTTATTCCTAAAAATCCTTGTATATAAATTCCATTCCCTTAAAATATATATTTACACAAAATACTTTTACACATTTTACAATTTAGGGAACACGTTTTACGTATATACATAGTTTTTTTGTTAAATATATGATATCAAAGATATTCGATATATACTAATTTCATGATTTTTATATGATATATTTTTTCCAACTTGAAATACTTTAGGTATTGTTGGTTCGAAGGATTACCGCAAACCGGAATGGGTGACTCATATGGAAGAAATGCAAAAGGCTCTGAAAGGTATGTATTGTCTAAAAATTATATAATCTGGTTCAAATATAACCCTTGAAATGCTTTCAATAACGGGTCATAGATTTGTCCAGATACACAAGTTTTACTATAAACCGATAAAATAATATTCGATCAATGTGTATCCTTTTATATGTGTATATGTGTTTTAATTTTTTTTTCTCATGTTTGTATGAAAATATAAACTTGAAATGTTAAAACCAAAAAAGTCTTTCTCTCACACAAACTGTTTCTCTCTCTCTCCTCTCTCTATTTGTCTATCTCTTTTCGTTTTTTTTTTCTCATTTTGTGTATAATATTTATTGTCTACGTTTTTCAAATAAAAATTAATAAGAGAAAATAACTTTCTTTCTCAACTTTAATGTACGAGGACAATCCCAGAATTATTCGATCTGTTTAGGAAAATGGAAAAAATGCTTAAAACTTCAGTAGAATAGTTCCAATGATTTCAAAATTTTCAAGATGTCCGTTTTCTATAGACGTAATATATTATATTGAATATTATACTTTGGCAAATGCTGAGGTTTGAGCTGATTTTATCACTCCAGTGCTTTTGGTGTTCTCATTAGTCCATCGGGACACAAGCAGCAGTTTCCTTCACCACTCAATCTTAGACTAGACATTATTGGCACATCTTCAAATGAAAGATAATCTCAACAGTCGGCCGCCGCGAACGCCCCTGTTTTCTTATGTACATAAATAATATTTTTCGTTTCTTATAAAATATATCAAATTTAACTAAAGACACTAAATTCCAAAGCTCATCTATTTATACAAAAACTCACAAATATATTTTTTGTGAATTACAATATAATCACCCCTATCGCGAATATTGTGGGAGTAAGTTGTTTGGGAGAGAAATTGTATTCCCATCCCCAAAAAATTGCTATCGCGAATATTTTGGGAGTTTAAGTCTCTATTGTGAATTACTTGGGATTAAAAGTTTTTATTTTGAATTGTTTGTTTTGATTTAACATATAATTTTTGCGGGATTTATTTTGTGGTGTATGAATAAAAGAAATTAAAGCTAATAAGGTAAAAAATAATGCATAGCGTTTATTTGCGTTTTCTGTTGCTGGAAAAGGAAAATCAATCCATAGAACGACTGCAGCGAAGACAAATACGTGATGAATCTGGTCCGTTTTGTTTTGTTGCGGTTTTTTTTTTTTTGTTTTTAGTCAGTTTTTTCTTATGTTCCGTTTTTGGTCGATCCTCACCTATGCATGAAAAACTCAAGTTACGCTTATTAAACTAATAATTAACACCATTTACAAAAGCTTAACTCGTTTCAAAATTTACCCACGTCCTCTTTTTTATCCTTTTGGAAACCTTTGCCATAGTCTTGATTCGCACACATTGCATCAACCAGACAATTAATTTGTTCTTTATTAACACTCCTGTGTTAATAAATAAGCGAACAAACTGATTATATGAAGTTCTGGATTAAAAAACAAATTGCTACTTACATGTTCACTTCTTGTTCGCACTTTCAATTGTTGTGAATAATTTTAGTCAAATTATTCGCGGGAGTAAACATTTGCGATGCCATATTTGTAAGGTATGGGAATTCATTCCCAAAAAAAATTTATGGGAATCATTCAAGATAGTAAAACAAAAAATTTGGGAGTTTTTTTCATGGGAATGTTTATTCGCGATAGGGGTGAATATATATCTAGATATTGCTAACCCGCAACAAATAAATAAAATATAAAACATAAATACTTGAGTACATGCTCAAATAAATGTAAAATTTTGTAACGGGGAGATTTGCTTTTCATTTTTGCCTTATAAAATACTTTTAATGGCAACCAGCGGTTGTCTAATTGTATAGGTGTAGAAAAGTAAACACATTCATAATGGAAAATTATTGTTGTTTGTGTTTGAAAAATTTTTTTTAAAGGCTATTTTTATGCTTTGTAATTCACAAAAAATATATTTGTGAGTTTTTGTATAATTAGATGAGCTTTGGAATTTTTTAAACGTAAAGGGTAAAACATCTACTGATGAATTGGTATAGCTACCAACGAAATATATATCTAGATATTGCTAACCCGCAACCAATAAATAAAATACAAAACATAAATACTTGAGTACATGCTCAAATAAATGTAAAATTTTTTAAAGACACTAAAAATATATATTTGTATAAAATATATTGAAATTTTTAAAACTAAAACATATTCAAACTCTCTTTTTGTTTGCATGTTTGTCTTGCAACAACTCCAATTCAATTCAGAGAAATCACATCTAAACTATGATTCCATTTTCCGAAAACAAAACAGGCAAATATTTTGTAGTAATATGGATTTACAATTAAAAATTTGAATTTTTAACTTAAAGCTTAGTAATATAACAAGGTTCTACATGAAAAGTCACATTATTCTGGGACTGCCCTCGTATTTCCAACAAAAATATAAATATGTAATGTTAATAATACTTAAAAAAATCAATCCTGTTTTCCCATGCCACTATTAAGCACTAGACCCTATTAAAACTGGAAAAAGTTCTAAAGCTCTGAAGCTTCTACCCAGTAAAACTTAGAATACTATATGTAGATTAAAATTTTAGCCAAGTATACGCCATTTATTACAAATAATTATGTTAATATGTATTAAGTTTATAATTAAATTTATAATTTTTTTATTTTTTTTAACTTGAATTTTCAATTACAGATTTGATTGGCTTAAATTGTTTTTCAAAATTTTTTATTAATTTTTACAAATTATTTAAAAGTATTGGATGGATTTCAAGAATTTCAAAATTTACTAACTAATTTTGATAGTTTAGGATTTTATAAATTTTAACCTGCGCTGCATTAATTTCATTTTATTTGGGCGAATTTTTTTTCTTTTTTAATAAAGGAGTTTTAGAACCTTCTACTTGGCTTTTTTTATATGTGTATCCAACTACTTTATTTTATATTAATATTTTTATGTATATTTTTTTTTTTAAATTATGTAGCTTTAAGAGCTTTTCATGATACTATTTTTGTAATTAAAACCAAAACAGACAAACAATTTCATTGCTAAAGACATGATATACATATAAGATATATTTGTACTTTAATTAAAGCTGTTATGAAAATAAGCTTCTGATATTAAAAACAAGTGAAATAATAAAATCAGGTTTATCAGGTTAATGCTGTTGTCGGTGCTCTTAACTACTACTAATTTGTATGCGCAAACTTAGTATATTTTTGTTATGCATTAATTCTCAATTGGTATGTAAATAGGCCACACAACATCTTGTCGTACACTTTTAAGTGATGAAATATACTCGTAAATGGTTTAAAATGTTTTTTTTTTCTCTACATATGCACAATATAGGTGGACTAAGAAACCCGATTACAAAACCGCTAACGCAACAAGTGGTCGAATTTCGATCGAGATTCTAGTATACATAAATCTTTTCATTCAAAGTTATCGTTATTAGCTTGAAGTAGTTAATAAAATTTTTACCCAGAAAGAACTGAGGTAGAGACAATTGGGGTATTCACACTTTAGTCATAAAGTCACAAAATAATAGCACACCAAAATATGACAAGAGTGAACACCCCGTCATAATTTAATGTGCTACATATGTCATAATTGTGACAGTTGATAATAAGAAAAACATTTAACAACACTCCATTTTTTATTAGGTTTAGTGCGCATACGTTTGCATTTCGGCTTATACTCGTATGTAAATAATTTTTAATTCAGTCCGACTTGTCAATAACGAAAATAATATATTTCCTGTAAATCTTCTAAAATGTCCATTATCAATTACAAATTTCAAATTGTTTTTTATCTATACAAATTTTCTTAAATAAATATAATCAAAAGCAGCTGTTGCCGGTAACATGAGCTGAACTATTTTTTTGGACGGCGGCAAGTGCAAAAACGTTCACAAGCGGTGAGGCAGATTACTTACACAAAAACATATTGTTATTCTTGTGTTATATATAAGTAGTACCTAAAAGAGTCTTACTATTATATGACTTTTTTGCTTAAAGCAGAACAACAATTTTTTTTAAACTATTGTAAAATAATAAGACATTATGACATTATGACTGATATGATTGCAGTGTGAACACCCCAAATATTTCAAGAATCATGCCTTTCTTTACTATTTTGGTGGCCCGGCCCGTTTAAGTTGAAAATAGGATTAGCTAATATTTTTGGAAATTTTACTCCAAATAATAATTAAATTTAGAAATCCTTTAGAAACCTTTCGATGCAATTTTTACCAATTTCTTGGCAACTAATCAACTCGAAACTTGGCAAATTTGTAAATTAGATTTTCATTTAATTCAGAAGCTTATTTAAAATTAAAAAAATAATCTATGAAGAAATAAACAGTCATAATACTACAATACAATTACACGTAAGTACTACCAACCACAATTTATAACCGAAATTTAAAAAAAAAATACCACAAAGCTCTCTTAATGTATGTATGTATGTAGTCGTATATAAATAATTGTTACATTAATTTTTATACGAAATATTAACTGCTTTTTATTTTGCAATTAAATCTTTGTTTGCTTATAGCTGCTAAATGCACGCCATCGTTAGTCAATGAAATGCGCGATTGTCGGGCAGCAACGGGTGAAAAAGCTAAATTCAAATTACAATTTGCCGGCAATCCAAAACCAGGTATTATCTTCCCTTCTAAAACAAAAAAAAAAATCCGTTTTCTTTAGGGCCTCTGCGAGTTTTTTCTAAGCATTACATACTTGATAAAAAAAAAACTGAAATGAAATTCTGTTTTTAGATATACAATGGTATTATAAAAATGTTCAACTTAGGGAATCGGACAAATATCACTTGGAAGTTGGAGAGTCAGATGCTTCGTTGACCATTATGAGTGTAGCGTACGAAGATATTGGTGTCTATACTTGCAAACTGATCAATGAAATAGGTATGACCATGACAAGAGGTAAATTTGACATTTCGACAACTGCCACGGAAACAGAGGAAACGACTAAGGGCCGCAAGGGTAAAGGCAAAAAGAAAGTGGCCAAGAAAGTCAAACCAGTTATAATACCTACAGCCTATGAATCTTCCGAGGAGGAAGAAACTAAATTAGAAACCACCACGATTGAAATCGTACCAGCCGAGGCTTGTGAAACCACCATGGATGTAATTAAAGTAAGACAACCTGTTTCCATTTTGGTCGAACAAAGTGACAAATCAGAGGAGATTATTGTTAAAGATCGTAAAATAGCTGATGAAGAGTTTCATACAAAAATAATAGAAGAAGGTGAAATTATTGTTAGCACCACAACTACTACGGTGGAAATGAGCGAAACCGTTAATATAATACGTTCGAAAATTTCTCAAAAATCCATTACCATTGAAGATATGATCGAATTGAGACAACATAAAGAAGTAAATCTTATACTAGAGACCGTAGAGGCAAAATCGTTTGGTGTTATAGGAGAATCGGCTCTACGTGATTTGGCCACCATGAGCCTATTAATACGTCATGGTTGCACTATACTCGAAATTATATACATGTATGAACAAAACATTTTCATTTCATTGAAAAAGCCCGAAGCTCAATCGGCTCTCGTACAATTGGTAGAACGTGAGGGTCATGAGGAGTTGATTAGCCAAATTCTAAGTGAGTCCTCTGCCGAAGACGAGACAACGTTGGCAGCGACTGTTGGTTTTAAGGCCTTCATACGCATGATCGAAACAAGCGAAATTACAATTGAAACAGTGATCAGAAAATTTGTGCGAGAAGACTTTATAACGCAAGATTGGAAAATATCCGCAAAAGAGGTTTGGAGTTTGAGTTGTGTTTGTTTTGTGTTGAGTTGAGTTTATGTCAATCATTTTTTCTCTTTTTTCTCTTTTTTTTTTGTTGGGGGAAGTTACTATTAATCATCTTTCTTTTCCCTTGAGATAAACCTAAAATAAATGTTGGCATACAAAAAGTATATTAATCTTAAAAAGGTCGAACCCAAAACCATAGAAGTAAAATATAACTTATGGTTTGAGGTGTAAGTGTTAGAAAACTCTAAGTAATTTTGAAATGTACCTTTTCAGAGCGATGCATTTAAAAAGTACTATTAAAAGCAAATATTTGCAAGGCGTACTTTGTTTTCTAATAAATATGTATAAGTATAAGTTACTCGTACTCGTATATAAAATGGATATAGTGTGAAATTGCCAAGGATCATTAAAGTCAAAAAAGTAAATTTTTACAAATTCGCTTTTTTGCAAATAGCTGACCACAGGAATTGTTAATTTTACGCTTGTTCCGCTGGAAATCGTCTAGGATGAAGAAATTAAAATTTTGGTGTCACAAATATCTCCACCGATTACCATATTGCCTCAAAAGAAGCAGTTCTAAGAATTAGTTATTCAAAAAAGTTGCTCGTCAATATAATAACCTTGCAATTCTGCTGAAAAAAAATCAACTTCAATACAAAAAATCATTTAATCGGTCCATATTTAGTGGATTGATTTATTAAACAATATTTCCATGGAACCAACATTTTTTTTTTTTTTTTTTTTTTTTTTGAGAGAGACGACGTGCCTCTCCGATAAAACCAAATTTTATGAGAGCAAACTGTAAGAAACCATTTGAAACAAAAAAAATAAATTATGAAAATCGGTCCATAAATGGAGGGAGTTATTCAAAAAAAAACAATATATTAAGAGAACAAATTTCCGCCCGATTTAAAAAAAAATTCTGCAAAAAAATCCCGATTAAACAAAACAAAGAATTTAGAAAACTGATAAAAAAAATAACAAATTTATGCGATAAGTAATATATTTGAAGGGATGGAGAGAACTTGCCTCGATTTTCCAAAAAAAAGTGTATATTATCAAGCTGCAAGCTAACTTTGTTCAAACAAAGAAATTAGTTTTGAAAATCCTTCCATAAATGGAGGAGTAAACTTTCAAACCATTTCAAACAAAAGAAGAATTTCTAAAACCTGCTCATAAATTATAGATTTATGGAGGTGTTCAAACATAAAAAAAAGACCACTAGAATTAATAGCCTCTTTTTTTAAAAAATCTTTTTTAAGGTATTGCAGAAGCGGGCTTTGAGGCGACCGAATCAAGAAATTTTGAAAAGTTTGTTTCTTAAGTCTTTTGTTTATCAAACGAAAAAACCTGGAATCTGTTTATGAAACGAAAAATGCTGACCTAAGTTTGTTTCTTAAGTCTTTTGTTTTTTGAAGTGAAAACTTATTTTTTGTATAGTCTATATATGATGACTATACAGTGTTGCCGCTTTGGGAATTTTTTAAATTTCCAGTGTTGCCACTTTTTGTGGGATTTCTGGGATTTTGAGGGGATTTTTGTCCAAGTTTTTGGCAATTCCCGTACGGTGTTGCTACCTTTTCCCGGGAAATTTTCCGGCATTTCTGCGTTTTTGAGCAGATTTTTACATATGTATATAAAAGAAAGTCGTGTTAGTTACACAATTTATAACTCAAGAACGGCTGAACTGATTTGGCTGAAAATTGGTGCGCAGGTAGCTTAGAACCAGAAGATGGACATAGGATACTAAGGTAAGGCACTTTTTACCTAGGTGGACTAAGGCTCCCCTTCTTGGTATGGGACACTTCCAGTATAGCTAGAAAGCTGAAATTGAAATTGAAATTGCATAAGTTGATAAAAAAATGCTATGCAATAGCTTTTCCGCGGCAGTCCCCGAGTGCCACACGTCTTTTTTTTTTTTTTTTTTTCTTAAGTAGCTGCTACAAATATGGTTTCTTTGAGAAATTTTAAGAGAACATAACTTAAAAATATATAAATTGCCAAAGAGAACCTTTAAGAAAAGCGCTATTAAAAAGCTCTTTAAAGATTCAGTCATGAGAGTTGGATTGATTAGCAACCAATTAAATACAGCATAAAGATTATCTATTCTATAACAAATGAACTCATTTTTGAAAAACATAAATTCTTGAGTAGAATTCAAATAAAATGTTATTTTTTTTTTTTAGTAATATATTTAAAAAATAAATAGGGATTTTTATTATTTCGTACTTGAACTCACCTTTTCCTTTTCATTTTTCATTTTGATTTTTCCTGCAAGGACAAAAGAAAATCAATATTAGTTTCAGTTCATTTTGTTAATATTCGTTTAAAATGTAGTTAAATAAATTATTGATTTATAAATAAATATTTTATATTTAAATTATTTTCATATAAAAAAAAAATACATATAGAGGACAGTAGAGACCACTCATGTATTTGAAAGTAATGAAGCAGTAACTCATATTAAAATTGGTAAGTATTTGCTTTAAAGCCTTTTGTGTGTGTGTGTTATTTTTTTCTTTTTTTCAAGCTTTAAAGACATGCACAATTAATAAAACATTTTATTTTTTACTTTTTTTTTTAATATTCCCGTAAAAATATTCCAAACAAAACGTGCCACAAATTGCTTTTTGAAATGCTTATTGGCTGCTTTGCATCAAACATTAAAACAATGAAAATAAATAATAAAAATAAAATTATTGAAAACTCAGAGGAAACCATCGTCGAGGAGCGTACCATTATAGTAGAAGAAGGTTTGCAAATTGAAGATTCAGAACCACTGTAAACTAAAAAAAAAATACAAAAAAAAACTCAATTGAAATTTAACCTCACAAAAGCAACAACTTAATCTTTTCTATTAAAAACTTAATTGAAATTAATAAAGAAAACCATACCGTTTTATAAATAAATCCTTTAAAAAATATCCAACATTAATAATTTTCAAGCAGAAAATAAAAATATGTTTTAAAATATCTAAAAAAATTAATAAAACCTTAATAATTAAACACTAATCAAAAAATTACAAAAAGAATATATTTTTTTTTAGAATTCCATTGAAATTATTAACTCACGTTTAATAAACGAACAACAAAAAAATGCCATTTTTAATTTCCCGGCCAAGTGTTCTCTACCTAAAAACGATATTAATTCAAGACCTTTATGTGAAATTTTCCTTGTTAGAGGTCAAAGTCAACCCTAAATAATATTCAGAGCAGCTCAATTTTCTTAACTTAGCCCATGCCAAGTTTTGCTATTGTATACGGGGCTATAATTGTTTTTTTTTTTAATAACTCTATTGAAAAATGTAACTTCTGAAAAAAGTACAACACTTGAAAAATGTACCTGTTATAAATTGAATTTGAAAAAAATTTTCTTTAAAAACATTTTTAAAAACGTAACTCTTTTGAAAAATTTATCTTCTTAAAAAAGTACACTTGAAAATGGTACTTTTTAAAAATTTAATCTTTAAAATAAGTCCTCACAAAAAAAAGTAAAATTTTATATATTAAAAAAATTCTTTCTTTAATTTAAAAAAAATATCTTTGAAATTATATAGTACCTTTTAAAATTAGGATATTTTAATAATTCCCCTTGAATAATGCAACCCTCACCTTTTAAAAATATAATAAAACGCATCCATAAAAAGAGCATTTTAAAATTTGTACCTTCTACAAAAATTATTCAAGACACATATAAGGTTTGGAGTTGCTAAACGTTCCTAAAAATTTACTGTTTAAAAATCACCTTTTTTTAAAAAATAGCTAACATTTTTAAAATTAATACTTTAAAAAAAATTTTCATTTTGAAAAAGTAATTTCCAATAACTAAAATAAGACATTTGAAATAAAGTGACTTTAATAAAATAAAAACAACTTTTAAAAAACACCTTTCAAAATAGTACAACAAACAAACAAACAAAGTACTCGTATGTACTTTCTTTCAAAAAAAAAAAAAAAAAAAAAAAAAAAAAAAAAAAAAAACTTTCTTTAGATTGAAAACATTTGCAAAATTTAAAATGCACATGCTTGGAATGCTTTTATCTGCCTATTAGGGGAGTTTCATAAAACCGTGTTTGCAATAAAAATAATAAAACTTAAGTAGAGTACATTTGAGACCACTCCCCATACATATATTTATTAGCATTGCCAAACATTTTGCCCAATGCTACTACTCTTTAATACTAAAATTTAAAAAGTTTCACTCGTTCCAGGAATTCCACGTAATAAATATTTATAACTGAGCTACTAATCAACTTAATGCTGCTGCCAATTTTTAACTGCATTCCCGCTTAAATAGTCTGTTGTCATATAAGCTTTTTCTTTTCTCCCTCAAAACTTTGCACACAAACATACACAAATATGTATTATACACATTTTTAACTGTAAGCGTACTCGGAAGCACAAATATTTTTTTTTTATGCTGCCCTATTACTCGGCAAATACTCGTATATGCCACTGCCTGACAAATACATATGTACATATATATAAATAAGTTAAATAAGGGATTCCGATGTATATAGATAATAATCTGATACTGCCGCCCCGCTTAAAGGAGGTAAGTTGCAATATAAAAACTTTAGATATTTAAAATACCAAAGCTTTTAGGTATTTACAAAGTATCGCAAGTCATGAAAAAGAGTTTTAACAGAATTAAAGCTGTATAGTACGCTTAAAATGTATGAGCTTTTTCAAGCTTATCACCATAAAAAAAATCAGAGCTTTTGTTAGCTACATACATACATAGAAAGGGTATTTCCAAAAGACCCTTTTAAAAGTATAATGCATTTTTAAAGAAATAACTTTTAAAAAATAACTTTCTTCAACACAATTACCTTTAAGGAAAAGTTGCATTTTAACAACTAACTTTTAAAGAAAGTATTATTAAAGAAAATTATTTTACATTTTCTATATGTACTTTCAAAATGTATCTTTTAAAAATGTTACCTTTAGATAAAAAAAAAAAAAAAACATTTGCTCACGAAACTCTTTCTCTAAACTTTCAATATTTTCTAAAGACACAAAAAGCATGACAAAATGTATGACATGCTCATCATGAATCTGTTTGTCTGTTGTATGTACTTATATTAAGTTGAACAAGAATTTAACTAACTACAAAACTAACATATTTCACAAATTTAACTAAAAATATCAACATATTAAAGAAAGAAATTAAGCTAAAACTAAACCCAAAACGAGACGGAAATAAATATTTTGATATAAAATTACCCTCTAATCAAAATAGTACTCGTATACAACAATATGTCGTGTACAACAATATATAGTTTTAAATTCTTACAAATCACAATTCACAGAAACAACAACAGCAACGGCAGGTGCCACAATTGTGGAATACCAACAACATCAGCAAGAACATGTAGTAGTTCAAAAACAGGAACAGGAAATACAATACATTCAAGAAACAGAACAAGAACAACAACAACATATTAGTAAAAGCGACAAAATGTCCAAAAAGCAGACAAAACTAATACATAAGCAAGAACAAGAACAAGAACAAGAACAAGAACAAGAACAAGAACAAGAAATTGAACAGATACAAAAACAACAACAACAACAACATAAACAAATCGTAGAAAAATATGTACAGGAACAGGAAGAAACATTTGTAACTGAAAAATTCAAACGTAAAAAATATTTTAAGGCTTACGAAGAAGACTCTCAGGGAATCGTAGAGGAAAGCATTGAAACAATCGTTGTTCCTCAAGTTGAAGTATTGCAACTGCAAAATATGCCTCACGAATCTGTGGAAACCGTAGCACTCAGTGAATTGCCCTTGATGCTATTTGCACAGGCACCTAAATCTCAATTGGCACAAGAGGAATTAAACTTGCAAAAATGTGTTTTAATTCAAGAAAATGCCGTAGTAATGGAGTTAGAAAAACAAACCAAAGTTCTCGAGAAATTATCAGAGACTGTGAGTGAGACGGTTGAAAATGCGGAGTTAAAAGTTCCCACCACGGAAATGGTAGTAACTGAACAAACACCCCTCATTACGCCGACGGAGCAACCAATATCAGTTAAAGCTACATCTAAGCAAGATTTCAATGAGCACAAGCCACTAGTGATAGCAAAGCCGTTGATAGCAGAAAGTGTTCAAGAAGAATCATCATCCACTCAAGATGAACAGCATGCTGTTAAGGAAGTAGAACCCTATCAGGCTCAACAGCAGTTGCAGGTTGTAATAGCAGAATCAATAGACAAATTAGAAGACAAAAAGACCTTGAAAACCATCAAATGTATAGAAACTGAAATTGTTCCAGAAAAGGAAATCGTAGTGGAGCAAGTGTTTAGTACAGAGTCCTTGGAAAAGGAGTTCCTTAACGAAAAAACGAAAGAAGTAAATATTAGCCAAGTTATCGTTGCCTCAGAAGCTTTTGTCGAAGTTCAGCAGATTTTGGCTCACGATACTACAAAAGATTGGAAGAAACCTAAACATCATCCTGAAGATAAAATACAAGCACAATTTGTGGCACATAAATCAATAATGGCCAATGAAGTTGTTGCACAAGAGAATGAAGAAACCTTCGAGAAGGTTATTTCAGAACAGTCAGCAAAAGCTACAAAAATGTTCAATGAAGTAGAAAGATCTTTAGAGATTATAGAACCGAAAACAAATGAAATGGTCTTAGAACGGCCTGTTGAAAAGACCGAACCTTCAGTTAAAGCTCTCGATAAACTGGTGTTACTAGAAAGTGTACAGGCAACTCAACCAGACCAACAGAGCCCTTTAGAGGAATTTAAACCTGCATATGTTGAAATACAAAAACAAGCAAATTTTGTCGTGGAAGAACTTAAACACATAACAGGACTTGAGGAATTCATAGACGAAGCTAAGCCAAGAGAGTTCGTTGTACCAGAAATATCCACTAATCAGGCTAAAAGGCGACAGGAATTAAGACAGCTTCCTAGCCACGAAGTCAATATAGTTGAAGTCATGGAGGAGGCCGATGACATTATATCAAACGAATATATAACACCGCAAAAAGGTAAACTCTCAATGAACAATGGCAATGTTCTTGGCGAAACCAAGGAAGATCAATTATATGAAAGTATAGTGGAAGATGATTTCAAATTACCTGCTATAGAGCAAACTAAATCTAATATTGAAACTGCCGCAACTGTGGCAGACGTTGCAGAAGTCCATGTTCAAGACAAAGAAGATTTACTAAAACTCAAGGAACGTCATGCAACTGCCTCAGCCAAAGCAAGTTTAACAATGCAACCTAATGCCATTACAACTTCAAGTCAGCAATTGGTAGAAAGCGAACAGGAAATAAAACCTTTTGAAAAGCCAGAAATGCAAATGGCTGAAAGTCTTACCAACACATTGAAGCTGAAAGCTCTTGTTGTGAGCTGTCCTGAAATACAATCAAGCACCAAACCACTAGAAGATTTTCATCCACCTCAAGAACTGGAAGCCTTCAGAAACGTGAACGCAAATGTTACCACGATCAATGAAAACACTACATTATTGGATACACATGATTTCATTGAGGCTGTCAAGGACGAAACAGTTAACATAAAGTCACAATTTACGACGAATTTAAATAACCTGGAAATATATGAAGTGAATGTATCAGAAACGTTTGAGGACGAACCCCATTACGATAAACCTGTACAACACCGTGCAGCTACACAAAAGGACGAGAAAACACTTAAATCTTTAGAAACAAAGGAGGTATTTATAATGGAATCATCGACAGATAGTAGTATTAAAAGTGAATCCGTTCAAATTGCTCCAAAGACAAACTACGTGCCACAACATGCATCAGAAGTATCTTCGCAGTTGGCCTTACACTTAACTGGCGAACTAGAGCATATGAAACGTCCGGGCATGAAAAGACCTCAACCTCAGTTGGAAGAAATGCAACCACTAGAAATATCATCCCCTCAAATACACGATAAAGAAAGTATTTTGCTATCAGCTGAGAAACCATCTAGCAAAACAGTAACTACTTCAGCAACTAAATTCTTAAATATTGCCCAGACTTTCAGTGAGCAAACTGTTGAGCATTCAGATTATTTTCCAACAACGGAAGTAAAAGTTCAGCATGGTAATTTGGATGTGGCTGAAGGCATTACCACAGCTCTTGCTTCTCTAACACAAGGAATGGAATCAATAAAACAATATGAACGGCAACCCCTCAGTCCCAGTCAACTTACAGATATTAGACTAGTCGAAAACAACGCTCTCAATATTGAAACAGTAACGGCCATAGATAAGGCAACCACTGCAGCTGAATATATTAAGGCCACAGAACTTATAGTCGAGCCGAAATTAACTGATGAGCTCCTTAGAGCGCCGCTGATTAAACAAGAAGAGTTTTACGAAACTTCTAGCAAATTCAAAGGCATTCCCTCCTTAGAAGCCCATGTACAAATAAAAGAAATCGAAAATTTAGGAGAACTTTCTGTACAAGATATTAGTGTCTATGAGAACGAACAATCGCTAGAAATGACGAATATAAATCAAGAACAAGCAGCCTTCTTAAATGTTTTTACTCAAAAGCAAATTGGACTCGTACACAAAGAACAATTGCTAGAATCCTTAGAAGGTTTTAGGCCCAAGCCATCAATATCCGATTCGGCTCATCCTTCAACACATGACATCACACTTAAGCTACCGCTAACAGAACGGGTAGAACAGCAAGATAGTGTGGGAGATCTTAAAGAGTTTGAGAGTTCATCTCATACTACTAAACCAACACAAATTGTCCATAATGAGACTATAGACGGTCAAACATTACTAGTTTTGGAGAGTTTTGCAGATCAGAAACAGCCACTACAACAAAGAGAAGAGCTACCCAGAGAAATTTTGCAGGAAAGAAATAAGTATGCTGCAGTTGAAGACAGCGCAACGGTTTTGGAACAAGAGGAAACGATGGATAATATCGTGCAAACTCCAAGGCAGGCTTTGAACACATTCAGTGATACATATAATTTACCAGTAAGCGTAACAGTGAGACCAATGGAAAGTATAGATCTTTTAAAAGACTTTGAAACAAAATCATATAAGTCCAACGTGATAGCTGACGCGAAAGGCCTGATGGCTAGTACCACCAACACATCATTACTTTTCGAGAGTATCACTAAGACCTCATCTGATAATCAAATACAATCTGTAAATGCCAAACTTGATCATGCAATCAATCAAGCAGTGCATGTCGAAACTCAGCAAACGGCCGAGCTAGAAGGTATTATACTCCCCACTCAAATTAAGTTTACTGAACTACCGTCTATTATCAATCTCCAAGAGCATAGATTACCGGTTATTGAAGAAGTTAAACCGCAAGAGCAGTATTCACCGCTTGACTATTCTTTGCCTTTCTCAATAAAAGCAGACACTAAAATGGAAGATTCCAACAAACAACTTACTATTACAGAAACTCATGTAATCGAAGAGTTCAACCTGCTGGAAATTCCACAAAAGCCTTCGCTACAAGTTAAAATTGCCTTAGACGAACAGTTTAAGTCAATACAAGTGGAAACCTGCAATGACACATTACAAAAAGAACAAGATTTAAATGATTTGAAAATAAATACTGAAACAGCCAAGCAATTTGTTGAAGGTAGTCTGCACGAGATGACAATAACAAAGCCTACTGCCTACGAAAAAGTTTTCGATATAGAAAGTGAACTGTTTTCTCTATCGCAGGACAAACAGACAGCCAATCCAACGTTAGAAAGTCTACAGAAAGAAGTGTATGTATCACAAGTTACCGCCAGTGAAAATACGGACAGTTTTGAAAGCATGCCAGTAATGATATACAAAGCCACGGAAAAAGTTAAGCAAATGGCTAGTAACGCTCAAACCATTATGGTCATAAAACCTTTAGAAAAAGAGTCAGACCTTTTCCATGAAACTATACAACAGAGTCAAGTTATTACGCCAACTACCAAAGTAAACCTTCACGAGAACTTAGTAACGGAAACAATTGCTTATGAAGGCATAGCTCCAATTAAAGAAACACCTGATATTAAAGCACAATTGGCAAGCGTTTCATTGACACCCATTAAGGAAGGTTTTAAGCAAATTCAAGATGAAACTGTTTATCATAAAGAATCAGGACTCGAGCAATTAGACATGAACCTCGAAAATGCTTCAAGAACACAAGATAATTTAATGTATGTAATGACTGAAGAAGCCGTAGGCCTTTCAACCATAACAGAAACCTATGAACTCAACAAACGGACCGAACAGCATGCAACTATTGCTGATGATTCTGCAAAACTATATGCAAATATAGTTCAATCTACAATGACGTACGAAGAGCCTGATATCTTTGACAATAAATTGAAACTGCAGGAGCAAATACAACCTGTTACGATCGACATAAAGACTAAAACTGCACAATCTCATATTACTCAAGCCTTGGAAAGCCTCCAGGAGCATAGCTTAGAATTTAAGCCAAAGTTACAAGATAGTAAAAAATCTCTTGTACTATCAGACTTTAAGGCATCTACAGTGGAAGAAGTTTTAACTGAAATAGATACTCTAAGTCTCGAAGATTTACAAATACATGAAAAGATTAAATCGCTTCACTCACAAGAACACTCTGATAAATTAGTAATTAGTACAGTAACTCCATTTGAAACTTTAGAACCCATACTGGATAAGGATAAAGAACAAGTTAAGGCCAATATTGATCTAACAGATTCAATGGCGATTTCTACTAGTACGGAGGCTCAAACATCTGCAATAGTTGCTGAATTAGAATGGAAAGAGCCCGTATCTTACAAGCCGCTAACAGAAATACAGACACAATGTATGTATATAAATGAAACTCAAGTAATTCACACCGAAGACACTCAACCTTTAAACACCCAAACAATTATAAATGCTTCACAAGCTAAATCCATTACACAGTCCCAGCACACGTATAGCAGTAGCACTACAAACACATACGAGCACACAAAACCTATTGTTTCATTCCAAGACAAAAGTAATAAGGCCTTACCTACTCTAGCTCTTTATGACTTTAAAACGGTACTTAACACAACGCTCGTTCCAACAGAATCCACAATCGATATTCAACAAAATCAAGAACAATTACTACACAATGCTCATTTTAATGTACCCACAAATATTGCCCAAGAACAAATTTCACATTTAATTTTTGAAATTGAAAATACACTACCATCTTCACCATTACCAAATACTCAGACCACTCAAAGCAGCGAAGTTCCCATTACAAAATTATATAAAGTCAATACAACCATACCAATCACTCCTCAAGTTCCAACACAAATAGCAAAGCGAAAAACCAGAGATTACAATATCAGATTTTATAATATTGTTGATGAATTTGCAGATACTCAAACTGCAGAGTCAGTTACACCCACAAAACTATCAGGCACAGATACTACAGATAAACAACAGAAACAAAAATCATATATGGTAACATTTACATCCGGTAAGTACACATATTTTATACATATAGTTTATAGTACATGGCGTAGTACTTGTCAAGGCCCAATTCGAAACCCAAAAACACAAAAACACATTATACACAATTAATGATAAAACAAGCACATGCAAAACTAATATTATAAATTAAAAAAAAATTAACACACAACACATTCTTTTACACAGATACCACACAAACAAAACATACACCACAACACACAGAAACACATGAAACATCAGAAAACATATGTGAAATGCCAGAACAAATTCAAGAGTATGAAAATATTTCCGACGGTGGCAAGATGAAGAAAAAAACTATACGCTCACGTGTCATTAAGAAAGTTAAGGGTGACAAACAAGAAGTTACTAAGATTGAAACTGTTGAAGAGGATGACAAACAACCTGAAACAACAGTTACAGTCGAAGAGTCTGCAATTGAAGACCAACCTGAAGAGGTTAAAGAGCTTCCTGAAGAAGTCAGAATAATTGAAACTGTTTCGGAAGACGGCAAGCCCAAGAAAAAGAAAATTCGCACACGTGTCATCAAGAAAGTTAAGGGTGACAAACAAGAAGTTACTAAGATTGAAACTGTTGAAGAGGATGACAAACAACCTGAAACAACAGTTACAGTCGAAGAGTCTGCAATTGAAGACCAACCTGAAGAGGTTAAAGAGCTTCCTGAAGAAGTCAGAATAATTGAAACTGTTTCGGAAGACGGCAAGCCCAAGAAAAAGAAGATTCGCACACGTGTCATCAAGAAAGTTAAGGGTGACAAACAAGAAGTTACTAAGATTGAAACTGTTGAAGAGGATGACAAACAACCTGAAACAACAGTTACAGTCGAAGAGTCTGCAATTGAAGACCAACCTGAAGAGGTTAAAGAGCTTCCTGAAGAAGTGAGAATAATTGAAACTGTTTCGGAAGACGGCAAGCCCAAGAAAAAGAAGATTCGCACACGTGTCATCAAGAAAGTTAAGGGTGACAAACAAGAAGTTACTAAGATTGAAACTGTTGAAGAGGATGACAAACAACCTGAAACAACAGTTACAGTCGAAGAGTCTGCAATTGAAGACCAACCTGAAGAGGTTAAAGAGCTTCCTGAAGAAGTGAGAATAATTGAAACTGTTTCGGAAGACGGCAAGCCCAAGAAAAAGAAGATTCGCACACGTGTCATTAAGAAAGTTAAGGGTGACAAACAAGAAGTTACTAAGATTGAAACTGTTGAAGAAGATGACAAACAACCTGAAACAACAGTTACAGTCGAAGAATCTGCAATTGAAGACCAACCTGAAGAGGTTAAAGAGCTTCCTGAAGAAGTCAGAATAATTGAAACTATTTCGGAAGACGGCAAGCCCAAGAAAAAGAAGATTCGCACACGTGTCATCAAGAAAGTTAAAGGTGACAAACAAGAAGTTACTAAGATTGAAACTGTTGAAGAAGATGACAAACAACCTGAAACAACAGTTACAGTCGAAGAATCTGCAATTGAAGACCAACCTGAAGAGGTTAAAGAGCTTCCTGAAGAAGTCAGAATAATTGAAACTGTTTCGGAAGACGGTAAGCCCAAGAAAAAGAAGATTCGCACACGTGTCATCAAGAAAGTTAAAGGTGACAAACAAGAAGTTACTAAGATTGAAACTGTTGAAGAAGATGACAAACAACCTGAAACAACAGTTACAGTGGAAGAGTCTGCAATTGAAGACCAACCTGAAGAGGTTAAAGAGCTTCCTGAAGAAGTCAGAATAATTGAAACTGTTTCGGAAGACGGTAAGCCCAAGAAAAAGAAGATTCGCACACGTGTCATCAAGAAAGTTAAAGGTGACAAACAAGAAGTTACTAAGATTGAAACTGTTGAAGAAGATGACAAACAACCTGAAACAACAGTTACAGTGGAAGAGTCTGCAATTGAAGACCAACCTGAAGAGGTTAAAGAGCTTCCTGAAGAAGTCAGAATAATTGAAACTGTTTCGGAAGACGGTAAGCCCAAGAAAAAGAAGATTCGCACTCGTGTCATCAAGAAAGTTAAGGGTGACAAACAAGAAGTTACTAAGATTGAAACTGTTGAAGAAGACGACAAACAACCTGAAACAACAGTTACAGTGGAAGAGTCTGCAATTGAAGACCAACCTGAAGAGGTTAAAGAGCTTCCTGAAGAAGTCAGAATAATTGAAACTGTTTCGGAAGACGGTAAGCCCAAGAAAAAGAAGATTCGCACACGTGTCATCAAGAAAGTTAAGGGTGACAAACAAGTAGTTACTAAGATTGAAACTGTTGAAGAAGATGACAAACAACCTGAAACAACAGTTACAGTGGAAGAGTCTGCAATTGAAGACCAACCTGAAGAGGTTAAAGAGCTTCCTGAAGAAGTCAGAATAATTGAAACTGTTTCGGAAGACGGTAAGCCCAAGAAAAAGAAGATTCGCACACGTGTCATCAAGAAAGTTAAAGGTGACAAACAAGAAGTTACTAAGATTGAAACTGTTGAAGAAGATGACAAACAACCTGAAACAACAGTTACAGTGGAAGAGTCTGCAATTGAAGACCAACCTGAAGAGGTTAAAGAGCTTCCTGAAGAAGTCAGAATAATTGAAACTGTTTCGGAAGACGGTAAGCCAAAGAAAAAAAAGATTCGAACACGTGTCATCAAGAAAGTTAAGGGTGACAAACAAGAAGTTACTAAGATTGAAACTGTTGAAGAAGATGACAAACAACCTGAAACAACAGTTACAGTCGAAGAGTCTGCAATTGAAGACCAACCTGAAGAGGTTAAAGAGCTTCCTGAAGAAGTCAGAATAATTGAAACTGTTTCGAAAGACGGCAAGCCCAAGAAAAAGAAGATTCGCACACGTGTCATCAAGAAAGTTAAGGGTGACAAACAAGTAGTTACTAAGATTGAAACTGTTGAAGAAGATGACAAACAACCTGAAACAACAGTTACAGTCGAAGAGTCTGCAATTGAAGACCAACCTGAAGAGGTTAAAGAGCTTCCTGAAGAAGTCAGAATAATTGAAACTATTTCGGAAGACGGCAAGCCCAAGAAAAAGAAGATTCGCACTCGTGTCATCAAGAAAGTTAAGGGTGACAAACAAGAAGTTACTAAGATTGAAACTGTTGAAGAAGATGACAAACAACCTGAAACAACAGTTACAGTCGAAGAATCTGCAATTGAAGACCAACCTGAAGATGTTAAAGAGCTTCCTGAAGAAGTCAGAATAATTGAAACTATTTCGGAAGACGGCAAGCCCAAGAAAAAGAAGATTCGCACTCGTGTCATCAAGAAAGTTAAGGGTGACAAACAAGAAGTTACTAAGATTGAAACTGTTGAAGAAGATGACAAACAACCTGAAACAACAGTTACAGTCGAAGAGTCTGGAATTGAAGACCAACCTGAAGATGTTAAAGAGCTTCCTGAAGAAGTCAGAATAATTGAAACTGTTTCGGAAGACGGCAAGCCCAAGAAAAAGAAGATTCGCACACGTGTCATCAAGAAAGTTAAGGGTGACAAACAAGAAGTTACTAAGATTGAAACTGTTGAAGAAGATGACAAACAACCTGAAACAACAGTTACAGTCGAAGAGTCTGCAATTAAAGACCAACCTGAAGAGGTTAAAGGGCTTCCTGAAGAAGTCAGAATAATTGAAATTATTTCGGAAGACGGCAAGCCCAAAAAAAGGAAGATTCGCACACGTGTCATCAAGAAAGTTAAGGGCGACAAACAAGAAGTTACTAAGATTGAAACTGTTGAAGAAGATGACAAACAACCTGAAACAACAGTTACAGTCGAAGAGTCTGCAATTGAAGACCAACCTGAAGAGGTTAAAGAACTTCCTGAAGAAGTCAGAATAATTGAAACTGTTTTGGAAGACGGCAAGCCCAAGAAAAAGAAGATTCGAACACGTGTCATCAAGAAAGTTAAGGGTGACAAACAAGAAGTTACTAAGATTGAAACTGTTGAAGAAGATGACAAACAACCTGAAACAACAGTTACAGTCGAAGAGTCTGCAATTGAAGACCAACCTGAAGAGGTTAAAGAGCTTCCTGAAGAAGTCAGAATAATTGAAATTATTTCGGAAAACGGCAAGCCCAAGAAAAAGAAGATTCGCACACGTGTCATCAAGAAAGTTAAGGGCGACAAACAAGAAGTTACTAAGATTGAAACTGTTGAAGAAGATGACAAACAACCTGAAACAACAGTTACAGTCGAAGAGTCTGCAATTGAAGACCAACCTGAAGAGGTTAAAGAACTTCCTGAAGAAGTCAGAATAATTGAAACTGTTTCGGAAGACGGCAAGCCCAAGAAAAAGAAGATTCGCACGCGTGTTATCAAGAAAGTTAAGGGTGACAAACAAGAAGTTACTAAGATTGAAACTGTTGAAGAAGATGACAAACAACCTGAAACAACAGTTACAGTCGAAGAGTCTGCAATGGAAGACAAACCTGAAGAGGTTAAAGAGCTTCCTGAAGAAGTCAGAATAATTGAAACTGTTTCGGAAGACGGCAAGCCCAAGAAAAAGAAGATTCGCACACGTGTCATCAAGAAAGTTAAGGGTGACAAACAAGAAGTTACTAAGATTGAAACTGTTGAAGAAGATGACAAACAACCTGAAACAACAGTTACAGTCGAAGAGTCTGCAATTGAAGACCAACCTGAAGAGGTTAAAGAGCTTCCTGAAGAAGTCAGAATAATTGAAACTATTTCGGAAGACGGCAAGCCCAAGATAAAGAAGATTCGCACACGTGTCATCAAGAAAGTTAAGGGTGACAAACAAGAAGTTACTAAGATTGAAACTGTTGAAGAAGATGACAAACAACCTGAAACAACAGTTACAGTCGAAGAGTCTGCAATTGAAGACCAACCTGAAGAAGTTAATGAGCTTCCTGAAGAAGTCAGAATAATTGAAACAATTTCGGAAGACGGCAAGCCCAAGAAAAAGAAGATTCGCACACGTGTCATCAAGAAAGTTAAGGGTAACAAACAAGAAGTTACTAAGATTGAAACTGTTGAAGAAGATGACAAACAACCTGAAACAACAGTTACAGTCGAAGAATCTGCAATTGAAGACCAACCTGAAGAGGTTAAAGAGCTTCCTGAAGAAGTCAGAATAATTGAAACTATTTCGGAAGACGGCAAGCCCAAGAAAAAGAAGATTCGCACTCGTGTCATCAAGAAAGTTAAGGGTGACAAACAAGAAGTTACTAAGATTGAAACTGTTGAAGAAGATGACAAACAACCTGAAACAACAGTTACAGTCGAAGAGTCTGCAATTGAAAACCAACCTGAAGAGGTTAAAGAGCTTCCTGAAGAAGTCAGAATAATTGAAACTGTTTCGGAAGACGGCAAGCCTAAGAAAAAGAAGATTCGCACACGTGTCATCAAGAAAGTTAAGGGTGACAAACAAGAAGTTACTAAGATTGAAACTGTTGAAGAAGATGACAAACAACCTGAAACAACAGTTACAGTCGAAGAGTCTGCAATTGAAGACCAACCTGAAGAGGTTAAAGAGCTTCCTGAAGAAGTCAGAATAATTGAAACTGTTTCGGAAGACGGCAAGCCTAAGAAAAAGAAGATTCGCACACGTGTCATCAAGAAAGTTAAGGGTGACAAACAAGAAGTTACTAAGATTGAAACTGTTGAAGAAGATGACAAACAACCTGAAACAACAGTTACAGTAGAAGAGTCTGCAATTGAAGACCAACCTGAAGAGGTTAAAGAGCTTCCTGAAGAAGTCAGAATAATTGAAACTGTTTCGGAAGACGGCAAGCCACAGAAAAAGAAGATTCGCACACGTGTCATCAAGAAAGTTAAGGGTGACAAACAAGAAGTTACTAAGATTGAAACTGTTGAAGAAGATGACAAACAACCTGAAACAACAGTTACAGTCGAAGAGTCTGCAATTGAAGACCAACCTGAAGAGGTTAATGAGCTTCCTGAAGAAGTCAGAATAATTGAAACAATTTCGGAAGACGGCAAGCCCAAGAAAAAGAAGATTCGCACACGTGTCATCAAGAAAGTTAAGGGTGACAAACAAGAAGTTACTAAGATTGAAACTGTTGAAGAAGATGACAAACAACCTGAAACAACAGTTACAGTCGAAGAATCTGCAATTGAAGACCAACCTGAAGAGGTTAAAGAGCTTCCTGAAGAAGTCAGAATAATTGAAACTATTTCGGAAGACGGCAAGCCCAAGAAAAAGAAGATTCGCACTCGTGTCATCAAGAAAGTTAAGGGTGACAAACAAGAAGTTACTAAGATTGAAACTGTTGAAGAAGATGACAAACAACCTGAAACAACAGTTACAGTCGAAGAGTCTGCAATTGAAGACCAACCTGAAGAGGTTAAAGAGCTTCCTGAAGAAGTCAGAATAATTGAAACTATTTCGGAAGACGGCAAGCCCAAGAAAAAGAAGATTCGCACACGTGTCATCAAGAAAGTTAAGGGTAACAAACAAGAAGTTACTAAGATTGAAACTGTTGAAGAAGATGACAAACAACCTGAAACAACAGTTACAGTCGAAGAATCTGCAATTGAAGACCAACCTGAAGAGGTTAAAGAGCTACCTGAAGAAGTCAGAATAATTGAAACTATTTCGGAAGACGGCAAGCCCAAGAAAAAGAAGATTCGCACTCGTGTTATCAAGAAAGTTAAGGGTGACAAACAAGAAGTTACTAAGATTGAAACTGTTGAAGAAGATGACAAACAACCTGAAACAACAGTTACAGTCGAAGAGTCTGGAATTGAAGACCAACCTGAAGATGTTAAAGAGCTTCCTGAAGAAGTCAGAATAATTGAAACTGTTTCGGAAGACGGTAAGCCCAAGAAAAAGAAGATTCGCACACGTGTCATCAAGAAAGTTAAGGGTGACAAACAAGAAGTTATTAAGATTGAAACTGTTGAAGAATATGACAAACAACCTGAAACAACAGTTACAGTCGAAAAGTCTGCAATTGAAGACCAACCTGAAGAGGTTAAAGAACTTCCTGAAGAAGTCAGAATAATTGAAACTGTTTCGGAAGACGGCAAGCCTAAGAAAAAGAAGATTCGCACACGTGTCATCAAGAAAGTTAAGGGTGACAAACAAGAAGTTACTAAGATTGAAACTGTTGAAGAAGATGACAAAGAACCTGAAACAACAGTTACAGTCAAAGAGTCTGCAATTGTAGACCAACCTGAAGAGGTTAAAGAGCTTCCTGAAGAAGTCAGAATAATTGATACTGTTTCGGAAGACGGCAAGCCCAAGAAAAAGAAGATTCGCACACGTGTCATCAAGAAAGTAAAGGGTGACAAACAAGAAGTTACTAAGATTGAAACTGTTGAAGAAGATGACAAACAACCTGAAACAACAGTTACAGTCGAAGAGTCTGCAATTGAAGATCAACCTGAAAACGTTAAAGAGCTTCCTGAAGAAGTCAGAATAATTGAAACTATTTGGGAAGACGGCAAGACCAAGAAAAAGAAGATTCGCACACGTGTTATCAAGAAAGTTAAGGGTGAAAAACAAGAAGTTACTAAGATTGAAACTGTTGAAGAAGATGACAAACAACCTAAAACAACAGTTACAGTCGAAGAGTCTGGAATTGAAGACCAACCTGAAAACGTTAAAGAGCTTCCTGAAGAAGTCAGAATAATTGAAACTGTTTCGGAAGATGGCAAGCCCAAGAAAAAGAAGATTCGCACACGTGTCATTAAGAAAGTTAAGGGTGACAAACAAGAAGTTACTAAGATTGAAACTGTTGAAGAAGATGACAAACAACCTGAAACAACAGTTACAGTCGAAGAGTCTGCAATTGAAGACCAACCTGAAGAGGTTAAAGAGCTTCCTGAAGAAGTCAGAATAATTGAAACTGTTTCGGAAGACGGAAAGCCTAAGAAAAATAAGATTCGCACACGTGTCATCAAGAAAGTTAAGGGTGACAAACAAGAAGTTACTAAGATTGAAACTGTTGAAGAAGATGACAAACAACCTGAAACAACAGTTACAGTCGAAGAGTCTGCAATTGAGGACCAACCTGAAGAGGTGAAAGAGCTTCCTGAAGAATTCAGAATAATTGAAACTGTTTCGGAAAACGGCAAGCCCAAGAAAAAGAAGATTCGCACTCGTGTCATCAAGAAAGTTAAGGGTGACAAACAAGAAGTTACTAAGATTGAAACTGTTGAAGAAGATGACAAACAACCTGAAACAACAGTTACAGTCGAAGAGTCTGCAATTGAAGACCAACCTGAAGAGGTTAAAGAGCTTCCTGAAGAAGTCAGAATAATTGAAACTGTTTCGGAAGACGGTAAGCCCAAGAAAAAGAAGATTCGCACACGTGTCATCAAGAAGGTTAAGGGTGACAAACAAGAAGTTACTAAGATTGAAACTGTTGAAGAAGATGACAAACAACCTGAAACAACAGTTACAGTCGAAGAGTCTGCAATTGAACACCAACATGAAGAGGTTAAAGAGCTTCCTGAAGAAGTCAGAATAATTGAAACTATTTCGGAAGACGGCAAGCCCAAGAAAAAGAAGATTCGCACACGTGTCATCAAGAAAGTTAAGGGTGACAAACAAGAAGTTACTAAGATTGAAACTGTTGAAGAAGATGACAAACAACCTGAAACAACAGTTACAGTCGAAGAGTCTGCAATTGAGGACCAACCTGAAGAGGTGAAAGAGCTTCCTGAAGAATTCAGAATAATTGAAACTGTTTCGGAAGACGGCAAGCCCAAGAAAAAGAAGATTCGCACTCGTGTCATCAAGAAAGTTAAGGGTGACAAAAAAGAATTTACTAAGATTGAAACTGTTGAAGAAGATGACAAACAACCTGAAACAACAGTTACAGTCGAAGAGTCTGCAATTGAAGACCAACCTGAAGAGGTTAAAGAGCTTCCTGAAGAAGTCAGAATAATTGAAACTGTTTCGGAAGACGGCAAGCCTAAGAAAAAGAAGATTCGCACACGTGTCATCAAGAAAGTTAAGGGTGAAAAACAAGAAGTTACTAAGATTGAAACTGTTGAAGAAGATGACAAACAACCTAAAACAACAGTTACAGTCGAAGAGTCTGGAATTGAAGACCAACCTGAAAACGTTAAAGAGCTTCCTGAAGAAGTCAGAATAATTGAAACTGTTTCGGAAGACGGCAAGCCCAAGAAAAAGAAGATTCGCACACGTGTCATTAAGAAAGTTAAGGGTGACAAACAAGAAGTTACTAAGATTGAAACTGTTGAAGAAGATGACAAACAACCTGAAACAACAGTTACAGTCGAAGAGTCTGCAATTGAAAACCAACCTGAAGAGGTTAAAGAGCTTCCTGAAGAAGTCAGAATAATTGAAACTGTTTCGGAAGACGGCAAGTCTAAGAAAAAGAAGATTCGCACACGTGTCATCAAGAAAGTTAAGGGTGACAAACAAGAAGTTACTAAGATTGAAACTGTTGAAGAAGATGACAAACAACCTGAAACAACAGTTACAGTCGAAGAGTCTGCAATTGAAGACGAACCTGAAGAGGTTAAAGAGCTTCCTGAAGAAGTCACAATAATTGAAACTGTTTCGGAAGACGGCAAGCCTAAGAAAAAGAAGATTCGCACACGTGTCATCAAGAAAGTTAAGGGTAACAAACAAGAAGTTACTAAGATTGAAACTGTTGAAGAAGATGACAAACAACCTGAAACAACAGTTACAGTCGAAGAATCTGCAATTGAAGACCAACCTGAAGAGGTTAAAGAGCTTCCTGAAGAAGTCAGAATAATTGAAACTATTTCGGAAGACGGCAAGCCCAAGAAAAAGAAGATTCGCACTCGTGTCATCAAGAAAGTTAAGGGTGACAAACAAGAAGTTACTAAGATTGAAACTGTTGAAGAAGACGACAAACAACCTGAAACAACAGTTACAGTCGAAGAGTCTGCAATTGAAGACCAACCTGAAGAGGTTAAAGAGCTTCCTGAAGAAGTCAGAATAATTGAAACTGTTTCGGAAGACGGCAAGCCTAAGAAAAAGAAGATTCGCACACGTGTCATCAAGAAAGTTAAGGGTGACAAACAAGAAGTTACTAAGATTGAAACTGTTGAAGAAGATGACAAACAACCTGAAACAACAGTTACAGTCGAAGAGTCTGCAATTGAAGACCAACCTGAAGAGGTTAAAGAGCTTCCTGAAGAAGTCAGAATAATTGAAACTGTTTTGGAAGACGGCAAGCCTAAGAAAAAGAAGATTCGCACACGTGTCATCAAGAAAGTTAAGGGTGAAAAACAAGAAGTTACTAAGATTGAAACTGTTGAAGAAGATGACAAACAACCTAAAACAACAGTTACAGTCGAAGAGTCTGGAATTGAAGACCAACCTGAAAACGTTAAAGAGCTTCCTGAAGAAGTCAGAATAATTGAAACTGTTTCGGAAGACGGCAAGCCCAAGAAAAAGAAGATTCGCACACGTGTCATTAAGAAAGTTAAGGGTGACAAACAAGAAGTTACTAAGATTGAAACTGTTGAAGAAGATGACAAACAACCTGAAACAACAGTTACAGTCGAAGAGTCTGCAATTGAAGACGAACCTGAAGAGGTTAAAGAGCTTCCTGAAGAAGTCACAATAATTGAAACTGTTTCGGAAGACGGCAAGCCTAAGAAAAAGAAGATTCGCACACGTGTCATCAAGAAAGTTAAGGGTAACAAACAAGAAGTTACTAAGATTGAAACTGTTGAAGAAGATGACAAACAACCTGAAACAACAGTTACAGTCGAAGAATCTGCAATTGAAGACCAACCTGAAGAGGTTAAAGAGCTTCCTGAAGAAGTCAGAATAATTGAAACTATTTCGGAAGACGGCAAGCCCAAGAAAAAGAAGATTCTCACTCGTGTCATCAAGAAAGTTAAGGGTGACAAACAAGAAGTTACTAAGATTGAAACTGTTGAAGAAGATGACAAACAACCTGAAACAACAGTTACAGTCGAAGAGTCTGGAATTGAAGACCAACCTGAAGATGTTAAAGAGCTTCCTGAAGAAGTCAGAATAATTGAAACTGTTTCGGAAGACGGCAAGCCCAAGAAAAAGAAGATTCTCACTCGTGTCATCAAGAAAGTTAAGGGTGACAAACAAGAAGTTACTAAGATTGAAACTGTTGAAGAAGATGACAAACAACCTGAAACAACAGTTACAGTCGAAGAGTCTGCAATTGAGGACCAACCTGAAGAGGTGAAAGAGCTTCCTGAAGAATTCAGAATAATTGAAACTGTTTCGGAAGACGGCAAGCCCAAGAAAAAGAAGATTCGCACTCGTGTCATCAAGAAAGTTAAGGGTAACAAACAAGAAGTTACTAAGATTGAAACTGTTGAAGAAGATGACAAACAACCTGAAACAACAGTTACAGTCGAAGAGTCTGCAATTATAGACCAACCTGAAGAGGTTAAAGAGCTTCCTGAAGAAGTCAGAATAATTGAAACTGTTTCGGAAGACGGCAAGCCCAAGAAAAAGAAGATTCGCACACGTGTCATCAAGAAAGTTAAGGGTGACAAACAAGAAGTTACTAAGATTGAAACTGTTGAAGAAGATGACAAACAACCTGAAACAACAGTTACAGTCGAAGAGTCTGCAATTGAAGACCAACCTGAAGAGGTTAAAGAGCTTCCTGAAGAAGTCAGAATAATTGAAACTGTTTCGGAAGACGGCAAGCCTAAGAAAAAGAAGATTCGCACACGTGTCATCAAGAAAGTTAAGGGTGAAAAACAAGAAGTTACTAAGATTGAAACTGTTGAAGAAGATGACAAACAACCTAAAACAACAGTTACAGTCGAAGAGTCTGGAATTGAAGACCAACCTGAAAACGTTAAAGAGCTTCCTGAAGAAGTCAGAATAATTGAAACTGTTTCGGAAGACGGCAAGCCCAAGAAAAAGAAGATTCGCACACGTGTCATTAAGAAAGTTAAGGGTGACAAACAAGAAGTTACTAAGATTGAAACTGTTGAAGAAGATGACAAACAACCTGAAACAACAGTTACAGTCGAAGAGTCTGCAATTGAAGACGAACCTGAAGAGGTTAAAGAGCTTCCTGAAGAAGTCACAATAATTGAAACTGTTTCGGAAGACGGCAAGCCTAAGAAAAAGAAGATTCGCACACGTGTCATCAAGAAAGTTAAGGGTAACAAACAAGAAGTTACTAAGATTGAAACTGTTGAAGAAGATGACAAACAACCTGAAACAACAGTTACAGTCGAAGAATCTGCAATTGAAGACCAACCTGAAGAGGTTAAAGAGCTTCCTGAAGAAGTCAGAATAATTGAAACTATTTCGGAAGACGGCAAGCCCAAGAAAAAGAAGATTCTCACTCGTGTCATCAAGAAAGTTAAGGGTGACAAACAAGAAGTTACTAAGATTGAAACTGTTGAAGAAGATGACAAACAACCTGAAACAACAGTTACAGTCGAAGAGTCTGGAATTGAAGACCAACCTGAAGATGTTAAAGAGCTTCCTGAAGAAGTCAGAATAATTGAAACTGTTTCGGAAGACGGCAAGCCCAAGAAAAAGAAGATTCTCACTCGTGTCATCAAGAAAGTTAAGGGTGACAAACAAGAAGTTACTAAGATTGAAACTGTTGAAGAAGATGACAAACAACCTGAAACAACAGTTACAGTCGAAGAGTCTGCAATTGAGGACCAACCTGAAGAGGTGAAAGAGCTTCCTGAAGAATTCAGAATAATTGAAACTGTTTCGGAAGACGGCAAGCCCAAGAAAAAGAAGATTCGCACTCGTGTCATCAAGAAAGTTAAGGGTAACAAACAAGAAGTTACTAAGATTGAAACTGTTGAAGAAGATGACAAACAACCTGAAACAACAGTTACAGTCGAAGAGTCTGCAATTGAAGACCAACCTGAAGAGGTTAAAGAGCTTCCTGAAGAAGTCAGAATAATTGAAACTGTTTCGGAAGACGGCAAGCCCAAGAAAAAGAAGATTCGCACACGTGTCATCAAGAAAGTTAAGGGTGACAAACAAGAAGTTACTAAGATTGAAACTGTTGAAGAAGATGACAAACAACCTGAAACAACAGTTACAGTCGAAGAGTCTGCAATTGAGGACCAACCTGAAGAGGTGAAAGAGCTTCCTGAAGAATTCAGAATAATTGAAACTGTTTCGGAAGACGGCAAGCCCAAGAAAAAGAAGATTCGCACTCGTGTCATCAAGAAAGTTAAGGGTAACAAACAAGAAGTTACTAAGATTGAAACTGTTGAAGAAGATGACAAACAACCTGAAACAACAGTTACAGTCGAAGAGTCTGCAATTGAAGACCAACCTGAAGAGGTTAAAGAGCTTCCTGAAGAAGTCAGAATAATTGAAACTGTTTCGGAAGACGGTAAGCCCAAGAAAAAGAAGATTCGCACACGTGTCATCAAGAAAATTAAGGGTAACAAACAAGAAGTTACTAAGATTGAAACTGTTGAAGAAGATGACAAACAACCTGAAACAACAGTTACAGTCGAAGAGTCTGCAATTGAAGACCAACATGAAGAGGTTAAAGAGCTTCCTGAAGAAGTCAGAATAATTGAAACTATTTCGGAAGACGGCAAGCCCAAGAAAAAGAAGATTCGCACACGTGTCATCAAGAAAGTTAAGGGTGACAAACAAGAAGTTACTAAGATTGAAACTGTTGAAGAAGATGACAAACAACCTGAAACAACAGTTACAGTCGAAGAGTCTGCAATTGAGGACCAACCTGAAGAGGTGAAAGAGCTTCCTGAAGAATTCAGAATAATTGAAACTGTTTCGGAAGACGGCAAGCCCAAGAAAAAGAAGATTCGCACTCGTGTCATCAAGAAAGTTAAGGGTGACAAACAAGAAGTTACTAAGATTGAAACTGTTGAAGAAGATGACAAACAACCTGAAACAACAGTTACAGTCGAAGAGTCTGCAATTGAAGACCAACCTGAAGAGGTTAAAGAGCTTCCTGAAGAAGTCAGAATAATTGAAACTATTTCGGAAGACGGCAAGCCCAAGAAAAAGAAGATTCGCACACGTGTCATCAAGAAAGTTAAGGGTGACAAACAAGAAGTTACTAAGATTGAAACTGTTGAAGAAGATGGCAAACAACCTGAAACAACAGTTACAGTCGAAGAGTCTGCAATTGAGGACCAACCTGAAAAGGTGAAAGAGCTTCCTGAAGAATTCAGAATAATTGAAACTGTTTCGGAAGACGGCAAGCCCAAGAAAAAGAAGATTCGCACTCGTGTCATCAAGAAAGTTAAGGGTGACAAACAAGAAGTTACTAAGATTGAAACTGTTGAAGAAGATGACAAACAACCTGAAACAACAGTTACAGTCGAAGAGTCTGCAATTGAAGACCAACCCCAAGAGGTTAAAGAGCTTCCTGAAGAAGTCAGAATAATTGAAACTGTTTCGGAAGACGGCAAGCCCAAGAAAAAGAAGATTCGCACACGTGTCATCAAGAAAGTTAAGGGTGACAAACAAGAAGTTACTAAGATTGAAACTGTTGAAGAAGATGACAAACAACCTGAAACAACAGTTACAGTCGAAGAGTCTGCAATTGAGGACCAACCTGAAGAGGTGAAAGAGCTTCCTGAAGAATTCAGAATAATTGAAACTGTTTCGGAAGACGGCAAGCCCAAGAAAAAGAAGATTCGCACACGTGTCATCAAGAAAGTTAAGGGTGACAAACAAGAAGTTACTAAGATTGAAACTGTTGAAGAAGATGACAAACAACCTGAAACAACAGTTACAGTCGAAGAGTCTGCAATTGAGGACCAACCTGAAGAGGTGAAAGGGCTTCCTGAAGAATTCAGAATAATTGAAACTGTTTCGGAAGACGGCAAGCCCAAGAAAAAGAAGATTCGAACACGTGTCATCAAGAAAGTTAAGGGTGACAAACAAGAAGTTACTAAGATTGAAACTGTTGAAGAAGATGACAAACAACCTGAAACAACAGTTACAGTCGAAGAATATGCAATTAAAGACCAACCTGAAGAGGTTAAAGAGCTTCCTGAAGAAGTCAGAATAATTGAAACTATTTCGGAAGACGGCAAGCCCAAGAAAAAGAAGATTCGCACACGTGTCATCAAGAAAGTTAAGGGTGACAAACAAGAAGTTACTAAGATTGAAACTGTTGAAGAAGATGACAAACAACCTGAAACAACAGTTACAGTCGAAGAATATGCAACTAAAGACCAACCTGAAGAGGTTAAAGAGCTTCCTGAAGAAGTCAGAATAATTGAAACTATTTCGGAAGACGGCAAGCCCAAGAAAAAGAAGATTCGCACTCGTGTCATCAAGAAAGTTAAGGGTGACAAACAAGAAGTTACTAAGATTGAAACTGTTGAAGAAGATGACAAACAACCTGAAACAACAGTTACAGTCGAAGAGTCTGGAATTCAAGACCAACCTGAAGATGTTAAAGAGCTTCCTGAAGAAGTCAGAATAATTGAAACTGTTTCGGAAGACGGCAAGCCCAAGAAAAAGAAGATTCGCACACGTGTCATCAAGAAAGTTAAGGGTGACAAACAAAAAGTTACTAAGATTGAAACTGTTGAAGAAGATGACAAACAACCTGAAACAACAGTTACAGTCGAAGAGTCTGCAATTGAAGACCAACCTGAAGAGGTTAAAGAGCTTCCTGAAGAAGTCAGAATAATTGAAACAATTTCGGAAGACGGCAAGCCCAAGAAAAAGAAGATTCGCACACGTGTCATCAAGAAAGTTAAGGGTAACAAACAAGAAGTTACTAAGATTGAAACTGTTGAAGAAGATGACAAACAACCTGAAACAACAGTTACAGTCGAAGAGTCTGCAATTGAAGACCAACCTGAAGAGGTTAAAGAGCTTCCTGAAAAAGTCAGAATAATTGAAACTATTTCGGAAGACGGCAAGCCCAAGAAAAAGAAGATTCGCACACGTGTCATCAAGAAAGTTAAGGGTGACAAACAAGAAGTTACTAAGATTGAAACTGTTGAAGAAGATGACAAACAACCTGAAACAACAGTTACAGTCGAAGAGTCTGCAATTGAAGACCAACCTGAAGAGGTTAAAGAGCTTCCTGAAGAAGTCAAAATAATTGAAACTATTTCGGAAGACGGCAAGCCCAAGAAAAAGAAGATTCGCACTCGTGTCATCAAGAAAGTCAAGGGTGACAAACAAGAAGTTACTAAGATTGAAACTGTTGAAGAAGATGACAAACAACCTGAAACAACAGTTACAGTCGAAGAGTCTGGAATTGAAGACCAACCTGAAGATGTTAAAGAGCTTCCTGAAGAAGTCAGAATAATTGAAACTGTTTCGGAAGACGGCAAACCCAAGAAAAAGAAGATTCGCACACGTGTCATCAAGAAAGTTAAGGGTGACAAACAAGAAGTTACTAAGATTGAAACTGTTGAAGAAGATAACAAACAACCTGAAACAACAGTTACAGTCGAAGAGTCTGCAATTGAAGACCAACCTGAAGAGGTTAAAGAGCTTCCTGAAGAAGTCAGAATAATTGAAACTGTTTCGGAAGACGGCAAGCCTAAGAAAAAGAAGATTCGCACACGTGTCATCAAGAAAGTTAAGGGTGACAAACAAGAAGTTACTAAGATTGAAACTGTTGAAGAAGATAACAAACAACCTGAAACAACAGTTACAGTCGAAGAGTCTGCAATTGAAGACCAACCTGAAGAGGTTAAAGAGCTTCCTGAAGAAGTCAGAATAATTGAAACTGTTTCGGAAGACGGCAAGCCTAAGAAAAAGAAGATTCGCACACGTGTCATCAAGAAAATTAAGGGTGACAAACAAGAAGTTACTAAGATTGAAACTGTTGAAGAAGATGACAAACAACCTGAAACAACAGTTACAGTCGAAGAGTCTGCAATTGAAGACCAACCTGAAGAGGTTAAAGAGCTTCCTGAAGAAGTCAGAATAATTGAAACTGTTTCGAAAGACGGCAAGCCCAAGAAAAAGAAGATTCGCACACGTGTCATCAAGAAAGTTAAGGGTGACAAACAAGAAGTTACTAAGATTGAAACTGTTGAAGAAGATGGCAAACAACCTGAAACAACAGTTACAGTCGAAGAGTCTGCAATTGAGGACCAACCTGAAAAGGTGAAAGAGCTTCCTGAAGAATTCAGAATAATTGAAACTGTTTCGGAAGACGGCAAGCCCAAGAAAAAGAAGATTCGCACTCGTGTCATCAAGAAAGTTAAGGGTGACAAACAAGAAGTTACTAAGATTGAAACTGTTGAAGAAGATGACAAACAACCTGAAACAACAGTTACAGTCGAAGAGTCTGCAATTGAAGACCAACCCCAAGAGGTTAAAGAGCTTCCTGAAGAAGTCAGAATAATTGAAACTGTTTCGGAAGACGGCAAGCCCAAGAAAAAGAAGATTCGCACACGTGTCATCAAGAAAGTTAAGGGTGACAAACAAGAAGTTACTAAGATTGAAACTGTTGAAGAAGATGACAAACAACCTGAAACAACAGTTACAGTCGAAGAGTCTGCAATTGAGGACCAACCTGAAGAGGTGAAAGAGCTTCCTGAAGAATTCAGAATAATTGAAACTGTTTCGGAAGACGGCAAGCCCAAGAAAAAGAAGATTCGCACACGTGTCATCAAGAAAGTTAAGGGTGACAAACAAGAAGTTACTAAGATTGAAACTGTTGAAGAAGATGACAAACAACCTGAAACAACAGTTACAGTCGAAGAGTCTGCAATTGAGGACCAACCTGAAGAGGTGAAAGGGCTTCCTGAAGAATTCAGAATAATTGAAACTGTTTCGGAAGACGGCAAGCCCAAGAAAAAGAAGATTCGAACACGTGTCATCAAGAAAGTTAAGGGTGACAAACAAGAAGTTACTAAGATTGAAACTGTTGAAGAAGATGACAAACAACCTGAAACAACAGTTACAGTCGAAGAATATGCAATTAAAGACCAACCTGAAGAGGTTAAAGAGCTTCCTGAAGAAGTCAGAATAATTGAAACTATTTCGGAAGACGGCAAGCCCAAGAAAAAGAAGATTCGCACACGTGTCATCAAGAAAGTTAAGGGTGACAAACAAGAAGTTACTAAGATTGAAACTGTTGAAGAAGATGACAAACAACCTGAAACAACAGTTACAGTCGAAGAATATGCAACTAAAGACCAACCTGAAGAGGTTAAAGAGCTTCCTGAAGAAGTCAGAATAATTGAAACTATTTCGGAAGACGGCAAGCCCAAGAAAAAGAAGATTCGCACTCGTGTCATCAAGAAAGTTAAGGGTGACAAACAAGAAGTTACTAAGATTGAAACTGTTGAAGAAGATGACAAACAACCTGAAACAACAGTTACAGTCGAAGAGTCTGGAATTCAAGACCAACCTGAAGATGTTAAAGAGCTTCCTGAAGAAGTCAGAATAATTGAAACTGTTTCGGAAGACGGCAAGCCCAAGAAAAAGAAGATTCGCACACGTGTCATCAAGAAAGTTAAGGGTGACAAACAAGAAGTTACTAAGATTGAAACTGTTGAAGAAGATGACAAACAACCTGAAACAACAGTTACAGTCGAAGAGTCTGCAATTGAAGACCAACCTGAAGAGGTTAAAGAGCTTCCTGAAGAAGTCAGAATAATTGAAACAATTTCGGAAGACGGCAAGCCCAAGAAAAAGAAGATTCGCACACGTGTCATCAAGAAAGTTAAGGGTAACAAACAAGAAGTTACTAAGATTGAAACTGTTGAAGAAGATGACAAACAACCTGAAACAACAGTTACAGTCGAAGAGTCTGCAATTGAAGACCAACCTGAAGAGGTTAAAGAGCTTCCTGAAAAAGTCAGAATAATTGAAACTATTTCGGAAGACGGCAAGCCCAAGAAAAAGAAGATTCGCACACGTGTCATCAAGAAAGTTAAGGGTGACAAACAAGAAGTTACTAAGATTGAAACTGTTGAAGAAGATGACAAACAACCTGAAACAACAGTTACAGTCGAAGAGTCTGCAATTGAAGACCAACCTGAAGAGGTTAAAGAGCTTCCTGAAGAAGTCAAAATAATTGAAACTATTTCGGAAGACGGCAAGCCCAAGAAAAAGAAGATTCGCACTCGTGTCATCAAGAAAGTCAAGGGTGACAAACAAGAAGTTACTAAGATTGAAACTGTTGAAGAAGATGACAAACAACCTGAAACAACAGTTACAGTCGAAGAGTCTGGAATTGAAGACCAACCTGAAGATGTTAAAGAGCTTCCTGAAGAAGTCAGAATAATTGAAACTGTTTCGGAAGACGGCAAACCCAAGAAAAAGAAGATTCGCACACGTGTCATCAAGAAAGTTAAGGGTGACAAACAAGAAGTTACTAAGATTGAAACTGTTGAAGAAGATAACAAACAACCTGAAACAACAGTTACAGTCGAAGAGTCTGCAATTGAAGACCAGCCTGAAGAGGTTAAAGAGCTTCCTGAAGAAGTCAGAATAATTGAAACTGTTTCGGAAGACGGCAAGCCTAAGAAAAAGAAGATTCGCACACGTGTCATCAAGAAAGTTAAGGGTGACAAACAAGAAGTTACTAAGATTGAAACTGTTGAAGAAGATAACAAACAACCTGAAACAACAGTTACAGTCGAAGAGTCTGCAATTGAAGACCAACCTGAAGAGGTTAAAGAGCTTCCTGAAGAAGTCAGAATAATTGAAACTGTTTCGGAAGACGGCAAGCCTAAGAAAAAGAAGATTCGCACACGTGTCATCAAGAAAATTAAGGGTGACAAACAAGAAGTTACTAAGATTGAAACTGTTGAAGAAGATGACAAACAACCTGAAACAACAGTTACAGTCGAAGAGTCTGCAATTGAAGACCAACCTGAAGAGGTTAAAGAGCTTCCTGAAGAAGTCAGAATAATTGAAACTGTTTCGAAAGACGGCAAGCCCAAGAAAAAGAAGATTCGCACACGTGTCATCAAGAAAGTTAAGGGTGACAAACAAGAAGTTACTAAGATTGAAACTGTTGAAGAAGATGACAAACAACCTGAAACAACAGTTACAGTCGAAGAGTCTGCAATTGAAGACCAACCTGAAGAGGTTAAAATGCTTCCTGAAGAAGTCAGAATAATTGAAACTATTTCGGAAGATGGCAAGCCCAAGAAAAAGAAGATTCGCACACGTGTCATCAAGAAAGTTAAGGGTAACAAACAAGAAGTTACTAAGATTGAAACTGTTGAAGAAGATGACAAACAACCTGAAACAACAGTTACAGTCGAAGAATCTGCAATTGAAGAGCAACCTGAAGAGGTTAAAGAGCTTCCTGAAGAAGTCAGAATAATTGAAACTATTTCGGAAGACGGCAAGCCCAAGAAAAAGAAGATTCGCACTCGTGTCATCAAGAAAGTTAAGGGTGACAAACAAGAAGTTACTAAGATTGAAACTGTTGAAGAAGATGACAAACAACCTAAAACAACAGTTACAGTCGAAGAGTCTGGAATTGAAGACCAACCTGAAGATGTTAAAGAGCTTCCTGAAGAAGTCAGAATAATTGAAACTGTTTCGGAAGACGGCAAGCCCAAGAAAAAGAAGATTCGCACACGTGTCATCAAGAAAGTTAAGGGTGACAAACAAGAAGTTACTAAGATTGAAACTTTTGAAGAAGGTGACAAACAACCTGAAACAACAGTTACAGTCGAAGAGTCTGCAATTGAAGACCAACCTGAAGAGGTTAAGGAGCTTCCTGAAGAAGTCAGAATAATTGAAACTGTTTCGGAAGACGGCAAGCCTAAGAAAAAGAAGATTCGCACACGTGTCATCAAGAAAGTTAAGGGTGACAAACAAGAAGTTACTAAGATTGAAACTGTTGAAGAAGATGACAAACAACCTGAAACAACAGTTACAGTCGAAGAGTCTGCAATTGAAGACCAACCTGAAGAGGTTAAAGAGCTTCCTGAAGAAGTCAGAATAATTGAAACTGTTTCGGAAGACGGCAAGCCTAGGAAAAAGAAGATTCGCACACGTATCATCAAGAAAGTTAAGGGTGACAAACAAGAAGTTACTAAGATTGAAACTGTTGAAGAAGATGACAAACAACCTGAAACAACAGTTACAGTCGAAGAGTCTGCAATTGAAGACCAACCTGAAGAGGTTAAAGAACTTCCTGAAGAAGTCAGAATAATTGAAACTGTTTCGGAAGACGGCAAGCCCAAGAAAAAGAAGATTCGCACACGTGTCATCAAGAAAGTTAAGGGTGACAAACAAGAAGTTACTAAGATTGAAACTGTTGAAGAAGATGACAGATTACCTGAAACAACAGTTACAGTCGAAGAGTCTGCAATTGAAGACCAACCTGAAGAGGTTAAAGAGCTTCCTGAAGAAGTCAGAATAATTGAAACTGTTTCGGAAGACGGCAAGCCCAAGAAAAAGAAGATTCGCACACGTGTCATCAAGAAAGTTAAGGGTGACAAACAAGAAGTTACTAAGATTGAAACTGTTGAAGAAGATGACAAACAACCTGAAACAACAGTTACAGTCGAAGAGTCTGCAATTGAAGACCAACCTGAAGAAGTTAAAGAGCTTCCTGAAAAAGTCAGAATAATTGAAATTATTTCGGAAGACGGCAAGCCAAAGAAAAAGAAGATTCTCACACGAGTCATCAAGAAAGTTAAGGGCGACAAACAAGAAGTTACTAAGATTGAAACTGTTGAAGAAGATGACAAACAACCTGAAACAACAGTTACAGTCGAAGAGTCTGCAATTGAAGACCAACCTGAAGAGGTTAAAGAACTTCCTGAAGAAGTCAGAATAATTGAAACTGTTTCGGAAGACGGCAAGCCCAAGAAAAAGAAGATTCGCACACGTGTCATCAAGAAAGTTAAGGGTGACAAACAAGAAGTTACTAAGATTGAAACTGTTGAAGAAGATGACAAACAACCTGAAACAACAGTTACAGTCGAAGAGTCTGCAATTGAAGACCAACATCAAGAGGTTAAAGAGCTTCCTGAAGAAGTCAGAATAATTGAAACTATTTCGGAAGACGGCAAGCCCAAGAAAAAGAAGATTCGCACACGTGTCATTAAGAAAGTTAAGGGTGACAAACAAGAAGTTACTAAGATTGAAACTGTTGAAGAAGATGACAAACAACCTGAAACAACAGTTACAGTCGAAGAGTCTGCAATTGAAGACCAACCTGAAGAGGTTAAAGAGCTTCCTGAAGAAGTCAGAATAATTGAAACTGTTTCGGAAGACGGCAAGCCCAAGAAAAAGAAGATTCGCACACGTGTTATCAAGAAAGTTAAGGGTGGCAAACAAGAAGTTACTAAGATTGAAACTGTTGAACAAGATGACAAACAACCTGAAACAACAGTTACAGTCGAAGAGTCTGCAATTGAAGACCAACCTGAAGAGCTTAAAGAGCTTCCTGAAGAAGTCAGAATAATTGAAACTGTTTCGGAAGACGGCAAGCCCAAGAAAAAGAAGATTCGCACACGTGTCATCAAGAAAGTTAAGGGTGACAAACAAGAAGTTACTAAGATTGAAACTGTTGAAGAAGATGACAAACAACCTGAAACAACAGTCACAGTCGAAGAGTCTGCAATTGAAGACCAACCTGAAGAGGTTAAAGAGCTTCCTGAAGAAATCAGAATAATTGAAACTATTTCGGAAGACGGCAAGCCCAAGAAAAAGAAGATTCGCACACGTGTCATCAAGAAAGTTAAGGGTAACAAACAAGAAGTTACTAAGATTGAAACTGTTGAAGAAGATGACAAACAACCTGAAACAACTGTTACAGTCGAAGAGTCTGGAATTGAAGACCAACCTGAAGATGTTAAAGAGCTTCCTGAAGAAGTCAGAATAATTGAAACTGTTTCGGAAGACGGCAAGCCCAAGAAAAAGAAGATTCGCACACGTGTCATCAAGAAAGTTAAGGGTGACAAACAAGAAGTTACTAAGATTGAAACTGTTGAAGAAGATGACAAACAACCTGAAACAACAGTTACAGTCGAAGAGTCTGCAATTGAAGACCAACCTGAAGAGGTTAATGAGCTTCCTGAAGAAGTCAGAATAATTGAAACTGTTTCGGAAGACGGCAAGCCCAAGAAAAAGAAGATTCGCACACGTGTCATCAAGAAAGTTAAGGGTGACAAACAAGAAGTTACTAAGATTGAAACTGTTGAAGAAGATGACAAACAACCTGAAACAACAGTCACAGTGGAAGAGTTTGCAATTGAAGACCAACCTGAAAATGTTAAAGAGCTTCCTGAAGAAGTCAGAATAATTGAAACTATTTCGGAAGACGGCAAGCCAAAGAAAAAGAAGATTCGCACACGTGTCATCAAGAAAGTTAAGGGTGACAAACAAGAAGTTACTAAGATTGAAACTGTTGAAGAAGATGACAAACAACCTGAAACAACTGTTACAGTCGAAGAGTCTGGAATTGAAGACCAACCTGAAGATGTTAAAGAGCTTCCTGAAGAAGTCAGAATAATTGAAACTGTTTCGGAAGACGGCAAGCCCAAGAAAAAGAAGATTCGCACACGTGTCATCAAGAAAGTTAAGGGTGACAAACAAGAAGTTACTAAGATTGAAACTGTTGAAGAAGATGACAAACAACCTGAAACAACAGTTACAGTCGAAGAGTCTGCAATTGAAGACCAACCTGAAGAGGTTAATGAGCTTCCTGAAGAAGTCAGAATAATTGAAACTGTTTCGGAAGACGGCAAGCCCAAGAAAAAGAAGATTCGCACACGTGTCATCAAGAAAGTTAAGGGTGACAAACAAGAAGTTACTAAGATTGAAACTGTTGAAGAAGATGACAAACAACCTGAAACAACAGTTACAGTCGAAGAATCTGCAATTGAAGACCAACCTGAAGAGGTTAAAGAGCTTCCTGAAGAAGTCAGAATAATTGAAACTATTTCGGAAGACGGCAAGCCCAAGAAAAAGAAGATTCGCACTCGTGTCATCAAGAAAGTTAAGGGTGACAAACAAGAAGTTACTAAGATTGAAACTGTTGAAGAAGATGACAAACAACCTGAAACAACAGTTACAGTCGAAGAGTCTGCAATTGAAGACCAACCTGAAGATGTTAAAGAGCTTCCTGAAGAAGTCAGAATAATTGAAACTGTTTCGGAAGACGGCAAGCCCAAGAAAAAGAAGATTCGCACACGTGTCATCAAGAAAGTTAAGGGTGACAAACAAGAAGTTACTAAGATTGAAACTGTTGAAGAAGATGACAAACAACCTGAAACAACAGTTACAGTCGAAGAGTCTGCAATTGAAGACCAACCTGAAGAGGTTAATGAGCTTCCTGAAGAAGTCAGAATAATTGAAACTGTTTCGGAAGACGGCAAGCCCAAGAAAAAGAAGATTCGCACACGTGTCATCAAGAAAGTTAAGGGCGACAAACAAGAAGTTACTAAGATTGAAACTGTTGAAGAAGATGACAAACAACCTGAAACAACAGTCACAGTGGAAGAGTTTGCAATTGAAGACCAACCTGAAGAGGTTAAAGAGCTTCCTGAAGAAGTCAGAATAATTGAAACTATTTCGGAAGACGGCAAGCTGAAGAAAAAGAAGATTCGCACACGTGTCATCAAGAAAGTTAAGGGTGACAAACAAGAAGTTACTACAATCGAAAATGTGGAGGAAGATAGCAAGCAACCTGAAACAATTGTTACTGTCGAAGAGTCTTCAATTTCAAAAGACGACACATCTCCATTAAAAAAAGTTAAATTAAGAAGAGTTGTCCGGATTAAGAAACCTGATGATGAAGAAACTGTTGTAGAGCTTCCAGAACAGAAATCTGTTATTATGGACCAAAAAGAAGATGGCACTCCTACGAAAACTGTTGTTAAAACTAAAATTGTGAAAAAAGTTAAAGGGCCAAAAATGGAAATAACAAAGATTCAAACTGTAGAAGAGTACGAAAGAGAGCCAGTTACAAAAGTTACTGTACTTGACTACGAAGAACCATTCCCAGAATTAGTAGAAGAGAAATTTGTCCCCGTGGTTGAGTTACCTGAAGAAAACATAATTGAAGATTATACTAGTTCAGATGGAACGAAGAAGACCAGAAAGATAAAAAAGAAAACCATTAAAAAACCACTGGACGATAAACTTGACGAAGTCACTGAAATTAGAATTGTCGAGGAAGAGGGTGAACAGCCTCAATATCGTATTAACGTAAAGGAAATTGAAAAGGATGAAACGGATGGTGTTATGCCTTCCTTAGAATTACCCCAACAGTTCACAGTTTTAGACTCTATCACTTTAGATGGAAAGAGTAAGAAGAAGACCGTAAAGACAAGATCCTTTAAAAAACCTATTGACAATGAAAAGGACGAAATCACAACGATACATATTGTGGAAGAAGATGACGAGGAGCCGGTTGCTACTGTTAACATTGAAGAAATACCATTCGCTGAAACTCTTACTAAGCCTGTAACAATTGAAGAATTACCTGAAGAAATTGTAGAAAGTGAAATTATTGAGAAGGGTAAGAAGCCCAAAAAAAAGATCACAAAAACCCGTACATTTAAAAAAGAAGCCACGCCCGAGCCTGAATTTTATCAAATACACACCATTGAGGAAGAAGGCAAAGAACCATATTCTATGATACAAGTTATAAGCGAAGGGGATCTCACAAACATTATTGATATTAGCCTTTTGGATGATGAACAACAACCAAGACCCACTAAAAAAACAAAAACACACAAAAAACCCAAGGGTAAGAAAAGTACACTTCACACACTATCTCTCTCTCTCTCTTTCTCTCGGTATTTCTTTACTATTTCAATAACAATACATGACACACTTTTACACTTTATTTAGATAAAGAATAATTAAAATAACATTACTGGTGGCCATTTCTGTTATGAGAAAAGTTTTCCATTTTTTTATGTACTATAAATTCTTAAAGACGCATATTTTAGAACGCTCATATAACATGTATTTTTTTATATTTTGATGCTGTAACCAAATTCTTGAATACCAATCAATTCAACAACACTTTTGTCAAACATCAACACACATACACACAAAAAAACAATTTGAACACCGGCAAACGTAAATAAAACCAGAAGAAAAACCAATTCAAGAAAAGACAAATGATGAAATGCCTGTATTTATTACAACATTTAAATCAGTACAAAAAGATGACGGTGAAACAGTTATTGAAATTGAAAATAAAAAGGTCACACAAGAAGAGGGAGTTCTTGTCGAAGAAGTTCTTAGTGATACCGAAACGGTTAAAGATCATGAAGAAGATACATTACCCTCAAAAATAGAAATTATAGAAGTCAACGATTTCACAGGTACATATTTTATTTTATACTTACACTATTTTTTACGAACTTTTGGCAAGAAGTTAAAAACCTCAACGAGAAAAACTATTTTTTTAAGTGTTATCGACAGGAGCGGTCAAAAAAATAGCGGCTGAAACAAATTATAATACGAATGGGTTGTATTGAGGCCTTTTGTTTTAATTGATTTTTATTACGAGTTAAAGATTATTTTAAGGGTTTATTGTAAAAATTGTACTCAGGTCTTGTCGCTACTCGTTTCGTATTTTTACGAATATAACAAAATTATAAAATGGTGTCTTAAATAATTTCAAGACAGCAAAATTAATTCCTCTGTCTGATTACCGCAACTTCCTAGTACGTCAGCGAGTTGCGCATTTATAAAAATCCAAATGTTTCACACAGTGTGTGTTTTCAGAACACACAAAATAAATCCAAATGCTCGAGTTGCACCTAAACTGTATAGCCAGGAAAATTTTTAACCTTAGAAATCCTACACTCGCCTAAAAAGAAGAGACGCTCTTGATCTCAGTCGAACACCATTGAACATAATATGTTTTCGAGCACTGGCTAGACTTTTTATTAATACTTTTAGATTTAAGATTTAAATATTTAATACAATTGAATATTTAATACATAAGTAAAACTTTAAAAAAGGTTTACCACCACAGTTAAAATTTGACTATCAAATTATACCGAAGAAAGTGGATCATCTGCTAATATGTAAAGGGTGTTTTTTATAGAGTGACACAAGTTTAAATCATAATAAAACGAGGAAATATATTTTTATTATCAATGAAACGGGCTTTATTGGAAAGAAAATTCTATGAAATTAATGTTTAAATATGATTTCTGCCATGTGGCCGCCACGGCTGGCGTGTATAAAGCGCAATCTGGAACACCACGTTCCAACAACTTTTCGTAGCATTTGCGTCTGTATTTCGCAAAAACTCTTCGAATGTTTATTTTCAGGTGTTCACATGCTTGTGGTTTATCGACGTAGACAAGTGACTTAACATAACCCCCAAAAAAATAATTTAATGGAGTAAAATCACACGATCTTGGTGGCCAATTAATTGGGCCGTTACGTGAAATTATTTTTGCATCAAAAGTTTCTTTGAGTAAATCAATTGTAGCGCCCGCTGCACGATGAGTTAGACGAATAAAACAATTATTTTGATTAAAAATTTCAACAATTTGCACGCGTTGCTCTGGTGTAAGTCGATTCATAATGAAATTTCAAAGCAAACTAAACAATAAGCAACTATCAGCTGTTAAATGGGTGCTCAAATAAAGCAGTAATGCCTACTGAAAGTTGTGACACTATAAAAAACACCCTTTAATATGTTCTTCTTTCTCATCTTGCTTTCTTTTCTTGTTTAAGAAAAAACTAGATAGGAATGGCGTACAGATTTAAATTTTAATAATTTATCATAAGTGATAAGACCGCAAAGGAGAGAGGCACACAATAACTAGATATTTATATAAGATGCATGAAAATTTTAATAAACACAATTTCTTGGCATTCGTGCAGAAGGGTGAACCACATAAAAAATGTTTCGTTGTTTTTCATTTCTGATAAATACAATTCGTTTTTGAATAATCAGTATTCTAAGCTCAGATCTTAAAGCTAGTATTTTTTTTTCTTATAAGTCAATATTATTTTGACCGCACAAATGTTAATTAATTTAGGAAGAGCCATCAAAATCGACCTTAACCTTATACATACAATTTTTCTTTAAATATAAATTCCTATTGTTAGGCTCACCCATCAAGAGATTTTTTTAAAAATTTTTGTTAAAAATACAAAAAAAAAAGTAATATCAAATACTAACATCTCATAACTGACACTAGAATATATTGGCATACAAGACAAAAATTATATATTCATTTAATGTTTTAAAAAAAATTTATATGAACTGTACTGAGACTAACTATAGATAAAAAGCAACATATCAACACACATATACATTAATAAAACAATATATGCATACACATACAATATACTTACAATTAACACATGCTTTTGAAAAAGCTAGAATACTTTTGAAATATTTTCAATTTAAATATATCGCACAATAAGAGGAGCAATACGATATACAATATAAACTATTTTTTATGTCAATTAGAACAAGATACAAAACCATACACTATTACCGAACCTGATGATTTTGTAAGTGAAGACACAACACAGACAGAGCATACACAAACGCCCAAACAAAAGACTAAATCTAAGAAGCCAAAAACAACGAAATTCAATGTTATTGAAGAGCAACCGGAAGACCAGGAGTCAACTGTTGTGTTCCTGCCGGAAGAAGTAATGGAAGTAGAAATGCCTACATTAGAGGGACAAGATGACGAAGATCAACCGAAGCGAATAACTAAGATTAAAAAACGTAAGATTAAGCAGAAGATTGGTGATCAGGAGCAAACAATTGAAGTAATAACGACAGAGAAACCTGGCCAAGAGGAAGAAATAACAGTAGTAGTAACGGAGGATGATAAGCCCGAAGAAACAGAAACAGACTGGAAGGTTAAAGTGACTGACAGTGTGGTTAAAAAACCGAAAGACAAACCCAAAAAAAAATCGACAAAGAAAAAACTTAAGAAAGACGAACTTGACGATTACATACAGTTCCTAATACATCAGGAATTACCACCAAAGACTGTTTTACAACAATACACACGTACAGAAATCGATCAGCCACAGAGAGCCCGTCGCGATTCGTCCATTAAACAGATGAAACCCATCAAACTAATTCCCATGAAAATCGAACGTATTGAAGTGAAAAAATCTCGACAGCTTGAAATTTCATCTGTAGCAGAATTTCCACAAATGCTCAAACTAAAAACACCAAAACAACGACCCGAAAAGCCTAAATCCAAACAGGACAAAGTGCCTTTTAAAACAAAACTTAAGAGCTGGATTAGTTTTGTGCCCTACTCGCCCTATAACTTTAAGCTGACTATCACAGATCTTGAAACTAAACGTGGTCAAGGTGAGCTTTCACGTAATGTAGAGGAAGCTCTATTGGTTCTCAAGAAGCGTCATAAGAAATTCAAACCCTCCGAGTATACAACGAAGGAGTTAGAAGAGCCTACACTATATGATGAAGATGAAATTCCCATAGATGAGTTGGATGAACCAGAAAAGACATATAAACGTGGCAAAAAACCCAAAAACAAAGATCAAACTGAAGAGCGTAAGCTTAAAATTGGAAAAGGTAAAATACCTCAAACAGTAGAGGATAAGGAAGAAGTAGTGCTGAAACCATTTACAGTAGAACCGGCCGAAGAAGCTGAACTACCTGAACAGCCTAAGACTACAGCAGAAGGCAAAAAAACACGAAAACCTAAAAAACCTCAACATGACGAAACTGCTATTGAGTTCCAACCTCAAGATGTGGAGCACCCAGAATCTGATACAGAGTCGGTGACAAAGGTTGTTGAAGTTATTGAATATAAACCGGAAGTAGTTGTAGAACAACAACTAGAAGACGATCAGCAACCAAAGAAACCTAAGACCAAAAAGAAAAGGAAAATTTTACAAAAAACTGAATCTTCAGAAAATATTATCGAAATTATAGAGATTCCGAGTGATAAACCCGACGAGAAAGAAAAACTTTACGAAATTTTAGTAACTTCAACACAAGTTGAAGAGACTGACACAGTCGAGCCTATTGTAAAAAAGAGAAAGAAGAGGATCGCCAAACTTAAGCCTGAAGAACTGGAAGAGTTTGTTAGCGAGTTACAAAAACAACCAGTTGAACATATTGAAGATAATTTCTATGAGATTTCGGTTACGGAACTACAGCCAACTACAATGGAAGAAGAAAAAGAGGAAACCCACAAAGCAGCCAAGAAACGCAAGCTTCTGCATAAGAAGGGTAACGAGGAACAGATTATAGAAATAGTTGAAGCTCCTAACCAAGAAGGTGAAGAACCTGTGTATGAAGTTTCAATCACTGAACTTGAAGGTTTAGTTGCTGAAGACAAAACTCCCGATACAGATAAAATCAAGAAGAAAAAAGTAAAGAAAATGAAAAAACAGGAATTAGATGAATATATTCAAATGTTAATTGAGGCTGAAATTCCCAAGACCGAACTGGAAAGATATGAAAAAATTGAGTTCGGTCAAACCCCTAAAAAGCCCAAAAAGACAAGAAAACAACCTAAAGCAGAACAACCACAAGTAGGTGAACAGCTCGAAATTGGTATATCAGAGTATGAGCCAGATGAAGAAAAACCTAAACAAAAGAAATCGAAATCCCGTCCCAAACCAGTTAAGCCACAAGAAGCACCCTTGAACGAAGAAACATATGAAGAACTGCAAGTAAAATTAACTGAAAGTGCTCCGGAAGAATATGAACAGCCACATCAAGATACAGTATCCACTCAAGTTGAAGAATTAGAAGAACCCAAAGAGCTCGATAAATTTGAAGTTGTTGTTAAAGAAATTAGCGAACAAAAAGAGACTACAAAGGAGACCACAAAAGATGGAACGGTTAAGGAAAAGACCAAAACAAAACGTAAAATTAAAAAGAAAGTGGGTGAAAAAGAATACGAAGTTCTAGTAATTTCAGAACAAACCGATAAACAACCTGAGGTAGAGGTTACTGTTATTACCACAGAAATCACGCCAGAACAGCCAGTGGATTCTGCAGTTAAAGAAAAGCCTCGCAAAGCTAAAAAGGTTAAAAAGACTATAAAGAACGATGAACTCGAGAATTACTTAGTTCGTGTCATTAATGAAGCACCTGAAAAATTGGATGTCATTCAATTTACTGAAGATACTCAACCAGAAGAAAATCTTCTGCCCGATGAAATCGATGGTGCCATATACACTATTAAAACAAATGTAGCGGAAGCTTCCGATGATGAAAACATAAAACCCGAAAAGGAAGATGAAATCAAAGAATCGTTGAAAACAAAAAAAATAAAACCAACAAAAACTAAAAAAATTAAAGTAACAGAAATATCTGCGGATAAGATTGAAAATGTATCTCAAGAAATTGCTGTAACTGAAACAGAAGATCAACCATCCGAAGTTAATTTCGAAGAAGACTTCAAAGTAGCCGTGACTGAAGAAAAGCCAAAACAAAAGAGAAAGATACAACAGCAGAAATCAAAACCAAAGGATGATACAATCAAGGAGTATTCCGTTGTTATACAAGAACTTCAACCGGAAACAATTTGCGAAAATATTGTCGACGAAACTGGTGAAGAAGTTATGCAAACTGTCACTAAGAGAAAACTAAAGAAGAAAGAAGGAGACAAGGAATATCTAATTGAGATAGTTGAATCTTTTGTTGAAAATAAGCCTGAGTCGGAGATAGAGATTAAAACAACCGAAATTATGCCCAAAGAAATTTCTGAAGACTTACAGCCAGCACATGTTACAGTAAAGAAATTCAAAAAGAAAAAAACACAAAAGGAAGATCATGATGCTTACATACAACAATTAATAGAACAAGAAATACCAACTACAGTTTTAGAGCAATATGAACCAACTGAAATTGAATCGAAGCCTAAAAAGAAACCTAAAATTATTAAGAAGCACCACAAGAAAGCAGTTGAAATTATCGACGGTGTTGCAGTGACAGTTCATGAATTTGATATTGAAGAGATTGTGCCAGAAGAAAAAGACGATCAAGAACAATTAATTGAAGTAGTTGAAGAAGAAAAACAACCTGAAGAGGAATTGCCAACGAGATTCAATATCAGCCTTAGTGAAGAGCAAGCTGTTGATGAACAGCAAAAGGAAACTGTACACAAACCCACACCAAAGAAGATCAGAAAAACACCTATTAAAGAGGAAGTTGATGAAACACCTTTAGTTTTTGAAGAAATCGAACAAATTACAGAAGTTTTTGAACAGCCTGATAATTCGGGTGAGATAAAGAAGAAAACCGTTACCAAACGCCGAGTAAAAACTAAGTCTGGTCCGAAAGAAAAAGTCTTCGAAATATCGGAAACTACACAGGAAGACCAACCAATTGCTGAAGTAACTATACACGAAATAACTGATTATGTGCTTCATCCAGACGTCACAGAAGAAAAACCCGAAGTCAAAAAACCAATTAAAAAAACCAAAAAAATACCCAAAGACCAAATAAAAGATTATGTTGTTAATATTCTTGAAGAGTATGTGGTGCCCACCGTGTATGATAATGATAAGCCAGTACCTGTAGAAGAAATTGAACAAACTACTTTAACTGAGGAGCATCCTACTGAAACGGGCGAAATTAAAAAGAAAACTGTTACGAAACGTAAAGTTAAAACTAAATCTGGTCCTGAAGAAAAGATCTTTGAAATTACCGAAACTGTTCAGGAAGATCAGCCTATGGCTGAAATAACTGTTGTGGAAATTCCACAAGATGTCCCTAAGGAACTAGAAAAGCCTGAAGAAAAGAAACCTGTAAAGAAAACCAAGAAGGTGCCAAAAGAGAAAATTCAAGAGTACGTCGTTAACATTATTGAGGAGTATGTGGCACCAACCGTGTATGATGATGACAAGCCAGTACCTATAGAAGAAATTGAACAAACTACTGTAACTGAGGAGCATCCTACTGAAACGGGCGAAATTAAAAAGAAAACTGTTACGAAACGTAAAGTTAAAACTAAACCTGGTCCTCAAGAAAAGATCTTTGAAATTACCGAAACCGTTCAGGAAGATCAGCCTATGGCCGAAATAACTGTTGTGGAAATTCCTCAAGATGTCCCTAAAGAAGTAGAAAAGCCTGAAGAAAAGAAACCTATAAAGAAAACCAAGAAGGTACTAAAAGAGAAAATACAAGATTATATCGTTAATATTATTGAAGAGTATGTGACACCTTCCGAGTCAGAGCCTCTAGAAGAAATTGAACAAACTACTGCAACTGAAGAGAAGCCTGACGAAACAGGGGAAGTTAAAAAGAAGACAGTTACAAAACGCAAAGTAAAAACTAAATCTGGTCCTGAAGAAAAGATCTTTGAAATTACCGAAACCGTTCAGGAAGATCAGCCTATGGCCGAAATAACTGTTGTGGAAATTCCTCAAGATGTCCCTAAGGAAGTAGAAAAGCCTGAAGAAAAGAAACCTGTAAAGAAAACCAAGAAGGTACCAAAAGAGAAAATACAAGATTATATCGTTAATATTATTGAAGAGTATGTGACACCTTCCGAGTCAGAGCCTCTAGAAGAAATTGAACAAACTACTGCAACTGAAGAGAAGCCTGACGAAACAGGGGAAGTTAAAAAGAAGACAGTTACAAAACGCAAAGTAAAAACTAAATCTGGTCCTGAAGAAAAGATCTTTGAAATTACCGACACCGTTCAGGAAGATCAGCCTATGGCCGAAATAACTGTTGTGGAAATTCCTCAAGATGTCCCTAAGGAAGTAGAAAAGCCTGAAGAAAAGAAACCTGTAAAGAAAACCAAGAAGGTACCAAAAGAGAAAATACAAGATTATATCGTTAATATTATTGAAGAGTATGTAACACCTTCCGAGTCAGAGCCTCTAGAAGAAATTGAACAAACTACTGTAACTGAAGAGAAGCCTGACGAAACAGGGGAAGTTAAAAAGAAGACAGTTACAAAACGCAAAGTAAAAACTAAATCTGGTCCTGAAGAAAAGATCTTTGAAATTACCGAAACCGTTCAGGAAGATCAGCCTATGGCCGAAATAACTGTTGTGGAAATTTCTCAAGATGTCCCTAAGGAAGTAGAAAAGCCTGAAGAAAAGAAACCTGTAAAGAAAACCAAGAAGGTGCCAAAAGAGAAAATACAAGATTATATCGTTAATATTATTGAAGAGTATGTGACACCTTCCAAATCAGAACCTCTAGAAGATATTGAACAAACTACTGTAACTGAAGAGCATCCTACTGAAACGGGCGAAATTAAAAAGAAAACTGTTACGAAACGTAAAGTTAAAAGTAAATCTGGTCCTGAAGAAAAAATCTTTGAAATTACCGAATCCGTTCAGGAAGATCAGCCTATGGCCGAAGTTACTATTCTAGAAATAAGTGAAGATGTTCCGAAGGAAGTGGAAAAGGTTAAAGAAGAGAAAGTTATTAATTCCTATTTGGTAGATGTTATAGAAGAATTCATTCAACCTCAGGAAGAAAAGCCGGACGAATTACCGATTTCCCTTGTTGAAATTGACAAACAGGAAGAAGTAGTCGATGTGGTCGACGAGGAAGGCGAAATCAAGAAACAAAAGGTAACCAAACGAAAAATAAAGAAACAAGTTGGTCCTAAGGAGGAGATAATAGAAATTATAGAAACTCAGAGGGAAGATCAGCCTATAGCCGAAGTTACAGTAACAACCACAGAAGAGAAAAAATCTGAAGAAGACGACGATAAGTCTAAGGAGCAGAAAAAAACCAAAACGAAGAAATCCAAAAAAGTTAAGAAAGACGAATTAGAGGATTACATTATGAAACTAATTGAACAAGATATACCAAAAACCGAGTTGGAAAAGTATGAAAAGATTGACATAGATGAGCCTATCAAGTTGAAAAAGAAAACCAAGAAAGAATTGATTTCAAAACCCGAGAAGTCTGAAAAGAAACCCAAGGAAAAGCCAGAAGAACAACCTGAAGAGCTAGAAGTACGTATCACTGAAAGTCTGACGGATACAGAAGAGACTGTTTTCCCTGTTCGTGTAGAAGAGTTAGAAAAACAAGTGGAAGAAGTACAAGTTAGAGATGAACAAGGTGATGTTAAAACACAAAAGGTTACCAAGCGTAAAATAAAGAAACAAGTTGGGCCCAAAGAAGAAATCATTGAAATTGTTGAATCTGAAAAGAATGGTTTGCCAATTGCAGAGGTTACGGTGACTACGATAGAGCCTGAAATTACTAAAGAGCAACCTATTGAAGAAAAAATCAAAAAGACAAAGAAAACTAAGAAGGTAACCAAAGACGAGTTACAAGACTACATTCAGAAACTCATTGAAGAAGATATTCCTAAGACAGAGCTGGAAACATACGAAAAAATTGACATAGACCTGCCAGTTAAACTAAAAAAGAAGCCATCACATAAAGTTAAAAAAATTGAGCAAAAGCCGAAAGATGTAGAAAAACCAGAACCCAAGGAAGTCACTATAAAAGAAAAAGAAGAAGAAGAAGTACAAGAATCTCCCGAGGTGACGCATGAGGTTACCTTACAAGAAATAGAACAGGAAACTATACCAGAAGAATACGAGGAAATTACTGTGCAACAGAATAGGGATGCTAAGAAAGTAAAGAAATCCAAACATAAAGTCAAAGTTTCAGAAGAACAGCCACTAAAGCCGGAAGAAGAAGCACCTAGCCATGAAATACAAGTCACCGAAACAGAGTCTACAAATAAAACAGAAGATGAATATGAGGTTAAAGAATTCGTTGACGAAATACAACCAGCTCCAGAACGTAAAAAACCAAAAGAAAAGAAAATGAAACCTGAACCAAAAGAGGTTGAAACTATTGAAGAATTAAAAGTTACAATAAAAGAAAGCTCACCGGCACCGAAAGAGTTAGAACCGTTTAAAGTTGAAATTATTGAAAGTCAAACTGAAACGCAAGAAAATATCAATGAGGATGGTGTTGTCGAAAAACAGACAATTACAAAACGAAAAATCAAGCGTCATCAAGGTCCGAAAGAAGACATCATTGAAATTATTGAAGTCAAAACTGATGACCAACCCGAAGTGGAAGTCACTGTGATAGAAACACAACCAAAAGAAGTTAAGACCGACGCAGTAGAGAAGCCTGTCAAAAAGAAAACTAAAAAGGTTAAAAAGGACGATCTACATGATTACATACAAAAACTTATCGAAGAAGAGATACCAAAAACTGAGCTAGAAAAATATGAGAAAATTGAATTCGACACAAAGCCCAAAGATGTTAAAGAAAAGGAATTTTCAGTTGATGCCAAAGAAGAAAAACCTAAGGCTTTAGATGAAGAAAAGCAAAAGAAGAAGGCTACAACTAAGAAGCCCAAAGAAATTGAAGAACCAAAAATAGCTGAAATAACAGTGGTAGAAGAAGAAGTATGCAAAGAAGTACCTCTACCACTCGTAGAGATCTTAGAAACTGAGCCAGTAGAAGTTAAAATCGAAGACGTACTGGACGAAGAGGGTAAGCCGAAACAAAAGACTACTAAGAAACGCGCTTTCACAAAAAAAGTCGACAATGAAGAGGACACAAATATTCATGTTGTCACAATATATGAAGAAAATAGTCCAGATGTCATAATTGAAGTTGAAGAACAACCAATCGAACAGCCTGTTGCTACCGATGAAACGGATAAGGCTGAGACGGAAAAACGTACTGTTAAGAAACCCAAAAAGACTGTAAAGAAAGTAAAGAAGGAACAAGTTGACGACTACATACAAAAACTTATAGATGAAGAAATACCAAAGACTACTCTCGAACAATACGAAAGAGTTGAAATGCCGGACAAGACAGATACAAAACCAACCGAAACAATTGAACATCTTGAACAGCCAAAGAAGGATAAGAAAACATCACTTAAACCTTTCAAGGCAACAGTCGCTGAAGAAAAGTCAGACCAAACAGAAATTCCAGACACATTACACGTAATAAAAATCACAGAAACACACATTGAACCACAAGAACAAATTGAAGAACAACCACAAAAAGAGCATAAGCCCGAGGACACTGAACAAACCACACCCGAATCTCACAAGGTCACAACCACAGAGGATACAAAAGAAACAAAACCATCTAAACACAAAACAAAACCCAAAAAACAAACAAGTAAGTGTTGTGGAGATTATCTACAAACTAAATGATGGTAGTCAAACCTACGTTTATCATTCGTTTTTTTTTTTTTTATTATTATTTATAATAAGAAAAGAAATCTTAATTTAATTTGGCTAAAATAAAACCTATCTGTGCTCTCCCCTCCTACGCTCTTTTCTACAATACTTTGTGCGTTGGAATAGCATTTAAGCAGCTAGCTGTATTTTCTATTCGTTCTTATACTTTCTCTATTTTACACTTTTGCTTATTTAGGTTTTGACTTTATTAAACAGTTATTTATTATATATAAGATTTTTTAACAATATGCATACACACATTTTAAAAATTTTACATTATACAGTAAACACATTCATTTCATTTTATGTTTGGCTGTATTAACACCGCTATACAATTTTTTACAATTATTTAGCTAAACTTTTTTTTGAATATCTTATATAATAAATGCTGAAAGTAAAGATGTTTAACCACAAATACAAGGTATTATGAGTGTGAATCAAAGTTGTTTTTAAGTAAATCTTTTTTGAAAAAATATTTTAGGGAACAAGCAATTGGACAAGAAGTGATCAAAAAAGAACTTTTTAATTGGTTTAACCGGTAAAACTTAGAGGTTTTCCAATAAGAGTGATATGATTTCTTTAAAAAAAAAAAAACACTTAGTGTTAAGGAACTTCAAAAGTTTTTTATTTAATGTGAAGTACAATCGATACAATTAAGTTCTAAATAAAACGTCATTCCATGACTTCTTCTGCAGGAACGAATTCGATGAAGCCAATTTTCGTGCTCTTTTTCCACTAAATCAAGTCGTATGTCATGAATAGCACGTTTAATATTCACTTGCAAAGCTTGAAGAGAGTCTGGCTTATTTCGAAAGACCAATGACTTCAAATAACCCCACAAGAAATACTCTTAATGATGTTAAATCACAACTTCTTGGAGGCCATTCAATATCACAATTTCTTGAAATAATCATATCTCCAAACTTTTCTCGCAATAATCCAATTGTTGCATTTGCTGTGTGGCACGTAGCCCCGTCTTGTTGGCACCAAATGTTGTTAAGATAAACTTCTTCCAATTTCGGCTATAAAAAGATCTATACCGCTGTGCATTGACAGAGAATGTCTTGCAATCGACAAATTGCGGTCTTCAGCAAGCAACACTTGCCTGAACGGCAGCAATATTTTCATTACTTCGAGCGGTTTTTTGTCTTATTGGCACTTGAAAATTTTCAACAATTCGACGAATAGCGAGCACACTTGGACGAAAATTGGAGAACGATTATTTTAGTAATAAAACTGAATAATTTGTAAACGTTGTTCTTGCGAATGGCTCTCCATGAATATAATGAAAAACAATGACATGTTACAAATGGCCGAAACGTAACTTCAAAATTATATCATCCCTATTGGAAAACCTTATATATTTCATAGTAATTCGTATTTTTAGGATCTCAAGAATTTATTTCAGCAGGCTACATGAAAATCGCGATTCCCATACTTAGAAAATTTTGTTAATTGTCCTGTACGTACTCTAAATAAAAAACAAATGGGTTTTTGGAATATTCAATTTTTGTTTTAATTTATTAAAAACAAAGACTTAAGCTACGTTCACATTTATCAAATATTTGCCCAAAAAAACGTAACTAATAGTTTTGCTTAGGGATAGTGTCATTTAACACGATTTTTATATTACAAAATAAAATTAATTCTTCTCCAAAAGAGTATTTTTATACAGTTTTTAAAAAATTCGAACCCAAAATTAAAAAAATATTGGAATTAAAGAAAATAAATTATTAGTTTTTTTCTTGGTTACGTTTTTTTTGACAAATATTTGATAAATGTGAACGTAGCTTTATTCTTAAGACTCTCAAGTTAGTTTAAAGATATTAAATTATTTTGGCTCATGTTCTATCAATTTTATTTTTCAATTAATGTTTTTTTTTTTTCACAAAAACTCCTCTGATTAATTTCAAAACGTTTATGTTCATATTATTATCGTTTTGACGTGTACTTTGCAATAAATTGACAGAATTCTGTGAACTCAGTGTAAAAGTTCAACTTAAATTCAGTGTCACACTCTTAAAATCTTTACTTAAAAAATCGCAAAGATTTCAGCTAATATTACGTTGAATTTTAAAAACCACAGTGAAACCTCGATATAACGAATTCCAAGGGGATCCGAAAATATTTCGTTATAGTTATTGATTCGCTATAAATATAATCAGTAAATCCTTAATATAACGAAATTTGAAGAAAAATTTCTTTATTCAAATTCTATTTAACATGAGAATGCTAATAAAAGCTTATCCTCTCTCTTAGTGCATTTAGCGTCGTCGTCGTCGTCGTCATTGTCATCAAGTTAATATCAACATTAAGTTTTATCGACCTCGCCATCAATTCGATACAAAACTTGTATTCCATAACAACAATGTAGCGATGTCGATTGTTTATCGTTATATATAATTATAATTATAATTTAAACAGTTGATTTGTTTTGTTTTTAGTTTTTATTTAAAAAAATTTTCTTCATAAATTTCAACAACTAAAATTTTTGTTTTTCCTGTTTCTAATTCTGATTCGAATGATGAGGAAAAGAAAAAAAATGCTGTTACAAACAAGATTAATAAAGCACAAATCAAACATATTTCAATTACCTGATGAAATGTAAGTAATAAATTAAAAGTCTTCTTTCTATTTGCCAAAAGTAGATTTTTTATTTGTTTGAATGATTTGAAAGTTTTTTTTTCTCCTAAATAAATACACGCTTAAGTATGTGCTGAAGACTATAACACCACATTTAAAACGAATAAAACTGTTTCGACACCCATAAGTCAATTTATATCAATTCCGGCGTTAACGTTGCATACGGCATACCAAAAATACATTGACGCTGATCGGTAAAACTTGATATTGACAATGGGCATACCGATTTGCAACAATCGCCTCAAAACGTTATCGTTTCGTATTGATAAAAAACACATTCTTGTTATTCAGTTAATTTTATTAAGTTTTAATAAAATATTGTGTCAAGTCAACATTTCTTATGCATTACATTTGCAAAAACATTAAGAATTCCTTCTTTTAATAATGGAACTTTAACATTTTGCTTAAAATTTTATTTTTACTTCGTTGTACTCCTATAGAGGCTTTTGTACCAGTACAACGTTGTATGGAGGCTTCACAAATGTCCATGTAAATAGATTTAGACTTCGCTATTCTTATAACGCAACCTTACCATATAGCCTTTATACTAATTTCGTTATATTGAGGAATTTTAATGAGTACTTCACTATATAGGAGCTTTCTTGCTCAGAATTTGTTTGTTATACCTGTGTAGTGTATTTTTGTATGAAAAACTTTGCAATAAAGAGCCTTTCTCAAGGGACTCTAAAAAAATACGTTATATTGAGTTTTTCGTTATAACGAAGTTCGTTACATCGAAGTTTCACTGTACATTACTAAAAGTTACTAACACAATTAATAGATATCTCTTAAGAAAATACTCAAACTTAACTACATATTAATAATTTAAATACATATTAATTATCAGATCAACTTTAATCATAATTTGTTTACTCTAATTATTTAACAAAACTCAACCGAAATTCTCTTATAGGGATATTTGTAAATAGAAAATAAAAAACAAAAGAATTAAATTCCCCCTTTGTGAGCGATTCCTTTAAACGCCAAGTAATAAGTACACTTTTTTATGTCGCTATGTTTTATGCTCCCAAAATTAATAATGATAATAATACTTTTTAAGCTTTTATTAAATAAAAATTACATTTCTTATCTTTATGTAAATATTTCTAAAAATCCAATGAAAATTTGTCTCTACTTGTAAAATATCTTCAATTATATCCTGTTCTAATTAATTTCAAACAAAAAGCCTAAAGACAGATCTGCAAAAGAATTGTTATATAAACTTTAAATTGAATGATTATTGGCACTTGTTTAACATTAGGTGAAGAGCCAAGAGTCCAGAAAGATTATCAAATAAATGTCATTGATGAAGAGCCTGAAGAAAAAGAGGAAGAGGAGGAAGATAAACCCGAAATTGTTACAATAGAGGAAATTCCTGAAGAAGCTGCGGAGTCTCATCCGATAGATATTGTTGAGGAAACCGAAGATGTGCCGGAAATCAAAGAGGAAACTGCTGAAGATACCACCAAACCGAAGAAAACTAAGAAAAAGATAATTAAGAAAAGGAGTGATGACCACGACGTCATTATTCAAAAACTGTTAGAGGAAGAAGTTGAAAAGACTGAACTCGAGAAATATGAAAAAATTGATATAGACAAGCCTAAAAAAGCTAAACCGGACAAATCTAAGCTAGTGCCAATAAAAATTGAGCGTAAGGAGCAGAAACCCAAGCAGGTAGTTGTTGTAGATGCTGCCGAAGTGCCACAAATGGTTAAATTGAAAAAATTAAAACCAAAAGAGAAGCCTACCGAAGAACAAGCTGTACAATTACCAAAGTTCAACCTAAAAAGCCGAATAGTTGCTGTTGAGTATCCACCAGAACCTTTGAAGCTGATTATTACAGAAATTGGTGCTATTAAATCAGCAGGCGATTTAACCAGGAACATCGAAGAAGCTGAAGAATTGCTTAAGTTTAAGCCTTATAAACCGAAGAAAATCAAAAAGATTAAGGACAATTTAGAAAAGGTAGAGCTTGAAAAATACGAAAAATATGTAAGCGACGAAGAAGAACCTGAAGAAAAGACACCTTATGAAAAGCCGAAAAAGCCAACTAAGCCAGAAGAGAAACAAGAAGAAGTACAAATTAAACTTGGTAAAGGTAAAAAGAAACCGAAAGAAGAGGAGCAACCTGAATCTGTTGCACTAAAGAAAGTACCAAAAAAACCACAACCTACCGAAGATATAATTGAAGAAAAGACAGACAAAAAATACAAAGTTAGTGTGAAAGAAGAAGATACTAAGCCGGAAAAACCAGAATATGAAATGAAACCTTTAGAGCCTCTTGAGTTTGAGGATATTGAATATCCTAAGGATGAACTGGAGCCTGTAGAGTTCCCAGAAGAGCCCAAAAAAGATAAAAAGGAGCCGAAACAAAAACAGAAGCCAAAATCGAAATTAAAACCCGAGCAAGAACTGAAAGTTTCTCAAATTATTCCAGGGGAACCTAAGAAAGAGGAAGCTCAGCCTGAAGAGGAAGTCAAGTTCCGTATACCAGAAGGTAAGACAGAGGAAGAACCAAAGGCTGAACATAAGTTAAAGCCGGTTAAAAAGACAAAAGATGAGTCGCCAGCTGAAGATATTGTTAAATTAGTACAAGAAGAGAAGCCTAAAGAGAAATCACCCTCACCATTAGCACAAAAAGAAGAAAAGTTAGTTAAAAAACAGAAGTCTAAAAAAGAAAAAACTCTAGAGAAACCCGAAACCGAAGAACAACCTGCGGCGCAGTTTGAGGTTTCTGTTCATGAAGAGGTAATCGAAAAAGATACTTCAATCGAAGAAGTTATTGATAAAGTTAAAATGAAAAAGAAGGTTCCAAGGAAAGAAGAATCAATTGATGAAGTAAAAGTAACCGAAGAAATTCCTCAGGAGCCAGTAAAAGAAGAGATTCCTATTGAGTACAAAATTACTACTACCGTTATAGAACCAGAAGAAGTTCCAGAAGAACATAAAGTGCGCGTGGTTGACATTGACGCCAAGGAGGTAACAGTTGAAGAAGTTATTGAAGAAAAACTAGTGACGAGAAAGAAGAAGCCTAAACCAACTGTACCTGAGGAATATGAGTTTACAGTGCAAGAGCCGAAACAGCCACATCCAAGCGAGGTAGCAGACACTACTGGAGAAGTAACAATTGAATTACCTAAATCGGAAGAACCAGTTTCTCAAGAAGTAACAATCGAAGAAACGATTACTCAACCCATTACGGAGGAAACAGTTGAAGAAGTTGCTATCAAAAAGAAAAAGCCAAAGAAAAAACCAACCGGTGACGCTGCCATTGTTGAAGTAAAAGAAGAAAAACCCGTGGAAGATGTTTTGGAAGAAGCTCCTGTTCAAGAAACCTTTGAAGAAGTTGCTCCAGAAATCAAACAAAAGGATTACAAATTTTCAGTAACCGAAACGGAAGCTGTTACAGAAGCGGTTGAGGACGTTGAGCCAGAGAAAGAAATACCCAAACCTACACCTAAAGTAGAGAAACCAATTGAAGTTTTACCAAGCTATGAAATTAAAACGATAGATCTTGAAGTTGAGAAACCAGCAGTTGTCGAAGAAGAACATCCAGAAGAAGTGAAATTTGCTATTAAACCGAAAAAACTGAAAGAAGAACCTGACGAATTTGAAGCTTCCATTGCTTTAACGGAACCAAAACTAATCGAAGAAACACAAGTAGAGACTGTAGTTAAGACAAAGAAATCCAAGAAACCTAAGAAACCCGCAGAAGAGATGGCACAGCTGGAAGTTCAAGTTGTAGAAGCTGAAGGAAAAGAAATTGTTGAAGAAATCATTGAAGAAACACCTAAGCCAGAGAACATAGTTGCTGAGAAACCAAAGGAGGAACAGCCTGATAAATATGAAATTAAAATAATTGAAGAACAACTTATAATTGAAGAGGATATTCCAGAGGCTCAGTTTGCAATCAAACCAAAGCTTGTAAAAGAACAACCATCCGAAGAACCCGAGGCAGAATTTGTTATAAAGGAACCAAAGCCCGTTGAACAGGTGACGGAAGAAGCCAAAATAAAAACAAAGAAAATTAAAAAGAAGCCCAAAGAGGAAGCTGCCGACGAGTTAAAAATCAAGGTTATAGAAGAAATTCCTATTGTAAAACCAATAGAAATTGTAGAGGAATTAGAGGAAATTGAGGAGGAGCCAGCTAAAGAAGCTCCGAAAGAAACTCCTACAGAATATGAATTCAAACTTAAAGAACTTGAAATTCCGATGGAAGAAATAGCAGAACAAATAAAGGAAGAACGTAAGCCCACAGAGAAATTAGAGCCTGAAGAAAAACTTATTGAAGACGTTAAGGTTATTACTTCAAAACCTACAGAGGAAATTATTGAAGAAGAAATTAAGACAGTTAAAAAGAAATTCAAGAAGCCTAAGGAAGAAAAAGAAATTAAAACGGTGACTCTAGAGGAAGAAAATCTAGAGAAACCCCAACCTATTGTAGTTGAAGATAAACCTGACGATGAAAAGTCAGCAGAAGTAATACAGGAAGAAACTTATCCTGAACACAAAGTAAAAGTTGTTGATGAAGCTCCTAGCTACGTAACCGAAGAAGTAGAACAACAAGAAGTTAAAATTCAGCGCAAGAAAAAGCCAACTTCTCAAGTTACTGAGGAGCCCGAAGAAGAAGTAGTTTTTACTCCTAAAAAACCAGTTGAAGATGTCGAGGCCGCAAAGACCATCAAAAAGAAACCAAAACAGAAAGTTCCTGAAGAGGATCAGGCTGAGCTCAAAGTAACTATAACAGAAGAAATACCACAAGAAACTGAACTGGTACAAGAAATCGAAGAACTTGAGGAAATTATAGAAGAACCGAAGCCACAAGAAGCTCAAGAAGAAATCGAACAAGTTGTTTTCAAACCTAAGAAACCGAAAAAGAAGGAAGAAGTTATGGAGGAAGATGTTACATTGAAAAAACCAGCAGTTAAAGAGGAGGAAGAACAAGTAATTGATGTCACTTTGAAACCCAAAAAATTAATACAGCCGCAAGAACAAGATGTAGAAGTAGATTTAAAATTACCAAAAGAAAAACAAATTACACAAGAGACGTCCGAAGAAACAATTCAACTAAAGAAAAAGAAGAAACCGGTTAAGCCCACAGAAGAAGCGGCCGATGAGCTCGTGATTAAGAAAGAAGAAATTATTGAAAAGCCAGTGGAGATTGAAGTAGAAGAGATCATAGAGGAAGCCGTTGTTATGCGAAGAAAGCCTAAAAAGCCATTCGTGCCTCAAGTTGAAGAACATGAAGAAGAGGAATTTAGTCTATCATTTAAGCAACCGCGCAAAATCAATGAGGGTGTGGCTGAAGAAGCTACCGTTCTCAAAAAGAGACCCAAAAAACCCCTTACGTCCGATGAAGCTGCAGCTGAGCTCCACATTAAGCGAGAAGAGGAATATGATCAAGACGAAGAGGAAGAAGTTGAAGAGTTTGTTGTAGCTCAAAGGCCAAAGCCTAAGCCCAAACCACTAGAGGTAACTGACGAAGGTGAACAAGAATACACAGTAAAGAAACTGAAACGCCGAAGAAAGGGTGTGGAAATACCCGAATTCACAGATGTGGAGAACGTAACATTCCGTCCAAAACTAACTAAAACGAAAGAAGATGTTGATCAAGAATTTAGCATTGCATTAGATTCGTATGCCGAAGAGGAGGTTTCAATGTCCGGAAAGGTTAAGCTTAAGAAACCCATTACGAAAACTTATTCTGAGGCAGAAGATGAGCATCATATTAAGATCATGCAGGATTATGACGATGGTCAAGGTCCCATTATTGAGGAAATTCGTGATGATAGCAGTATAGAAGACACAATGTATGATGTTGAAGAGCCCGAAGAATATCAAGTTGAAGAACTACCTCCCGATGATGTAGATTTTACACTCAAGCCTAAGCACAAACCAAAGCCTCGATATTCCATTCACGACGAGGAAGAGGAACAATTCCTTATTGGTATTCGACGTCCAAAGAGTGATTCCGTTACATACGATGAAGATTCACTTACGTTTAAAAAGAAACGTAAGATCATTCAACAAGTTTTCAATGAAGGTCAGTAACAAAATAAAGTAGCAATAGCTCTACTATTTCTCTTGAATTAAAATCAAATATTTAACATAATTTTTAAGTTTTATATTACATGCTTAAATTTACAACTGCAAGACCAACACATTTCTATTACATCAACATTTCCTATTTATGCTTATATGATAACAGAGTATATATGCGAGGTAACAAATTTATGTAACCATATGTACTTAAGCGTCTTAAACAACTAAATAATAATTCATCCTAAATATCATAATAATACTTTATTTCCTATTTCCTTCAATGATTCAATTTCATCGAATAATAAATATATTTTTTTTAACAATAGACGGCGCTTCCTTGAATATAACGAGAGAAATGGACATCGAAGGTAAGTAAGAGTACATTTGGGCTGCTTTAACAGTATAATAAGTATTATTTTGTTGCATTTGCAGAAGCTGATGAAGAGAATGTTATGTATTCTATTTGTAATTATGTGGCAGACTCTGATGAAGCCATAAATCTTGTAGAAGGTGAAAAAGTACACGTTGTCGGTCGGCACAGTTCCGAATGGTGGTTTGTTAAAAAGACTATTACGGAAGAAGAAGGTTGGGTGCCAGCTCAATATCTCATGGAAGCTGCCGAATATAATCAGTATGTGCAAAAGAAATTGCACGAAAAGATTGACAAGCTTCCAGTTTTCGAGCGTAAGTATTCAACAAGTTTATTTGTTATCATTACGTACATATTATGCTCGTATAAATAAGTAATGTGTGAAATTAATAAACTCAGTTTAGATGTAGTGGTATTGCCTTGTGATTAACATTTTGTTTAATTGTTCGTTTGTTTCGTTTTTGTCCAATGTAAAGGTCCCGGACCTCACGAAAAGCCAATGGCACCCAGATTTATTGAAAAATTACAGCCTATTCATACGCCAGACGGTTATACAGTACAATTTGAGTGCAAAGTTGAAGGTGTTCCACGGCCACAAATAGCATGGTTCCGCGAAACAGCTATTATTAAGCCTTCTCAGGACTTCCAAATGTACTACGATGATGATAATGTTGCAACATTAATTATTCGTGAAGTTTTCCCTGAGGATGCCGGCAGATTTACTTGTGTTGCTAAAAATGCAGCAGGTTTTACATCCAGCACCACTGAAATGATTGTTGAAACACCTCTATCCGATCATGGTTCTGATGGCACGGCAATGTCTCGCAAGAGCATGTCTCGTGAATCATCATTGGCGGATATACTCGAGGGTATACCACCAACTTTTTCACGCAAACCTAAGGCTCAGTATGTAGATGAAGATTCCAATGTAATACTTGAGTGTCGACTTGTAGCCGTACCTGAACCTGATATTATTTGGACATTCAACGGTGAAGAAATTGATACTACAACTCTGAAGAATGTACGAGTTGTTACCGAATCTGACATGCACATGTACTGCAGCGTTGTACATATTAAAAAAGTTAAGAAGTTCCAAGAAGGTACTTACGAAGTAATTGCCACAAACCGTGAAGGCGAATCTAGACTGCCTATAGTTTTGAAGGTTCGCACAAATGAAAAGGAACCCCCTCAAGTACTTGAACCCTTGCGTAACATGATTATACGAGAAGGCGAGAGTGCTGTGCTCACCACACAAATTGTTGGAAATCCAGAACCCAAGATAACCTGGTACAAAGATGGAAAGCCCATCAAAAGTGGCACTAAGACTGAAAAAGATAACCATACTTTAACACTAATTTCGCCCAAGCGTGATAAAAAGGGAGAGTACACTGTCAAAGCCGAAAACCCCTTGGGTAGCGTTGAAACCTCTGCCAATCTTACTATTGAAGGTATATTACACCTCGAACTAACTGTATTTATTTATTTTTTGTATATTCCTTATGCATTAAGATATTTGTTTTAATGTTTTTTAACTCAATATTCAATACACCGTTTGAATGTGATTCTATTTTCAGAACCACCAAGTGGCAATGCGGAACCTCCTCTATTTGTAGAGCGTTTCGAAGAACAAAATGTTCCCCAAAAGGGAGTTATACGCCTGCCAGCAAAAGTAACTGGTAATCCAGTACCCGAAGTAGAGTGGCTCTTTAACAACAATCGTCTGCATCCCAATGAACGTATTCAACAAGTATATGATGGCGAAATTATTGAACTCATTATTAAGGACGCTAATCCCGATACTGATTCTGGTGATTACAAGTGCATCGCCAGCAATCCGTTTGGCAAAACATCACATGGAGCCCGCGTTATCGTAGAAGTTGACGAAGTGGTCTTTACAAAGAAACTCAAGTCAAAGATAACCATTGAAGAGGTACAATCATTAACATTAGAATGTGAGACTTCTCATGTTGTCTCCACTAAATGGTTCTTTAATGACAAAGAACTTAGCGGAATGGATCATCGTGTAGTTGTCGAAGAGGGCAAAATTCACAAATTGGTAATAAAAAATACCAACTTAAGAGACACTGGCAGCTATAATTGTAAGGTTAAAGATCAGGAAACGAAATCCACTGTTGAAGTATTGCCGCGAAAACCCGAATTCATTAAGCCTTTGGAAGATTATGAGGTTACTGAAAAGGATACAGCTATTTTGGATGTAGAAGTTTCCACTGACGTATCTGAGATGAAATGGTTCAAGGATGGCGAGAAGATTACACGAGATAATAAGAATGTAGAATTCATTAAGGATGGTAAAGTGCACAGATTGCTTATACGCAATTGTACCATTCATGATGAGGGTGAATACTCTTGTAAATTTGCCGATCAAGTGTGCAAGGCCGAGCTCACAGTTATAGAACTACCGCCGGAAATTGTCCAACCTCTAGAAGATCTTACAGTTACCGAGGGTGAGACAGCAACATTTACAGTTGAACTGGACAAGGGAGATGCCTTAATTAAGTGGTTTAAGAATGGCAAAGAAATAAACTTCGATGAACGTATTCAACTTTCCATCGATGGTAAACGTCAATTCATTACGATCAAAAAGACTAAGACTTCAGATGCAACTGAATATTCTCTTAAAGTTGGCGAGCAAACATCAACGGCTAAGCTAATAGTAGAGAAACCTTTAGTTGAGTTTATCATACCTTTACCGGATGTCACTTTAGCTACAAAGAATACAGATGCTGAATTTACTGTAAAATTGTCACAACCCGACGTCGAAGTAACTTGGTTTAAAAAGGGTAAGCCCATTAAACCGAATGAGAAATTTGAAGTGTTTGTGGAGGGCACAGTTAGACGTTTTGTCATCCATAATGTCGAAGACGATGATGCTGGAGAAATAACTTGTACTGCTGCCAATGTTACAACTGGCACAAACTTATGCGTTGAAGAAGTTAAGACTGCTCCCATTATTATTTCCGATAAGGACAAAGTATTTAAGGTTAAGGAAAACGACGATGTTACAATGACCATAAAATACACTGGTGTTCCACAGCCTGATGCTGAATGGCGAACATCCAAAAAGGTTATTGTTAAGTCGAACAGAGTAACTCCTGCCATTGATGAGGAGTCAGCTTCATTGACAATACGTAAGGTTGTGGAAGAGGACGAAGATGAATACACCATCAAATTGCGCAATCCGGTGGGTGAAGCTGAGGCCAGTTTGCATTTGATTATAATGCGTAAGCCATCAGCTCCAGGTGCTCCTCAACCTTTGGAAGTAATGCACGATTCTATTACATTGTTCTGGAAGGCACCGGAAGATGATGGTAAATCTGATATATTAGAATATATCTTGGAATACAAAGATGTTAAGACTGAAAAGTAAGTAGATTTTTTTTTTTTTTTTTGAGTTTTTGTGGTGATTTGTATGTAGGAAGAAAATATCGATGCAGGTCACTGCTGACTCTGGTCGTATTATGATCTGATCTTAATGTAACTATAATTTTTGAATTTTTCAGATGGACTGAAATTCGTAATATTAAGGATACGACATTTACTCTTAGCAAACTTGTTATTGATACTGAATATGTATTCCGTTCGATAGCCGTTAATGAAGTAGGTCCCTCGCCTCCATCACCATTGTCGCCACCCATACGCTTGGTGGCTGAGATAAAAAAAGAAAAGCCAACTGTACAAGAACCTTTACAAAACGTTACGACCGAACATAACAAGGAAATTACACTATCCTGTGTATTCGGTGGTGTACCAGAACCCAAAGTAGTATGGAAGAAAAATGGCAAGATTATACAAACCAAGACTATACGCTACGAGAATCGAGTGGCCAAATACATTATTGAGAAGACTACAGTAGAAGATGAAGCAGAGTATACTTGTTTAGCTGAAAATGAAGTTGGCAGCGTAGAGACATCATGTCGGGTGACATTACTACAGAAGCCTAGTATTGAAATTGACAAAAAGTATTTGACTCAAAAAATACGCTCTGGCTCTGATATGACCATTCCAGCTTTAATTAAGGCTTATCCGCAACCAAATATAACATGGTTTAAGGAAACTGTTGCACTGAAGACGTCAAATCAATATACAATTGAGATCAATGAGATCACCACCACAGAAACCAGTTCTACAATACAAATTAAAACAATAACCCGAGAAGATTCGGGACGTTATAAGATTGTGGCTGAAAATACTGCAGGTTCTAGTAGCGTCGAATGCATTATTAAAGTTATTGATAAGCCAAGCCGTCCTCAGTCCCTTGAAATTAAGGATATTAAAAAGGATTCAATTAAACTTGAATGGACACCACCAATTGATGACGGTGGCTTGGAGATCAATAAGTACATATTGGAGAAGTGTGAAGTACAAAATAATGTATGGATGAAAGTGGCTGATCTTGACAAGGACATACACTCGTATGCGATACAAAAACTCTCCATGAACTCGCAGTATATGTTCAGAGTTGTGGCCATGAATCCAATTGGTGAATCGGAACCCACTGAAAGTGAACCGGTAGCAATTACAAAGAAATTCGGTAAGACTAACACTAAAATCCAAATCGAATATGCTTGACAATTCAATATATTTCTCTGTTACAGACAAACCAACACCACCACGAGCACCGATTGATGTTTCCGGCATGAGTGACAGTTCCTTCACTTTATCATGGCAAGAACCTGAAAGTGATGGTGGCTCGAAAATTATTGAATATATTGTTGAAATTAAAGAATTCCATGAAACTGAATATAGACTACTGGGCAGTACAAATGGCAATGCACCCAATATATTGGTTACAAATGTTATTAAGAACAAAGCGTATACGTTTAGAATATATGCTAGAAATGATGTTGGCACCAGTGAAGTTCTTGAGACTGAAGACAAAATTATTGTCAGTCGCAGAATAAGTAAGTTTGTCATTTTTTTTTTTTTAATTATTCTTTTCATAATATAAAATAATATTAACGCTTAATTGCTTTGCTTTATTGAAATGTTAAACGTTGCAAACATGCAGTAAGAGCCCATGAAGGTTTGGGTATGTAAATTGCTTTTTTCTACCGCAAATGCTATTTTAGTCCTTTTAGCTTTTGAACAACAAATTATTGATATATTTTAATTTATTTTATTATTTTTAATAGCTCCTCCGTCACCTCCCCAAAATTTAAGATATCCGGATGTTACGGGTCGTAGTGTTACACTTGATTGGGAAATACCTGCTCACAATGGTGGTTCAGAAATTACAGGTATTATTTAGGGAATAACATTTATACTTTTATCGGTAAAATTTTGTGAAAATGGCGATTTCACCTGTGTATGATTATTTGGCACCGCTTTGAGTGTAAAGGATTGGAGAATCTCATTTAAGCCTATTTTTCTCTTTATCTCTTTTTTCTATCTCTCTCTATCTCTGTCTCTCTTTTAACGAGATTTTGATAGCATTCCTGGATTTTCATGAATTTCCGTTGCATTAAATCAGATGGACTTGGAAAACAGTTTGAATCACTAAGACGAAAACTTGCACATCCCAGAAAGTCTGAACAATAAAAAAAAACTGGTTTAGTGACAGAGTGACACAAAATTCCATAAACTTTACTTGCACTTAATCTTAAATGTAAGGAGAGAAATTCTGTTAACAGTCATAGATCATTCTTGATAAGTTCTACGATTCCACTGCTACATACGATATTGGTTCACAACAACGATCTAACCTGTCTCATACACGGAGAAGCAATCTAACCCGTCTATTGAGGCGGCAATTTCACTCCAATCTATCTCTTGCTCTGAGTCTCGCCCGCTTCCTTTCAAAAATCTGTAATAATCTATAACTAGGCTACTTGAAATATTTCTAAATGATAGAATCAGCAGACAAAGATGGTGTATTTTAATTTTTTTAAATTTTATTTTCTTATTTTATTTCTCTTCCCTAAAACAGGCTATTGCATTGAGAAACGCTCCTCAACATCTACAACATGGACTAAAGTCATAACTTTAGATGCTCATTGTCTGCAATATACCGTAGATAACTTAAAAGAAAAGTCTGAATATTGGTTTAGAGTATCAGCTGAAAATGAAGCTGGTCTTGGTGCACCAGCCGTAACCGAAAGTATTGCCTTAAAAACACATGCAAGTAAGTATTGTTTTATTTATTCGATTGAAAAAGTAAAGTATCCAAAGTATTGTCACGAGCTTAAATAAATTTATTTTACTAGCGGTTCCATCTCCACCCACTGCGCCTCTAGAGGCCAGAGTAATTGCCGCTAATGCTCACATATTCGAATGGGGAATACCCGAGTCAGATGGAGGTGCGCCTCTGCTCGGTTATCACATTGCTATACGTGACATGAAGAAGAGCATGTGGATTGAGGTTGGTCGAGTACCTGCCGGCGTGCAGAAATTCCAAATTAGAGACTTACAAGAAAATCATGAATACATGATACGTATCTTTGCGAAAAATGAAATTGGTCTTAGTGAACCGTTGGAGTCTGAGGAACCCTACAAGGCAATGACATTAGGTAAATTATGAAATAATATTTTACAGGTAAAGTAAAGAAAATGGTTCTCTTGTAGAATCAAACCAAAAGTAGTGGGGTTTTTATGTCGCCTGCTTGACAATCAAGATTTATTTTTAATCTAAACTAAATTTAATGAAGAAAGAAGTGGAGATGGGAGAATCTTCATGGAAAAATGGGGAAAAGAAAATTCATTAATTTCCTATCTCCTCGGCATTACACATTTTCCAATCCCAGTTTGAGTATATTTTTTTTTTTTTTTTTGTTTTTCTTTTGAACTATTCTTATATTTTTCAATCATTTTGAAGTTTCCGTACAATACGTCTTGCGAATCACCTCTAAAAAACTTTACAATTCATATCATAAAAAAATAGGTTATTTTCACAGTGACCCAATATAACTTCTGTGCAGCCATTTTCCTTGGACACATCACATGTTAAGGATACGAATGAAGTTAGTGCGAAATCATACTGCTTCCTTTCGAGATTCATAAGTTTCCCTTAGGAACTTTTTTTGTAGGATACTCTAGACCTGAAAAGTCTCATCATGCATTTCATTGAATGTACTCGTACATTGTTTGCTCTCCGATATGAAAATACTAGATGATTGTCCCGGCTTCGCCCGGAAGCTATTTTCTTATATGGGGGAACCATTCTCCCCACTCATCAACCCATTTTTCCAATTTTGATAGGCGGACGTAGCACCATCTGTCCTTCAACAACATAAATAATTTTGTTCTACTTGTAATACGAACGATGACGCTTCTCGTGAATGAGGCGGACGTAGCGCGATCTTTCTGTCAATATGATGCGACGCTTCTCGTAAATGTGGCGGACATAGCGCCATCTGTTATTCAACAACATAAATAATTTTGTTCTGTTTGAAATACGAATCGGGTTAATAGTTTAGTAAATACTGGAATTGCCCCTTCCCTCCCCTCCTCGTGCCTCTAACGGCTTAAAATATACTTGAAAACCTAAACTCATGATCTGGATCGCATTATTTTGTATTAGGTATTGCGAATGGTCATTTCTAGGCCCAAATTTTTTTTTTTTTTGGTTTTTGAGAATCCTCATAGATCAAACCGATCTAAAATTTGAGAAGGGTAAAAATTTTATTTTTTTTTTATTAATTTTAATATATGTAAGTCTCATTTGCTTGTTTTTTTTTTTTTTTTTTGTTTTCTTTAGGTCATGAGATTCTACCAGACGAGCCCCGTACTGAAATGAGTACGTGTAATACATCATCTTGGCTACGCGACCATCATATGGATGCTGACATACATTCATATGCTCGTGGTAAACTATTAAGACGCGATGAATACTTCTTCCGCATTTTTGCGAAAATGCCAAAGAAGAAGAAGAACTCGAAATAAGTCATAACCAAATACTAACTAATGACCAAATAATTAAAGAAATAATTGTAAAATATTTAAAACAGAAATATGCATACATACATACATATGACGAAACTACTAATTCATAAGTTCAGTGACATACATAAATAGTATAGAAATTTTTCTACTTTCAAAACTCATCTAAATTTTATTATAATATTAATAATATTTAAATTTAATTAGTTCTCTAAGATTTTCTTTTAGTTTTCTTATTTTGTTGTGAAAATTATGTAATATTTGAAATGTAAAAACGTTGTTTGTTCTAAAGCAAGTTTTTCGATAAATCCCCAAACAAAAAAAAAAAAAAATTAACAGCGAGCAAAGAATTAAATTTTTTAAACTTGTTTTATAACTTTTCAAACAACAATTTTGATTTCAACTTGTTTTTAACAAATATTGCATAATTTTTTTAATAAACATAACTTAGATTGTTTTATATTTTTTTTTGCTTTCAATTTTACTATTTTTAAACTAAATCATTTGGATACACTTTCATTTTTATTAATTGTAAGCTGTGATACATTTAAGAAAAATCACAAAAATAAGAAACGAATAACTACAGTTTAAAATTGTAAAAAAATATGTATTTTCTAAAAAAAATTGTTAACCATTCAAACTAAACGAATTAAATTAAAAAAGTAAATAAATTATTATTTGCATCTTAATGGTTTTTATAAAAGGTGCGATTTTATAAAATGCCACAGAGACGTAAATATTATTTATATATATTTTGTAATTTGAGTAAAAAGAAAATGCATATTTTTATGTAAGACATACTCACATGCATACATACACTAATGTATCTAAAATAAATGCAAATAAATAAAACTATAGAAAAATATGATTCCTTTTTTAATCCAAATTGATTAATATTTTTAGTTAGAATGAATTGGGAATTCGACAGTAGTTTAACTATCAAAGGAATGTATGGTGCCAACATCTCTGTTTAGGTTTCACAGACTCTACACCATTTCGTTTCAGAGTTCACCATAATCACAGTATCCGGTAACGCAAATCGTTGGTGGTCTGTGGTCATTTCATGTCTTTGGCTTAGACTTCACAATGCAATGTTATTTCCTTCAGAGCCCTCTTTAACATATATTCATGTCCTAAAAACCTTCGCTGTCCTACTCTACTATCTAGAGAGTTAGCGCTTTCGTTTTAAGCCAAAAGATACTTTAAACGTAAATTACCACATACTACGTAACGCTGTTTTCAGAGATTTTATACCCCCCCCCCCCCCCCCCCATCGTAACTCTTTTTACAAATTTTTCAGTGCAAAATTTCCAATCCGTAATAAATCTTTAACCCCCCCGGAGCGTTATATAATATGTGCACATCTCCTTAGATAAAAAAAAAAGAAAAATCAAAGAAACTTTGCATTATGAATAACTAAAAATTTTTATAAATTCAGAAGATTAACACAATGGGAAAAGGAGGTAAGACTGTAAACAACCGAAAAAAAAAACATTTAGATCTCAAAAAAGCGTATACTAAAAATACTGTACAAGTACACTAAAAATACTGTACACGTACACTAAAAATAATGTACGCGTACACTAAAATACTGTAAAATACGTTTGATATTTGACCTACATCATTCTTACTAAAGCGAAAGGTTCACCGAGTCCTAAACTATATATTTGTGAAGTTTTATTTCATTATGTTAAAAAATGGCAGAGTTATTAATGAAACAAAAAAATTGGCAAAAATTCATATTTTAAAAAACACAGAAAAATTCTCAAAATGTGTAGCCAATGGCGTCTCCGCCGTTGGCTTGTCGTAATTACAAAATCTAAGAAAAGAAACTGATGAAAAATTTATTTAAACAAGGCGTTAGAAATTAAATACTTTTAAAAATGGAATTTGAATACGACCAGTGGTGCTAGACGACAAGATTAACTTAACTGCCTGGCGTACGATGTCGAACGAATTTTTCTTTCGTTTAAACTACATTTAAAACAAAAACAATTTTGAAAAGGACTTATTTTTAAGAATTTTAAGATTTTGCATTGTTGATAACAGATTTTTTCAATATGATAAAAAATCATATATGCAACAAAAGGGACTTCCTATGGGATCTCCAGCATCTCCAATAATAGCTGATATTGTTATGGAAGAATTATTAGATTGTTGCTTAGGTAGTTTGTCGGTGAAACCAAAAATTATAACAAAATATGTTGATGATATTTTTTGTATAATTCCAAATTCTGAGATAGAGAATGTTTTAACATCATTTAATTTATTTCATAATGATATACAATTTACATTTGAGAAAGAAAAAGATAACAGAATTCCTTATTTAGACACATTGGTAATTAGAAATGGCAATAATTTGTTAGTGGATTGGTATAGAAAACCAACAGCTTTAGGTAGAATTATTAATTATTATTCAAAGCACCCAAAGAGAATAATTATTAATACAGCGAAGAATCTTATAGATAAAGTTTTGACTATTAGTGACGTACAATTCCACAGGAAGAATAAGGATATTATTAAGGAATTATTGGTTAGAAATGATTTTCCAATCGGTCTAACATGCAATTTAATACGACAGTATAGTAGACGTGGAAATACTCAAGCGGATGTAGTAACTCAACCGACAATATACAAATCTCTAACATACCTTCCTATAATTTCAGAACGGTTAGAAAAGTCAGATGTTTTTGATACTAACAGATATAAAATAGCACATAAATCATGTAACACGTTAGGTAAATTGTTTAGCAAAACAAAAGATGGATTACATAAATTAGAAAAATCTAATGTAGTTTATAATATACCTTGTAAAGGAAATTATAGTGAAATTTGTAATAAGGTCTATGTAGGTACTACAAAAAACAAACTTAAAACTAGATTAGCTGGACACAAAACAAATTTAAAATATAGAAACTATACATCATCACAAAAGACTGCATTATCTTTACACTGTCGTGATTCAGATCACTATCCAGATTTTGAAAAAATATCCATTTTAAATACAGAAAATATATATAAACGCAGATATATGTTAGAAATGCTGCAGATAATTAATATACCACCAGAAAAAAGAATTAACTTCAAAGCAGATACTGATAGTGTAGCTCAGAGTTATAGGCATTTAGTATATAAAGCTAAAGGGCAAAATAAATTATAAAGATTAATATTTAAATAGCATTATGTTTTCAAAATTTATAAACCCTTCTAATTTATTTAAAGTTTTTGCAAAACATATGAAAAGTAATATTATCAGGCTCAAGTTCAGTTTTATTGAATTAATGAAAATTCAAAATTACTAAGAGTTTTTGTATGTTGGAAAATATTATTATTTATATCCAATCAGTTTTTAGCAGAACGTATCAGTACTGATTTCAAGGCCGCTACACCTCTCATCAGCGTTCAATTGTCCATCTTTACAAATTTCGTAAAAGTGGATACTTATTGAGAAGAATATCAACTATTTAACCAAAACTTTTTCATTTCCTCATGTTTCAAACTAAAATATTTTTTTCAATTGACAACTTGGAAAAAATTATTTAATTCAAAAACCATTTGAAATATAAAAAACAATTTTTAATTTATTTCAAAAACCGGAAAAAATTCAATTTAAAGCGAATATTGTTTTGTTTAAAATATTGTTGTTATTTGGTTTTTTGTTACTTACAAATCTAATCCTGAAGAAGCTACACAAAGGAGTAGCGAAATATCGATAAATAAAATTTTATAACGTTTTTTATAAAAAAAAAATTGACCTCAAGCTCATCAATCAAATAAAAATAACTTCAAGAAATGGTCGAAAAATTAGCAATACAAATGAAATTTTTTTTTTTTAATGTAATTTGTACGAAAGAAAAGTTCGTTCGACATTGTGGGCCAGGCAGTAAGATTTTCTTTTTTCATATTTTTTTTTAGTTTCAAAAAGTTTAGAAGTCAATAACTTGAAAACTATGCGTTTCCGTGAAAGTTACCACATTAAATTTTCGTCTTATTTTTCGATTTTCTATCGCCCTATTTTTTTTTTCATTTGGAGCTGCGTCGCTAAACTAGATTTAAGCCCAAATTTCAAATACATATTCACTTTATTCGCGTTTTACGAATTTCCAAATTATTACAGCATTTTCTAATTGTAAAATTTCAAAAAATATTTATGCCTATCATTTTAAATATACATATTTCTATAGATATATAGATATATGTATTGTTTTATATATTATAGCTTTTGCAATATATTAAGTGAAATTAATTAAAAACAATAATAAACGGACTTGATAATAAATAATGAACTATAAAATTTATTTTAAATTATCGCATTCGGAATAATAATAAAAGCGATACAAACACCGCAGCTCATTTTCGTGTGAACCCTTTGTAAAAGGAGTGTTAAAAAACGATGAATGTGATAGAAATTTTATTCAATTCTTTTTGCTGGTGAACAACGGGAAGCAACACAAAATAAAACAATAAAGTTTTAAAGAAAAACAGAAATATACCGACGCCAGCCAATACGTCAAAATATATGCACATCCGATTTTTGTTTTAAATAGATATTTTGCTTCTACAAAGTTTTTTTTCTTTTAATCTCTTGCAAAGGACATACTCCTCACATTTATTTCTCGTAAAATACAGTAACTGATATATTGAATATAAAGTTTATTGTTAGAGAGAATTAAGTGAATTGTATTGGAAATTAACATTTAATTAATTGGCTGCTTCTGCAGCTGGAAAAAAGTGTATATTTATTTACAATAGCAAAAAAAAACACAAAAAAGTTGCGTCATCATTACATTTAACATTCGTTTCGCGTTTCGAATGTGGTGAAGAGTTTTTGATTTGCGCAACGAGGCCAACGAATACCAGTAAACGCTGATTTTCTTTGAAATCGGAAACCACCCTGAAGGAAACATGGGGTTCAGTGTACCCATGTCAACATTTTTGTCAACAATAATGGTGTCTTTTTGGTGACACTGTCAACAAATTTTTTTTTTCTTTTGTTTTTGATGAGTAGAGAAAATTTTTGACGGTTTTGATGAGCTCAAAATCGGTATAATTTTAATATTGCCATTTCCTGCAGATGGTGACAGCGTCTACAGTGAATCAGTACAGTTTTACTACGGACATTTCCCACAGTGTGGTGACATCGTCAATAGTACTCGCAAGTGAGTACAATCTTACTATGTACATTTGCTCCATATGGTCCCACAAGAACTACCTAGTCTACTGGTAGATTTCGTAGGACACGCCTGTGTTAAATGTCAATAGTAGATAGCATTACTTGGGTTATAATTTGTCAATAGAACTGTTGACATTGTCAATAGAAAATAAGTATACATATGTATATATGTATGTACATATGTAAGTACATACTTATATACAAAAATTACTGGCGACGTTCGTCAAACGGCAGCATACCGGAGCTTCCATGTCTTAATGCATCGCCCAACACAACTAATATAGATGTGCATATTTATATACCGATCAAACGGCAGCATACCGGAGCCTCCGTGACTTAATGCAACGCCCAACACAACTGATAAAGATGAAAATACATAAGTATCATATACCGATCAAACGACATCATACCGGAGCCTTCATGATTTAATGCATCGACCAACACAACTGACAAAGATGTAAGTACATAGCAACTCACGCCAGCCGCCCTGACTTTTTGCATCACACAACACAACTGTTTTTCCCCAAAAAAATATGCTAAATAATTTATAAAAGCCAAAGACGGTGGAAAAACTTGACCTCAATCCAGTGCCACCTCTAAATTCTCCATCTATGTATATCATTACATGTCAATAAAACACCAGCTTAAATTATATTGTACACTTTTCTAACTGAATGAAATTCTTACTTACATATGTATGTATGCATGTATATTTAGAACTCACCACGTTTCTTATTAGCTTATATTTGCAAATTCTACAATACACATTTATTTCAATTTTCTACACTAATAATTTGATTTTTTTTCACAAATCACTCAATTTATTTTATAAAAACTAGTAAAATTTGCACTTGCTTTAGTTTTCGTACACGGAAACAAAATGAAGTAAAAGCTTCTCATAAAGCGCGCAAAGCGAATTTAATTTATTAGTACGTTTTCCTACTACTTGTTTAGTAAATTAAAAATGGCAATTATGTTAAAAATAGGAGTATGTAGCAAAGCCCGTTACACAAATTTACCGTTAATTCAGATAATAGTTTTATACAATAAATTGGGGTTAAAACTTGATTTTTTCATTCTTACATAATTTGTATGCTTAAAACTTTCATACAGTTTTACAAATTAAAAAAAAAAACATACACAATTACACAAAAATTAAATCAACCCGAAATTGCTTTTATTAGTGTGGCAGTTCTGTACTAAATGTTTGTACCAGTACTAATACGAAAAAAATCATCCCTGATGCATTTCTGACTTTATGTCATTACATAAATTTTTAGTCTGCCTTTTCATTGCTCCTAAAAAAGTTTTCTTTGTGGTAAAAATGTGAAGAAAAATTTTGCAAAAAATGCCATAAATTAAGTACGAAATTTAACAGAAGTTGCAAAAACTCTTAGTTTATAATAGTAAAAATACGAAATATTGGAAATGGTATTTAAAAAAATAAATTATTGTGGAAAATTTACAAATAGAAAGAGTTGTCTGCAAAAGAAAAATGCTATAATGGAAAAGAATACAAAGTGATAAAACAGTGAAAAGGATAATAATAGAAGAGAACGCGCCATTTTGGATTTTTTCTTGCCGTAAATAAATTTGGTTATAATACATGCATTTTTAAGAATATTAATAAAATATGAACAGAATTTCATATTTATATATTAAAATTTGGTTTTCCAAAGTTGAAAATGTATCATTTTGATATTCACTTTGTAGTTGTGTGTTTAATTATTTCTTTAATATGCTGCTGCCATGTTAGTAATGTATTGACAGATGTGTTTTTTTTTCTTATTTAGTAAAAGTTTGCTTGAAAAACATCAAAATTGTAGTTCTTAAATGAATGAAATGATACACATACATACATACATATGTACATATAAAATAAAAGATTCTTAATAAGCAAAAAAAAAATAATAAAAGATCTGCACAAGAAACAAACGAAATTGAAATTCGCAATGACGTCATGAGCAAGCAACTACAAACTATTGGCAAAGTGCTTATAAATTTTCATATTTTCTTGTTAATAAATAAATATATACATAAGTACATACACACATGATCAAATGAAGCAGAAAGCCAAACAAAACAAATAGAGAAAATTTGATAAGAAGAAAAGTAACAACTTTTAAACATATTCACTTTATTCGCGTTTTACGAATTTCCAAATTATTACAGCATTTTCTAATTGTAAAATTTCAAAAAATATTTATGCCTATCATTTTAAATATACATATTTCTATAGATATATACATATATGTATTGTTTTATATATTATAGCTTTTGCAATATATTAAGTGAAATTAATTAAAAACAATAATAAACGGACTTGATAATAAATAATGAACTATAAAATTTATTTTAAATTATCGCATTCGGAATAATAATAAAAGCGATACAAACACCGCAGCTCATTTTCGTGTGAACCCTTTGTAAAAGGAGTGTTAAAAAACGATGAATGTGATAGAAATTTTATTGAATTCTTTTTTGGTGGTGAACAACGGGAAGCAACACAAAATAAAACAATAAAAAGTTTTAAAGAAAAACAGAAATATACCGACGTCAGCCAATACGTCAAAATATATACACATCCGATTTTTGTTTTAAATACATATTTTGCTTCTACAAAGTTTTTTTTCTTTTAATCTCTTGCAAAGAACATACTCCTCACATTTATTTCTCGTAAAATACTGTAACTGATATATTGAATATAAAGTTTATTGTTAGAGAAAATTAAGTGAATTGTGTAGGAAATTAACATTTAATTAATTTCCTGCTTCTGCAGCTGGAAAAAAGTATATATTTATTTACAAAAGCAAAAAAACAAAAAAGTTGCGTCATCATTACATTTAACATTCGTTTCGCGTTTCGAATGCGGTGAAGAGTCTTTGAAGTAAAGAGATTTTCTAACTACATAATCTTATACGTTCCTGACACATATACTACTACTATTTCTACACATTGTCGTTCCTTGTAAAACACTATCGCTTTCATAATGTCAGTGCAACAATTTTGTTTACGTTGGAATAACCATCAACCAAATTTCATATCAGTCTGCTCCTCTCTACTGCACAATGGAACTTTGGTGGATGTTACACTGGCTGCAGAGGGTAGACAATTACAGGCTCACAAAATTGTTTTATCGGCATGCAGTTCATATTTTCAGGTAATTTGTGTAACAACAAAACAATTAAATTTAATATCTATATCGAGTCCTAATTGTTAAAAAAACGTAACGTGCAAAGAACAAAGCATTTTTAGTTTATTTCCAATTCCTTGAGAATTTTTGATTAAAAATTTAACTGCTGCCTAAAAATGACGGTTTATTTTAAACCTCAAAATAAAGGGCTTTAATCCTATTTATTTATTTCTTGCATGTAGTAAGTAATACCTACTAAGCCACTCTGTTCATTAAAACTTATTATCGTACTAATACCTACTTACATAATAACTAATGGCGCTAAAAAAAACAAATAAAAATTTCCTTAAATTTAATAAAAATTATGACAACTATTTAAGTTTACTAAAAACAAATTTCTAATAAAAATATGTTTTGCTTCTTTATTTCTCTTCTACAGACACTTTTTACAACCAATCCATGTCAACATCCAATAGTTATATTAAAAGATGTTCAGTATGATGACCTTAAAACAATGGTTGACTTTATGTACTATGGAGAGGTGAATGTATCGCAAGAGCAACTGCCGCATATATTAAAGACGGCGGAAATGCTTAAGATAAAAGGTCTCGCGGAGATGCCTACTGATCCTGCTAACTTAACCAAATCTGACAATAAAGCATCAAATGATGCTACAGAATTGGTAGGAGGCGGCGGTAATAATGGGCAGTTAGGTGGTAGCGGTAGTAGTGGTAGCGGCGGTGGCGGAAACACAAGTAGTGGTGGATTGGGTAGCAGTAGCGGCGGTGGAAGTGTTAGTGATACAATATGGGGTAGTACCGAATCACAATTTCAACAGCAACAGCAGCAGCAACAACAACAGCAACAGCATCAACAACAACAGCAGCAACATCATCAACAATTACAACAACAGCAGCAACATCATCATCAACAACAGCAGCAACAACAACAACAATTACATTCGCAATTGCAGAATAGTCAAACACAGACCTCACAGCAACAACAACATCATCACCAACAACAATTACGACGAACACCATCGCCTTTAGGCGCTGGCGCCTCACCAGCAACCAGGCGAAAACGTTTAAGAAAATCTTCAAATAATGGTGAGTGTTTAACAACAATAAAAATTTCACATATCAATTCAATAAAAACTTGCAATATTTTTTTTCTAGGTTCTGGCGAACGAACAAATTCCGAAGATCATAATACTTCTCTAGATGCCGCCACAGCTGGTGGTCTAACATTATCCCAAATGAGTCAAATGTCATTCAGTGGTGCAGCTACAAATAGCGCTTTAAGTGGTTTAGCCGCACACTCCTTACATTCAGCTAAATTACTTAAGGAAGCATCTAATAATGAATTGGACACCAACCCTCAAGATTCTGATAGTTTAGATGAGACACATGGACATGTTCATATGCAAATTGTAATTAATTTTATAAATTCTAAAAAATAATTTAATTAAAATAACAAAAATTTGTTCTTCATTATAGAAACCTGAAGTTGATATGAGCGGTGTCCCACAATCCATGCCATTGGATATATCAGGTCCCACAACGCCATCTGAACATGATGCTCCCAATTCGCAATCAGCTCATTCAGGTAAAGCTTAATTCTTTTTTGGCATTTTCTTAACCATTTAAATTATTTATTCATTCATTCATTATTCTGTGAACGAAAAATTTTCTATTCAAGCGTCATATGAAAGAAATATAGTCCGTATGTTTAGACCTCTTGCCACCTAAAATTATCGCAATTATCGTTAGCATCCAAATGGATCCGCTGTTTTAACATAAAATCTTAAACGATAATCATATTGATAACAGAAGTGTTCGCTCTTGGTAGTAAATGAACGTTGTATACATACGTAACAGTAAAACCTGTAGAAGAAACGCGTGCTCAATATGTCTGTGCCATCACAAAACATTCTGACACAAAAACCGAACAGAAGTTACTGATTTCTTTACTTACGATGCAGACGAAACATAAACTCACACTTTTAAGTGATAAGCCATAGGAAATATAATAGAAGTAGAAATTTAAAATAAAACTTGAATACCGGTGATATTGAAACATTATTTAAATCAATCGCAGATCATTTAATTTAATATTTATTTATGTATTTAATTGTTAAAATTTGATATTTCGAAATTTTGAGTTTATTTCTGAGTAGCAACGTTTTTGTTCCAATGTTATTGACTATACTGAAATTCGAGAAAAAAAAATTGGCGGGAAAATATTCTAAGTACAGAGATAAAAAATTATAATGTTAATTAAATCCATAATTTACACTGCAAGGCTACTTTATCAAAGTTCGTTGTATATTTCATGTGTTTTGCCACTGTTCAGATGGCATTGTCAGTCTTTGATTTCTTGAATAAAATTAATTGTTTTTGGTGCCGGTGAATTTTGGGATTATGTACTGGTTTGTCATGTTAATAAACACACTTCGAAAAAATTAATCGGGGAAATATATTGCGAACAAATTCGAGTTTTCTTTAGTGAAGCAATGTGTATATTTTATTTCGTTTTTGTAAGCTTTTGATTAGTCTTTATATTTTATGAAAATACTCTCTAGATGTTATAGTCTTAAGAGAAAACACTAAATATTCAAGAATATAGTTTGTAAGTCATAACTCTGTAGCTACTAAATGTCTCGCCTGTTAAAAAAAAAAACATAAAACTAAAAGCTTTTTTTGTACATTTAACATTCTTCTTAATTTTAATTATACATCTTTTTATTTAAGCTTTTGTTTATTCATAAATTTTTAATGATTTTTATGTTTATGGAAAAATTTACTGCGCCCACACAACTGAAAAATATATGTACATATGTACGAGTAGATACATATTATTGTATAAATTTTCCATTAAATAATATTATTATTTGTTTTTGTGTATGTTACAAGAAAAATGTCTAAAACAAAAATTCAATGCAGAACGTGAAAAAACAATTGTTTCAACCACCAAATTAAAATAAAACAAAACAAGAAATAATAAACTTGGGAACAGGAGAGAGCTTTTTTAGCACAGAGTCTTAGAAACATATTTATAAAAAAAATATTAATTTCTTTGTTTAAAAAAATTAAATGTAAGCATTATTATCTTTAAAATTTTCTTTTAACAAAACAATTACTTTCCACAAACTGAAAAGGGAATATTTCAAATCTCTCTTTCTCAAAATCGGAATTAACTATCATACTTTTCCAATTTAATTAAATTTAACAAAGTAATTATCAATTAAACTTGTCTTTTTTAATTAGAATAAAAACAAACAATAATCAAATGAATAATTTCAAATGTAATGGCTCTCTTTGTTTATGTTGATGATGAAATAAATCTCACTCACCAACTCTCTTCTCTCTCTCTCTCTCCCCTTCCCAGGTTTACAATGGACGGTTGTTGAACCAAATTATTCACGATTTTCGCTGTCATCCTGTCCCACCAATTTAATTGGCAATAACAATCAAAACACAAATAACAACAATAACAACAGTTCAAGTAGTGATCAACAGCAACAACAGCAGCAGCACCGCCAGCAACAGGAAGCTGCTGCTAGTCAGCAGCAACAACAGCAGCAGCAGCAACACTTGCAACAACTACAGCAATATCAGCACCAACAAAACTCGGCATACTCGCCGCAAATTATAACGGTCAGTGGTTATACTAATGCATCAGCAGCTGCCGTAGCAGCGGCACAAAATTTATCACCACCCTCGCCCAGCGACGGCAATATGGTGCAATCAGTATATAGTCAAGGACCAACGCCTACGCAATCACCTGTAGGTAATGCCTCAGGCTCTGGCGGTGGCAATTCCACAAATAATGCCAATATCAAGCGTAAGCGTTCGGTTAATCCACAGGGTGATGAAAATTTTATACGGGCCCTGGAAGCAGTGCGTTCGGGAGGTATAGGTTTCTGTAAAGCAGCTCGACTATACGGTGTTAACAATCGTACATTATGGCTAGAGTACAAGAAACGTGGTTATCCTGTGTCCAGGCCGAGTATAAAATCACGTATAGTGAAACAAGAACCGAATCTTTCACCCTCCCCAACACCACCAGCTACCGGCACAGACGATACCAATGAGAATTATGATCATATGGCAGCAGCAGTGGCGGCTGCACAAACGGCTGCTCTTAATATGCAAATTCCACCGACTTCCGAAACACCAACACCGTCGCTAATATGTACACCTCATCATGCTGGCACATCAACAAATGCTACCACTCATCCCACAATGGGTGTTATGAGTTTCTTGGATACCCGCCACATGGACTTCCCAGCCAGCCTGCATTCAATGTCCCGCCAACGTTATATTGATTCCGGTACCGGCAGTGGGGCTGGTGCGAGCACCATCAATGTAAATCCGGCAGCGGCAATGAATTTACAGAGTATTAATTTCAACTCAATGTAGAACTCAATGTCTACATCTTCTGCACATTCTGCGACGGTAGTGGCTACAGAAACGGTACCAACAACAATTATACCCATGCATTTGGAACATCATCCCCATTCTCATCATCACAGTCATCAGCAAACACAGCAACATCATCAAGCGCATCAACATCCGCCACCACTAATACAGGCATCCACAACCCAACCTTCCCATTTAACAAGCACATCATCATCAACTGTTTCAAGCAATGCATCAGCTGCAATTGCGGCAGCAGCATTGCTCCAACAAACAAATCTACCGTGTGATACTCAATCGCCAACCGCCGCAACCCATAGTCTTGTTGCATCCCAACCTCAAGCTACCACAATATATGTACAAAACTATGCCACTGCAACACCGATAATAGTACATCCAACAGATAATACCACCACTACTTATATGGCCAAACTCACAGCTTTACCACCGTCGTAGATTTTCTTTGAAAATTGTTTCGATTTATATTATCACTAAAGCAATTTTACTTGAGAGAAATTTTTATAGAAACTTGAGTTTCTTCAAAAATTGTTTGTCTGTTTGTTTGTTAATAGGAGAATTATACTTTCAGCAGCTGATTCGTATATTTGATTGTATGTATGTATGTATATATATTTTGACAATAAGCTTCTTCAAATAAAACTAACTGCCTGGCCCACGATGTCGAAAGAATTTTTCTTTCGTACAAATTACATTTAAAACAAACCAATTTTATATACATATGGGCATTTCCAGAAAAAGGTCAACCGCGACAGAAATATTAAAAACCGGAAAAAAAATTTTCTTTATCAAATTTAATTAGAGAACTGTCTAAATTTTTATAATTTATTAACTTAAATAATAATTCTTTTATTTTTGTTATCATTGGAATATAATCCTGTTTTATTTATTTTTTATACTTATAAATAAAAAATTTTAAACCTTAAAAATGCCTTTGGAATCATTGTCCCGTTCGCGATGTCCCGTTCGCGATTCTAAAAAAAATATTTAAAAAAAATAATAAGGATTATTAAAAAAAACAAAATGCTAAATAAAAGCTTTATATCTCTGCTTTAGTTAAAAAATAATCTCCATTTAATAAACTGACAAAATTCGCAGAATTTTAAACAAAACCACACACCGAAAAAAATGACTTACATTTTTTGTCCCGTTCGCGATCGCAAGTTTATCCAAAATATTTGGAGAACGTTCATATTTTATAATTTTCTTTTTGTTCTCAAAAATTGTTCTACTAAAATGCTATTAAATATTTATAAAAAGTAAAAAAAAAATTAAGTTTTCATATTTTTTTTTTTCAAGTTGAGTGCGTACGAATGTCCCGTTCGCGATCCTGGAAATGCCCATATATTGTTTTTTATATTATTTGTACGAAAGAAAACTTCGTCCGACATCGAGGGCCAGGCAGTTACTAATTTAAAAACTTGGACATTGAAAAGATTTCTAGAGTTTTGCCGGGTCTTAACTCCTACAATCTTAAGAAAAAAAAATTTCTTTATAAGAAAATACTCACATAAATTTATCAAAAGTTAAAAAAAAAAAAAAAAAAAAACAATTAAAAAATATGTAATACAAAAAAAGCGTAATTTAGAGGCCAAGTCAACATTTTCACGTCACATATGTGAGGACAAAGAATTTTAAAATATGCATACATAATGATAAATATAGAACTGCTGTTAGTGAATTAATCCCATGGTTCCAATTATTTTCCTATTAAAGCAAACAGTTGAAATTTCTCTTTTGAATACAGGGACTTTTAAATTGATACGCAATACAATATTTTTTAATTACCAAAAAAAAAAGCATTTGTTGCACATGAATTAAAACAAAAATCTTATAACACCATTTCCTTCAAATTATATAATGATAAACGAAAACAATTCGTTTAGGGATACCATAACATTTTTATCCTGGAACCTGAAACTTTATTTTTGTCCAGCAACTTGAAATTGCGGAATTCATTTAATGTGAGAATTATTTAATCGAAAATCAAAGTAGATAATAATTAGGCATGTTCTGAAATCATGGTGATATCAAATCACGAACGATTTTAACATCACGGAAGTGATATTAAGGTGTTCTGAAAAGCACGAGATTTATTAGTTGTGATATCACAAGCAAAGAGCTGATGTTTTCTCTTTACAAACATTTTTTTTTTTTGTATTTTTATTTGCAAATTTATCACAAAAATGTGATAAATCTACGAATTGAAATTAAGGTTTTTGCAAATATATCGTAAAAATGCCTGGAGCAAGCTCGTTAGCAATAATTGAGATAAAAGCAAAATTTAAAAATGATCCCCAAAAAATACAGCGTTCATAAATTTGTAAATTTTGTAGGTTCTTCTAATTAAAATAATTAATTTTATTGCAAAAACAAATGAACAACAAATCATTTTAAGTGTGCGTGATAATTTTTTTGCATAGTTAAAAAAAAATATATTAAAAAAAAACTTATTGATTTTAAATCACGAAATTTCAAACACCTTTTCACTTTACGAAAAAGTGATTTTAAGATCATGCATTATCGCTCAAAATCCCTCAACGATTATAGCTTCAGTATTAACAACAGACACAAAAGTGAACCTACTAAACGAAAGCTCTGCCTTTAAACTAACGACAGATACTCCAGAGGTATTTATTGCCGCGCTGATGATGAACAGAACACTATGTCAATACCGCGTTTATTAGAAATCTGCCAACTGTGTATGTACTATTATCCCGAACGTAGAATTTGCTTTTGAAATTTTCTGGATTGGGGACTAAATTATTTTGAACAATTATGGGTTTTCGGTATTGGTATCTGTACTTTATACCAAGAAATAATATGATGCACCCTAAAAATCATAAATCAAAATTCATATAAAACCATTTACCGCAATATCGTTATGCTCCTTTAAAATTTTTTTTTTTTATTACGTTTCAGAAAATTCAACTAACTGCCTCTTTCACGATGTCGAAAGAAGTTTTTCATATACACAAAAATATTTGAAACAAAAACAAAATTTTAGACGTCGTGAAAAATTGCCAGTAAATTTATTCTAAGTTAAAAAAAAAAATTGCAAAATCAAAATTTTTCAATAAATTTTTTAATCTTTTATTAAACGACAATTTTTAAATATAAAGTGAAAAATAACTGATTTGCTTTCCACTAAGAACTTTATTTATTTAATTACTAAATAATTGAATAACTAATGAATTTTTGATGTACGCTAATTGTTTTATTTTCGTTTAAAATTTCAAAATGTACGTTCATTCGTTCAATATCTTTGAATATGCCGTTCAAAATTTATCCACAAATGCAAAAGTAAAATGAATTCTTTTTTAAAAGTCTAATTACGCTCAAAAGTTTAAGTTAAGCGGCTGCTTTTTTTCTGATTTGTATTTTTCTTCTTCTTCTTTGTTTTCTTCACACATACTTACATACATAGATATGTACTACATACACATTTCATAACATAAAAAGTAATTTTATTTTAAAAATATTAATTTATTTTTAAAGTGATACGGCCATTTAAACACTTGTAATATTATAATAAATTCAACTAAGGTTTAATACAGTTTTCAATCTCTTTTTTTACATTTGTAATAAAATATCATCAATCTTTCTATTTTTGTAATTTTGGTTTAAAATTTTAGTTTTAAACTATTTTCCGTTTATAAAAATTAAGAACTGTAATTTATAAGTGAAAGATTATAAATAAAACATATATTAAAAATTATAGACTTTATAGTTTTTGTTCAATTTTCATTTCATTTTTTTTTTTTTTTTTTTTTGCAACGCAATAGTAAACTAACCATACACATCGGCACAATGAGAGGCGAACAAAAAAGTAGCTCTAATTTTATTTATAATATTCGGGGAAACATAGTTTAGAGAGTTTAATATTTGTGATGGGATAAGAAACATAAGTATATTCCAGCTGTTAAATGCAAAAATTAATTCGATTCCGTTTCGGAAAAGAAAAATTTCAACATAAACAGATTTTATGAACTCAATCAATAGGTTTTGTAGATTTGAAAAGTACGTTTTTTTTTTAAAAAACATTTACATGAGAAAATTTCTGTGCAAATGTACTTAACAAAATTGGACTTTTGATAGCACTCATTTCAAAAATGTTTTCCTGTAAAAAGGCACTTCTTTGTTAAAAGATTGTGTTTTTCTTAAGAATATCATTAAAAAATTTATTTCAAACTCCTTATGGAATTTTTAAATGCGTTCATTCAAACGCACCGAAATTGATTTTTACTAAGAGTATTAGTTTTAAATAAAAATAGAAATATTGTTAACAAAACGGGTGTATTTAGCGATTCGAGGAAGATCACGAATTATTTGAGGATTTAAAAACATAAATTGCAGTAATATCTAAACTTCATTTTATAAACGCATCATTTTCCAAATTCAAACCTAAACCAGATCTCTATTAATTTTTTAAAGTTTTTTGAAGATTCCTGCCTTAAAAAGGCGTGTTGTATTTAATAGAATCGCCTTTAATAAAGTTAGGTTAGGTTAGAAACGCATCGCGTACATTAACAACAAGTGTAATCAGAGAGCATTAAACAAATTGTGAAAAAATTTTAAAACTGGTTATACTGTTATACTGAACTATCAAATGTATTCGTTATTATGGACATGCACTAAACTTCTTTCATTTGGAATCAAAAAATTAAAATCAAAGCATCAGTTACGGATTTACATAATTTCTTTTTGCAGAATAACTGCAACTAGTATAACCAACGGCCGACACCATCGACCGTATTCTAGATTTGAATAGTTTGTTTTATTTTTCACATAGAAATTATCATAGAACAAATTTCTCCGAAAACAGTGATACAACAAAACCACAATGTCTGAAACGCCATTCCACCCCACGTTACTAAAATCTGCACATACATACATTTTTCCAAATAAAAAAAAAAATCATACAAATAGTTTATATATTTATTATCATAATTTTTATAATTTTTTTTTAATTTGGACGAGCACTCAGGGGATGACCCCTACGTATGCAGTGCACTGTGCCGGAACTCATGGAGAGCGATAGGGTAGAGAAGATAGCTGTTGAATATTTAGAAGGCTTAACTCTTTTACAACTCTGCTTTGCGCGTTATGTTAATTTTTATAGCAGTGTTGAGGCGTCTCCGGTGTTAAGTAGACGCATGACGTTTGTTAAGCTGTATTAGCAGGCATTTTAATAATTGTTTTACTTCGCCGATGTTTCTGCTAACCGACGAAGGAGGGAGATGTTGTGTACATTAGCTTGGAACAGCATCAATTGCCGTCGGAACAGTTTTTTAGTGACCAGTGTGCTATGCCTTCATCACTTAAATAGTCCGACAACACTAAGGTAAATTAGAAAAATTGGGCCTTACTACGGTTCTCGAATCGACTTCGACTGTTGTACTAGATTAAAGAAACACACAACATTTTTCTTTAATCTATTACAGCAGTCGAATCGAGAACCGTAATAAACCCCATTAATGATGTTGATTGACTTGATCTGGCCAGGGTTTGAACCCAGGCCCCAAGTCATTGTTTGCTTAGTAGTCAACGCGCAGCGAAAATTATATTTCGTATCTATCATTTAAAAGTTATTAAAGTCTTATTGTAAATTCATATCATGTTAAGTTAGTAATCAATTCTCAGTAGAGGAGTGTTGGATTTCAAAAATGGAAGAACTAAAATTTAATATGTGAAAGTCTACCGAGACATGTGGCTGCGCAATATGCGAAAATATGGTCTCCCTAACAACACTGAATTACTAATTAAAAGCGCAAGCAGAGTAAGAAAAACGAAATTTTAAAGTATGTATGTATGTAGGTAATATAATTTAAAAATGTTCAGTAGTGGTCCTCAAATTCGGCATCTCAATGTCATAATAATGATAAATACCTAAAGTAGTCTGAAAGTTTTTTTCAATTTATTGTTACTGCAACAAAGGGTGGTACTTTTTCCAATTAAATTTGAAATATTAAGTGGCTCTAAACCTTAAAAGTAAGATCCGTATTCGGCGAATATTGTTTCAAATATTCGTATTTGTATTCGCGAATACTAAAAATTGATATTCGTAACATCACTAGCGTGTAGTAGAAAAAAATTTGAATCAAACAGAAAAATATTGTATCGGTTGAAAATTTTGGATACGAATAAAATGCTCTACTTTGGGGCCTTGTCTTTGTAGTAATAAATAGCATATTTCTAAAGCCTTTCAAAATCATGCAAAATTTTATTAAATTTAGACGTGCCACTTCAGAAACTGTAACTTAATTTAATAGATTTTATTAAGCTATTGCATAGCTTTTATCGCGGGCTTTGAGGCGACCGAATCAAGAAATCTTGAAAAGTTTGTTTCTTAAAAAGTCTTTTGCTTATGAAACGAAAAAACCTGGAATTTGTTTTTGAAACGAAAAAACCTGACACTAAGTTTTTTTCTTAAGTCTTATGTTTTTTGTATAGTCTATGGAAATTTTTTTAAATTTCCACTTTTCCCGGGAAATGTTCTGGGATTTTGAGGGGATTTTTGTCCAAGTTTTTGGGAATTCTCGTCCAGTGTTGCCACATTTTCCGGGAAAATTTTCCGAGATTTCTGGGTTTTTGAGGGGATTTTTATATATGTATATAAAAGAAAGTCGTGTTAGTTACACTATTTATAACTCAAGAACGGCTGAACTGATTTGGCTGAAAATTGTTGAGCAGGTAGCTTAGAACCAGGAGAAGGACATAGGATACTAAGTTAAGGCACTTTTTGCCTGGGGGGAGTAGGGTGCCCCTTCTTTGTATGGGGCACTTCCAGTATAGCTAGAAAGCTGAAATAGAAATTGCATAAGTTGATAAAAAAATGCTATACAATAGATTTACCGCGGCAGTCCCCGAGTGCCGCAAGTCTTTTTTTATTTACATCTCACTGTGCGTCAGTCATACAGCACTTTAAAAACAAAAATCATTTCCGAATTGAAAAGTTAATTACACTATTTTGTCATATTGTCAAAATAAAATAAGTTAAAATTTTTCAAATTTACATGCAAAATCATTTATTTCTTGGTTTAAATTAAATCAAAGTACATACACACATTCATATGTACATACATAAATACGTAGATTCCAAGCAATGCAACAAATTCAATAAAATCCGTGTTAAAGTTTAAACAAATCTGTGTTATAAATAAATAACAAAATATTAAACCCCCTCCCACTCGCCCCCTAAAAAGAAAAAGTAATTGATAAAAAATAAAATAAATAAAAAAATTAAACTCTTAAAAAAACACCTTTTATACATGTTTTATTATTGTAATTATAACGATTTTACAATTTTTACGAATATTAAAATTTTTTTTATATATTAACAAACAATTAAGTATATACATAACATACATACATACATATATACATAAATACATACTCGTACATATGTATATGTATGGCTAACTAATAAGCTAAGCGATATTTTATGATAAATCAAATCATATCATATCGTGGTATAACTATTATACATAAAGTTTTCTAATAATGTGTAGTATACAAATGCATACTTACCTACATACATATTATATGTAGATAAATAATAAAAAAATAAAAGTTTAATGAAAAATTCAGTACATACATACATAATAAATGTTAATTAACAACCGTAGCTTGTGATGTTATAATTTTGATTGGAAAACAAATTGAGAATAAAACTAAAAAAAAACACTAATCCAACAAATTCTAAGTAGATGTTTTAAACTCTCAGAAATGATATACATACATTAACACACATATAAAAATAATATTCAAAGCAATTAACTAATAAAGTAAAAAAAATATAGTACATACGAAAAGCAAATTGTTATAAATTATATGCAACTAAAATTATAAACATCATTAATGCTGCATATCGTTACTTTAAGGTATAGAAAGGTTAGAAGTAAGTTTTTGAAAAAAAAAAAAAAATTAGGGACTTTTGCTTATTTTTCTAGCTTAGAAATCAAAATTTTGAGTTAAGGCCTTTCTATATTTTATGGTAACGTTATGTATGTATATATGAATAAGACATTTATTTCAATACTAATCGACATGTTTCCTGATGAAAAATAACTAAACACATATACATACATACATATAAATATACATGCATGCATACATACATACGTATGAATGTATACATAAATTTATATAAAATGAAAAATACCAATTTTTAGTAGTCTTTAATTTTCAATGTGGTATAATTAATAAAAAAAATATAACTATTAAAGAAAAAACAAATCTATATTCTAATGGGTCGATTATGGATGGCAACCGAATCACAGTTGCGTTGCCAGTTGCTGAGAATTGTATTACGGATGGCAACTGAGAGCTGCGAGTTTCAATTGCTATTTAGTGTTTTTCTGGCAACCACAAATCTGCAGTTGGCGGCTGGCAACGCAACTCAAGTTCGGTTGTTATCCATAATCGAGCCATAATACTCGTATTATTAAGAGGGATAATATGTTTGTAAGTTTTGTATATTCGAGATAATCGGCTCACATGATTTGAAAAATGCTTGATCAGTACATAAGTAATTAAAAGCGGCAATTTTCTTTTTTGTTGCACTTCCGATACAAAGTTAATATCTTTCTTATTAATTCGATTCTGATAGAAAACTTCACGAATTTGTACAAATTGAATTATAAAGTATGGTTTTTCTTTAAATTTGTTTATGTGTGTTCGGAAATTTCTTTTTCGAGCCATAAATATTTTATTTTAGTTTTGTTTTTAAGCTATTGCATAGCTTCTATCGCGGGCTTTGAGGCGACCGAATCAAGAAATTTTGAAAAGTTTGTTTCTTAAGTCTTTTGTTTATGAAACGAAAAAACCTGACACTAAGTTTGTTCCTTAAGTCTTTTGTTTTTTGAAGTGAAAACTTCTTTTTTGTATAGTCTATTTATGATGACTATATAGTGTTGTCGCTTTGGAAATTTTTTTAAATTTCCAGTGGTGCCACTTTTCCCGCAATTTCTGGGTTTTTGAAGGGATTTTTATATATGTATATACAAGAAAGTCGTGTTAGTTTCACTATTTATAACTTAAGAACGGCTGAACTGATTTGGCTGAAAATTGTTGGGCAGGTAGCTTAGAACCATTAGAAGGACATAGGATACTAAGGTAAGGCACTTTTTACCTGGGGGGACTAGGGTGCCCCTTCTTTGTATGGGGCACTTCCAGTATAACTAGAAAGCTGAAATTGAAATTGCATAAGTTGATAAAAAATGCTATGCAATAGATTTACCGCGGCAGTCCCCGAGTGCCACATGGCTTTTTTATTTTTGTCCATTTTTTTAAATTTAATTGCAAATTTTCGCCCGAGCAAATATACATCAAAGCGACTTGATAAAAACGTAGTGAAAATTTCACGCAAATAACCTTTCAAATCGCAGACACAAATTTTTAATTTTGTTGGGTTGCAACTAAATAAAATTTTCTGTCTCCTGAGACCGATTTTGGACAAAATTTCACAAATTTCCATAACTTTTTAACTACTCGTACTTTCGTCAAAATTAAATTCGAACTCTTCATCAGTTCTCTAAAAAAAATATTTTAATTGATATCAAACTTATCGGAAATTGTTTTTATTCTTATTCCAATAGAAGATACCAAACCCTCCATAAGCTTTGGAATAAATGTGATGCAATCAGCCCAGCAACAGCAACAGCATCAGCATCTGGAACATCAAAGCCAACAACAACAACCAGCTCATATGGGAACTAAACGCAATCGTGTACTTACAAGGCAGCCGCGTGTGAAAAGAGACAGCGATAGTCTCTCGAATAATCAAATATCACCGGAACCAACAACTGGTAGTATAGATTTTGATCCGTTTAGTACATCTCAGTCGCTTTATTCATCGGCCGTCCATGGTTTGCACCATTTGACCGCACAACATCATCACCAGCATCATGGTCATCATCATTTATTAACCGTACCACCGCGCATAGAGCGACATTCATCGGAACCGGCACCAAATCTATCATCCCATCTTCTCAGTGTACCTCAAACGACACCATTTTTGGTGAAACAACACTCGGATCCGCTATTGCCGAGTCAACATTCAGCTCATCTAACCATCAGCAGTGGCGGTGGTAATAGCAATCTTACGAATCCTTATGCACCTTTGCATCGACAATATTCACATCCATTAACAGGCTCAAGTACAGGCGCATATTTGGCAACGAGTGCTCCACTACAACATTCGCAGCACATATCACTACCGGAATCAATATACGAAACGGCTTCACCGCCTCCTGCAGGTTCTTCTCAATACATAGTTCCCCTAACGAATAACCAACAGTCCCAGGCATCCTCCAGCAGTAACAATACACCAACTACATCTTCGGCAAATTCTACAAAATCTTTGAGTTTGCCGCAATTTACGACAACATATATGGGAAACGAGAAATCTAATACGGCTACAGCTGCTTGTTCACCGCCCATACCAAGAGTTCCTACTTTACAACTTTCTGAACGCAGTGCATCTGAAGATATTACATCCACAATAGCTCAGACACAAAGTCTCTCCCGGAAGACATCGTCATCATCGGCTGTAACTGCCAATAAATTTCGCAACTCAAAATCAGTATCGGCAGTTATGTTGACAGAACGCAGCTCTACGGCATCGACTACCGGTGGTAGTGGCGGTGTCTCTCATACTGGCTCATTTGATATCTTGCCAACATTGCGCGTAAGAAACGAGGAGTTTCAAAGCACAGTCTTATCTCCACAGGTAAATTGGTTGTGTTATTAACAATTAATTTTTTTAAGCTATTTCATAGCGTTTATCGCGCGCTTTGAGGCGACCGAATCAAGCAAGAAATTTTAAAACTTTCATTTCTTAAGTCTTGTTTTTGAAACGAAAAAACCTGTCTTTTGTTTTTGAAACGAAAAAACCTGACACTAAGTTTGTTTCTTTAGTCTTTTGTTTTTTTAAGTATTTAAATCGCCCAATGTATGTTAACCCCTAAAGTATGCAAATATTTTGATTTCATTAACATACAGTATTGCCAGAATAGCAACGGAGTTATTAAACAAAACGTAATAATATAATTGCATAAGTTGATAAAAAAAAATGCTATGCAATAGCGTTACCGCGGCAGTCCCCGAGTGCCACATCTCTTTTTTTATATTTTTAAAGTCATCAAAATTCTATCAACATTTTCAAAAGATTCAGAATCTTTCAATGGTAAACAAATAGTGTGAAAATAGCAAACCAAATCAAATGTGAAGATTTGCTGGAAATATTCATCCCAATTCTAAATAAAATTTTAGTTTTTACGAAAAAAAAAATTTAGTTTTTACCAAACACCGATGTTTCCCAAATCAGAAAAACGATTTTGATTTACGGCATTCAAAGCAGTTGTTTGGAATTATTATTCATACTTATCGGAAATAAAAGTTCACGTACAATGTGTTCCCTTTCCGCCCCCTAAAATTGTAATCGATGTTGTAACTTGATGTTGCTGTGTCAGTGTACTATTTTCTAATTTTGTTCGCTATTATTTGGTCATGGGATAGATATAAAGGGTGTTTTTTACAGAGGTATAAAACTTTGAAATGGAATAAAACAAAAATGAATATTTTTAAATTGACATGAAATTTAATTTATTCGAAAGATAATCTTCTGGCATTATAATTTAAATATTACTTCTGGCATATGACCGCCGCGGCTGGCTCGGATGTAGTCTAATCTGGAGGATCAATTTTCGATGACTTTTTTAAACATTTGTGGCCGTATATCGGCAATAACGCGGCAAGTGTTGTCAGACTAGCGATTTCACATATCCCTACAGGAAATAGTCTAGTGGCGTTAAATCGCACGATCTTGGAAGGCAATTCACGGGTCCGAAACGTAAAACTATGCGGTTACCAAACGTTTCCTTCAATAAATGAATTGTGGCACGAGCTGTGCAACGTGTTGCGCCGTCTTGTTGAAACCACGGCTCCTGTACATCATGGTTGTTCAATTGATGAACGAAAGGGTCAGTATTTACGGCTCTATAGCGTTCACCTTTGACTGTAACGTTGTGACCTGCATTGTTTTTGAAGAAGTGAGGACCAATGATTCCACCAGCCCGTAAAGCACACCAAACTGATGGATGTAACGGTGTCTCAACATATACTTGAGTATTATTATCACTCCAATTACGGCAATTTTGTTGCATCCTCCTTCGAATGGACGTAGTGCACGATACGTATTTTGAATGGAACCATGATTTTCAAAATAAATTTGCACAATTTAGAAGCTTTGTTCAGGCGTCAGTCTATTCATGTTGAAAAGCCACACCAAACTTAAAATAAATCACTTGACAAAATGGCCGCCATATAAATAGTGTTGACAACGTAAAGTTTTATACCTCTATAAAAAACACCCTTCATATCACCCGAAGAAAATGTTCGCCTCTTATTCCCGATAAGAGTGATTGTTTGTAAATTTGTATTGAACGAATAAATCGATTCTTTTTTGCAGCCTTGAGTTTAAGCGTTGTTTAGATTTTGGATTAGATCGGTCCATTTTTACGACAATTTTTTATTTTTTTTTTTTTTTAATTCTTCAACTTTTATCGAATCGACTGATTTTTAGAATGACGCAAAAGTTGTTCTGATTTTTAAGTTAAGTCTTCTTAAAAATAGTCAGAATAGATCCCTTTGAACTCAAAATGTCGACATTTGATAAAAAAACGGCCTTCGAAAATTGCTGAAAAATCAATAACTTCTTATTTTTTATAGCGAGAAGTGAAAAAAAAAATAAGAAATTATTAAATAGAAATTTAATTTTAATTTTTTTATATTTTATATATTTTAGACCAATCGCGAGATCTTCTCTTTAGAAAATCCACGTTCTAGTCATTGTCCAGTCATACGACCTGGACCGGCGTTGGGTTGCAATTTCTGTTGGAATACTATTGATGGGCATGGTAGAATTTTGCGACGCAAAACGAAATACCACTGTCCGGAATGTCAAACGAATTTATGTATAGTGCCATGTTTCCAAGAGTATCACGAACGTTTAAATAATGAACAAGAAGCGACTATACCATCCGTCGCAACCACAAATGCTTCGGCAAGAACCCCTACCAATTTATCGACAAGCTCTTCAACTAATCCAACCACCCACAATAATAATAGTAATAATAACCAGCAGCAGGATAGCCGAGCAAATGCGCAAACAGTTGGTACATCGTCTTCGAGCAGTAGACAATATACAAAAACGGAAACTTAAGGAAACGAAAAATTATTATTTTATGTAAAAAAATTGTTGCAACATACTCCTGCCTTATGCAACATGTATGTACGAGTATGTAGTGAATTATCTTTGTTATTTGAAATGGAAATAATACATAATATAAAATTTAATTTACATTAAGTTGTTCTAACATTTATGTATGTAATTTATATATTTATTTCTCAAAATTGTAATTCAAATTGTTTCGAGTATTTATGTTGTTGTAAGTAAATCGAGTCATTTCCAAAGAAAAGCCGCTTTTTCTTACGTATGATACCAAGCAATTAAGCTTGATATTTTAAAAGAAAACTTGAGATTTTTACTTAATTTCATATTTATAAAAAAGTAGCTTTACATTTAATAAAATATAAGGAAAAATCGAACAAAGTAAATGACTTTCAAAGACAAGTTCTTTGCTTACGGTACATAACAAAAAGATCACATTTCTGAAAGATCACAATGGCCATATCGAGCGATTGCACCAAAAAAAAAGTCATAACAAAATTGTTTTTAGTTAATAATCAGCTCTTTTCTGTAAACTGAAAGCGAGAAAACTTTTCGTTTTCTAAAAATAAATGCCGACACCATTGCTGTTTGTTTAAACACTAAAATATACAAAACTACAAAAAAGTCGAAAAAAGCGATCGATTGCAAATCGAATTGATCTACAGAAGAGAGCGGAATGTAAAAAATTGTATCCATATTTTTTATACATAAACTAAAGTTTTTTTTTTTTAGTTGTGACTTTATTGAAACAACGGCTCGAAATGTATATAAATAACTTATTCACTATTTTATATTAAAGGATGCAGATCAAAACAACCATTTGAGATCCGCTCTTGTAAATATATCGAAAATTTATTACAAATATTTTGTCAAAGAAGTCTTTTTAAATAATAATATCAATACTTATAAATTAAACCATTATAAACATATTCGTGTCTGTCATGAGTTCCGAACGTTTTCAATTAGAATGAAAATTTCCGAATCACAATATAAAATATTTGTTATCCGGCATACTTCCGAATATTTTTGCTCGATTGGTGGCTATGTGGGAATTTTTTTTAAATCTCCTGTTATTGTCAAACATATATTGGTTTTTATTTCCGAATTAGGATATCAAACTTAAGTTCAAAAAAGATTTTTTTCAAATTAAATTAGTTTTATTGTGTAATAAATGAGACTCTATTTGCTTTCACACCGCTTAGTGCAGCCGAAAGTAAAACGAAAAAATTGTTCGGAAGTGAATGCCAGGACACCAAAATATTCGGAAAAGATTCACTTTCACTCCGATGTGAAACTCATGACAGGCACGATTTCCATACTTTAAAAAATAGCGATCGAACGTTATGATCAATTACTAATTTCAAAAGTACGATCTTTGTTTTTTATGGTTTAAATAAAAAAAACCCAGGAGGTATTTTTTTTTTTTTTTTGTATTTTTGTAGCTAAAGGTTTTCTAAAAGAAGGTGCATTGAAAAAGCACCGAAAATGTTGTCTTTTGAAAACCATTTTGCCAAAAATTCACTGTTGTTGTTATAAAAAAAAGTACATATATATATAAAAATTTGTTGCGATGTATTATTGTTTTGCTTCATGAAATATTTCATTAAAATTGTTTCACTGGAAACATTTTCTATTTGAAGAAAAATTACCCCAAATTCAAAAATAAAAAATAGATACGATGTCCGTGTTGTGGTGTGGTTTACAATAGAAAACTATGGAGCCATTTTAAATGTTTGCTTTAGGCTCATTTTTTACTGAAGCCCTATTCTTTTATTGAAGGCATAAAAATAAACTATAAAACAAAAATATATACACACTTAACAAAAAAAAAAAAAATAACAAAATATATCAATATTTTAGAAAAACTAAATCAAATAATTGTTAAACATACATTTTTGAAAAAAAATAACCCCCAAAACTATTTTTTACGTATAATATATGATGTGTTTTGTATTTTTAAGAAGAAATGAAAAACATGAGTGTAACGTAATAATTGTTTTCTTTGTGAAAAAAAAAATAGAAAACTTAATTTTGTTTTTAACTAAAAAAAGGCAGGTGCTGCAAAAAATAGTTTATACAATTATGCATAAAAATGTTTTTTTTTTTTTTAATGTTTGGATTTGAACTGCAGTTTAAACAAACTTTTAGTTTTAACACAGGACAAGCTTTAGTCATCGATAAACTGATACAACTAGAAAAAAACCATATCAAAAAAAGTATAGCAAAAAATTTTAAAGCGAAAACTATAACGAAAGTGTGTGGACAAACATATGACTGACTAATCCTTTTTAATCAGGCTTGGGTACATACTTTCCAAATTCAAACTATTTGTTATATACACACATTTATACACACATATGTACGTCAGTTAAAATCGAAATTATTTTAAACCTAAAATGCCCATGACAATTATTTCTATTTTTTAAGAATTGTATAAAAACTATGACGATATACATGTACATACATACATATGCATAAACAATATAATTTTATAGCAAAATTTTAAAAATGTATCTAAACTATTTTTTTGCGACACTGTGCTACACAAAAATCTATGTATATAAATTAAACTTACGAAAAATACAAAAGGTGCTGTAAACCACCATTAAATCATTATTGAAATTGAAAAAAAAATTATTTTAATAGAGAATTTTCAACATGTCCTTAAGCATAATAATATTATAAATTAAAAACAATAAAATTGTTTAATAAAAAGAAAACGAAAAAAAGAAATACAACAAGTTTGATGGTTTTTGTGAGAATCAGCAAGAAGAGAGCAGGTGCCAAATTACGGCATTCGAAATCAATCGAAATTTACATTTAAATTGTATAGAAATTCCGATCGATATCGAGTGCCGTAATTTGGCCTCAGGCCATTAGTTAGTTAGTGAAATAACTGTTGATGTCCAATCAAAAGTAGTAAATTTTGGTTGTTATAAAGAAGTTAAAGGGGATCGAAAAATACTTCGTTGAAGCTATTGTTTCGTTTAGTGATGTTACGAATACTCGTATTCGTATTCGAATATTCGACTATTCGCCTGTTTTAAGATATTCGTATTCGTATTCGCCAAATTCAAGCGAATATTTTTCGAATAATTTTCCCATACATTTTCCAAAAAAAAAATCAAACAAAAGTTTAAAAAAAGTACATAAAATGTAAAAAAATATATTAATTTTTATTAAAAAAACCAATTGTATTTCACGCAAAGTAATAACCTTCTTAAAAACCAAACAAAAATATATATAAATTATAATTTAAGTTGTCTCAAATGTATTAATAAAATTAAAAATGCTTTCGCAGCAGTGAATTGAACAAAGTACTCGTACATCATCTATCGGCAATAAATTGGAATATACTCGTATAACTTAAATGCATGATATTTAAAGAAACTCGGTGAGATGTTTTGATTCTGTTTATATGTAAATGTATAAGGGTGGGAAGCTACAGGAATGAAACTAAAACTTTATATATGAAATTCCACTGACACAGGTGGATGCCCCTTCTGCAAAAATATGTTCGCTAAACAGCACTGAATTATTAATTAAAAACCCAAACAGAGTAAGAAAAACGAAATCTGAAAGTATGTAAGTAAAATAATTAAAAAATGTTCTGTAGAGGTTTTCAAATTCGGCATCTTAATGCAATAATAATGTTAAATCACTAAATTTTTTTTTCTTTTATAGTTACTAACGCAAAGGCTGGGATTTTTTCCAATTAAATTTGAAATATAAACCTCAAAAGAAATATTCGTATTCGGCGAATACTGTTTTAAATATTCGTATTCGTATTCGCGAATACTAAAAATTGATATTCGTAACATCACTAGTTTCGTTGTACATACTATGCATGTAACAGTAAAACGAAAAAAAATTCTTTATATCCTTAGCTTTTTTATCAAAATTATATAATATTGGAATATAATATGAAATAGCATTCACCATTCAATTTGCTTAAAATTTAATTTGATTTATTCTGACTTCGTTGTAATAAGATAGGTTTAGGCACTTGTATACACATTTACACCGCAATTCATAAAAATTTTGGGTGGCACGAAATAAGCCCCAATGAAATAAGCCCCAAATCGAAAAATGAAATAAGCCCCAAAAAAAATTCAAATTTTTTGTTTGGGGTTTATTTCATTTTTTTTGGGGCTTATTTCATTTTTTAAAAATTTGGGGCTTATTTCATAAAATTTTTTGGGGCTTATTTCATTTTATTTGGGGCTTATTTCATATCCGTAAAATAGATCTAAAATCCTTGCGCCCTGCCGTAGGCCGGTTATGCAGAGAATACTTTGATCGCGAAGCCGGTGTTCGATATACCATAGAGGATAAATTCCTTGCGCCCGGCCGTAGGCCGGTTATGCAGAAGATACTTTGAACGCGAAGCCTGTGTTCGATATACCATAGAGGATAAATTCCTTGCGCCCGGCCGTAGGCCGGTTATGCAGAAAATACTTTGAACGCGAAGCCGGTGTTCGATATACCATAGAGGATAAATTCCTTGCGCCCGGCCGTAGGCCGGTTATGCAGAAAATACTTTCAACGCGAAGCCGGTGTTCGATATACCATAGAGGATAAATTCCTTGCGCCCGGCCGTAGGCCGGTTATGCAGAAGATACTTTGAACGCGAAGCCGGTGTTCGATATAATTTTGAGGATAAAATTCTTGCATTTTATGATTTCTTCTTAAGCTTACATCATAAAGTTAACAAATTTGGGGCTTATTTCATTTTTTTTGGGGTTTATTTCATTTTTTAAAAATTTGGGGCTTATTTCATAAAATTTTTTGGGGCTAATTTCGTAAATTTTGTTTGGGGCTTATTTCATTTTTTTTTGGGGTTTATTTCATAAAATTTTTTGGGGCTTATTTCATTTTTCGATTTGGGGCTTATTTCATTGGGGCTTATTTCGTGGTGCCAAATTTTGTATGAACTTGAAATTTTGTTTAAGAAAAATTTGTATCGAAATTTTGTACCAAAACACATTTGAAATCTATTTTATTTTTTATGAAGACTTCGTTGGTTTGACAAAGGGATTTTAAAATTTTACTTTATTCTGAATTCGATGTATAGATGTTTATGAATGCATATTTCGAGCCTGTTCGGAAATTCATCACAGCGCCACATCAATAATTATTATTAGACGAATACGATCTCAACGCTCTGATTTAGGTATGGCTGTAAATTACATTTTTTCCATTAATATTTATCGCACGATATCGTTTTTATTGAGAATGAATATTGATTATTTTGTAAAATAGGGTTACATATAATTTAGTATATATGGGTAATATATGGATAATTTTATTAACCGATTTTTTAGCGTTAAATCATATAATTCTTTATGTACTATCAAATAGTATTGTACTTATTTTTTCTTTTCACCCTCGACAGTTTCAGCGGGCGGATTAGCATTGCGGAAATTTGGGAATTGCTCCCATGGGGCCGATAAATCGAATTTCCTAAATTCTTGAGCCAATTCCAAAGGCTCACATACCACACGTTTTTTCTCGTCATCATAACGCAGCTGGCGTCAAAAAATTAGAGGCAAATAATTTTTATGTATAAACAAATTTTACTTACCTCAACATAACCAGATAATGGAAAATCACGACGTTGTGGATGACCTTCGAATCCGTAATCAGTGAGAATTCTACGCAAATCGGGATGATTGGCAAAGAATACACCATACATATCATAAATTTCGCGTTCATACCAGTTAGCGGCTTTAAAGACGTCGCAGCAAGAATCTAATGGCGTTAACTCATCAGTATAGGTCTTGACACGAATTCGTGAATTGTAACGCAGTGAGAGTAGGTTATAAATAACTTCAAAACGATATTTGCGAGAAGGCACATCCATGCCAGCAATATCAGTAAGATTTGTGAACTGAGCTTGATGGTGATCTTTTAAAAACTGCAAAACTGGTACAACGCCATCTGGGGCAATAAGTACCTCTAATTCATCACCTGCTGTTAATTGTACTTTTTGTACATACTTTGGTAAACATTCTGCTACATACCGCCCAAAATCGGAAAGGCTTGTACGGGCAGCTTCATTAGGTTTACGAATTGTAGCTGCATTAGAAAAGTAAATTAATTTATTAACGTTCTCAAAAACGTTTTTAGTGCACTTACGTTTGTCTGCTGCAGAGCTAGCTAAGCGCATTGCACCAACATTAGCAGCTCCAGCTGTAATACCTTTAATAAGTAATTTATCGATTAGGATCAGTGGGTTTTAGGTATTGGATCGTTGTAATTACCATGTTTAGAACCAGCTTGCACAATCAGTTTTAAGCCAAAATTCCTTATTAAGGCAGCCATAATGCACGAATATTTCTAAGGAATTCTTAAATTTAACAATTAATTCCTCTGCTGAAGCAAAATTTTTCTACCCTTTTGACAGTTTATGTAATACGGTTATTGTTGTTTTTGTTCCTTCACAGCTGTTTTCGAAAGGCCGCAATTGGTAGGAAAAGCGTTGCATTTTTGCGTACTAAAATTGGTTAACTAAAACTCGGTTTTACGATTTTAAAAATATGTTACAACAAATTCTACGAGACTCAATTGATATAAAATTTATGTATATGCTTACATTACAGCAAAACATTTTCTTTAATTAGAAATAACATATTAAAAACAAATAGATTCGGCAATAATGTCATACACAAAAATACAACTCTAACTAAAAGTACTTTGTTGTATTTCAATTCCGAAGCATAGCGCCAATTATTTTTCATACTCTCTTTTCACAGCAACATCCGAAACGCGTATAAAGAGGACACATATTCCATTTTCAATAAAACGGGGAATTAGAATAAAAACAATAAGAAATTAAAACAAAATAAACAAAAATTTCTCCATTTCCGTTTGATTTTGTATTAAATAATTAAAGCAACATTATATTATTTTTAATAGTGCAGAAAAAATGAATCATTTAAAGTGGATGGGCCATTCGGCCACAATATTGGATATACATAAAAATCTACGAGCAGATTTGAATAGCTGTGAAGTGACATTGGTGGCCAAGGGACATTGCGTCAAAGCTCATCGCTTCGTCTTATCCTCCTGCAGTGACTTGCTACGTGTTCTTCTAACTGACGTTCCCATTGGGCAAGAATGCTGTCTTATGATTCCCGATATTAAAGGCCATTTGCTGGACAATGTTTTAGCTTTTATATATCTAGGAGAATGCTCCTTATCTTCAACAAATTTGTCCGAGTTTTTAGAAGCAATCAATGTATTGGGCATTAAGAGTGCCATAAGTTTTGAATGCAATACAAATGCATTACAGACTGCACAAAGTAGCAGCCATAGCACCATCACACTAGATAGCGATACAACGATGGCGCCTGTAAGTAATATATTACCTAACACGGAGATAACAGTGGAGCACTCGGGCGATTCATTGCATCAGGAAGAAATGATTGAAACACAAACTGTAATCCCTAATGATGCTCATATCTCAGCTACAAATAGCGCAAATAGTACTTCTGGCACCAGGGAACTTGATTTTTTAGATGTATATCACGAACCGCAACACAAAATAACATATTCAATAGAACATGTTCCTGGATCTACAGCTGGCAATGAATTTATTTTGACTGAAAATTCTGGCACTTTCACACTAACCCATAGTGGTAAATTGGAACCACCTGTTTCACCGGCGGAATCCACTAACATGGAAGTTACAGAGGATGAGGGTTGCGACACACATATTATAGAAGAATACAGTAGCAGCGATGAACCTTTAATACATATAGGTGAAACCGTACAAGATCAACAAACTGTAACAGTAGCCCAGTCTTTAACACAGCAACATCACCCGACACAACTTGTCTCAGCAGCAACTACTTCAGCCTCAATTATACAAGTAAAGCCGAAATTGAAAACCCTGAAGCTTAAACATCAACAAGGTACCCCGAGAATAATAGCCAAGATGGAACAACTTTCTGAAGATACAGGAAGTGACGATCCTATATCAATATTACAAACGTCAAATGAAAGTTTTACGTTGCTTAAAGATGCCTCCATGTTATCTACAAGCAACACTAGTCACGACGAGTCAACTGACTTTTCTATGAACAACTCGGAAACATCAGCTATCGAAATGGCGTACCATGCTATGGTTAATGAAAGTATGTCTTTGCCTAAGGCCGCTGACAAGTTTAATGTTTCTAAATCGGAACTGTGGAAACGAGTGCGCAGTAACGGAGTTGAACAGCTTAATAGTAAATCAGTTAAGATGGATCCCGACAAGATTGACGTCATAGAACTAGCTAGTAAGGCAGTTATAAACGAGGGCTTATCATTACAGAAGGCCGCCATACGTTATGACATTTCTAAAACAGTGCTCTGGCGCAGGGTCCGCAAACATCCGCTATATATGAAGACAGCACGCGAAAATCCGATAATAACGAAGGCCTATGAACGATTGAAATCCGGTGAATCCCTTAAAAGTATATCGCAAGACTTAGATATACCAATGTCTACTTTGCACCGGCATAAAGTACGTCTCTCCCAAACTGGTCAGTTGCCTGACTTCGTTACATGCAAAAAACGTGACAGCATGTCAAAAGATGATCTTAAAATAAAACTATCTAAAGCTGTACATGCTTGCGTACATGAAGGAATGTCACAAAATCATGCTGCTAACTTATTTCATATTTCCAAAAGCACATTATGGCGACATCTGCAAAAACGGGTAGCTGAAGCTGAAGCAGCTGAGAGCGAGTCTATGGGCGATGAAGATGAAATTAAACAAGAAATCATTCTGTCATAATCCCACTAGTAAAAATTACTAATAAGAAAATTGTCCCCATTATCGAAATGATTTAATAATATAGTCTGTTTTATTTATTTTTTCATTTAAAAGTTCATTTTTATACTTGAGGATTTTTACATAAAAATATTTATTTTTTTTGATTATTTCGCAACACCGGGGTGTTAGTTTCTACAGGACACCGGAGGAAAAACAACGGTGTTGCGAAATATTGAAAGAAAATTAAACATTTTTATGTAAAAAGATATCAAGTTAAAAAATATACAATTTTAATTAATAATTAAAAGGTTAAGAAAATCCGTTTTTATTTGTTCATGTTCTCGAGAACTTGATCATGCACATACATACATACTTATGTACTATGTATGTTTTCCATGAATTTTATTTATCAAATTTTTTTATTTGTATGTAAAAAAGAAATTGTCGAATTAAGTGCGTTTTATTACTTTAAGTCATACTTTAACTACATCTGTAGCAAGCTCTTTGCCTGTTCATAGAAAACAACATTTTGTTTCGTGCATTTAGTTTAAGGTTAGTTTTAGTTTTCAAATATTGGAAAATTTAACTATACAATAACAGTGTTTAATAAATAGTTAAACCAAACTATTAAAAACTTTCAATTTTATGACCATTCTATAAATTTAATTTGTGAATGGAATGGAGCGGTTTGCTGGTTGATTAGCTAACAAACTTTTTATAAAATCCATTACGGAATTGGAATAGAAATTGCAAAAATTGCCGGTAAGTAATATGTGATTAGCCATTTTCATTATTTATCGGCAATGTTCTGAAAAATGCACCGTTTTCAAATCGCATACTGTTTTAAAAACGCAAAACGTATTTTGTAATGTTGTGAAAACGGTACGACGATTTGGTATTTTTCGAAACTTTGTTCGAACAATAAAAACGGCGGCAGGCAATAACCCCCCAGGAAATAACCAAAAAAAAAAATAAATGAACTTATACCCCAAAAAAATGTACTGAAACCAACAACAAGGATTTTTGGAGTCAAGTCATATTTGAGAGTCATGTTACAAAGTATTTAGCACGATTTTTTATACTTTGTAACATAACTCTCAAATATGACTTGACTCCAAACATTTTTACCTGCACATATTTTAATATTTCAACTAAACTCCTTTTCACATATCATGGTCAATTCTCAAATATAATAATTAATATAAACATACATATGAGCCGTTTATTTTAAAAGTGGCATAAGTCACTTTTTTTTGTTGATTACAAATGAAAAGATACCGTTCAATTTTATTTACTGCCTAACCCACGATATCGAACGATGTCGATCGCTTGATTTTTAGACGTAAATAATCTCTCTTGCGTTCCACTAATAACCGATTTTATTTATTTGTTTAGCTTTTCTTCCAGTAAACAATTAATAAGTTAAATAAAATCGGTTATTATTGGAACGCAAGATAGATTTTTTACGTCTAAAAATCAAGCGATCGACATCGTTCGATATCGTGGGTTAGGCAGTTAGTGTTGCCATTAACTCGATTTTTTTGAAAAAGTGACTTATGCCACTTTCAAAATAAGCGGCTCATATATATGAAAGTAAGTTACACTACAAATATTACAAAATTCGTCACAAACAGTTTTTAGTACTAACGAAATCCATATATTTTCTTCCACTGTGGTAGCAAAATTTAATTTTCATATGTAGCTATATTGTATGTTTAAGGTTTCATTTTTGTCAAGCTATAAGGAGAAATTTGTGTAAACGAAAATTGCTGCTTCAATATATAAGATCTTCCAAGATCGCAAATACATATTTTCATAAAATAATGGCACAGGTTCTACTTCCACCATATCTAATACGGCAAGCGTTCCTTGAGAAAAAATCTAAAATTTCTTTAACTGATAGTGAAGTATTTTGAACTGCCACTTTTGTCGAATGAAAACGAATGCGTTATTTGCAGGAACAACGCGCCAAATATTGTTTTTATTCTATGCAATACCTCAAATGGTGAATGCAATGCCAAGCTAATGGCAGATGCTATTTCGAAAAATCTTTGTAATTCCAGCTGTCCATGTTGCCGCGCTATAGCTAAAGATAATATTCAAGTATTTCATTAAGGTTAATGCAATTTTTTCATAAACATTTATATTAAAAGTTCACCTTTAATTCTAAATGTATTTTGGGGGATTATTTCATTTTAAAAATTGGGGTGTCATTTCATATGAAATAATACCCCAAAAAAATGGGGTATTATTTCGTTTCTGTTTGGGGTATAATTTCATTTCGTTGGGGTATTGTTTCATTTTAAAAATTGGGTCTTTATTACATATATATGAAATAAACCCCCAATTTTTGGGGTTTTAGTTATTTTTTTGGGTATTTCCTGGGGGGTTATTGCCTGCCGCCATAAAAACATTTGTTTTTTCCTAAATAAAATAAAAAGTAAAATAAATTTGAAATTACAATGCCAACAACATTCTTACTAGCTATATTGGCTTTAAAAAAGCTACAATTAAAAGAAAAACACTGAGGCAAACAAGTAACAAACTCAAAGGAAATTTTAAAATTGCAATTTTTTTTATTTTTATTTGATATTATTACGAATAAACGTAATTATCAGGCATGCTCTGCCAATCGCATTTCGCCTAACATTTGAGATGCGAGATGAAATCGCATGATAGGTGTTCTGGATGGAGTTCACAATCGCAAGAAGTTTTGCGACTTCAACTCGCAAGCAACTATTGAAGTGAACTGATGTATCTTACTTGAACTGAAGCTTAAACTAACAATAAAGCAATGCACAAATTAAAATATATTTTAAATATATTTATTAAAGTATATTTTGCAAAAATTAATAAAACTTCCAAACCATTTACGTTAAAAAAATCAACTTTAAAATGTTTCTTTTGTTTTCACAATTTTCTGTGCCAATTGTTTTCTTGAGTACCGGCGATTTGATTTAAAAAGCTGTTTTACTTGATCTAAAAACAAATAGCAAAACGCGTGACCGACAGAACATGCACAAATAAGTTTGGCGATTTTCAAAACGCATGCGATTTCATATTCATGCGAGTGTCAGAACATGGGCGTATTATTCGAACTTATATTGATGTACCTATGATCATAGGTATTGCAATTTTTTTTATTAAAATTGTAAAATTTTGTATCGTGTTTCCTTCAAATGAAAAGAAAACATATTAAATTTCATCTATAGATCATTTAATATTCTCTTCAAAGTGCAGTTTATGTAAAACATTCCAGATCGTTTCAATATTCACTGGCGGTTTGAAAACGCCAAATTTCTAGAGCTTTCGTTTGTTAGAACAACACTCTGGCATTTTCAAATGGAAAGCGATATGCGTTTTTGAAGATCAAAAAATGTACACATTTATAAATAAAACAATTTTGTTTATGTTGCTGTTTTTTTTTTTCTGTTTGGTTTTTTGCGTTTTTTATTGATTTTTTTTTTTGTGTTTTATTATTAAAAACTAATATAATCAATCAAAAGCAAATACTTAATTTTTATAGATATAATTGTTATTAAACTATTTTACATTTAATATTATAACACAGAATATTAATTAGTTTTTGTTTTAATTATTATTATTATTTTTTATGATTAGACTTAATATTAAATAACATTTAGTATTTCTTTAGTTTGAATTAATATTTTTGTATACTTTTTTTTAAGTATTTGCTTTATAATTACAATATTTTTTTAACGACTTCGGTTTTAATTATTCTTTATCCGAAGTTATATTTCTTCTAACTCTGTTTCATTTTATCTTTTAGTATAAATTTTAACCTAATTTTGTTTTTATATTAATCTGATCTTATAGTTAATATTAATAGATGTACATATGTATATGCATATACTATATATACATATACATGCATATACTATATATACATATACATGCATATACTATATATACATATACATGCATATACTATATATACATATACATGCATATACTATATATACATATACATGCATATACTATATATACATATGTATGTATATATATATATCCATACACATATATACTATACATATACTATATATACTATACATATATATATATATATATATATATATATATATATATATATATATATATATATATGTACATACATATACATATATATATATTAATATTTTAAAGGGATTTAAATTTATATTTTTAATATTTTGTATATTTGTATACAAATATTTAATAATAAATATTTATTAGAATAAATTTAACTTAAAAAGTTTCTATTTTTTTTCGTATGTATTTATATTAGAGAATTACATATTTATTGTTATATTTGTAATATACGTACGTATAATATATGTTTAATAATTATTTTTATTTTCTAATATTACATATTTTTAGATACACATGTATATTATAATTTCAGTTTTTGTTTTCGTCAATTAATTTCCTTTGTCAATTAATTTTATAATAAGCTTTACTTAACATTAAGTAAGAGATATTCTTTTTATGTATATGCATGTATGTATTTTTTAGTTTTAAAGACTTCATATATTCACCAATTATAAACTATTAAGTTAATTTATTTATAATTGTTTATATATTAAACAATTTAATGGATTGTTACTTATTGTTACTTAAGTGTTATATATATATTTATAGTTTTAATTATTTATATAATTATATATTTATATAATTATATATTTAATAATTTTAAATTGTATTTTGGTACAATATATTTTTGTGGTGTTTTATAAAGTTATAATTTCAGTTAATTCTTATGTTTTGTTTTATAAAGATAACAATTATAAATATGTTAACAATGTGCGTAATATTTTAAATCAAACATAATATTTATTTAAAAAAAAAAATAATACAAATAATAATAAAAATAACAATAACCGAATTCTGTCATATAATAAAACGCCTAAATGATGACTTTTTATATTTATATTAAAAAGCAAATAATATGTATATGTATGTAGATATGCTTTAAAAAAATATTTTAAGATCTGAAAAAAATTAAAGAAATAAGAAAGAAACAAAATTAATACATGATAAAAAAGTATTAAAAGTATAATAATAATGAAATTAAAGTGATTAATTAAAGAAATTCTTGAGACATCAAATTTGAAAAAAAATTAGTTAAATTATCTTATCCTTCAGTATCCAGATACTTGAAACTTTAAACATAAAATGTTGATCATCTTTCTACTTTTTTCACTACATCTTGGCGGCAGCAATTACGAACAGGCCAGCTGAAGGTTGTATCCGATTTGATTCAGTCTTTTTTAAGTTTTAATCATACGAAAAAACCTCTATCCATTTGTATATACATATCTACATATGTACGTGCATACGTAAGTATGTGCATCTATGTAAATCACATATATACATACAATCGTCGGGGTGTTAAATTGCCCAACACATCACCAAATAGTACAATGCCAAACTAATATACATAAGGAAAGTTCATGATGTTGATAACTTGACCTGACCAAAGATTGAACGAACCCAGGTCCTAAATCATAGTTTTCAGCCAACATCACCCACTATATTAAGTTAACGATATGTAGATATAAAAAATACTTTTATAGAAAATCATCAAGTGAAAAGAAAAAAAAATCAAGAATCAGGCATGTCATGAAAATTGATTTTAAAAACAAAACGATTAAAAATAGGGGTTTTTTTTAATCAATAATTCAAGATTTTAATAAAAAATTTTGCCAAAATAGATCGAACTTAAGAAGCTATTTTTTTTAGCACTCATGTCTTATTTGGCAGATAGCGCGATAGTGTAGGATAATGAATTACGGCCTTTAGTCATGTCTTTTAGATTTGCAATTGTTCGATGTCATCACATATAATCCAACTTGCTTGCTAAAGTGAAATTAATAGGGTATCACACATGCCGAACTTTTATGTCGTTCGTTTTAATTTTATATTTTTCAGTTTTCGTTTTAAGGCGCAATTTCAAACATTGTTTTAATCGCAAAGTTTATATTTTTGACATGTATGTATGTATGTATATGTGTATGTAGAGCTCCCAAAAGTACGCTTATTTAATGTTAACAGATCCAATGAAAAAAGCAGTAGAAAAATTATGAAAAAGTATTCTCAATGCAAATTTGAAAACTAAAATTTAGGTTTTGTTACGGAATCTAGTTGCTGTCATAACCATAAATGAAATCGACAAAAGAAATATCAAAGAAATCGAAATTTCATTAAAGTTTGTTTGAGCACATTTTAAAAATTCAATGGTCCCATAGATAACTTGTGGAGGAGTTATTTAAACAAAATGGACAACAAAAAAAATTATAACAAATTCAATATATAATAAAAATCTAAAAATTATATATGTAAGTATATGTAAATATGATTAAGCCAACTTGTTATTTAAGAAAAATTATTGATCTATAAATAAAAGAAAAATGTAGGAATTTCAAATTATTTAACATAAAAGCAACTTGAATTACAACTATGGAAGTAAAAGCATTTTAGATGCAATTAAAAAAACAAAAATAATTTTTTAAATTACTATAACAATTTTTTTTTTGTTGTAGTTTTTTTTTTCATTAAATTTTAACACTAGTTCACATGAATACATACATACATATATTTATTATATACAAAATACATACATACATATATACATATCTATAGTATAATAATAGAAGAGTTAAAAATATTTATGTTAAGGCATAACATACATACATAGATACCCTGTCGGAAACTGAGTTAACTTTAAATAACTTTAAAGTATGGAATTAACTATGTAACTATTTTAAAATTGCGATGTACTAGGAAGTAGTCTGTCTGTCCAGTCCGACTTTGCATTACTTGTAGCTAACTTTAAGTTAGTTGGAGTAAGTCAAAAAGTAGTTAGTTAGTATACATACATATATCAAAAAAAAATATATTTTCCATATTTATTTTATTTTCTCAATTCTATATTCAGTAGTTTATAGTAATATTGCAATAATAAATTTGTCTTCAAATTTTAATTTTTCACCGATGCTGTGCTGGGACTTGAACCACATGTCATTGGATTAACAGTCAACGCGCATACCACTCAGCTAAGGTACCATTTTAATATTGACAGCAAGAAGTTAGCAAATAATTGAAATAATTTTAAAAGTTCCTAAATGAGTAAATTTGTTGGCGCTCACCATATCCAAATATAAATGAGAGTATATACATATGGGCAAATCCTGCGTTACGAACGCTACATTCGTACGCGTTTTCGGATTGAAATATATCAATTTTTTATCTTCAAGTTATACACAGTGTTTAGTGGGATTTGAGTGTACTTTCGAATGTCATCAAAATATTTTTTTTTAACAGGTATAAGTTGCGAAAAATTCTATCTCAAAGTATTGTTACGACGCTACAAAAAAATGGAAGTAGTTTTGAAGGTTGAGGTATGATTTCGTAATTTTTAGCAAATTTTGCATAATAAATCAGAAAAATTAAATACCTAAAAGATGAATATAAGAGAAATCTAAAATAACTTATATACAGCCAAAAAATGTTGTAGTTTTTTATCAATGGCCGTGAACCTAACGTTACGCACGCTACATTTTTTCCAGTAGTATATAAATAAATAATTTTTACATCTTCGTCAACCGTATTTTTTGTTTGAGCTACCTCCTCCTCTTTCAAATATCGAAATAAATTTTTTTTATTTATAATATTATATATCTAGTCTAATATTCCATAAAAAAAAAAAACACATCAAAAATAAGTTGGAGAAATTTCAAAATATTTTGGTTGGTGGACTGTTTCTGGGATTTGCCCATATACACATATAAACTCAACCTACTAATTGATTTTGGTTACGTTCTGCATTGCATTGTGGTTAGCTTTATAGTTAGTCCTAAAAATATCAATTTTCTTGTAGTTAGCTACTCATTTGACGACAGGGTATATGTGTATGTACATATACATACATACATACATATATATATATATATATATATATATATATATATGTATAAACTACTGGTATTTTGAAATAAACGCATTATGATTACAGGTTTGAAAAGTTTATGCAAAAATTATTCAAATTCACATACATATGTATGTATGTACTTTTTAATACAACCAATCAATTCAAAAATTATATAAATACATACATACCCACATATTTTTTTAAATCTTAGTTGAATAAAATATATGTACATATGTATGTAAGTATATTTACATAAATAGTTGACCATTTCAAAGTAGGCTTATCGGAATAAATTATATACACATACATCTTTATTTAAAACGCAAAATTAATTCAATAAAAAAAAATTCTGAACTTGGTGCGTTTTTTGTTGAATGGCGCGTTTTTTTCTCCATTTTGGTGCCTTTTGAAATTTCAAAGTTGACAACGCTGCAAAGGAAGTTTATAACCAGCGTTGTCAACTTTGAAATTTCAAAAGGCACCAAAATGGAGAAAAAAAAAAACGCGCCATTCAACAAAAAACGCACCAAGTTCAGAATTTTTTTTTTATTGAATTAATTTTGCGTCTTTACAACATTTAACTTTAGTCCAAAATTCTAATGTTGAATCAATATTGTGCCATTGCATGAAGTGAATCATTCTCCACACTTTTTCAATTCTAGATAATATTTTGACATCGGATTCAAATTGTACTGCTAATGGCATGATATCATATTTGTAATGGGATAAAACATTTTGTACAATGTTGGTTCTTGATGTCGTTTGTAGCTAATTGGGCTTAAAGCTGCAATTTGTTTCCGTGTACAGGCATGCCGAACAAGGTTGGATATTTATGTAGGCGTGATATCGCATTTGCAATAACAACATTTTGCTTTTGTGTTATTATTTGTTCAAGGCCGAATCTATTGCTTAAAATCACATTGTGATTCCCAAATCTTTTTGTATTTCGCTTATGATCTCCTTTTTTAGACTCCATTATTGATACTAACTTTAAATATTTCTTTTAGTAAATATAAATTTTATTAATTTGAGTGTTACAACAATTTATATAAACGCATTTTTTATGCATTTTATAAAAAAAATCGAACAATGATCGCTAATCTCCAGAATACTTTGTTTTTGCTAAGCTCTTTAACAGACCTTACAGCAACTTTTACGACAACAAACAATTGTGTACTCTGAAAATCTAAAAGGGACAACAAATTTCTTATAATGAAATGTTACAAATTATCTATAACAACAAGACGGTTTAACGGTTTTTGTGAATGTGTTTTGGTACCTCTTAAACATCATTAATGGTTGCTCTTATTATGATCTGTAAAATTGAATGTAAAAATTGTACACAATTGAATGAAATGGTATTGAAACAGTTGTATTTTTTGTACAAAATTCTTTTGTGTTTAATATGCTTTGGAGCCACCCAAAATTAAAAAAACGCACCAAAATTAAAAAAAAAGCGCACCACGCACCAACTTAGATATTTTTCGCACAAAACATTTAGAAAAGCACCAAAAAAGGTGCGAAACGCACCAAGTTGACAACGCTGTTCCTTTGGGCGTTCTCTCTCTCTGTAAAGTGCTGCCAAGTTTTAACATATAAAAAATGACTACTTAAAAAGTCCCTTAAAATCGTTAACATAATTCTGCAGGCCTTTCGAACGTACTACATAATACGATTTTCCTTTCGATTCGGAAATTCGTTTTGAAAGCTCTTTCGATTCGAATCGAAATACATATGTACATAATGACCCGCCAGGTGTCTACTTTTTAAGAGAAGCTACACTTAGACAATAATGCCTACCAGTTAGTTTTTTTTTTTTTTTTTTTGGGAAAAGAATACTGAAGAGAGGTTAGATGGTGGAACGTAAAAGAAAGAAAACTTAATTATTTTTTTTTTGTTTTTTAGTTCTCTGTTACATATTGTGCATACTCTCTTAATATTTTAATAAATTGTACGTAAAATAAAGTGAAGAAGAAAAGCGAAGAACGAATCCAAATGTTTTGAAATTATCTGGATGATGATGGCCATTTATGTGTATGCATGTATGTAAGCATTTACATACATACTTACATATGTACATATGTTACTTTCAAATACTGATAATATGAACTTCATTAATGTGTAAAATTGTATTAATTTTTTTTTTTTTTAATTTAGAAATTACCACCCACCATATGGAAAATCGTAAATCATAAAAAGTCTGGCACTGCTTTGAAATGGCCAAATATTTTTTTCTTTTGTAATTGCTAAATTCAAACGGAAATACAAAAGCATAGTATTGTTTAGAGTTAGTCATATTTCAATTATTTATACTATATACATACACATATTTGTCTTATTCTAAATATTTTTGTTTTATTTATTCTTTTTTTCTTGTTTGTTTATAGGCACTTTTAGCAAATAGAATTTTTAATTGGTTTGCTTTCGTTAAGATAAAAAAATATGTATTACAATTGCAAACAAAAAGCTGTTTGAAATTTGTTTTTTTACAATATGGACTTATAGTTTTACTATATATTTATATAAATTTAAAATCATCTTGAAATATTAAAGTCCCAATTTATTAGTTTTTAAGAGTGGAAGAATAAAATCAATACACATAAATATTTAAAATGGTTTATTGTTTTTTGGGGTTAAATTTAATAAAAAATAAATCAAATTGATTTCATATTGATTTTATTTTTCTCGTTTTTTTTTAAGGATCACAGACTTTAAACTCATAACACTCATTAATTTAGAAAGAAAATTTATTAAGATAAAATTCGCTACTCACTACAAAGAAAATATTAGTTTTAACTGAAATTAAAATATTAAATATAAAATCGAATTAATTATTTTTTAATTTTAAGTTAAACTCTCGTAGTTTGGCTGCGATAACAAACAGAGTATTTTATTTAGGTAGTGTACAGTGAATAGATAAAACCACCAACAGATTTATTTATAAACAGTAAACAAGAAATTATTTCTTGAAGTGATTTTGTTCCCCTCAATTAGTTAAGTTACAAGGACGATGGAGCCAGCCAGAACTAGATAGGGTAACGCTCCAGAACAGACAGCGAATACAGACCGGAGTATAGGATAGAATATTTTCCCTAACTGCCCGAAACGTGCAATCGCAAATCAGCCAAGTCTTGGTTGCCGATACCCTTCAGGGAATATATGAATAGATTCAGCACTACATGAGGAAGTTAGGAACAGAGCGATTAAATCGCCAATCGGTCACTACTATTGAGAACTCAGTGATTGTGTGATTGATAGAACCAATCATGTCCGGGAGAGTAGAGGATTGAAGTCTCGAGAGCCATAGGAGCAAAACTTGACTAGGAAAAATCTGATCTACTACTGGGAATTAATAGAAAGATTTGGAGTCTTAATAGGCGTGTTAACTGTCCATTCCTTGGGTAGAACGATGAGAAGCAGACTTCCGGACTTCTACACGATGACCCAGAAACTATTGAGCATATCATCTGGCATTTTCGAAGTCAGCAACGCCATTGGCAATGAAATCGCGAAATGCAAATTTTGGAATATCGGGGGCCCTTTATGAGAATTAAGTGGCTAAATGATAGATGATTTTTTGATGATATTTTGTTTCTTTTTAGGCATAAAGGATGTTAAGAAAATTAGCGAAAATAATTATTAGCTGATGAAGGGATCCAAAATGGATCCAATTGCGTCTCCAAGTGGATGCGTGCTACCCACTATCCTTCCTAACCTACTGGCCATGGAAAGGACAAAGGGTTAACTGCCTGGAAGTGATGAGAAAAAAATAACTGATGAGTTGGAATGATACATGCGAATGATTCGTTAGACTGATTTTATGGATACATCTATGCTCTATATCCCGGACACTCAAGAGTTATTTGGTAAAGAATCATATATGTATGTATACAACGAGAGTAACTAAACGGAATGTAGCAAATTTCAAGTTATTAAGAACTTTATTAATCGATTTCAGATTCAAACCAAAATTTTCCTCGGCAAATACTACATACATACATATATGTACATATACATATTGGTGGTATTCAATGTGTGGTGCAAATGCTCTTGCGAAAGAACAAGTGCAAATAATTGTAGCTCTTTTGTAAAATACAGTAATAAAATACACACAGTTGCCGTTAGATTTCATAAAAGAGCTACAATATTTTGCATTTGCTCTTTCGCAAGACCATTTGCACCATAAGACTGAATAACGCCATTTAATATAAAAATAATTTATTTAAACAATTACGCACGATATTTCAAAATATTTCGTAACCTGCACTAGTGTTTTCATTAGTAACTTAAAATATGTAAAAAAATATTTATATCTACAAAAACATACATACATTTGTATATAGTTATACTATATGCATTTATGGGAATATGTACGAACGCATTAACTGATTTATTCGTAGCGACTAAATGATAATTTTGTTAAGAGTTTTAATTTTACCTAAAATATATTTATTATATTTACAAAGTTACAAGTTATATATTTTGTTACATATGTACAAAGGTACCAGTACAAAATTCATATTAACGAGGTTGTTAGGTGTTAATTTAATATCTCTATGTAAAGAACTATGCTTACAAAAACCAAAGAAGTGTTTTGTTTTTTCAAATTTACAGGATCAAAAGAAATTATAATCAAGCATTTTATTTATTTATTATTAATTAATTTGATTAATGGCACATTAAATAGCTAAACAAAAAACAAAATAAATAAATACCAAAATAGATTCAACAAGTTTTGTTTCTTCTTATTGTTGTGGGGATCTTTTGTTTTAGCATATTGGATGATGGATTGATTGGTGTATAAGTTTAAATATAGTCAAACTTTAATGGACGTTATAAAAAATTAAATTAAAAGAAAAAGGAGAAATACATTCAATGCTTTTAACGAGGGACAGATTTAGTTTGAATTAGAAATTATTAAAGCGAGTTTTGTGCTGACTTTTTTAACGGATTTTCTTTAAATAACATCGATTGATTTTTATAGTGAATGTATGTATTGTATGTATGTATGTTTTAATTGAATATTAAATCAATATAAATTTAAGTTTCTCTTTTTCAATTTTTGTATTTAAATATATTTTGTAAAAGTGTGTTTAAGAGTGAAAGTGAAACCATTAAACTGAGAATTTATGCTTTATAACAATCGTTGTTTTTTTTTTTTTTTTTTTTTTTTTTTATTTTAAATACACATGTGAAATTTATCGTTTCATTTTGCTATTGTGTGTATGTTTAATAAAATAAATAATATACACCGAAAATATTTGTATATTTCGTTAATAACACACTCCCTACACATTGATTATAATAAATGATAAGATTTTTACAACTTAATAAAATAAAATAAGATTTCTAAAATCATTAAAGTCATTAAAAATTGAGATTTTTTCAAAGTTTATTATAAAATACACAGCTTCTTTATTTATTTTGAGTATTTAATCTAATAAATGACATCGTCGGCGCATTCATATATACTCGTCTTATTTTGGCATTGTATGTACGTATTCATATGGACGAAGCCGTTTTGCAGACAACACTTGCAATGAAAGTGGGCCATTTTCCCTATTTTAAAACTTTCTTAACATTCGCAACATACGAAAATTTGTAAATGGTTTTAAACTTTAGTTCGAAATTTATTTAACTATAAACTATATTTTACTATTATCAATGCAAAGTTATTGGACAACAATAATAGTACTGAAGAGAGACGATTCCTGAATTTCACATGAAAAGTTCTGATTTTGGTTTTTTGATATGGAATATTCGAAATTTGTATCGTTTAAGGAATTTGTTTTGAAAAGATTATGAAAAAACCCTTACATTGACGATAGGATGGCATGAACAATCTCCGACAAGAAGAGTAATAACTGTATCGAAATTTTTCTGATTCCCTGTAAAGAATTCAACTTGTTCACAAATCATGTTTTTTGTGACTTTTTTAAAAGTGATCTCATGTTTTACTTCTTATTGCAATTATTGTTATGTATTGATTAGCGTCCATTTTATTTGATATGATCATCAACGACAGTATGCATAGCAATGTTACCAACGTTATCATCAATGAAATTCGTACACTTTGTCGTCAATTCGTCGCCGTGTGATACCAATACTAGTTTCACACTCTTGTCGACGATGCCTCGAAGCAATTTTTTTAGTTCCTACTAAATTGCAGCAGAGAAGTATATTCTTCAGAGGTTTTTAAATAAAGACGAAATTCGACACAAAATCTTTCAAATTGGAATACATAATAGTGATCATTGTTGAAGAATTTATTTAGCCTCTCAATCTAGCTGAGAATTTATATTTACATGCAAAATTGTGTGTGGATTTTTTTGAAACAAGAGACTACAGAATAAAAGTACGGCATTATATAAAAGAAATTTAATTGCTCTTAGAAATCGAACATTTTATTAAAATTAATGTCAAAGTAGTGTGTGTGATTAAATAAAAATTTATCTTTAATATTATGCAAGTTAGAGCAAGAAATAATAATAATAATAATAATAATATACGTAGGTGTATATTTATTAAAAAAAATTAATTTCAATGACACATGTATGTATGTACGTAATACGTACGTATGTACATATATATGTGAGTTTAATTAAAAATTATGTTTCTATATTTTATATAATGATCTTTCGTGTCTTCATCTTATTATTGGTTGACCTAAAAATGCAGCAAAAAGTATTGAATAGAAACAAACCAATAATAAGCTAACGATATGGTTCCTTTATTGCAACGTAGTCTTATCACAAAAAATCAAAACATTTAAGTTACTGAAGAAAAAATATTAATGTCTGCTTCATTGAAAAATTTTAATTTTAAAAACTCTAAACACGCGTTGCATTAAGGGAGCGATAAGCTGTCTTAGCAATAGTTACTTATAGACATATTTGTGATGTTTTTCTGTACGTTTGAAAATTAAATTAAATAATAAATTTTTTTTTTCGTTTTTCGTTTAAATTAGTACATCTTCATATGTATGTATGTACATACACATATATATTTCATGCCATCATTGTTCATATATACATATACTTATACTAGACATACAAATATTGTGGTAAATTTAATTTAATCTTTCGTAGCCTCCTCCTTAGTTTTATTATATACACTTAGTTGGTTATCTTGATTTTCTACTTCTCTTTAAGTTATACATGGCTACATACTATATAATAAAATAATTAAAGTAAATAAAAAATAAATTACTTGACTGGTCCTTGTTAATAATAAACATTATTTCCATTTTTTTTTTAATAAAAATAAGCCATTTGATTTATACGCTTACAAAAATCCTGGAAATATGAAATTGTACGGAAAATTATAGATTTTACATACTTAAGTGAATATGCATTTCAGCGTCCTTATTTATAGAAAAAATATTTCTGATTTATTAAGAGTTTATAAAGTGAGTTTCAATAAAAAATCCGTTTCATAAACCTTTAATATTTTTCATAAATAAGACCGCAAGTATTTAAAATATAATTTGCATAGTGAGTGAGGAAATGACGTAAAAATGAATAAAAAATTTATAAAGATTTTTAAAATTATTGATTTCAATTATATTATAGTTCAACAATGGTGCTTCCATTTACTATTATGTAAATAGGCTTTTAACTCTTTATTTAAGATGTCGTAGAAGTAATTGTTTTTTTTTTTTTTTTTTAATGGCGGAACTAAAAATTATTTAAACAAGACAGTTATAAAACATTGCAGTGTAGATTTAAGTTAATTTTCCTAAATAATTGCTATGAAAAGCTGTTGAGCATTTTTGCATTTGATTGAAAAATTTTTTGCTATAATTTCCTTTAAATTGATTTGTAGAAAACCCTATTTTGCCTGTCCCCCATATTTAGTATAACTATGTACTCTTTTTCGGGGAAAAGTTTTATTCATAATTGGACTTTTAATGTTCACTTACGTTCATAAAGTATTTTTTCAACATTTACCGCCTATTTCAATATGTGGAAAGAAATTTTCCATATGTTTTCATTCGTATAAATACATTTTAAGCAAAAACAAATTCTAAAATTTTATTTTATATTATTAAGACAATTCAAAATTCTTTTGACATCGTGAAATTGGCAATTATTTTGAAGATGTAATTTTGAAACGAAATGAAATTTTAATAATAAATTTAAGTTAAATTAAAAAATATTTTCTAATCATTACATATTTTTTATGTAAAATTTTTTTGTGTGTGTATGTTGGTTCAAAAAGTTTCAATGGATAAATTCGCAATAAAGTTGGACTCACCTTTAAGGTAATTTTTGTTGAACAAACTTCGTTTTATGTAAAGTGTAGATTCTAATTGTTTAGTTGTATAGCTACTTTCAGTACGCATACATTTACACTGTAGACGAATTATAATTTATTTATATTTGTAGTTTTGCAGTTAAGATGATATTTCGTTAATTGTTATGAAGTTATTAGCATTTATCTTATTTTAGCAAAATTTCTTGTTTTTTTTTCATATGTTTAGGCGAATAGTAGTTGCAATATATATTAGTAGTAGTGATAATAGGAGTAGCTTTAATATTCTTTTCTAGTGTAGTCTTTTTTAAAACAATAGACATTGATCATTTTGCAAAAAGTCAAATCAATTAAAATATAAAAGAAAATTTCTTTTCAAAAATCTACCATAAAAACAATAAGATTTCTAATAAATATGTAATTAAGTGCAAAAGAAACCTTAATTTTTTTTTTTCGTTTTTATATTTTTCTGGTTTTTATTCTAAAGTATTTTGACACTACCGTTGAATGTCTTGGCTGTTCAATTCATATTTATATTTATGTATTTGTTATGTTCCAAATTGCTAACCATAAGTGCATGTACATATGCATATGTACATACATACACACACACATGTGCATACATATACATATGTCCATACATATGCATATGCAATTTCTAGAAATAAACAAATAAAATAAATACATTTTTCGCAGTTAGGAATTCCGGACTAAATCAGTTCTTTTGTCTTGTCATTTGGAACTTTTACATAGTAAATTCCACAAAAATTATTAAATTTTTAATCAACTATCTGATTTTACAATTTGAAGTCTTTCTTTCTTTATGTACCATTAGGATGCAAAAAACTCAATTAATATTACTATTTCTGTGTGATTTGCGACCACTACTGCCATTAGCAGCATTGCTACTACTACTTTCAGTAGTATCATTACGTTCGCGTGTATATGAATTTTTATAGTCTTTAGACTCGACACGTTGAATACGTGCAGTGGCTGTATTCGATGAAGAAAGTGAGGGGTTATTTGAACAACTACTATTACCACTACTGCCGCCAATATTCACAATACTACCTCCACTTGATTGACGATTTTCGCGGGAAACATCTGAAATAATAAAAAATTTATGTATAATTATCAATTATAAATCAGAACAAATACATAAAAAAATTTATTTATATAAATTATGTTTATATTTTTTATAAATAAAAACTGACCTAAAGCATAATTAATTATATATATATATATATATATATATATATATATATATATATATATATATATATATATATATGTATGTATATATATACATATATAGTCGAATTCGGATAAGAGCACACTGTTTAATGGAATCAGTTTCAAAGCACTTATTTTCGCTTATAAGAAAATCAGCTTAATTGAAACGTATTTTGCTAAAAAATTCGCTAATTTATATAAAACAAACACAGCATAAGAGAAGGAATTATAAATTTACTGGCGATGAAATACTTTTTAGCGACGTCTCATTATTTATTATTTTTGATTATAGTCGCAAGCTTACCTTTCATTTTGTAAAATGAATCTGAAATCGAAATTAACTCGCATATGTTTTACTTGTAATGCCATATCTTCGTTTTATAGAGGAATTTTGAAGTGAGTTCTTTTAATCGATATACGAGTATTTATTTGTTAATTTTTAATTTATATATTCATTTGTTAGGGGTTACTAATCTATATGCTTCATTTCATTTTTCAGTATTGAAAAATGTTCAAACTTATTAGCTTATACAAAAACTCTCAAGCAATAACTTTTGAAAACCATAAATTGTTGAGTAATTACTCGCATAGTCAACCAAAGGTAGAGTAATTATATAAAGGCTGCAAAAATAGAATTATATCGAATACAAATTATTTGTTGTGTTGTTTGCTTTAGTAATTCTCGGTTATTGCTTGTTAGATTGTGTATAATCAAATGAGTTTAAAATCTTTTTGAAGCATTTACCGATTTGAAAAAAAAACTGAGTTGAGGCCTTTCTATTTTAAGTTAACAATATTTATATGTTCCGCGTAGTGACAAAAGGAGCCATATGTGGCATGTGGAACCAAACAAATAAATTATCGTTCAATTTAGATTCGATTTTTTGAATTTTTGAAAAATTACCTTTTTCTTGCGATATTTCAGTTTGCAATATTACTGGAACGTTGCTGCCACTGTTCGCAGCACCAGTTATAGTTATAGATGCAGCACCAACACCTGAGGAAGAGCCAGACGAGGAGGATGAGGACAAGTTTGAGCTCACTGCTGTACATGAGCTGGAACAACCAATAGTAATTCCACTACTATTTGATGATGAGTTATTAATAGTAGCGTTTTTTTCATTTCCATCAATCTTATTAACAGCGGCTGGTGAGGAAGAGGGAATAGCTGAGGTTACCACAGCCAATTCGTGTTTGTTCGTAGATGCAGACGGCGAAACACTAGGTGTTGTAGTGTTATCGTCTTTACGTTGTGCTACTTGTGCATAACTCAAACGTGAAGCTGCCGAGCTGCCACCACTTGTAGATGATGTCATCGTGTTGCTTACAATGTTAGAGCTGCTATTCAGCGACGAGACGACAGTGGCAGCTATGTTTTCCGTCGATACTGAATAAGTTGATGTCGAGGCGTTCTTTTGCTTGGTAGCATCTTTTGGCGTCTCTTTTTTGGCAATTAATGCTGCAATGGCAGGTGGTTTCTTATGATTATTTAGACTGCATTCGGCAAGGTTTGTGGTCATTGTGGACACGCTACAAACTGCGGCCACAGTACCAGTTGAGGATGACATGTTTTTTGCGGTATTACTTTCGTTGTTGCAATCATTGTTGATACTGTTGCAGCTACCACTATTAGGGCAAGCTGCAGCATGAATATATGTTGATTTATTACCATAATTACTGGCTTCCATTAGTCGTCCTCCAGTAGCAATTGTATTATTAATGGCATGTACCAAATATTCTTCAGTCTTATTGAATTTTTCAGAGGGATTACTAGTTAGACCACCGCTCGTGTTAATGCTGTTACTACAAATGCTGGTGTTGCAATCAGTCGTTGGAGATGTGGAGGCGGTGTTAAATGTTGCAGCAATAGTATTGCTGCCACCACTTTTAATATTTGTAGGATTTGTTTTATTTTGTGTTAAACACGTTATCACAGTTGCAGAGTTATTAGAATTTGAATTTTGTTTACAAGTCAAATACTTATGACTGTTATTTTTGTTGGTCGCGCTAAAATTATCGCGTTGTTTTATATCTTCATTATTTGCAGTTTCTATGGCGGGTGTGTTGGTTAAGGATGAGGTTTTATTGTTGTTGATTGGATTAGCAGCTGGAGCAGTGGTGGATGTAAGGTTGCTACTACTTATATTAGTTCCGCCACTACTTGGCGTTGGACTGATAGCTGCATTTCCCCTCTGTTGTTGGTAAAAACTATGTTGTTTGTTGTGGCCGGAATCTTTACGAGATTTTTTACCTCCTCCACTACCGCTATTATTGTTGCCGTTGCCACGTACCACATCAGCTAAACGATTTTCTGCCCAACCGCTACCACCGTTTCCCGAATTATTTGAGGAACTATTTTGTTGCAAATTGTTTGTATTTTGTTGTGATTGCTGATGCTGCTGGTGATAGGGTTGAGTATTTACGTTTTTTGGCGGCTGCTGGTGATGATTATGTTGCAATTGTTGATGTGTTTGCTGTTGATCAGATGTATTACTGATGACGTTGCTGTTATTATTACTATTATTATTGATAGTATTGTTGTTGTTATTATTGGCAGAAGATGTAGCTTCATTTAAACTCACTTGGTGTTGCAGCTGTTGATGTTGCTGCAAAAGTGAACTGGCACTTTGCTTACTATTGGAACCACTGGATGCACCAACATTACTAGAGGCCACTGAAGATGAGGTGGCTGAAAGAATTTTTTAAATAATATTCATAATTCTATTCTACAAAGGAGCAAAAATTTTTTGTTTTGTTTTATTGAAATTTAAAAAAAAAATTAATGAATATGTCTCATATAATTTTCTGCACGAACATACATACATACATACATATTTCTACAATGAAAAATTGCTTTACTAATGGTTTCTTTTCTACAAAAAAAATTGTACAACCCCATGCAGAAAATGTACTTTGGTATTCGTTTCTTAAAAATGTTTTGCTCTCTAAAAGGGCAGTGTGTTTGATTCTAAAAAATCGCCCTCACTAATGGTGGAAGGCATTGCACTTTTTGCCCCGTAAAAATCTACAGTGTTCATAGTGCCCTGTAGAACTTAGCTGTCAGCTAAGATTGAGAGAGTAAAGTGACAATTGTCTGACTGAGAGAGCCTGCAATATTTTATTTGACAAATTTTTGCTAGTAAAATCCAGTAAATTATAAAAACATATGATTCAATAAAGTAAACAAACAAAAGTTTGCAAGAAAAATATATAAATTTTTTTTAAAAACATTTAAAAGTTTAAAATTTGAATTAAAAGTGCATCAAAAACTTAAAATAATTCGTCTCAGCGAAAGGTTTCAGTGGTTTATTTACACTTATGTTTTAGAGATGTAAGGTTCATATATAGATATGTATGTATGTATATTAATACTTTTGACTGCATATAACAAATATCTAAAATCAAATTTGATGTAATTTCGTTTGATATTGCAGTGAAACATGTATCAAAACCATTATATACTGTATAGTCAAAACAACACATACATATATCGTATATCAACACATATTTAGTGATCAGGTGTTTTGAATAAACTGCAAATTTTTCTGTTCGCGTACTTTTGGATTTTACTGTAAAAGTAAACAAACAGACCTATTATGTTGTGCATATTACACGGTCGTTGAATTGAAAAAACGTAATAGAAACTGTAACGATCTCAACACAACTATGATTCTACAATTGCTTGTAAAATCTTTATTTTTTACACTATTGCAATAAATTTTTGTGACAAGGTGTATTTGAGTGAAATGATTCGATTCACTGAAAAATTAGATTTCGTGAAAAATACGACAAGTTAGGGCCATTCAAGTTGAGACCATCGATATGTATCACCATAACACTGTTAATACAAAATTACGGCACTACCGAAAATGTACCACAACCAATACCACTTTCTCAATAATCCTACACCACAGCATCACAATAAATTAAAAAAAAATCGACGTTATTTTTCTAATACAGCTTTTAGAATAATCCTAAAATGATACAACACCGTAAATAAAAAATTTGACTTAATTTCGAATTACCAATATGTAATTCCAGCACATCTGAATAAAAAAAGTTTAAAAAGTTTTTAAAAATATCTACTTCCGAACACTGTGGCAAAGCAACAAAATAAATTAAATTTATAATTTATTACAAAAAGCAAGTAAACTTTTACAATTAAATAAAAACAATTCTTTTTTAAATAAATATGTAGTTTTAAAAAAGAAATTGTCATTTTTAATTGTAAAAGTTTACTTGTTGTTTATAATAAATATAAATTTAATTTATTTTGATATCATTTTTCATTATATGTATAATAAAATTGCAGATAATTTTCCCCACTGAACATACGTATGAACAGTGTTGCATTTCAAGTTCTACTCAGTATTTATAACAATTTCGTGTTTATTGAGCAATAAACTTTTATATAATTTTGTATGGAATATTGAGCTCAAAAATATTATTTATTGCGATAATCTCAATTAAGGTGTATGTCATTTATGCAAATAAATTTGTATTTGTTCTACGTGATTTGGCTTATTGTAAGATATTTTTTTTAATTTTAATTAAATAATAAATAAGATAGGAAGGACGGGTGTCGCCAAGAAATCTCTCATCCTAATCATTTGTTTTAATAAAAGTGTTGTTTGTGAACTCATGAGAAATGCATGAATCTGAGAAATTTTAGGCCATTAATATTTCTAGTGCAGTTTTCGTTATTATTTTTAGCAATTGCTGCAGCGCCTCTGGTGTTAGGTAGGAATTCTGCCTTATTGGTCGATAATAAATGGCAACCGAACATTCGATGGGTTATCTCTTGTTGAAATCAATTTCAGTGAAAAAAAATGGAGTTTTCAGTTAAAGGCTGACAACGAAATTGACTGAGGACACCAATGCATATCACAGATTTTTGATGTTGATGACTGGTCCGGCTCATTATTGAACTCGGGATTTTAAATTTTCATTTGTTTTGTAGACAATACGACAGCAGGCTTTTGGTGCGTGAATACGTACTTGTAAATCATAATTACTTGTTATGCGGTATTTTTTAATGTTTATTATTCGGTTCTCTGTTTCGTCAAAAGTGTTTACAGCTCGGTAACACAGTTCTGCAACTCCAAAACATTTACTTTTGTTACGCTTTACAGAAAAACGTTAACCGTTTAAAAATTTGATCTAGTTTTGTGACATATGCGCCCGCAAAATGCGGTGAACTTTTTTCATAATTTTTTCGATGGTTGGCTACGTCATCATGTCAGGAAACTAAATATGTAGTAAAATTTTCCTGAATGTATTTCGATTTCTTAAAACTAATTAAAAGTTTTTAGAAGCCCTTTTTATAGCCTGAAAAAATTATATTCAAACTCACCTGGCAGTGGTGGAAAAGCTGCTGCTTCTAAGTCAAATTGCGGCGGTTGTGGTGGTGCAGCATTTTGTTGCTGTTGCTGCTGATGATGGTGATGATGGCTCTGGTGATGGCTGTTATGATGATAGTTGTCATGATGACGGCCTCCACCGCCACTTCCACTACCATGACCTCCACCAGATCTATCATTATTACCAGCATAACTAGAACCACCACCAGACGTATGACGGCTTTCATAGTTGCGCCCTCCACCACCAACATCACGACCACTTCCTGCACCTCCAACCAATCCTCCTCCTCCTGCACTAGCTCCACCACCACCACCTTCATTATTATTATGATGATGGGGATTGTAATGATGAGTAGAATTGGATGTGTTATGAAGTGTCGATGACGACGACCCTGATGAATTAGTGTGGTGTTGCACTTGATTTTGCTGCTGAGAGGAACCTGATATCGCATTGTGATGGGATGATGTATTATTCGAAGAATGGTGGGAGTGGGACCCACCTCCGCTATTGTAGTGCGGATTGTAGTTGTTTCCCTTATATCCGCCACGGTGTTCGTTATCATTACGATGCGAAGAATAACCGCCACCACCACCACCGCCATGATGACCACCACCACTAATATCATTACGATTCGAATGATGATGACTATTGCCTTGTGATGACGAAATAACAGTGCCACCTGATCCTCCTCCTCCCGAGTTACCACCACTTTGTTGTTGAGAATGATGCGTTGAATTATATGATTGCTGTTGAAAATTAGAAGATTTTATTAGATGTTGTTGAATTATACTTTTACTATTGTTATTACTATGGTTAGTATTATTAGTATTATATATGTTGTTTTTGTTGGCTCTCTTAGTGGTAGTTATAGAAGAATTCAGACTATTACTAATTGCATTAAGATTTTCTTTACACGTATCATAATAAATCGTTGTACACATTTCAAGGCAACATTCCTTATATTTATAAAGAAAAGATGAGGAAGGTGCTTGGTTACTGCTACTGTAGCCGTTGCTGTCGCTAATGGCGACATTGGCTTTCTGTGTGATATTTTTGGTAGTAGTGGTGATGGTGGTGGAGGTTGGATTGCAAGCTACTGAATACATTTGTGCAGTGACATTGCATCCGTCGCTGCAGGTTTCCTCTCCTTCCATCACGTTTAAATAACATATATAACCGCCAAAACCTCTGCTAACATCAGCTGTTTCTCTATCTACACTGAACTTAAAATGCAATATTCAAACAAAAATTTTGAGCTTTTGTTTATAAAATTGCTGCATTTCATGAAATTATTTTTTAAAAAATGGTATTCAAAAATTAATGAGGTAAGAAAGAGAATATTTGTAAAAAACAATACATACATAGGTGTGTATATATGTATATGATTCTCTTTTAAAAGCCAAAATGTTTGTTTGCTAAATAAAATTTTTTTTATGAAATTTCTATAACAATTTCTCAAGAATTTATGATCCAAAAATTTTATTTATTTGCAGTGGTTTAGGTAAGCCATATGCCTACATTTCGTTGGGTACTAATACTTTACAAATGTTTTTAAGCTCGTATGCTTGAGCGTTTCTCTATAAAAATATGAGTTTGAAAACTTTTCACACATGCTTAAAGATCTACTGATGAGTTGGCCTTAGCAACTAACGAAATATAGGCATAATGATTAACCTGCACACAACAAATAAATTAAATTTCTTTAAAATTGTTCTTTTTAAAATGAAGCACAAAACAATATTTAATTTTAAAACGACCAATAACAGTAAAAATATTTAACGTTGTAAACCATCCAAAAATATGAGTCATCCTAGATTATTTTACACTGTTGTCCACTGAACCAAAGTTAGTTAAAATAAGTAAAAAATTTCTCAATTCCTGAATATATGAACCAAATTACAAAAAAAGTGGAATTACCATTTAATTTACTCGTCAAGACGACGGTTATATTCAATATCAGTTTTGCAAAAAATTATTTGCAATTCGAAGGTCATCACCAAATTGATAGTGAATATTACTTTCATGAAATATGAACTTAATATTACTATTCATTGTAGGTAAAGAAGATAAATAATTATTTTATTCCATATAATTAATTTAACTTCTTCTACTAAAGTTAATATTATTTAGTTAGTTTTTGATATTTATTCTAACGATGAGTTGTTTGATTTTTATATACATATATACGATGAAAATTTAAATAATTAAAAATATTTTAATTTATTTGTCTCATCAGTACCGTCACAAACAAATAAATAAGTTTTTGAGAACATACCTTCTTTAGTATTACACGAACAAAATGTTATATTTTTTAAATAATTATAAATATTTCTCGCCAAAATGTGTATAAGAACTTGAGAATTTGTTAATTGAAATGTTTCTATACGTTTGAAATTTGTATAGATAAATTTTGTTTGAAAACAGGTTTTCGTTGTTTTTCAAACCAATTTTAAACACAAATATTTGGCAGAAGTTAGGCCTTTTTTGTTTATTAAAAAATAAATACAAAAAACATGCAAGTGTGTTTCTCCAATTTAAAATTTAAAAAAGTCATATATTTCTTTGCAACAAATTTTATTAAAGATTTGGTAAAAAAAAATTATAAGCCCAAGATTGTTGTCATTCTTTTATATTAAATTTGTTTGCAATTTTTTGGTAAAATATATTTCTGTCTTTCAAAAAATCTTTTAAAATCTAAACTTATTGCCTTTACTTTGTTGTTATTTTTTATCAATTTTCTTCCACCGATTTATGACGTAGTTGACAGCTGTTTCACACAAGTCTTTTACGAAATCCTGATATTTTCTAATTGTATTTTAACGACTTGTTCGATTACTTTTTCACACGTTCACATATAATTCAATATAGTTTCATTCTCAGTGGATATTTTTCCCACATGCCATCTTTTATATAAATCCTTAAATTTTAGTTAAAAAACAAGGACTGAAATTGAAATTGAAATTTTCGAAAAATATATACAGTATTTCATTTATTAAATTTTTAATTTTAATACATAAGAACCACCTTTCCCCATTTGATAGAAACTCAATTTTTAAAGGGTTCTTTTAATATAGAACGTTGGCCATATTTTAAACAATTTTATAAATTAGTTTATGTCAGATAATCTAATCATTTAACATTGTTCAGAATTTCTCAAAATTTCACAAACTTTCACTATTCTTATCTAGGTATTGTACTACAAACATAGTTATAAAGAATTTCCTCACTTAAAACTATTCGCTGTTCTAAGTGATCAGAGAGTATGAGTAACAATAAATTATTTTAATGTTATATGCAATGTGCTGCTACGCTCTCGAATACGCCACCTAATACACCAAAACCAGCAAAAACCTTAATTTACTACGACACTTTTATTATAATAGATGAGGTTCTCAAATAATCACCCCTATCGTGAATAATTTTCCACGTGAAATTTTTTCACTTTTCACGTATTTGCAATCGTGAACAACTCGCATGAACAAATTTTATTCAGTCCAGAATAACAACGTGAAAAATGTTCACTGAAAAAAATTCCCCTTATCGTGAATAAATATTTCCCTCGGAATTTTTTCACTTCTCACATTGATATTTTCACTTTATTTTTGATGGGGAATAGAACATAAATTATATGTATTTCTTCTTATAATTCGAATATTAAAGCTTAAAAAGTTTATTTTAATGAAAAGTTCTGATAATAAGGCACAAACTGATGTATTCCTCAACAAAATGCAAAAAAACAGGTCGATTGCCTGCAGATTTGTGAAACTTTAATTTGCTGGCATTTTTTCGTTTTGTTGGCTTTCCAAAAAGTAGCCGAATTATTTTACCACATAAAAGTTAGAATGCAATAAACAAACGGAGCAACCACACTAAAGCTCCAAAAATGAATATTTAACCTTGATTTTTGAAGTTTTCTTTAAAATAAATATGTCAGTGTATATTTTTGAACAAAAAGTTGTATGATTTTTTATTTTTTTAATCTTCTTCCCTTTTTTACATTCACTAACAACTGATAGCGGGAATAATTTTTCACGGGCGATTCACTATACCATTTTTCCCTTCGAGTGGAATTAAAATTTCAGGTGAACAAAAATGTCACTTCTTATTCACGATAGGGGTGAATAACTATCGCTGGTAAGAAAGTATAAAGTCAGTTAATACTAACCCCTCCGCCGCCACCAACGCGGTTGTTCGGCGAGTATGTCATGCCAGAATTATCGTCATCGCGTCGTCTTCGTCTTGGACGGGACTGTGACCAATGTGGTTGATCTTTTCCAACACCGCTACTACCTCCACCTCCACTTCCGCCAACTGAGTTTGTTAAAGAAGACGATGAGGATGTTATATTATTACGTGGATTATGGTGATGGCCCTGTTGTGGGACATGTTGCACAACAATTTGCGATTGGTGAACAACATCGACACTAACATCTTCTTGGAGGTCATGTTGTTGGTTTATTTGCTGTTGCTGCTGATGATGATGATGCTGCGCTGACACTGTTGGTACAGTGTGAGCAGTATAGGAAGTATGCTGCATTGCACCAGTTTGTGTGTTAGAGGAAGGCATTTGATAGTGAGTTTGTTGTATATGTGCTCCACCAGCACCGCCACTCAACTGCTGAGTTTGCTGCTGAGTTTGTTGTGTTTGTACATGATGAGAAGTCTGATTTTGCGCACCGTAATGATGATGACTGCTAAGGGCATTAGAATTGCCACTTCCATAGGATTTTTCAAGCGAAGGTTTTTGGATGCCACCTAAAAAGATTTTTTGTTAGGAAGAAAATATTCTGCTCGTGAATATAACTTAATTAAGAATTTGCTTTTAAGTATAATTTCGCAACTATAAATCTAAAATAAGCGAAAAGAATTAAATTTTTCATTCAACTGCTTGTTTCCTTACTAGATCAAAGATATAACTTGCATAACTGTATAGTATAGTGGCCATGTCTTTTTATATGCAAGTCTTTCATGTCGAATAAAAATAAAACACTTAATTTTATATAAGTATACATAATTTTATACATATATATATACATATACATATATATATATATATATATATATATATATATAATTTATTCGGATTTGGTTTACAGAATATGGCCCCTTACAAAAACTTTATTAAATAAACAAATTAAGTTATTATTTTCCTTTAAAATTCAAATCTTTTTTAAAAATTTCGTATAATTTTGTATGTAGGCAGCTCTACTCTTTTTTGCAAATCCGAATTATATGGTAGTAAAAATGGGTAAAAACTGTTAATATCACTACATTTCGAAAAAATACAAATTAGTTATGAAAAAATATTATACTTTTAAGGAATAAAACGGAAGTAACCCGAGTTTATACGACTTCAGAAAAAACTGAAAATGAAATGCACATTTTTCTTACCAGCGCTTGCTTTCATACTTGAGTAATGTCTTGTATTATTAGTTTGCTGAGAACCGGACTGCTGTTGACTCGATGTCGCTTGCTGTTGCTGTTGACTCGGTGGTGGTTGCTGTTGCATTTGATGCTGTTGCGTTAGTGTTTGCTGTTGGTGATGAGGATCTACAATGCTTGATGGCATAACGCCAACTAAGCCCCCAGCTCCACCAACGCTCACATTAGATACAATTATATTGCTACCAGCAAGTTGCGATTGAGGTTGCGAAGTTGGTTGCAGATTTATATTGTTGCGAGCTTGTTTGCGATGACCCCCGCTCTGACCGCCGCTGTTGCCAGAATTATTACGATGATTTGTATTATAGCGACCACTTCCTCCACCACCGCCACCGCTTTGCGGCTTTGTGCTGCCAGTTAAACTAGGAGTATGGGTAGGAGGTGGTGCTGGTGTAGCATATGCAGGTACTGCAGGAGGCAATCCGTTAGCTGTAAAAACATTCCCAATTTCATAAAAATTCTGACCATGTGCTGTGGTTGCGGCTGCTGCCACAGCTGCAGCAGCCGCAGTGGGCCAAGGTGTAACAATACCGGGATAAAATTGTTGCTGTTGGAATTGCTAAAACGATAATTTCATATTAACTTCAATTCGATATACAATCAATATACATATATTAGAAAATCATACAATTAAATGTAATTGACCATTATATGGTACTGATGGTTGTGTCATTGCTGCTCCATTTGCAGCATAAACAAATCGTTGTGGCGCCGCACTATAAGCAACAGCCGCTGCAGCAGCATTCGGATCGTATACAGCGGCTGGTGGTGAAGTCAAACGGAAGCCATTTTTCATAGTTGATACTGGACCGATTGGTAGTCTATTTATAAATGGTTTTGCTTTCATACGAGCCATTATTGGTTTTCCCTAAATATTTTAATAAACATATGGATAGAATTTTTGTTTGATGATGTACATATATACATATACATAAGTAAGTATGTGTATTTGCATATGACATACCTGAAATTCCTTTACATCTTCTCTCAAATATTTAAAAGCTTTTTGAGCATCCTCATCCGATTCAAAGGTTATATACCATGAATTATTGCCAGCAAATTCACACGAAATAACACGTGGGCAGTTTTCATTGTTAAAAATGTTCTTTATAAAAAAAAAGGTTTTTTATTTATTTTTTTATTTATACAATGGCTTTTTGTTATTTAATTACCTTAACGTCTTTAACTGGTGTTTGATCAGAGATTTCACGTAAAATTATAATGCATCTTTTATGATTTGGTCTAACTCTTAGACCATCTTCATCAACTTGCACATTCGGTGATTCCCTAAGCACTTCTGTTATAAGTTTTATATCTTTAGTCAGTTTTTTAACCAAGTTAAAGTTAGCCACTGTCCATATGGGTACATATTGATCACTGTCCATTTGTGATAACAGCCAAGAGTCGTTTGCTAAATTTTCTCTATAATAAATTTAAAAAAAATTATTTGATGTTCATTATTATTACATTTGTGTTTATATATGTGTCCGTATATACTTTTGCGTAATGAACTATGTAGTATATAGGAAACTAAAATCATAAACAGACGCAACTCAATTTTTAAAAATAATTTTCATTTCATAAATCTATGAAAATGAATTTTTTTATTTCCGCCTTCCTTAAGGCCATGTCGGATACTAATTCATCGCTTTGCGCGACGCATCCATGTTTGATGAAAAAGCGTAAAGGAAAAGGTATATGACACAACAAAAACTTCGACAACACTCACGGTAGTTTTTACATTAATTTTTACATTATCAAAGCGCGCAAAACGATAAAAAGAGTTGCCTAAATTTTCTTTTCGCACTGCGAAATATTACACGTACATAATAAAATAAATATGAACATTCCTTTCCGGAACACTTGTAGTTTTTTAGTTGTGACTGTTTATGAATTTGTAGTAGTTTGTGCTTTTTGTATTAAACTACCCTGATAGACCCTGTTAAAGTATATGGTAGATAACAGCTAAAGTAACATAAATCTGTACGAAACACGAGTGTTAAGTTAACCAGGACAATGCAATAACGAAAACTAAAACATAAACTAGCTGAATTAGATAGTATTTAGTCTTAGTAAATATAATACGAGTTATAATAACTTTTTTGTGTGCACATTGAAGAGTTTTCAAAAAATTAAAAAGAAATCTGCTTAACATAAGCTTTGCGCAGCATAACTTGTGGTTCCCCCCTTGCGGGTCAAACTCAAGGTATAAAAAAATGAATGAATAAAATAAAAATTTATTAATAAATCCAACCTTGAAAAATAGTATTCCAATTGTGTAGCCAACATTTGTTTAAGTTGTTCCAATGGAATCACATTGCCATCTCCATTGTTGGCACTTGAATTTGATGAAGAACTATTGTTAATGTTACTACCGGCAACCTGTTGTTGTTGCAACAAGTTGTTGTTTGACGTCGTAGGTGGACCATTATTAATAATGACATGGTGCTGAGCATGCATGTTGTGCTGCTGCTGGGCGGTGGCTGCTGTAATCGGTGTTCCAGACATTTGATCTACAGCAATTAAATTTGTAACGTTACCACCGCCTGCCGCAACAGGCGTACCAACTACACCAATCTGTAAATCATCCTGACTGTAACAGACCACCGTGCCGTCTTGAGTTATGGCTCCATTCATGACTGTATATTCGGTGTTATCGATCGTTGTCGTAACCGTAGGCCCCTGTTGACCACTAGAAATAGTTTGCTGATGAGCGTATTGCAGGTGGGGTTGCTGTGGATGGCCCTGTAGTTGATGATGTCCTGCGTGATGTGTTGTTGCTGCAGGCTGTTGTGTGTTGTGTGTTGCACCGGTATGTGCTGCAATTAATTGATGTTGACCAGGCGCTGCAGCAACTTGCAGAGCTTGATGATGTCCTGGTTGTGGTCCAGCAGCTGTTGCTATCAATGGGATGTGTGTTGCTGCGGGAGCTGGCAATTGTGTTGTCGGACCATATAAGTTAGTAGCTAACACTGCCGTATCGACAGGAACATTCGCATAAACCGTGGTAGCAACAGGTGGTGGAATCTTCACAGCGTCTCCATTCATATAAACATAACCTCCTATTATTACAAAAAGAGAGCAGAAATCATAAGGTTAGATAAATTTCATATACTTACATACATATGCACATACATACATATGTATGTACATTTATTTAACACATTAAACAAGAAATCGCAGATTATTTGGCAAAAAATGCATTTACATATGTACCTATAATAAAAAATACAATATATATATATATATATATATATATATATATATACATATATACTATATGTACATACATAAGTGTGATTGATTTTGATTGATTGATAAGTACATATGTACATATGTATATATGTAAGTATGTAAAATTTTAATACAGTACTAAAAGTTCAGTGGAGTATTTTAAATTCAAAGTTCATATCTATAAACATATGTATGTATGTATGTATTTACATATTTATATACATAAAGTATAACTTTATCGATTTGTGCAGTAAATGTTTATCATTTTGTTCATTGATTCTCTTCAGCACAATCATTTAGAACATATGGAGCTAAATATATACATAAGTATGTAATTACATACATATGTACATATCTATAAGCACATATGTAAGTATACATATGTTACTAAGTATGAATCGGCATCAAAATCTAAGCGCACGGTATTGCGCCATGCCATTAATTATTTGCAGAAATTATGTGGTCGCAGATTTATGTAGATGACTGATTCGCTTTTTCTCTTGTAAGGCATATTTGACATGAAAATTCTTAAACTTTTTCATTTGTTTGAAAGCTTGTGTATGATAATGTTCAGGCTAATCACACCCTAAATGCGTGATACCATATTAAGATACATACTTATATGTACATACTATATAAGAGTTCAATAAATCAAAACAGTTTTATTCCGAAAGAAGTTCGGTAAGTTCAGACAATGAATTGTTTATGAGCTTGTGTCAATCCAAACTCTTATCGCATCTAAGGACATTTGCGATAGCTCATTCAAACGTGAGGGGCATTAGATACATACATTCATATGTACATTGAGTGAGCATTTCGAAGAACCCACAAACTACATTCAATTCTGAATTTTTTTAATTACAAACCAAAAATAAATCAATCCTTCTCCGATTGGATTGCCAAATTAAGACTCAAGGCTAAAGAATGCGAGTTCACAGTCTCAACTACAAAATAAATAACTAGATATATGTATGTAGCCCTTTGCGACGCCGTTTTAATCTAGACTAATAACACTCATGTTCGCAATGCTTTACTCAAGAATAATGATCCATTTCTTTCTGATGTATGTAAATTGTATTGCTTGAAGGCGAAATGATGCAACGAGTATATGAAAAGGTAGACAGTTTTTTGTTTCAATCAAATCATGCTGTTTATAAGGTATAACAATTTAATAGACGACTTAAAAATGTTCTTTCCTCGACATATTTAGGAGGTTGTCTACTGATATAGTATATGACTCATATGGCTCTTGGTTTTGTTAACAAATATCTTTGATCAATTCTAGGAACTATGAAGTGCTGTTTAACATTAACGCACAAAGTGCTGCAATACAAATCCCACAATGTAAACGAAAATGCATATTATTATTTATTTATTATTTTTCTAAAATTCGGTTACTTTGAAAATTAAAAGATTTCTAATTTTAAAATTAGTACATACAAAATTTAAATTGTCTAATTTTACCTTCCTCTACTTTTTAGTTTAAAAAATGTATATCGGCAACACTGCAAGTAGGTATAAAATGGAATGAATTTGGAAACAATATGCACACAAGTATGTATGGGAATAAAAACATAAAACAACAAATATAAAGCAAGCCTCTTCGCAAATGAGTAAGTAAAAGAAAATTGATGAAAGATATGTATGTAAAATGTCAAATTCCGCAAAAACGAACAAATATTAAATAATATAGAATGAAAGAGAAGGTAATGATGAAGTGAAGTAAGTTAAAACATAAATGTGTTCTATAGTACTTAATTTAGCGCTACACACACACATAGGTATGTATCGACATACACATGTGCATCCTTATAATAAATTTTGGCTTTTCAATAATGGGACTAAAATCTACTTGAATGCAGGCAGATATTTATGAATATATGAATATATGTATGTATGTATGTATGTATGTATGTATGTATGTATGTATGTACGTATGTATGTATGTATTTATTTATGAATGTATATATGTATGCATGTATGTAAGTATATAACATGCATATGCATTTGTAGTAAAATAAGAAAGAAAATAGAAAAATAACAAAAAAAGAAAAAAAAATAGAAAAATACCTCTGCACATAGTACATACATATGTATGCACTTTAATAAAAGTATGTATATATGTATGTATGTAGGTATGTACATACATATGTATATAATACATATACATACATGTATATAATACATATACATACATGTATATTATATGATATATGTACATATGTATGTTGTACATATTTACAAACATATACATAATTAATACATGTAAATATACATCCATCCATACATATACTATTATGTATGCATGTACAAATCCAAATATACCTACTTACATATACATACATACATAAATTAGCGTCGCTCATATTGTACTGCTTCAAAAGGAAACTAATAGCAAGTTACTTATGTATGTAGGTAGGTTAGGTACATATGTATCTATTAAATTAGCGTCGCTCATATTGTAGTGCTTCAAAAGGAAACTAATAGTAAGTTATTTATGTAGGTAGGTACATACATAGGTATTAAAAATTCTTGGGTCCGGAATCTATAGCAGGCAAATCAAGATGGAAGAAGAATGTTGGAGAAATGCAATATCAAATCTTTTCACAATTACATACATACATATGTACATATGTATGTACCTTTTTTGTGAATATATTTATTCAGTATATGGATGTCAGAAGCTTAAAAGCCTAACTCCACTTTACGAAAATTTCTCAATTTTGTTATAGTATGTATTACTATCTAATTACATACATACATAGTTGTGATAAATAGTAATACATGTACTACATACCTATAACAAAATTGAGAAATTTTCGAAAATTGGAGTTGCACATGCAAATGGCTGCAGTAATAATGGCACATCGTAAATGCAAACTAAATTTTTAAGGAACGATAATTGCTGCGACGTAAATCATACACCAAGTAAATAGGTATGCATGCAATACGAAAAACTGTGCCATTGTTTACCGTTCTCACTTTTAATGCAGCTGCATCACTGTGAGGTGAAATTTTCTCAAAAATTGAGAAATTCATAAACACATGTTTTCTTTTTTTATGCTTTGTTAAAGGGGCGACATTACACAATAACTATCTACATACATAAATACATATTTATATGGTTTTCGTAAATGCAAAAATAAATATATATGTACATACATACTTATATACATATAGATATGTGTACATATGTATGTGGAATTCATTCTGTACCGAAATCTTATTAAAAAAAATCAAATTAAGACCAATGTTACAAACCTAAATAGTATTCCATTTTTTATATATTCCAATATATTTCTTTTTCAAAGGGAATAATAATATACTCAGCAAAACAGTTATTAAGCGATTGATTGAAGAATATGGTGAGATGATATTTATCAGATTTTTAGGTGGAGCTTGTTTATTATAATTTTTCTATTAGATCTATTTCTTGCACCTTTTTCTTTCTTTACTTGCTTGCTGTACGAGTGACCAGCAAAATGCAAGTACTTAAGAAAAATAGGTGGCTGGCTAGTTGTATAGTTCGTTAAAAACTTTTTATGGAGACCGATGCGATACGGGTGTACGTACGTCCGACGTACGTACCCAAAAAAAAGACACAGTTTTTATCAAGAAATGTCTTAGATATTGACTTTGGTGCATAAAATTGTTTTAAATATTATTGAAATCATCATGGGCGTATATATACATAAATATATGTATGTATATATTTTATTTGTTGAAATTAATTAAAGCTCTCAATTTCACTTTATATCCATTTTTTTCTGTTGTGCCTTGTACATTTTTTTCGAACCTTCAATATCTTCGTTTCGTTTTGAAAATGTCAAATATTTTTTGTGTTCTGTGATTTTACGTTTTCAATGACTTTTAATATGTTATCTTCTACGTTTATTTTTTTTTTTTTATATTCTTAATATTTTATAATTTTTTATTTTTGATGTATTTATTACTTATTTCAACTTATACATACATATATGTATATGCATAAGTTGTATTTTTGTCTTCCTTTCTCTATTTCTTCTTTTATTTGTATGAATAATTTTTTTTCTTCTACCAATTTGCAAATTCACCACCACCTTTTTTCACATAAAAAATTTTCTTTCTTGAATTCACTATATTTTCATAAGTTTTTTTTCATTCTTGAAAAGCTTAGAAAATTCTTTATATACTTGTTATATATGAAATATTTGAATTGCTTTTAAATTCATTTGTAATGGATTAATATAGTACATAATATTTAATCTTTTTTTCACAATGAATTTTCCGAATATATTTTTCTTAAGCATTGAATAAGTCGACGTCGTCGTCACCGTTTAACTTTCGCCCTGTTTTTAATATCAATTTGTTCTCGTTTGTGTAGTTAGTTCATATATGTCGCGGAACATGCTGGTAAAGAAACGGATAAAGGTGTTACCATTGTACTTAAATACAAAAAACAGTGTTGTAATAATTTAGAGCAATTTTTTTGTTCGCAAAAATAAATTGTGACGTCTGGATATCTATTGTTATAACAGCATTATAAAATGATTGTCAAAACAGCGATAACAGCGACAACAAAAATATAACAATATAAGAAATTAGCTAGCACTGTTGCACCTCCTTAAAATAATATGACAAGGCATAACGTATGTACCAAGGCGTATGTATTTAAGGTGGTCTCGCCCCAATTCGCCTTGAAAAATTCTAATACGCCTTGCTACCTGGGATATCAAAAATAAATGTACTGAAAGAATTGCTGAGATCGAAAATAAAAGCAGCGAAAGTGGGCAAACATAATAATATGTGCTAAGGTAAATTTATAACAGGGAAACAACTCGCCTCAATTCGCTTTGAAAAAACTCCACTTTGTCAAGAAATGTATCGAACAATGTGCCACCAAAGCACAAAGTAACTGGCGCACACAAGGAAAATTCATAACAGGTAAAGCTGAAAACACAGCTTATCTACTTTTTCTTGCATAATGGAGGCTCGTATGGCAAAATTTGTACATGCAAGCATAGGGGCTCTATGTCAAATGTTGTTGTAATGTTGTACTTGTTGTAGTATTAACTTTACCTGTTATGAATTTGCTTAGGGCCAACATATACAAGGGGCGAAAATAATCACCTGGAGTCGAGACTTGTTATGCCCCGAGACCACCTTTTACCTATTCGCTTTGTTATGTACTCTTCACAACAAACACCTTAAGTCCACGTTCACATGCGCGATTTTTGTCCTTTCCTCTTTAAAATTGCGTGTTCGATTATTTTGTGCGATTTTAATTGCATCACTCCAATTCTTTTCAAAAACTAAGATCGAGTGAACAAAACGAGTTGCAAGAGTACATGTATATGTATACTTTTATAGGTACAAATTCGTTTAAGCACGGTTACAACAAAGACTAGAAATCTATTTTCAAATTTTTTTATCTCAGTTTAGGTTGTATTTGCGGTAGCATCAGTCTCTCAGAAATTTCATTAGATTTAATTTTCCAAAGAAACGGATGGCTTCTATACAATTCTATAAACTCAATTTTAATTTAACAAATTGTCCGTTATAAGTCCTTAGGTCTGTCATAGAGAATTCATGAAATTTTGTATTTACTATAACGCAAAATTTTGTTCGCATAAACAATAAAAAATTTCAACAAAAGAATGTCAGCTGAAGTACTAATACAACATGGTATTCGAAAATGACAATAAAACCGTCCTTTTTGAATGTTTAGAAATAAAAATTAAATGAGAGTATGTAAATCAAAATAAATTTCGTTCATTTCGCAACCTCAGCCGCCGCCGATAAAAATTAATCGGTATCTTTTTTTTAAATTTATTTACTAACTAGGTAGTGTAATTTGCTTTCACTCTATTTTTTTTCACAACAAGAATTTTGAGCAAATTTTACAGGAGCAGGCAAAATTTATTAAATCAGCTGTGCTATTAACACTACCTGATAAGTAAATGTACCTTGAGTAGGCCGTACAATAGCATTGTCCTACAACGACCTTGAGAAATTATTGATAACGTTTTTGTTCATTGTTACAACAACTAATTCGCCTTCGTTAAGAGGGTATCTTATGTGAGGTCTATACCTGGAATAATCTTTTGAATTTTTTTTTTTTTTCAGTAGTTGACAATTTTAATCGCAGATAGTTTCTCACGTGTAGACTTCAAGATTGATTTTACCATGGGCTAGTTATATGCAAGGCAAATTTATTAGCAGGTATATGTACGACTACAACAATGCAACAACAAAACAAACAGGCATTTTGTTTGTGTAAACGACATAAAAATGGCGCCGGAAAATATCGATGGCTTAATATAGAAACGTCGTATCTCAACTTTTAGCTATTTTACAGGATAAGGAAAAAACTCCTGAAAACTGAACAAATAACATGTTAAAATTAATTTGGGGATGTTTTTTATTACTGTAAATCTGTTATTCGTCAACATAGGAACCTGAATTCTTTACGGGAGGTGTATTTGAGTTTTGTCTACCAGAACATGTACAAAAACCGATTTAAAAAAAAAACGAGTTACGATCTTTCTATATTAAGCCATCGATATGTACCAAATTTGACAGTTTGGGTAATGGATAAATTCGCCCGAATTCGTCACTGCATCCACCTGATAATTATTTCGCCTTGGTTATATGCAAAACAAAAAGTATCTGGCATCGCATTAAGTAGCATACCACAAAGAAGGAATTAGCATGAACACGTGCACACATATTTATGTACATATAAACTAAATTTTAATTGCATTCAGAGCTACATATCTAACATAATAAATAAATATAGAAAAAATAATTTACTCACGCATTAAATATATATAGTTTTGAAATAATTTTAAGTCAGAAAAATATCAACGAAAATTCACTTTTAACTCCAATATATGCCGAGTGATTGTATTAGCTTTTTGGTTTTATTTTTATTGAAATTAAATGTTTTGATTGACCATAGACAGAATCACACCTTTTTGTCTTTTTTTAATAAATTTATATATAACAACACTACAAAAGGAAAAAGTACGTAAATTTAACGTAATATAATATCAAAGTATTTTTTCACAGCTCAATGCGCTTAATTTTTTCGTTTTTTAGTTATTTGTCATAATTTTGTATTATTTTATAAATTAAAGTTCTTTTCTATCACAAAACCCACTTGTCATAAATACCACAAAAAAGTATTTTATCCGCGTTTCTATTCCACTTGGTATCAATGAAGCCCGTGTCTAGTATTTACTACTTATAATTCGTTTGTATCTTCTTTTTCATGCATTGCAACCGTTTACTGTCACTAACATCCGCATATGCATTTAGAAAAAAAGGGACAACACCTTTTATCTTTTCTTAACTGCATACAAAACACCGACAATGCAACTTTTTTTTTCTCAATATTTTTTTAAGTGATGATATTTATCTCTATATAATATTTTTATCACTTTATAGGTTGGTATTTACCCAAGATCAATATTTATACAATAATTTATATTATAATGTGAAAATAACGAAAACTTTTATTAACACAACTATGTGACTGCTTTTCGACGTCAGCCAAGAGAATAAAGTACTGCCACTGTTGGTTATTCGGTGACCATTAAACTATTACTGTACCATGGTTGCATAGAGAGCTCAGGCGACGATTAACAAAGGCAAGGCGAATTCATTACAATTTTACCTGTTTTTATTACACCAAGGCAAATCCATTAGCAGGTATATGAACGACTACAACAAAACAAACAATAGGCATATTTATATTAATTGTAGTTTTTTAATTTACTACGAACTGCTTATTATTAATATTTGTTAATATTTATACAGGCTAAAGTTCGTAAATATTCATAATCAGAGAAATATTAGATAGACATTCTTAACATATTTCGAGCAACAAAGGAAAAATCATGGGGAAAAATTTAATATTTATACCATGGCCTAACTAATAAGGTCTGCTTAAGACTACAACAATAATACAATAGAAAAAACAACATACATTTTGTCTGTGTAAAATTATCACAATATTGTCAAATAATGCTGTCTACAAAACAAAACAAAATGTGGTTTGTATGTATTTAGTGGTTAGGGGCTGTGCACATATTACGTAACGCTGTTTTCAGAGATTTTATACCCCCTCTCACCGTAACGCTTTTTAATAATTTTTCAGTGCAAAATTCCCAATCCGTAACAAATCTTTAACCCCCCCTTGGAGCGTTACGTAATATGTGCACAGCCCCTTATGCAAAAACAAGAAGGGATAACGTAAACAAAAATATTCATAATATTAAAATATGTAAACAACTTTTGATAACATAGTCATTTTTGCAGATTATTTAACGGTCAAAACACAACCCTACAAAAATCACCAATTGAATGCAGTGGCGAATTTATTAATTTTCCACACTGTCAAATTTGGTACATATTTTCCGGCATCATTTTTATGTAATTTTTTATGCATGGAGAATTTTGATAGCGTACAAGGCAAATTCATACCAGGTATATGCAGGACCAAGGCAAATTCATACTTATTCATTCATAATTCATTCGCCTTGATAGCGTAGGATATGAATTCGCTGTTTACACAAACAAAATGCCTGTTGACCGTTTTGTCCTTGATTGTTGTAGTCGTGCATATACCTAGTAATGAATGTGCCTTGATGCTGCCATTTTTATTCAAGTTGCATTCAAGGCGAATTCGCCTTCGTTGCATTTGCTTTTACAATAAGTGGTTATTGTTGTTGCAAGCATTTATATATTTGTTTATATCTACGCATAATTTTTTTTGGCAATAGCACGTGTACATTTTGTAATCACAAAATATATTACCTACGGTTGTAATCATAAAGTGCATACATACATAAATTATACAGTGCTTGTAACCATTTTATTTCCTCTGGATCTCGCAGCGACCACGTAAATAGTTGTACCATGGCTCTTTGTATCTGCTACATGGTAGCCAACAAATAAAAAAAAAGTAAGTAATTATAATTAAAAATTCTGTCGGGAGACTCATTTAACCATTTTGTTTCGCGAAGAAATTTATTAATTATGTATGTATGTATATGGTGAAGGCTTCGAAAAGCAGGTTGCATATGGTGTTTTACCAAACAAAAAATTAATACATTTTCTAGTTTCATTTAAATAATTTATTTAATGTTATACCGTTTACATATGATGTATTTAATTAATATTATTCACTAAAAGTTTATTAAAGTTAAAATTAAGCAAACGCGAAAAATATATAAAAATCCACATGTTAACGAATTTTCCCTACGACACTAGAGAAATAAACATTTTACTCCCTCCCGTTTCAATGCGAATTTGTATGAAATTTATAGAATTATTGATTTTAGAAGTGTGTGTATAAGTAACAACTAACAACACAAATTCAGTTAAATAAAGCTGATATTTTACACAAAGTATTCCCTAATATCAAGTGAATTGACCTTTCTAACCTATATTGTTGATTCTTTTCATCAAGCAGTGCATGCATTTTAAATATGTTCTAAGTTTCCTTTTTATACATTTCAAGATGTTGTGTTTTTTTGTTCTAGTTAAAGTTTCATGAATAAAATATATTTAATTTTTTATTTAATATTTTTCTTTCAGTTTGCATTTAAATATAATTAACAGTTACATTGTTTTTTTTTTTAATTAAAAAAAATATTGATTGAATTATGTTCAACAAATTAATTTCTTAAGTTTTTCTTTTGCTATTTATTATTATATTTTGCAGTTGTTTTGAAAATTAGTTCTTTATTAAAAATATATTCCAAGTGGAAATTTTTTTTCAAATACAGTCGCGTTTTCTTTTTTAGTTCAAACGTAGGATAAACAAAATGAACCACTGCTATGTTGCTGATAATGGATTGATGTTTATTACTGCTACTGCTTCTGATGATGGCAATGACAATGACTTTTCGACGACAAACAGTTTGATTTTAGTAACACGGTTATTCTATTTATTGTTCCATTTAAATAATATTGTTTTTCGAAGATATTTTATTTTGTTAGTTTATATTTTCTCCCTTTAGGCTAAAATACTTCAAACGTGCTTTACATTTAAGGAAATTGTATCTTCGTCTTTTCTTTTTTATTTATAATCAAATGTTACTATATTTTTGTTCCTTAAATACATACGATACTGGTTGTTGTTGTTGAACTAATGAAACTTAAAAACCGTGAACTTTTAATTGGTCAGGCTTTGCTAAGCCAGCCTTTGTCAACCATTGGCAAATATTTTCACGTTGATCTCCCTGGAGTTGCAAAACTTCTCCGTACTCGGGATGTTCAATTACTGTGCCATTACATGCAAATTCCTTAAAACATAAAATATAAACATTAATTTATTTGTTATGGGTTACATAATCTAAAATATCAACATTTTAAATTAAACGACAGATAAAATGTTAATCACTTAATAGTTTTTGAGTACAAACCTTTTTACATGATCGCACAATTTTCTTTAGGTCATATTCTGCAGATAAACCTTGTACGGTAGTTAATGTTTTGCGACCATTGCGCTGCTGAATTCTTATATGCACAAGCCCGTCTTGAACATCATCATCAGCACCCTTGATTGCATCAGCAAAGGGGTCTATATGAAAATAAAAACGTTTTAATATAGTTTATAATGTAGCCATACATATGCGAAAGGAATTTAATTTGTAAAAGGTTTTGATAATTTAAAATGCTACTTATATTAGGTAGATTTCTTTGGAAAATATACAAGTAATGTTTGATATTATTTTCATTTCATTTATTAAAGACGAAATACCTACACACATGCATATGTAATACAAATCAAAGTTGATTTTAAATGCCCATTTTCGCAAATTACATTCCGAAATGAAATCATGAAGTCATGCATCGGAGTTCAGGGTCTATTTAATTAATGTTTTAAAACAAAAAAAAAAAGCATATACTATGTACATATGTTTGTATGTACATACTTATATGTATCTACTTTCACCATCCACCAAAAACTAAACACAAACTTTGTAAACTTTAATGGAAAATAAACATTTGGAATAATGTATTGCATGTTTTTACATGAATCCGTTAATAATTGGCATTCCATTTCCAATACAAATTCCCCGTTATACCCGAGATTGAACGAAATTGCTGAAGGCAAAATTTTTGCGTATACATATGCATACATAAGTATAGAAAAATTTTTAAATTTTGGAGTTAATACACTGTTATTGTTAACCGGGAGCAATTTGTATATACCATGGTATATGCATACATATTTACTTACATAAATTTATATACATACATAAGCGTACATATCTTCAATAAAACAATAACTATGACAAAAATACACACAATGTAAAGCAATTGCTGACTCATCAATAAGAAAAATATGTTAATTTTTGAGAATTTTTAATCAAGATGTACTTAATTCATATTATGGGATAAAATATTTTTGAATACATTTTAATTTCTATTATAATTATTAGCGGAAATTAACAAAGAATTATTGCAACTGCGCGGTTCTGCTTTAATGAAGAAGGCAGAGCAGAATAATATTGGATCAGCCATTTTATACAGTTTACTTACGAAACGAACCCAATATCATGCCTCCATATCGTGATATCAAGTATTTTTTATTATATTTGCGTAAAACATTCTAAAATTTCACAGATTATGTATTTTTTTTTATATATGGACCAGGTAATTTTAAAAACTTACCAAATGTATTTAAATTCTGGATGGACATACGATATTAAAAAAAATTACCAACAGCCAAAAAATAAAAAAGCGTGCTTGATGTATTTTTCTTTTTCAGAAGTTGGAAGTTTTACTATTTTATGTATTTATTTCACCAAAAATGAAACTTGGTTTTTATTTTATTTATATAAATTTTACTTTGAATTTATATTTAATTTTCACCAGCAAAGAAATACTCGAACGCGAAAAAATGTGTTTGCAGCTTTTGAAGAAATGTATGATGAAATAAAGAAAACTTTCTCTGTTGACAGAGGCAGCACGCAATATCACTCGTGTCTTTGCATTGCAAAGTATAGTGAGAAAAGGAGATAAGTGTATGAAGTTTATAAAACTGCTCTAGTTGTCTCAAAATCTATAATAATGAAGAATAAAATACGGGTGTCTCGCAATTAGTACACAAAGTCTATTTCGGACAAATCAAGGCGAATTCACATACCAGTTGATACTATGTTCACACGACAAGATGAAGCACTTGCTTCGCTTTCTGAAGCATGTTTATGAATCTAGCTGTTCACACGACTCATGTACTTGCTTCGATTTGACAGTTCTCTTTTTAATAACAAATAAAATCTAAAATGGACAAAAAAAAATAAGTTAAAATTATTACGCATTTTTAAAAATGCACAAACATATTTTTTGTTTCCATTGTTGTTTTATCTTTCTAGTTTTAATTCAATTTTTCACTTTTAATTAAGTTTTTGTTGTGTTTTTTGCATCTAGTTCAGATAAGCTTCCGATAAATTCCGATAAAATTTAGAGAAGACAGCAATTTTTCATGCTTCGCAAGTAGATTCATTATGAATCTACATGCTTCGCTCTTAAAATTTTGTACGGCGCTCATGATTGGGGTGTGAAGCATGAATAGAGAGCGAAGCATGTTCCGTGTGAACGTAGTATGATGTTAATCATTTTGCACGCAGTCTACATTAGCTTATTATTTGTTATAAGATTTACCAGGAGAAAAATTTTGCTAGTATAGACCGCAGTTTGTTACTATTATAACATCGTTATCAGAACAATTATCAGAACAACGATGTCAGACATCAAATGTCATTTTTGAATATGAAAAAACGAGACAACAAACAAAAGCTATTTGCTGTCTCTGCCACTCCACATTAAAATTGTGGTAAAAGAGCACATGAACATTTACTAATATTCCCCACATAGAAAAAAATTAGCAAATTTAGTACTGTTATTCTGCTGGCGCTATGTTAATGTTATAACAAATAATAAGCTAACTTGGGGGTCACACGATCAAGTTTTCATTCAATTTTTGTTTCAAGATTTAATCCTCTCTCATTTTTTTACCAATACACTCACACTTAAAATTTGCTGTGAATTTGCTTTAAAATTTTCGTTCAATTGAGTTTCAAATTGCTTTCAAGAAAGCAGCTGATTGCCATTTTGATTATAAACTCGTTAGTTTTCATATACATACATAAGTACATATATTCTGCCGCCATAATTTTTTGTGTTCTTAAAAGCAAATTGCTTTGAAATTGCGTGCAGCCTAAGTCATAGCTTTAAATTTTTCTGAATTTTGACAAGCAGTTTGTGTAAATTTCTTGAAAGAGAATTGAATAAAAACTTGAACGTCTGACTGCAGTGTAATGTAGACTGCGAGTTAACATCGAATTGTGTTATGTTCTACTTTAAAATGCGTTGGTATAGTAAAATTTTTTAATGGTACACAAAATGAAATAAATTCTCTGTACTACATTGCACAGCAAAAATTTCTTGTATAAAAAATACCACACAAACAAATAATATGCCATTTCAACCAAACACAACTTTAAATATTACCCTACGTCATAACTCGCAGTCTACATTAGCTTATTATTTGTTATAACATCAAGATGGCGCTAGCAGAATAACAGTACTAAATTTGCTCATTTTTTTCTATGTGGGGAATAATAGTAACTGTTCATGTGCTCTTTTACCACAATTTTAAGGTGGAGTGGCAGAGACAGCAAATAACTTTTGTTTGTTGTCCCGTTTTTTCATATTGGAAAATGGCATTTGATGTCTGACATCGTTGTTCTGATAACGATGTTATAACTCGCAGTCTACATTAGCTTATTATTTGTTATAACATTAACATAGCGCCAGCAGAATAACAGCACTAAATTTGCTTTTTTTTTCATCTCTGAAATCTTTTTCCAAAAATTTAAAAGTTTTATGTCCGTATCCCGGAAGAATTATTTTAAATTTAGTAATTTCAATTCTTTCAACTCAGATTCAATTTCCTGTCTGAAAGTGTGAAAATACTTTAAGAATATCATTAAATGAATTGTTATTTTCTTTTATAAGATTCTATGAATTAATTTGGCTTAATGCATTGAATTTGTCTTCAAAGTCAAATCTCAATAAAACTTGGTCACACAGTTCTACGTAAAACTTTTTACAATTTTTAATGATCTCACACTTTCCATTTTCATAAATTTTAACTTACATACATATGTACATAGAACAATCTCATTTATTCAACTTCAAGTTTTTGGCGTGCTTTAAAATATTGACACAAATGTATGTATGTAAATAACAGTTGATATATTATGAATATCAACAGGTTTAAGCAGCCTAAAATACTAAAATTATCTCAACTCAAAAACATTTAAATATGATAAAACTATTTCTTTTACTCCTTACTTTTCTTACATATTGTGGCAAAAGCTGCCAATTTCTTGAAAAAGTACAAAGTAGTGTCAATGTTCTGCAGAACGCTGTCAACTTATAATTGTTTAACAATCGTCAAATTTAAGGCACAAATCGTCACGTCGTCAAACTGCCTTTTTTGGCATCTGAAATCGTCAAAATGACGATAGATCGTCAAATCTGGCAACCATGATTGTAAGCTGTGCGGCGTCAGTGATTAAGATTAGGGTATTTATCCCCAAATCGGGGATTTTTTTTTAAAATGGGGATGAAAAATTTGGTTTGGGGATTGGGGAATTCATTGAGGATAATTTTTATGCTTTGGGGAATTTATGAGATTTCTTGGGGATTTTTATATTGCTTATATAATTTGGTTTATTTTTTGGACTATTTTTTTAATATCAACATATTTTAATTGTTCTTTTTTGAGTACATAAGTGTTTTTAGTGTTTATACCTAAAAACTTTATTGAAACAAATGCTAAAACATTTGCAATGAGCACGGTAAAAACAAAAATTAGAAACAAAATGCAGTACGAGTTGCTCGAATCTCTGTTGAGAATTAATATACATTTTAAAAATAATGGAATTTGTTGTGAAACATTTGATCCATCTCCAGAAATGGTCAAATTGTTTAATTCTAAAAGCATGTACCAAAAAAGATTTCTTCAGACAGCGGTAAAGAAGTTTTGGACTCCGAACTTTTTGATTTTATCAGTCAACTTAACTAATTTGTTAGAACACATACATATACAAATATATACTTTGAAATGAACTACAGTGCAAATAACGTATTCATAAGTTAATACTTAAGTGAATTGAAATTGAATTAGTATTATTTTTAGTGGGGATTTTTGGGGATCGTATAAATTGCTTTTTGGGGAATTTCGGGAATGAAAATGTTCAAATTGGGGATGCGACTCAAAAGAAATCTGGGAACCCTGTGCACCGTGCGCATGTTTCTCTGTCTGTCTCTCTCTCTCTCTCTTATAGAAAGCAAGCCAGATATTTTCATTTCTATTTCGCATTGAACAGTGTGGTTACCCTGTGGTGTGGTGTCGCGACGATTATATTTGTTGAGTGAATACAGGTTTTTTGTACATAATAAATAATAATAATAATGAATCCTGACAGTGTTTCTGCCACATCAGGGAAAAGGAAAAAGACAAATGCACAAAAATGTAGAGAATATCGTGAGAGAAAGAAATTACAAAATACAATGGTACAAAACATAACTGCAAAGAGATCAGATGAATGTAGTGAGACTGCTCAAATACCAGCCAAAAAACCTAAAACTAATGCAGAAAGAAGAAAAAAATATTATGAAGCGCAGAAATTAAAGAAACAAAAAAGTAAAAAAATACCTAAAACTGATAAACAAAGAAGTAAAGAATATTACGATAGAAAAAAGAAATTTCAGGCTTTAAACACTTTAAATCATCATTCAGATGCGTAAGTATGATTTTTTTTTATCTTTCTAAGGTATATTTTTTGAAGTAAAATATGATGTCTTTTTAACCAATATTTTTTGATTGGTTAATTGGAACGAAGTTCGTTATCGCGCGTTGGAAAGGGGGCTAGACGGAAAAAATTCTCACGAAAAGTTGTAACGACACTTTTTGCTATAGTAAGCTGTGCGGCGTGCGCATGTTTCTCTGTGTGTCTCTCTCTCTCTCTCTCTCTTATACAAAGCAAGCCAGGAGTGTAACAAAAAGCGCGAAAATGCGCTAAATATCAATAAAACAAAAGGCGCTAAAACATCAACTTCAGTAATGAAAAATCAAAACCATTGCTACAGTTTCTAGAGGAAGAATTTGATTTAAGAATTAACAATAATCCAGCAGAATCAACAACAAAATATAATACTACCATTTTTTCAAGACATTTAAATAAAATAGAATCCCAAACATATGTTTCCTACTTCAGTTACCACAAGCCAATTATTACTAAAATTGAGCCTACTGATTAAGTTTGTATTACATTATATTTGTTAATAATAAAAAAAAAGAAAGAAGAGAGGTGTCTTAGGACACCCGGTTAGAGCTATGCCCATTAGGTATATACTTACATAAAATGTGTGAAGATTTAATAATTTTTCCGAGTTTATGACATTGTTTTAAGAAATTTAATCCATATTTTAAAAATATTAGTTAAGTTTTTAAATAATATAGTATTTATTTAATGGAAAAAACCAAAAATTATTTTCAATTAATTTTGTTGGCCTTATATGTACTATATTCATCAAAGCATAATATTTCAAACGCTTGACGTTTTGTTTGGTGGGTAGCTCGGCAACTCAGCAACACAAAGCAAAACAAAAACGAAACACTAACATACATACATATGTATGTATGTATTCATATGAGTATATATTAAAGGTGAGCACAAGTCGCGTAAAAGTGTACAGTATTGCATTTTTTTCAACTGCGAATATTGATTGTAGTTGTTATTATAATTGAGTGTAAAGCAAATATAGAGAACAATGAAACAACAACACACAAAACTGTTGTACAACATTTGAATAGACAGTTGTTGGACGTGTACAATAAAACTACTGTACACTTCAAAGTAGACATTATTTCACAAGCATTTTATAGAAAGAGAAAAACAATTTAATTTTTTGTAACGAAATTTTATTTCCATTGTTTTATCTACCATTTCTGCTTGTAAAAATTAACTGCAGTTTTCCCCTTTTATTACAAATTTTGCCTTCAACATAAAATCAAAAAGATTTTTGCTTTCACATTTTAAATTTTGTATTTATACACTATTGTTCAAAAGGGCAATAGGTACATACATACATACATATGTATGTATATTAATTTCAAAAAATAACAATTTATAATTATAATTAAACTCCTTACATCTATATCCATGATATTATTATAGCTTTGCTATTTATGGCGCGGTAGGGGTTGAATTTTATTTTTCGTAAGATAAATAATCGACACTATTCCCGTTATGTTTTTCTTTTTTTGTTTTGATTAGCTCATCCTTTAAAAGCGACTTTGTTGTTGTTTTTTAAAATCAAGACGAGAAAATATGTATGTACATATGTATATAGTGTGTTACTCACATTCAACCGCAATAACAAAAACAAAACAATAACAAGTATGTATATATATGTATGTATACATATGTACATATGTGTGTATGCAGTAAAAAACCACCACAATTTGGCAAATTTACATCATATTCGCCTTGCAAGAAACGAAATTTCTTTTTTTTATTTTGATTTCAACTTTAACAAAAAACCGAAAATATTATGTGTACATACATATGTATGTATGTACATACTTACTTCTTCTTATTCGCCTTCGTTCCTTATAAAAAAAAATGAGCAAAGCTATAACCGGGTGTCCTAAGACACCTCTCTTCTTTTTTTAATTCTATGTTTAGTAAATTGTTAAATTAATTATAAATTATAAAGCTTAGAACAGCATCACACACGAAATAAAATACAAAAGGCACGCTCAAAGTACGTGTCGTTCTTTGGTTTTCTTCACACATGCACATATTGTCACACTATAATATTTCTGTTGACAATATTGTCAATGGCATTGCAATAGTGAAATTTGCTTTCCACACTACAATAAATAATGCCGTTGCTTGGCAGATACATAAATGTTGTTGTATACTTTTGATTAAAGGGAATAACAATTTTAGTGTTCTCATAAAATCAAGAGCAATAAAACAAAGAGAACAATTCAATACTGTACATCTTGTGTCTTAAGCAAGCATATGTTTTGTGCTCAACAGAAATATTATAGTGTGACAATATGTGCATGTGTGAAGAAAACCAAAGAACGACACGTACTTTGAGCGTGCCTTTTGTATTTTATTTCGTGTGTGATGCTGTTCTAAGCTTTATCATTTATAATTAATTTAACAATTTACTAAACATAGAATTAAAATAATATCATGGATATAGATGTAAGGAGTTTAATTATAATTATAAATTGTTATTTTTTATGTATATATTCTCGTCTTGATTTTAAATACAATACAATACAATAGCTTACTATAGCAAAAAGTGTCGTGACAACTTTTCGTGAGAATTTTTTCCGTCTTTCCCCCTTTCACAGAGCATAGCTCTAATATTATTATAACTTAAAAAAAAAATAAAATATTATTACAATTCCTTCACTAATTAATCGAAAGGAACTTCGTTCCATCCGGGTGTCCCTTGACACCTCTCAACTTTTTTTTTCTATGACGGGAATATTAGTAAATGTTCATGTGCTGTTTTACCACAATTTTTTCCCTACGTCTTGACGAGCAAATTATTTGTTATGATAATGAACAAAACGTCGGCAGAGCTGTTAGCAAAAATCTATTAGATCTTTCTTATGGAGAGAACGGACAATGACTTTGTTAAACTTCCTCATATTATTTTAAGGTGGAGTGGCAGAGACAGCAAATAGCTTTTGTTTGTTGTCTCGTTTTTTCATATTGGAAAATGACATTTGATGTCTGACATCGTTGTTCTGATAATTGTTCTGATAACGATGTTATAAGAGTAACAAACTGCGGTCTATTACCCCGTTTATACGCATTTCTTATTTGCAAAAACTTAACTCACTGTTTATACGCAAATAGCAATTTGAAATATTGTTACATATATTTTTTGTAATGACACGCAATATATATATAGTTATCTGGTAGCATCACACATCTTATTTGCAAATAGCTTGTTATTTGCAAATAGTTTTCGAATCATTTTATACTACGTTCACACGGAACATGCTTCGCTCTCTATTCATGCTTCACACCCCAATCATGAGCGAAGCAACATGCTTCGCCATACAAAATTTTGAGAGCGAAGCATGTAGATTCATATTGAATCTACTTGCGAAGCATGAAAAATTGCTGTCTTCTCTAAATTTTATCGTAATTTATCGGAAGTTTATCTGAACTAGATGCAAAAAACACAACAAAAAGTTTAATTAAAAGTGAAAAATTGAATTAAAACTATAAAGATAAAACAACAATGGAAGCAAAAAATATGTTTGTGCATTTTTAAAAATGCGTAATAATTTTAACTTATTTTTGTTTGTCTATTTGAGATTTTATTTGTTATTAAAAAGAGAACTATCAACTCGAAGCAAGTACATGAGTCGTGTGAACAGCTAGATTCATAAACATGCTTCAGAGAGCGAAGCAAGTGCTTCATCTTCTCGTGTGAACATAGTATTAAGTTACAATAAAAAAGTAATACGGCAACGCTTTCCACTCTTATTTTCAAATAAGTAGTGCGTATAAACGGGGTATATACTAGCAAAATTTTTCTCCTGATAAATGTTATAACAAATAATAAGCTAATGTAGACTGCGAGTAAAGCACCCCATACATGTTTCAATCCAATTGTCAACTGAGTCGGTTGTTGTTCAAATCAAAGCGTGTATGGCCATGTCAATTGATTAGTTTGGCAGTTGTCGAAATGGTTGAAGAAAAATCAAAAGATTTTGATTTTTCAAGTTGGCTAGCAAGTCTTTCAATTCGATTGTACTGTGTGTGCTCCAGTCTCTTGATAAGCTGTCAAAATTTATGTGTATATTATGTGAAATAATACAGGTGGTATTATTAGAGCAACAAATACATACAAATCGAGAAATTTTTGACATAAGGCTGGATAAAAATGCTAGAGCAAATTGACAGTTGAATGAAAATTTTTCAATTCAGTTTATGAAGTGTGTGGCCAAGAATCAATTCAATTGAGAGACTCAATTGACAATTGAATTGAAACGTGTATGGGACGCATAATGAGCAAAACGTCGGCATAGCTGTACCAAAATCTGTTAAGATCTTTGTTGTGGAGAATACGAACAATGATTTTGTTTGTTTGTTTCGGGCGATTTTGGGATTTATTTCACTACTTTTTTGGGGACCATGTTTATTTGAACAGTTTTTCGGCCAAGCTTCCTTCCTCATGGTGCTTCTAATAGCGACAGTCGTTTACTAACGGTTTTTCGCATTGTTGTCCTTAGGCGAGGCTCAAGGTTTCTCTCATGCATGGAAAAGGCATTTTTTGATAGCTTTTTGGGATATATGTATACTATTTCATTTATTCTGTTTTTGGCCGATTTTTCATTTTAATTTTGAGGCCATTTTCCATTTTTAAGTTGGGGCAATTTTTCCTAAAGTTTGTACTACTTCATAAAATGAAAAATGGCCACAAACCTCAGGAAAAATTGCACCAAACTTTAATATAAAAAATTATGACTCGATTATGGATAGCAACTGACCTTCAGTTGCGTTGCCAACTGAAAACTTGTTGCCAGAAAAGCACTTAATAGCAACTGAAACTGGCAGCTCTCACCTGCCAGTTGCCATCCGTAATGCAATTCTCAGCAACTGGCAACGCAACTGGAGTTCGGTTGCCATCCATAATCGACCCATTAAAAATGGCCCCAAAGTTCGTGTTGTTGTTTTCAATGCAATAATTTAGGGCCATTTTTCATTTTTTGTTTGGGGCCATTTTTCATGGAGCCTTTAGGGCAATTAACATATTTTGTCAATTTAAGTTTTTTAATAGCTCATATTGGTCATTTGAGAATAAAGTCAATTAAGAAGCTTAAAAAGCTGTGCCATATTCCAGATATGTGTTAAAGATTTCTTACGAAGTGTAAATTTTGTATTATTATAATATAATACATATATGTATATATAAATATATATGTATGTATAAATATTATATTTTTAAATGTACATATTGAATTTTCATATGTAGGAAAGCTAACTTTATTTGATTTGATGTTTTAGATAAAAATGTAAGGGCAAAGCAAATAAAAAAAAAAACGGTCTTTCACAGGGACAGAAACGAATATATATTTTTTACGTTTACTTATTATGTTTTATTTTATTGAATTTCATCCTTAAACGTAAACTTACATATTTATAATATAAGACTAAAAAATACACATTATTTTTTGTATCATAACATGTTTGTAATTTTTTTATAACTAAAGCTTTCTCTATACATTTATTAAAGTTTTTCTTTCATTTTGATTAAGGATATAAAAATATGAAAATATGTGTTTAACTACCCACGAACAATAATTTTTAATATGTGTTTTTGTCAATAATAATAGTTTACAGTTAATAAACAGGGCCCAAATTACGGCACTCAATATCGATCGAAATTTCAATACAATTTAAATGTAAATTTCGATCAATATCGAATGCCGTAATTTGCCCCCTGAATTATTTAAGAGGATTTTAGTTTAAAATAAAATTTAGTTTTTTAGGCCTAAGAGTTTATAAAATTAAAATTTTTAGAAATGTATTTGAAGGAAAATTATTTATTTATGTATGTTTATTTTATTCGCTTCTAAATCTAACAAAGAAAACCCAGGAAATTTTATAACGACTTCACAAATTTATTCGTTAGTTCCATGAAGCTAGAATAGTCTTAAGTGCTTTTTTAGCGTCATATGATTTGAAATATACTTTTACATACATTACTTTTAGAGAACCGATGCAGATGTAAGATTTCAAAAGTAGTACATAGCTAGTTAGTTCTTGTTGGTTAAATGATTTCTTGCAACGCCTAATTGAAGTTATACTAATTCTATGCCTCAGTTCCGAAAGTAGCATTTCCTGGGATATGTATGTATCTGTGTATGTATGTATATGTTTCTTTGTTTCTTATTTTTCCATTAAATTAATAAATATTGAATTAATTTAATTTGATTGTGTTTCTAATTTATTATTGCATGCTTTTCTTCTAATAAAATACACACGAACATACTAAGGAATTTGGTTTGCTATTATTGATGGTTAAAAAAATTAACTATTTTTAACAAATTTTGTAAAACTTAAACATTAATATAAAATATATAATTAATTATAAAATTTTCTACAAAATGAAATATATGTAGGTGTATTTTTTTAGTTATAGTGCAGAAGACTACAAAAAATTAAGAAGACCACATAAATTTAAAAGTATACAGATTTGATAAGAACTAGCATTAAATTAATTATAAAAGAACAAAGGAGCACACCAGTTAATTTAAGTAACAAAAATCTTTTTTATTATTTATAAATTGTTCGCAAGGGAAAGTGAAAAATATTTGCGTAGAAAATATATTAAATAAGAATAACGATTTCTGGAGGTACATATAAAATATAAGCGGAAAAAATGTATAAAAAACTAATAACAAAAAAAGAGAAAAAAACTTCATCTTGAAAAAGAAGATATTTGAATTTTCCTTTTTTGTTTACTTTTTTGTAAAAAAGCAAAACATCACTTGAATGGTTAAAATAAAAGTGAGTACTGCTGTAGTGCATAACTGATTGAGCTGATAGTTCGCAAGCTGACACCGTTATTTCAGATCTATTTCTTCCTCTTCTGGTGACGATGAGTTTGAAGTTTGTGTTGCCGGCAATGAAGTGTTTGTATTCGCTGATACTGTTGATGCGGCACATCGCTGTACCAAATCCCCATATGGTTTATTTTGCAGAAAACATACTAAGACAACCGTCATATTATCACCACCCAAACCACCCATTTGACAGTCGGGAGCCAGACAATGAGTCATTAGTTCTTCGCATATTTCCTCAGGGTACTTGCCTTGTCCAATGCGTGATCGGCAGAAGTCAATTACTTCTTTGTTGCTCATTACATCCCATATTCCATCACATGCTAATACCAAAAATTCCCAATCTTCATTAATTTTACGTGTCTCAACGTCGGGGTAGGCTGAAAAGAAAAACATGAACCAATAAAAAATACCATATTTTTGAGTATTTTTTTTATTACATTAACAATATTCAATTAATTAATGAAAATTTTATTCTACTTCCTGAAAATTCTCTGGAAAAAAATTATTACTCTTCTGGTACTTTCGAAATCATTTTGTGTACATATAAATATGTATGTATGTACGTACAATAGTGTTTTTCAAATTTTGGGAAAAAAAGGTTTAGTTTAGTAGTTTTCAGGGTTCAGATAAACACCCAATCATTATAAAATATTACAAATTATTTTAAAATGCACATAACTCTTTTATCAACGGTTTCAAAGCCTCTGTTAACACATAGATACCATTAGGTTCGAAGTGGGCCAGCTACATATTATTGAACCGGCAACTTGCGCAACATAAGGTATCTGCAGTGCTTCCTATAGACAAAATTTTTAATTGCAAAAATCTAGATAAGAGGCAAAAGCACTTCCGTTCATAAGCTAATATCGTATGTACCCGTGTAATTAGATGATTTTTAAGACGTTGTTTTTCAAAGTGTCTTTTGGGTTTTCTAACCATCTACATAAGTACATATATGCTGTTTTACTTCTTTCGTCCATTAACTGAAAAAATACATGTCTTTAAAGATATCGTATGAACTGTGTCTAAGATCGAAGGCTTATAATTTCTGAGCATTCTAGTAGATGTACAAAATAGAGTGGAAAATAAGGAATCGTGTAAAATATTTTTAATAAACTCATAACAGAAAAACTGTAAAATTCAATGTGCGTGCAAAATAATTTTGAAATATCTTTTAGAAATTTTTTACATCTACATACTTGTATTTAATTAAATTGTTATTGAGCCATCCTAATAATCATATTCATGTTCTGTACATGTTTTGTTTTTGTTGTTGTATCAAACGTGGGCGTTTTATTTAAAAGCAATATTTTCTTTTGTACTTTTGTTTATTTAAAGAAAATTAAACAAAATAAACTGGAAGAGGTCTTGTGTCTATATACAGGTGAAAAAAAAAAACAAATGAAATGATTTCAATTGCAATAAAAACTTAATAAATTGTATTGAAAGAGTGATAAAATAATTACCGGTAGTATTTTTTATGTTATTTGCTTAAATTATTAAGAATGGGAAAACATGCAGTAACTACGTTATTTTTTTAATTAAAAAATATATGAAATGTACCCAGATAAAATATGAGTTGTTTATATACGCATATTTTACCGTTATATAAACAGCTTTAAAAATCTCATATACAGGCATGTTTTGAAAATCGAAAAGATTCAAATTATAGATGTATGTATGTATATGATTTTAAAATTACATCTGCAATTTTTAGCTGTACTGTGAATCAAACGACTTTTGCATGGCTTTTGCTTATTATGTTTTAATGTCTTGTGATTTTTAGAACATGCTTAATAATTGTTTTACAAATGTCGTACATACATACTTATGTACATATTTATATTAATAAGATGGCAATACAATGTGATTAAAATAATGATAATGAAATTTTAGTAATAAATTGTTTGATTTAATGATTTAATACTCATGATCTGCTTACAAATAAATTTCTCCGAATATATTCCATTCTTTCAAAATTAATTGATCTTCAACATATTTAGTTACAAAGTAATATGAATCATACCTGTTACAATTTGTTCTTCTGGTTTTTTATTCTCATTTCGTTTAAAAACAAAATCTCCTAAAGCTCTCGATAATGCTAGATTACCGTTAACACGATTGCATTCAACCCAACCTCCTCCCTCATTTATACGTTTTGATTCAGCTTCATTATTTGGTTTATGATCCATCGATAAAGACATTACCTCTCCATTAACACAAGCAACAGCACGTGAGTCACCAGCGTTGGCACAATATAACCGATTATCTTTAATTAAAACTACTACAGCTGTGGAACCAGCCATTTGTTCGCCCCATGATTCATTATATAACATTTCATAGTCGATATCTAAAAATGCCTTCAAAAAAAAAAAAAAGATATAAATTAATTGGTATAGAATTTACAGATTTCATACGAGTATGTAGATCGAACTTACCTGTTTTAAAGCCTCTTCCATATTTTCTTTATACTCAGGTCTTTTCAAAATGAATTTGTGTAAATGCTTGCCGGCATATTGTGCAACTGTGGCACCGCCATGACCATCATAAACTGCGAAAAATGATGTGCCGGGGTCATCAGGTAATGAAAGAATATGTGTATGAGAGTCTTCCATATTAATGCGCCATCCCTGCATACAACTTGAACCAACTCTATACATTTCATTTTGACAATATGCCGATTCCTTCGATGTTACCGGTTCCGACAGTGTTTGACCCATTTTTCTTTTATTGTTTGACTTGCTTGATTGTTCTAATTTCTTTAGACTCTAACAAGATTTTTTTCGTTATAGTAGTTAGCTGTAAAGAAATTAAACAAAAAATTAATTAAAAATGTTAACAAATATCTTAATGATAAATTTGTTTTTGTTCCAAAATAGGTGATCGGCGCTAAAAAAATCGCTTATTGTTTTATTGCTTTATTAAATAAAAATTGAATTTCTTATCACCTTTTGTAAAATTATTGTTAAGAAAGCATTAAAGTGATTTTTTACAAATATGAGTATTAGACATAGAATCAGAAAGAAAAACCAAATTGAAATAAAACTAGAAATCAGAAATTTTTGTATAATAGAGAACAAAATTATTTATATTTTGTATTTTACTAAAAAAATAAATCACTACACAATGATGACATATTAAAAATCAATTCTGACAATTTTTATTAAGTGAACTGAGTTACTCATCGTTGGTCTTAAGTAAAAAGGCCCTAACTCGAATAATTATAACTTTACGGGAGATGGTAAAATCACAATAGAAACTGTAACGATCTTAACACAACTATGATTGTAAAGTCGTTATTTTTTACACTATTGCAATAAATTTTTGTGACGAGGTGTATTTGAATGAAATGTATTCGATTCACTGAAGAAATTAATTTCGTAAAAAATGCAAGTTAGGACCTTTCTACTTGAGGCCATCGATTTGTATGTTGTACATTAGGCCAAATCACCAGGAAAATATGGTTGCAAAATCAGTTCGATTTATGAGAAATTTCAAACTAAATAATAAATAAAATTTCTAAATCTATACTAATATTATAAAGAGGAAAGGTTTGATTTTTTGTTTGTTTGAAATGAATAGGCTCCGAAACTACTGGACCGATTTTGATGAAATTTTCAACATGAGCATGAACTAAACAGTGTTGCGGCTTAAAAATAAAACGTTCTTATGTTCTGTCGTGTATTTTTTGGTATTTAGTAACCGTTTTTTCTTAATTTTTCATAAAAAAATAACAAAATGAGAAAAAGAAATATATCCGGTTATTTTCCTCGAAATTCCATTCCAGATTACAAATATGGGATAAAATACTTTTAAAACGTGTAATGTCCCATCCCGTAATCTATTTTAATTTTTCCAGAATTTGCAAAATTCCTCAGATTAAAGTTGTTACAGAAATAATTAAGAAATAAAAAAACATGGAAAACAAAAAGAGATTTGAAAAGTGGAGACATCTTCTGCAATTTACGCCAAACCACTATTGAAACCCAAGGCGTATCCAACAGGTGAGCTTAGTGGCACAGCTGACTGAGCTCGCTTTATAGCAAATTTTCATACAAACTGATATAGTTTAAAGAAAGTACATAAATAATGGTACTCATACGTAAGAAAATGCTGTAAATTTGATTGTGTATTTTGATCTAAAGCGAGTACTTTACACTAACAAAATACATGCTGTTTTTTGGATTATTGTAGTTGTTGTCGAACTGCGCATACCTGTTAGTTTTACCATGATTGAAACCAAAATTTTTATATTTTCTCACTTATAATGAGCAGCTTACGCGCAAACTTTCTCAAATCATTTGAGAATTCATTCAATTACAGAATACTATATACTTAGTGTTGCCATATTTGCATGTTTTTATTTGTATACTTCCCGTAATCACTACGAAATTCCTGTGCTATTTTTGAAAATGACACAAAAGAATTGCATTTTTCTGCTATCGACACAAAAGGCAACAGCTAAATGTATATTTGTACATACATACATATATATGTCTGTATATAAAGTCAACATTAAACACATTCCTGCGGTGATGATGATGCGTAATATTTTTTTTTTATTTTGAAAGTTTCAAAAAAAGCGTGAACACAAAAATTTTATAATTAAATGTGCGAAAACAGTATGAGTCATTTTATTAATAGAATTACATAGTTTTTAATTAGAAATTAAACTAAATCATAAGATATATTTAAATGGCTGCAGTCAAGTAAATTGTAACTAAAAACAATCAAAATATGTACATATGTACACACATTTGTATACATTCCGGAAACATTAGTTTGAAATAATATAAAGAATTTTTGAAAACCAGACATCGTGGCATCTTCGTAAGAATGTATTAGAGAATGAATCATGAAAAAACTTTTAGCACTTAAAAAAATCTGTAATTATCTATGTATGTCTGTATATCCCAGTCAAAAATAACATGACACAAGTGGAGTTGAATCATGGGTACAAGTGATGACAACATGGATCAATTTAAGTGAAACATGCATTAGAGATCATGTTTTTGTGCGAAAATCTACATATATACATAATTGATAGACAATTGCTTTTTTTGTGCTGCACTTCATGCACCTAATATACAACCGATTTTTACAAGACTTGTACCAAATAAGAGAAATTTTTTTCACAGAAGTGAACGAGTTATTGCGGGTTTTTGTGGATTGAGTATTTTGGGAGCTATAGCCGTTTATTACTCATGCATGTAAGTACGTTAAAACCACACAAAAACAAACAAACAACACATACATGTGTTTTACACATTTGGATTGGAGGTTTGTGGGAAAAAAGATGAGAGAGTTGAGTAAATTGTTTTAGCTCAATTGAAGGTACATATTTTGTTTTTACACTTCGCCGATCTATTTCAAGGCGAATTCATAACAGGTGAAGCTGAAAACACAGCTGATCTACTTTTTTCTTGCATAATGGAGGCTCGCATTTCAAAATTTGTACATGCAAGCATAGGGGCTCCTATGTCAAATGTTGTTGTAATGTTGTACTTGTTGTAGTATTAACACTACCTGTTATGCATTTGTCTTGATATATTTATTTTTAATTTTTGTGAATTCATACAAATGTATCATCAAATAATTGTATTCTTGGTTGTTGTATAATTGTTTTATAAATAAATTTCTCTTCATGAAAACTAATGAATTGAACCCTTGCATTGCGCATGCTTCCTGATTTTAAACTATTTTTTCTGTTGATTTTCATTACTTCAATAATGACGAACTTATTTGAATTTAGGAATGCATTAAACATGAATTTATATCTAGTAATAATTAAAAAGGCGTGAAAATTACAAACTTTTTGAAATACTTTATTTATTTTCTACTATACCGATTTTGGTACCACTATTGCTGAAAATATAGCATTTTAATATAAAAAAAATTAAATATTCATTCGTAAAAGATTTTAAGTTCTTTAAAAAGGACAAAAGGGGAGGAAATGAAAAACCAGGTTTGGATATGTCATCTATTATTTATTCATTTATTGCAACTACGAATTTTCAATAAGTTTTTTGTTGAAAATTTTAAATTAAATTTGATTTAACGCTCTATCAGCCATTCATCTATCTCTCTCACGTGATTTGGTTTATAAATGCTGAGTCATGTATATTTCACGTCAATGACGTGAGCGTTTTCAGTATATAATTCAAATATTTTTCTTTTCTTCTTGAGTGGATAATGACATCGCACAAACAATTTTCAATTAAATAAAGATCCGGTCATCCAAATAAGGACATTCTGAAAACTACATTTCTTAATCGGTGCAAAGTTACAAATTTGTTACATAGTCATATAAAAATTTATGAATTACATACATTTCTATTTAAATTTATGAGCTGAAGTTTATATTTATTAAAAACTTAAGAATAAGAGAAAATAGAAAATAAATATGAAATTAGGTTTATGATTTAACTACAGATAAACAAACATTTAACTACAGATAAACATATATTTTTGCTTATCTATTTTACATATTACTTTTTCATCTATTCGTACATTAATAGCTTTTTTTTAATTCAAAAATCTTGGAATACTACGCTGTAGTAAACATACATATTTCTTTTTTGCTTTCATTACGTTTCCTCTTCCTCTTTTTAATATCATAAAAGTTGTTGCTGAATTTACTTATCACCATCTGACTTTTCAATTGCTATTTACAATCAAATAAAATGAAATAAAATTATATTATTTATATTCCATTGTATCTTTTTAGAGTAGTAGAAATTGTTGTTGTTTGATGCCAAATAATAAACAATTAAATAATTGTCTGTTAGCGTAACTAAACGTAGTTGTATTTATTTCAGTGCTGATACTATATGTATATTTGAATCTAAAGATATTAATAATTTCAAATAGTTTTAATTCACTATTTTGCATTCATAAGATGTGCTCAATGACAAAGTGTAATTCAAAACTTAACATCTTGTTTTGTTTTGTGATTTCTTACACTAACAAAAATTATACGGTTAAAAGTGCTAAATATTGTCGCAGTAAAATAATTAACAGAAAAAACATTGGGAAAAATTGCATTTGTTTTTGCATTCTCTAACTATTTTATGTCAGCAAAAAATCCTAATTCTAATCAATTCTTTTATTTAAAATTTTCTTCTTATTTTTCAATTTTCTACAACATAAATAATTTTTTAACGCAATTCATTTAGAAATGTTTTATATGAAAAACTATAATTTTTTATTTCCTTTTGACTAGCTAGACTAACAAGATTTAAGCCAAAATTATTTTCTAGATGGTGACTGTTTAAAAATACCTATGTATATTGGGAGTGTTGCAATGATATTCTGAATTTATTCCTATATTAGGTCATTTAAAATTTTAATAGATACATTTTCTAAATTGTCGTACTATGTATCTTATTATATTCACTTCATTAGTCGTACTTTAATTCACATTTAATTATTTTTCAAAGATTAATTATTTCAAAATGTGACTACAACGTAAATAAAATAAATATGTTGAATGATAAATACAAAAAAAAGTAAAAATTTATAAAATGTTATCTTAAAACCGTATGAGCGAGTAAGTGAAATAACCAACGACGACAATATGAATGAATAAACCCATACAAATAATAATAAAAAATTATATTAAAGAAAATGAAAATGAAGATTATATTCTACACAACAATAATTGCAAAATGTGATACAAAAAGTGCAAATTCCTACAATTCCTCCAAATTCTACAGAAACAAAGCAATATGCAAAGAATCTTCGCCTCAAGCGTTTTATTGAAATTCATTAACTCTTCCGAATAATTTTTAATTTAAATTTTAGCCACATCCTACTAATAATATAAATGTGAATGTTTGTATGTTTAGTGGTTTGGATGTTTATTCCACTATAAATCGGAAACCGTTTACTGAATTTGGATGAAATTAGGTAGACAAATGGATAGCATCGTCACTTAAAATCCAAAAGGCCGTAACGGACAGAAAATCAAAATTGACAAGATCACATCTTTCTTCCTTAAAATTTTACTCGTTTATTTTCAGATATAACGATTTTGTTAACAGAATTTAATTAGATACAAATAGTACAAAATTTATAGAGTATTTAGCTTCTGGATTTGTGGAATATAAATTGTAGATATAAATTTCATGTTTGATGATTTGAACGCAACCAGATCAGATCTGTTTCTTCATTAAAAATGTTTGTTGTTTTTAGTAAATTCGATTTGTTGCACAAATATGGATGCAATTCCTGGAATAATGCGAAGAAGTTAGTCTCTATTTTCATTTCGGTCTTTTAAAAAATAAAGCAAGTAAATACTTAAGATACACGTATTCTATTAATATGTATAAACAATTATCACATTAAAGCGTTAATATCGCTCAATTATATTTTCATAAAGCCGATTTCAAGGATATTTAAGGTATATTATGCGGTAATTTATTACAAACTAAATATACCCGGTGTGATATGCAACTTCCATTCTCTCGAAATAAAAATAACATTAGTATAAATTATTAATTATGATATACTACTTTTGGTACTTCATTATTTTAGCAGTTCTAATCTTAATTTTAAACTGGAATTAAGCAGAATGAAAAGGTAGATGACAGCAAACCCTTTTAAATAAAATATAATTTTCAAAGTCAGTCCAGTTATGGGGTAGTTATGCGATGATCAATATTACTTCATCCGGAGTTGACATATCGCTTCAAGATTTCCCTGCAAAGTGTTTTTCTACAAGTACGAGTCCGTGGCGTTTTTAATTAGCTCATCACAGTGCAAAATAACTCTAGTTATAGCGTTGCTACAGTTTAAACTAACGTTCATGATATCGACAAAATTTACATTTTATGGATATCTCTGTGTATTAAAATGAATATACATAACTGTGTGTATTAAAATACATTTTTTAATCACTAAATATATTCTGAGTCATGAGTGGATTGCAAATTTAAACATAAATGCACATAATTTAAAAAGGTCATTATTACTTCAAACGGAAAAGTATAAACAATCAGTTCTATAACAAAGAAAATAAATTTAAATGTTCTCCATTATTGAAAAATTTGCTAGCAACAGAACAATTTTGTACAACCATACTGCATGATGACCATTAAAAATGTTAAAATCAACAAACAATAAACATTAAAATAATACCAATAGTAAGAACAAAATAATACAAAAATACAAAAATAAGATATAATGCCGGTGCTAATAGAATAACTAAAACTATAAAAGCAACATAAGGAAAATCTTATATTCACCTCCACTTCGTGATGTTTGAATCCAACAGCAACTAAAACAGCACAGTTCTACAAAAAATAAAGGTGTTTGGACTGTTGACTCTTATCTTATTATGCTGCTTTATAATTCTTTTTTATTGCAGTTGGCGTCACTCCACGAAACGCAAAACAAATTAAAACTCCCTTTGTAGATATTTATAATTTAGTTTTCACTTTTTTATATTTTATGTTTGCTTTTCCACTGAGAAGCGAATTGAATCAAAATTAGATTTATCAACAGTCTGATACAAACTAGCAATTTAATTTAAGAAACAAGATATAAGTTCGTCTATTTTCAGAAGGATCCGGATGCCTTTATTTTTTTATAAACTCCACATATTAACAATTAAGAGTTCACACTTAAATTTATAATAAAAACCAAAATTTATTAATCGATTTTTTCACTCTTAATATTATCTTCTTCTTGAATTTATTTTTATAACAATGAGCTTTATCAAGAATATTTTATCTTTACGCTACAATTATTCTTTGTTGATAATCTAGAAATTATTAATTTCTTTATTATTTTACAGATTTTTTTATCAAGCACAAGCTTCTTTATTTTTCACCTGCAAATTGCTAAAGTAAAGCAAAATAACAAAATGTACGATTAGCGCAAAAACACATGTAAAGAAAGAATAACAACTCGTGACAGTGCTGCCAATATTTTCCAATAACCTTTTCACACCACCCGATTCACACGATGATTTTTTCCATGATACTTAAATCCCGATTTTTTGTGCATGTTGGTGAACTGGGTAGAGAAGCCAAAGGGATAAAGAAAAAAATCACATATTCAGTTCTCTGTGATTTTTTTTTTATATTTTTCTTTGCACATATTCGTTTTTTGTTAATTTGATTTATTTCATTTTTCATTTTCATGTGGCAATACACATATTCGTTTGCACAAAGTTTGCACGGAAATAACAAATTGATATAGATACATACATAAACATGTCAGATTGTTTTTATACAAATAATAAAGTAAAGAAGAATAACCGATTACGGAAAAAAAATCAACATTTAAAATATAGGAAAATATCATCGTATGAATCTGTAAAGTTTTTGGAAGCAACTTTTGAAGAGAATTAAAAATAAATCGTGATTTTTAAATGATCGTATGAATTGGGTGTTCCAAAACATTTGATATACATATATGTTAAGTTGTAACATTGTTGTAAGAATAATTGTTTTACGTAGAGTAAAGCATAGCAGCAGTGTTATGAATTAACATGTTACACCCAATTTACATGATGTCTTTTGCGAAGTTGCTTTTTCGACGTCTCTTTTTTCTTGTGGGTGAGCGGTGTAGGGAAGAAAGAGGGGTAAACAAAAAACTCGATTTGTGTTTTTCAAGACTTTTCTTCTATTTCTCTTTGTTACTTTTCTTTATTTTTCTATCTTTGTTACTTTTCATTATTTCAAAACAAAATTGTGAAAAAGACAAGAAACTAAAAGACATCGTATGAACACACAAAGATTTTGGTAGCAACTTCAAAAGGGAATTCAGTAAAAACGGTGTCGCAAAAGTCATCATGTGAATTGGGTGTTAGTTCTTAATTTTAGGTTAAATAACCGTACTGGCAACATTGTCAATTGCCAACTTCAAAAACATGGTTGCAAGAAGACGTATAACTGTATAAATTATTGTGCTGCCATACTGTCAGAATTTTTTTTTTATTAAATTACCAAGAAAATATTACTTAAACCTAAATTATTTCTTATAACATTTATCAGGAGAGAAGTTTTGCCTGTCTGGACCGCAGGTATTATTGTTTTGTTACTCTTATAACATCGTTGTTAAAACAATTATCAGAGCAACGATGTCAGACATCAAATGTCACTTTCTAATATGAAAAAAACGAGACAACAAACAAGAGCTATTTGCTGTCTCTGCCACTCCACCTTAAAATAATATGAGGAAGTTTAACAAAGTCATTGTCCGTTCTCTCCATAAGAAAGATCTAATAGATTTTTGCTAACAGCTCTGCCGACGTTTTGTTCATTATCATAACAAATAATTTGCTCGTCAAGACGTAGGGAAAAAAGTTAAAAACTTAACACCAAATTAAGTTTTTTGTTTTTTTGATCTGGCAGACTCGAACTCTTTAGGGTTTAAAGAAATGGTTGTTGTATGAGCTATGCGATAGTGAAAGTGGGAATTATATCATTGGAGTGCTGCCAGACATTACAAGCATTAAATTTTGGTCTTTTTAATATATTGTGTGAAAGTATAAAATTAAAAATTCTAAATCTTATAATTTTTAAAAGAAGTACACCGATGTATATTTTACTACCCTACTAAATATATATATCTTGTTATTATCTCTGTATAGATTAAATAAGTGAAATTCATTTGTATCATAGAATTTTTTTATATTATACTTGAAATATTTTATTAGAGGAAAGGCCTCATGTATTACTTTATATTGAATAAATAATTAAAAAAATAAATATTTTAATGTTAATTTTTTTTATTAACTTAGCGCTCTTAACTTGTTGAGATGTGTAATGTCAATAGGGAGTTAATACCGAAAAGCTGCCTTAACATTTTTGGCGGGAAATTTTAGATTAAAAAAATTTTTAAAATTTTCTTTATAGTACTATCTAAATTTGTAATGAAATGTCTAAAAGAAAAGGAAAAATTAATTTAAGTTTAGAAATTTCTTCAGAATTTTAAAATAAAAAAAAGGAAAAGCTGCAATGTATTAAATCAATGAGTTTAATACAGCTTTAGTTATATATTGAATAGATTTGAATTTTTTTTTTTAATTCATTATATTACATAAAAGGTAAAAAAACATATCTAAATAAGTGTTTACTCAAAATTCCGTTTTTTAAATAGCGTCTGATATTTTTTTGCCTAAATATATGAATATGTATTACATATCTACAGTAATCACAAAAAATGTTAAAGATTTTAATATGTATTAAAAAGAAATTTTAAGATGATTTGAATTAGAAAATTTAAATTACTCTTTTTAAGTTCATGGACGGCCAATTGCTTTGAGATTTGTTCAATTATATGTGTATTAAATTACAAAAACATATACATACATATATAAATACAAAACAATTATAATAGATAAAGTTATTATTTAAAGGTTTATATTAATTTGGCACAAAATTAAAAGAAAAAAGAAATTGCACTGATTAGCATAATACGATGATTAACAAGTAAGAGTGCTATATTCGGCTGTATCGAATTTTACATACCCTTCACCAAGCTACTTATATGTACATATGTGTATGAGTTTCTTGTTCCGTAACGTGGTTTGTTTATAACAGGTTTTGTAACCGGGTTTTTTAGAATAAAAAATATATTGCGCAAAACTAGGGAAATACCTTTTAAACTATGGACATACATATATGTATGTACCTATATGTTACATAAATATTGGTTGACAATACTTAACAAAAGTGTACTACCATGTATATTACCATGTAAACACACCTTAAATAAATGTAGTATCCAGGCCATGTTCGGCCGCACAGTGTGTATATTTACACGAAACCATTCGAGTTGTTTTTACCCCCTCATAACTTTGCTCTTCTTGATCATAATAGAATGAAACTTGAAACATAAAGTTCCCACACAGAGGTGACCTCACATGTTAAATTTGAAAGTTCTACCGTAAAAGCTTCCCGAGATATTAAGGTGTGAAAAGTCCATATTTTAGTACATATTCACTCACTCACTCACTCACTGACTCACTCATCAATATTATTGGACACTTCCAGTAAAGCTAGAGAGCTGAAACTTGGTACACAGGTAGGTCTTGGTGTGAAATTAACCAAAAAATCTGAAAACGGGCACTTTCCTCCCAGGGGGACCTGGGTGCCCCTTCTTTGGATGGGGCACTTCCAGTATAGCTAGAAAGCTGAAATTTAGTACACAGGTAGGTCCTGATAGAAAATTAACAAATGATGATGATTTTTAAATGGGCACTTTTTACCTGGGGGAATTAGGTGCTAGAAAGCTGAAATTTCGTACACAGGTAGGCCCTGATAAGCAATACATATAAATATTTATACAAAAACAGCTTAGAAAAGAGAAGTGAGATCCGCACAAAAACACAAATGTGAAAATAAGGCCAAGTTCCTATCCAAAAAATTTCGGCCGTAAAAAGTACTGAGATCAAAATAAGGACCAAGTTCATGATAGGTACAATTCCATCTCATTTCTAGGCAACCTATAAGCTTGGCAATATTTTTCCAAAAATTCCTTACCATATTAGAAAGGCCAAAATTTTTTTGCTTATAGGTTGCCTAGAAATGAGATGGAATTGTTTGTTAAACTATTAACGCAACAGATGGCGCTATGTCCGCCTCATAATTATTTTTGTCGTTGAATGACAGATGGTGCAATGTCCGCCTCACGCAGGAAAATCGTCGTCGTTCGTGTTTCAAACAGAACAAAATTATTGTTTTTTATTTTTTTCATCGGAGGTCATCGTCACACACTTAATGAATGTATGCTTTTTTTTATATAACACCCAAAATATGTACTAGAAATATTTTGTATGGCAAAACAACTTTTGCCGGGTCATCTAGTCATAAAACATTATATATATATAATATATATATATATATATATATATATATATATATATATATGTATATATATATATATATATATATATATATATATATATATCGGAATCGATATTTCAGTTTTTCTGATTTTCAATACGACTTGTCTTAAGATAAAACCTTACACCTCAGTCTAGAACTGTACTGGTGGCTTCGTAAGACCAATTTCACGTACAGACAGACGGACAGATTAATAGACGGACATGGCTCTCCCAAATACCCTATCTAAGGATCCAGAACATGTATTTACTTTATGGGTCTCATATGAATATTATGGAAATTACACACGTAATGACAAACCTATAAACATCCTTACCATTTTTGGTGAAGGGTATACAAAAATTACAAATGCAGTGTTAATTAATAAACAAGAACTGTTCCCCTAAAATTAGAACGCATTTTCCTATAAACGAAAAAAAAAATGTCACTACAGCTCCGACGTTCGTTATACATATGTATAATCAAATGTTATACAAAGACTATAAAAACCCTTAATTTTAGAAGAAAAGAAGAAAATATCTGACAATTATTTCAATGTGGTAAAAGTATTCTGCAAAATGTAAATTTGATGAGAAATGCGATGAATTGATATACGAATGAAGGAAGCTTCCCAAAATTAATTAAAAATGAGGAATTTAAATAAATTAAAGCTAGCAAACAAAAATATATGTGTACAAATTTTAAACGAACAGTTATTAAATTTGATTTCTTATAACAAAAAAAAACCCGAAACGTTAATACACGTTTTTTAAAGATACTATTGGAGATCTTATTTAATTATCAGGTCACAGCTAAATTTTAAACAAAATGCTTATGCGAATATAATAAGATAAAAATTTAATTTTATTTCCATAAAATCGGTATTAAAATATACAGGTATAAATGTATGTATATAAATCCATCAAGTTAAATAACAGACAGTCTATTTAAGATGTCTTTTTAATTAAAACAAACAAAAACTTAATTAAAAAAAAGAAGAAAATAAGTGAAAAGCAAACTCAAAGAATTAACGAATAAATAACTATTGAACAAGATTTTTGATATATAAACGTTTGTTATATATTTTTTAAAACCAGTAGAACGTAACCTGCCAACATTCACATTAGTAAGCAAAAATGTTGAAATTCGTAAGTTTTAAATGTTAAAAATCATTTAAGTTGAATCTCGTTTTCAAATGAATTTTTGTTGCAGTTTTTTGTTTTATTTGCCCTAATTGGGGTGGTGCATTGCAACGGTGATCCAGCCGATACACAGGCTACCCTTTTAAATTACAAAAATGAAGTTAGCCCCGATGGCAGTTACAATTACAAGTATGCCAGTTCGAATGGCTTGGACGTTGCTGAAACTGGCGTTGGCAGCTCATATGCTTCGGGTACTTATGCTTATACATCTCCTGAAGGTCAATCCATTAAATTGTCCTATAATGCTGATGAAAATGGTTATCAACCAAGTGGTGATCATTTGCCTACACCGCCGCCAATTCCCGATTATATATTGAAAAGTATAGCTTATATTGAATCACATCCTTTTGTTAAAGTTCCGCTTACGAAGAAGTAAAGTTTTATAAATAAACTAGAAATGTTGTTAAATAGAATTAAGTTAGATAAATTGTTAGATATAAGATAGTAAACAATTAAATATGTCCCTGTACATATATAGATATGTACATACATACATATGTATGTAAATATAAGTACATAATACTAGTGGCCCGAGCACATGGCCGTAAAAAAATATACTGAGAAGGCAGAGCTCTTGGAAATTTTAAATTCTATGAGGATTTTGAAAAATATAAAAGAGTCCTTGGAGTTTAAAAAAATATCCTGTGTTAAATTTAATCGCACATACATACATACATACATATGTATGCATTTTTGTATGTATTTACATATGTACGAGTAATAGTGATGTTGCGAATATCAATTTTTAGTATTCGCGAATACGAATATTACTTTTGAACTTTAGCGCCACTTAATATATAAAATTTAATTGAAAAAAAAAAATAGCTCCCTTTGTCAGTAACAAAAAATTGAAAAAAGGTATTTAACATTTTTATGACATTGTGATGCATGCCGAATTTGAAGACCACTCCTGAACATTTTTAAATTATTTTACTTACATACTTTCAGATTTCGATTTTCTCACTCTGTTTGAGTTTTTAATTAGTAATTCAGTGCTGTGGCAGAACAAATTTTCGCAGTTGGCGCAGCCACCTTTGTCGGTGGACTTTCATATATTAAATTTTAGCTCTTATATTTTTGAAGCTCAACATTCTTCTACTGAGGTTTGATATATGACTTTAATTTGAATATGCTGGTTCCAAAATATATATTTTTGTTTGTTTCTTAAGAAGGTTATTATTTTGCGGCAAAGGCTAAGGGGTTCTTAAAATAAAATTAATAAAAATTTATATATTTTTATACATTTTATGTACCTTTTTTTAACTTTATATACATATGTATATATATATATATATATATATATATATATATATATATATATATATATATATATATATTTTAAGTATGTGCAAAATATTCGTGAAATATTCGCTTTAATTTGGCACATACGAATACGAATATCTTGAAACTGGCGAATAGTCGAATACAAAGACGACTGTTCGTAACATCACCTACATATGTATATAAATGTACATAGATATTTGGGCATCGTTTTATAATTCAAACCAAAAAATATATCGATATTATTATTGTTAAACACCCTTAAATAAAAGAAATTGCATATAATAATGCATTCGTTCTAATCTCGAACGCTTGCGCTCTCCCAGTTCTAAATATACAATTTTAACCACCATAATTAGTAAACACATAACAAGTTATACGAGTTGAGGAAAGAATAGAAAAATTTTGTAAGCATACACTTGTATGACAGGGATGGATAATGCATTATTCCCTTGGTATTTAAATATGTATGTAGTATTGATTTTAACCGACTTCAAGTTTGTTATCAATTCAGGTGTTATTTTTTTTAATGTTTGAACATCCATAATTTTATCATTTATGAACCGATTTTCCAAATTCTTTTTAGGGGCAAGTTGATCCTTTAAAATATGATTATCGAATAAATCCTCCACTTATCAACCGATTTGTAAAATTATTGCTTTGTATAAATGAGAAATTATTATTATTGGGCTTAAGTTCAGTTTTATTGAATTAATGAAAATTCAAAATTACTATGAGTTTTTTATTTTTGAAAAACATTAGCTGCCGATTTCACGATGTTGAAAGAATTTTGATTTTTTTTTTCATTCGAACAAATACATTTAAAACAAAAACAAAATTTTAGAATTTTTTTTTGCTTCAAATGTAATTATACGAATGAAAACATATGGAAAAATTTTTCCGACATAGTGCAATAGGCAGTAAGTTTGTTTCTTAAGTCTTTTGTTTTGTAACGAAAAAACCCGACACTAAGTTTGTTTCTTAAGTCTTTTGGTTTTTTAAGTATGTATGTTAACCCCTAAATTATGCTATTGATTTGGATTTCATTAACATACAGTATTGCCAGAAAAACAACGGAGTTATTAAACAAAACGTAATAATATAAATGCATAAGTTGATAAAAAAATGCTATGTAATAGCTTTACCGCGGCGGTCCTCGAGTGCCACATGTCTTTTTTTTCGTATTCAATTATTTTTACATGTTGAAACAGTTTTTGGTTAGCCTGAAGTTCTCCTTTCTCTGATTGGAAATTGCTTATCTTCTTCTTGTTTTTTTTTTGTTTAAAATGATTTAATTTTACATACATAAATAACTCAGCGACAGCTGTATTAAACGGAAGCTTTTTCCCCAGGAAAGAACTGCCGACAGTAGCAGAGCTGTTACAAGTAAAACAAAAAGCATTTTTAATGAATTCTCCGATGTACACACAGAAGTATGTAGATTACATACAAATATTTCATTGTTTTGATTCTCCTGCATTAGTTAGTTTTTTTTGTCAATGCATTTTAATTAAATTTAAAATATGCGGAATGTTTATTAGAATAAAATTAAATAAAACTTTTACAAATTGTGAATTTATGATAATTGATGCGTTTTTCATCAGCGTTGTAATGGTACATATTTTGAAATTAACATAACTGTTGGAATAACCCTTTGAATTTTGCTAGAATAAAACTTCCTTGTAATATAATCACATTAATGCAAGTAATTGTACGCATATATGGACATGTGTACATATGTAATTTAAATGCTACTCTTATGTAATTTTTAAATAAAAACAAAACAGCTTCGTACGCCAACAGTTTAAAATAGGTGTTTATTGCACATACAAATGTACATATGTACATACTTATGTATGTAAGTACATAATTTACCAGCTGCAAATATAAAATTTATAATAAATATGCGTAAATATATTTGGGAAAAATCAATAATAATTTTAGTCCACTGCGCATGTCGAACTGCGCAGCACTGTGCACCTACAAAGTCAAATGTTTTGCACAATATTTTGGTGTACTCACGAGCAAACTGACTAAAGCAAAGGACATTGAAATAATGCTCAGTAGCAGGAAATACATCGTCGCAGAAGGAACTAAAAAATAAAAAACGGATAAATATTATTTATTTTACAACTAACAAATCAACATTAACAACAAAACACATAGTAAAAATTAAAGTGGGTAATAAAGTGAAGGTGAATTTGAAAGAAAAAAAAAAACAAAGAAATAACGGTGAGTAAAGGGAGCATGAATTTTGTTGTTTTATTAGTTGTGCACGATGGTTCTTGTCATTTTGTGAATGAGAACCGAGTGGGCAAAATTAAAAATGGGGTTGAAGTTATCTGTGGTGTGTGTGTACAGCTTCTGTTTTGAGAGTGTGCAAGTGTTTTTATTGTAATGTGCAAATGTAAAAACTTACCTACATACATACTTACATACTATGTATATACATACATACATATGTACGAGTATGTAAAGATGTAAATACAAACCTTTAATATTTAACCTGAAAATCTGACATTTGCTTATATTTTTCGTTCTTGGATGTATGTACATACGTATGTATGTATGTATGTACTCGTACATACATAAATATATGCGCCGCACATTGCATGCAGTTGTAACTGTTTGTAGATTTGCAGTATTGCAGAAGCTTTAAATAAATAACAACAAGAAATTCTAAATTAATAAAATAATCATTTCGATCCAACTATTGATTTTTCCTGCAGCAGTCTTACTAATTGGAAGCAGGAGAATAAAAAAAAAAAAGAAAACGCAATGAGTGCTACTGTGAAATCAAGTACTCGCCTAAAAACTAAAAGACGACCCGGTGATCCTTGGATATCGAAAAATCGGGTTCTAAATGGTGGTTTTAGTAGCGGTAAAACTAAAAGAAACTGTCCCATCTATCGCAATCCTAATTTCGATACGGATGAAACTAAGTTGCTAATACAACTGTGGGGTGATCCCAAAACCCAACGTGAACTTATTACCACCCACAAGAAACATGTTGTCATAGCACAACTGTCAGCCAAAATGGAAGAATATGGTTATTATCGTTCGCCAGAAGAAATCACTACACGCATTAAGAATATGAAATGTTTCTATAATCGTTTGAAAAAGGATATGGAGACAACTAAAAATATGGATCCTTCATGGCGTCACTATGCCGAAATGGATGCCATAATGACGAGACCTATATTTAGTGTGAGACCAAATGAAGTGCCTGCACCTTCGCTGAAATATTTGCTGGAGCAAGAACAAGAAAAGCGTAAAGAACGCAAGCGCAAAGCAGAAGAAGAGGGTGAGTTAAAAGAATTTGTAGTTGCATACACGTTTGCATTATATGAATTTACATACATATGTATGTATGTATTACAATAAACTTTATTTAGTAGGATGTTGAAAATTAATTGTACTGTATAAAAATTTTTTGTATCTTGACAGGCTCCACGATATCGGATAGTGATGAAGACCTGGCCGATATTTTGGCTGTACCTAATGCATCTACAAATAAAAAAATAAATGGTGCTGCAAGCAAAGAAAATGTTAGTTCCGAAACTGCTAGTGCGAACGTAGAACATGAAGTAAATGAAGAAGAATCAAATGCTTTGGAAAAGGACACAGAAAAGAGGAGAAAAATATCAAATGAGGAAAATCCACAAAACTTAAACGGTGAATAAAAAAAATTAAATTTTATATACTACATATGTCCATATGTACATACAAACATAATTTTCTCGGATCCATAAAAAATGTCCCCAATAAAAATGGCCACCAACTATAAAATGGCTCCAAACCGAAAATAGCACAACACCAAAAATTAAAACAAGCCTCAAAATAGAAAAAAATGGTCCAGAAATATTTTTTGTTGTTTTTAATGGAAAACGGAAAAAAATTTTGTTGTTTTCAATTTAATGGAATGGCCCCAAACTGAAAAATGGTCCCAAAATATTTCCATTTCAAAGAACAACAACATTTTGAGAAATAATTTTTTTCTATTTTGGGACCATTTTTAGTTTTTTAATTTTTGGCCATTTTTCGTTTTATAATTCTGTGGTAATAAAAGTAAAATAACATAAATTTTTCATTAATATCCAAAAACTGCACTGGTTACAAAAAAAATCCCTGCGCAGCCTGCCTTAGGATGTGGCTAAAGAATGTGAATGTGCCGGGGATGCACCATTCCCGAAACGAAAATACTAAAAATTTTCTGCTAAGTACCTAATCAAAGGCAGTAGCAATCACCGTTTCCGGAAAAACCATGATGGAGAAAAGTGTTAAAAATAACATACATATTAAAAATCAGCCAACAAAAATAATGGAACAATTTCCCAAATCTTTATATTGTTGTTTCCAATACATAACTTTGGGGCGATTTTGAATTGGTGCAATTTTTAATGGAACCATTTTACACAACGCTAATTTTATATAATAAAAAAATTTTATAAATTTTTAAATAGAGTCAACTGTTATCAGCGAAGCCGAAATGGCCATAAAATTAGAAATTGAATCTGAGCAATTTCAAGAATATCAAAGCACTGATGAAACTGAGACCGCAAATAAGAAGACAAATGATAAAAATACAGCAGAATCTTTGAAAGCTATAAACGATGACAATTTGTTGGTCCCAAAAGCTGAACCGATTGATGTAGATGAAGAATTTGTGAGTGCGGAAAACCCAATGTAAGTGCTGTCAAAATAATTCAATAAAAAAAAGTTAAAAACTACTGCACTGAACGTGACCAAAATCTAGTCAATCTGCTGTGTGTTCCATTATGGGCGAAAATGTTCGGAGATTTCATATAATTTTCGTTTTAAATATTAATTTGTACGAACAAAGTTTTGATCGTAGTAAATATTTTCATTCGGCACGGAATAAGGAGCAGACCTCTGATTATTCCAAAAATATTTTTTATGGGTTAGCTAATCTAAATACATAATGCATTTCGCAGCCTGCTTATGCCAAGTCATTATTCATAGTTCTTATGCTTTTGTATTTGTACTTCTCAGTTTATTTTTGGGAGTATCCGCATAAGCATAAAAATTTATCTATGTATTTAAAATCATATTTAGCACGGTTAAAGACTAGTGATGAGTTGGCATTAGCTCCCAAGGAAATTCTGCATATATATTAGCTAACCCTAAAAAAACAAAGAAGATTTTTGGAATTTTCTTATAATACTTCAAAAGTTGTTATTTTAAACTCTGTTCTTAGCAACTGCCAAGCCAAAAGAGATTCGGTTATTATCCATATCCATTTTTCAGTGAATGTATTTACATATATTTTAAACAGTTTTATATATTTTCTTATAGCACATCGACTCAGGCACCAAACGGCAAGCAAAACTTTACACAGTTGGCGGATATTTTGAAACAACCGGCGAAAACTCAAAATATTCCACCTTCTACATTAATTAAATTTTCCATGGCTTCGAATTCCACTTCTGCAACCCTTTCAACGGCGAATTCCTTAACACACACTCAATCGAAAATATCGGTAGTATCGCCCACCATTCTCATGCCAACACCAATGTCTGCCAAATCTACAGTAGCAACAACAACCGATCAGAGACAAGTACGTTTGCCCGGAAATTTACATGCTCTATTAGCTGCTTCTGGATCGAGAGCAACGGTAACTAACGGAAATGGTATGAAATTTCTATTGGTAAATGCACCCGACCAAAGAGGTCCTCCCATAACAACAGCCAATTTAACATCTACAATAGCTTTAACGGGCACAAACCGCCCAAATACGGTAACAAATCAATCGAATGTTAAAGTTATACAAAATACCACACAATTTCAACAACAACAACAACAACAACAGCAGCAACAACAAAAGTTAACACAGCAGCAACTGCAACAACAGCAGCAGCCCCAAAAATCCCAATCTTCAAATCCACAACAAACTTCACCTTTGAAACCGAAAGAAACGATGAAAGCTCGTCAGGAGTATCGCGATCAATTAAAGAAACGCGATCTTTTAGGTAAGGAAATACATACAGACATATGTATGTACATTAGGGGTATAACCAATTTTTTGGCATAGTACCATGAGGTCAACCATGTCCTAGTAACCACGAAAATCATAATCTTTTATAATTTTTCCCAAAAAAGTTCACGCACCAATTGGTTTTTCTAAACTAAATGAATATTCATAATTTTATACGGTGTTTTTTATTCATTTTTATTTGTTTTTTTTTCGTTAAAAAAGGTTAAAGATACGTTTTGGTTCTCTTAATAATTTTTCTTAACCAAAAAGAAAATTAAAAATTTTCAAAACTTCATCGCGGTTGGTATGTGAACTTTTTTGAAAAAATATATATGTATGTATGTATACGATCCCTTATAGATTTTTATGCTCTATCGGACTGTGCTCTGCCAATTTTGATATTTAAAAAATTTTTACATACATGCATGCATACTATAACATAGTGAATATTGTTGGCATGTCTGGTCGTACTGGTGACCTTGAAAAATATCAGCGCATTTAAATTCATTTGCGTTCTTATCAGAATTCAAAAATGGAGGAGGTTATCAATTTGTGTGCATTTTTGGTCATGTTTAAAGACGGATATCTCTATCATTAATTAACCGGTATCAAAATCTATGCAGCTTGGTCCCATAAAATTTTATTGAAAATATGGTCAAAATGTACCACCCATCCCAAATATTACCTAATTATTGCACAGCTCCTCCATTTATTAACCGATTTTCAAAAATATTTGGTTTGAACGAATTTATTTGCAGTTTTGTTCTTTTATGAATTGGGTGTGGTGGAGGCACTTCTAAAAATACTTTGGTTTATTTACTTTGAATTTATGAAAAATATATAATAAACTAGCTTATCCCGGTGTGCTTCGCTACCCCCTCGTTATAAAATAAAATTAAAAGTATTTATATATCCTATTGTGAAAATTTAATGACGATCGGTCCAGTAGTTAAGACTATATTACGATTTTAAATTTTCCTACAAAGGGGCGTGGTCCCACGCACTTTTCTCCTGGTACGTATTCCAACTTATGCCAACACCATATGTACCAAATATCATCGACGTACATAGGTCAAAAAATGCCCAAAATATGCTGATTTCAATTTTTGGGTTATATGGGCGGTGCCACACCCCTTTGTCCAATCAAAACTTCATATAGCCTATAATTCATCCGAGAATTCCAGTTAAATACTGTGAAAATTTCAGGAAGATCGGTCCAAGGGTTTGGCCTCCTATAAGGAACAAACAAACAAATAAACAAACACACATTCGGTTTTATATAAGTATATACTTATGTAGATAATAAACTAAAACAAATTCATTTCGACTGGGTTTTTAGCGATTATATCTTTAATATAAAATGAAAATTTGTGGGATTGGCCTAAAACTGATGAAATCAAGCTTGGGATCTTCTCATATTTTATAAGAATTTTTTTCCGATACATGGACATGTTTAAATTATTTTAAGAGTTAATTCGCCACCGAATTATTTCAAAATACGTGGATATCTTTGTCGGATATATCGTAAAAATTATTCGAATCACCTCAGGCAAAAAAAGGCCGGTTTCTTGCCATTTATACACATTGTGACTCTCTTCGCATACAAATTTGGCATTTTTCTTATGAAATTCGCCAAAAAATTTATCATGGCGAGGAATTGCATTTATTTAATAGCAGATAAATACTGTAGACGGTAGTATATCGTTACCTTAATATAAAAAAGCTCGTATCTTTTTTTTCAAATCGCTTGTTTTGCTTATATCGATAACTTAGAGGGTTGGTTACCTATCGAAATATGATAAATACGCGATTTGAAAAAAATAATGATTTAGGGCCTTTATGTATGTACATATGTATTAAGAACGATATGCAGTTATTAAAACATTTGCATACTGTTAAATAAGGATGCGTCTTCCAAAAAAATATTGGTTTTTTTCCTGATTCTATTCTAAAAGTTGACCAAAGAAAGAACATTTTACAAAGAAAATTAAAAATTATATGTACAAAATCGGCAAATAAATACCTAGAAAATTATATAGATTTTTGTCAAATGAAAAGTAAATCGTTTCGTCAAATTGTTATGCGTATACATATCGATGTATGCATGTGTGAATACAATATGTATGTATGTATTAAATATGTTAAAATTTCATATTAATTTTAGGCATTAAAACAGCATTGGTCAAAATACTCAAAGTGCAAGAGGATGCTAATGAAATTCAAACCGAACGTTTGGCCATCGACCGTGAACGTTTACAAGTCGAAAGATCAATTGCCGACAGATTTCTTAGTATTATGGAGGAAAATCAAAAAATACAACATCAAATGCAGCAACAATTACAACAGCAGCAGCAGCTAATACAGCAACAACAACACCATCATACACAACAGCAACTTATCCAATTACAACAAAGACCAAGCGCATCGTCACAAGTTTTTGCGACAAATACGAGCCAGCCAAATGTTGCACAAAATGGTCAAATTATGTTACCACCTAAACTTCTAATAACAACTATGGTACCAACATCGGTCGGTCAAGCTGCAGCGAGTTCAACTTCAAAAGTCTTGACAACAACGGGATTTATGACTTCCAAATCAAATAGTGATATGCAGCAATTGGTGGTACCCAAGGAGGAGCCTAAAAACTGAAACCGGAAATGATGTCTTCATTCGTAAAAAACAGTATAAAATAAGAAAAATAAATCAAGCTATCCAGTCACAGACAGACGTTCAAGAGTCAAAACGATTGATATTATTGTAAGCTACATACATACATGTAAATATAGTATTAGAGGAGTATTCATTGAATTTAAAAGAAATCTCGTAATAAAAATAACTAATTTTAAATATATGTACATACATAGATATACGCGTAAATGTAAAAAAATAATTAAAGCATTTGAATAGTTTGACAAACTAATTATAAAAATTTTACATTCATAAAACAACTTTTATCTCTTTAAATATGTATATTTTAATATTAATTATTAAAAAAAATATATAGAATACGGTTGACCTTGCAGACCATCCCTGGAACTTACCGCTTCCTCCGACGCAGTCTTACACGTCCAAAGAAGATGCCGAACACTGAAAATCAATCTGATAAAAAGTTTTACTGAAAAAATAAAATAATAATATGTAAAACATTTTTTTCGAAACTTTTTAACTCTGATATTTTTCAAGCCGATTAACCGATTTGGATCAAAATCACAGCATTCGAGGCAGTTTTTCAAGCCCAAACAAGTAAATAAATATTGAAAGCGATTTGACAAGAACTTTGGAAAGAAGTCATTTTCGACGACGATATCTTTCGAACGAAGTAATCGATTGGAATCAATATTTTTGCATTCGACGTTCTTCTTTAACTTTAAGCGCGGATGTTGGAAACCCGATTTCACGGTCAGATGGACACGCGGACACGGCTCATTCAACTTCCCTCATATGAATATTGTGAAAACTACACACGGAAAGATAAACCTACCAATTTTGTTGAAGACTATAAAAATATGTATGTATGATGGTCATAGTTTTGCAAAATGTTTCTTGTTTTATTAAACATACATAAGTATAATTTTCTTAACAAAATTTAAAAAAATTTCATGATACCTTTTACATATTTTTTATGTACATATATTTTTTGTAACAATTTTTTTTCTTAGTTTTTTATAGATAATACTTTTTTCATACGATTTTGTAACGATACTTACATATATAAATATGTACATTACAAATAATAGGTGTTTTTGGTGGGGAAAATTTTGTAAAAAACAAAATAGGGGGAAGACGACGGGGTAAATTTTAACAATCTATTGATGTAAACGTTTATAATGGGGTTGTTGTTGGTGTTTCAATTGAGTTTCTCCTTCACGTTTCTCCTGGCTTGGATGAGTTCGAATGTACTCCAAAGCTTTTACTATAGCAGCTGGCATCGGTGGAGAAGTAGGTAAATGGTCACCACTAGGATGGAAACCATTTTCATCAGCTGTGTAACTTAAAGTAATCAACTGGCCATCGGGAGCATAATAAGCCGAAGAGCCACTAGCATAATGACCACCAACACCGGCTTCTTGCGCAGCAATTCCATTTGTTGTATCAAATTGATATTGATAACTGCCATCCTCTTTCAAATCATTGCTAAAGCTGCGAGTTTCAGCAGCAGCATTGAACTGATCAGGGCGGGCCAAAGACGAGTAGATTAAGGTAGCAATGCAACAGATGAACTAGAAAGATGAAAAAGTTGATGATATTTTGAACTAGAGATTTTATCTTGCTTCTGCACATACTCGTGCATACATATCAAATCATTATCAAATATACAATTTGTTTTTTGTAGAAATTCTTATTCTATAAAGTCCTGTCTCACGATGTCGAAAGAATTCTTTCTTTCTTTTAATCTATGTATGTATACATATGCATATACATATAAAAAATTGTTGCAAGTGTGTTGTCACTTTATAACTCACGAACGGTCAAACCGAATTCGATTAGATGGTTGGGTAAAGTTTGCACGAAATCGGTCGATGCGTTCGTGAGTTATGACTGACTCTTCATGACAACATGTGATTTTGTCCATATTAAAAAAAAACAACAACAAATACGTAGGCGCCTATGAGCGTGTGCGGTATGTATACTGTGTGCTGACTTCATACACACGGTAAATACACGTTGTAGCGCATACACGCATACACATTGACAGCTGTCAGTGAGTAATCATTATAAGTTTAAATCGGAATTTATAAAAGTAAATGGGGCTTATTACGGTTCTCGATTCAACTTCGACTGCTGTAATAGATTAAAGAAAAATGTTGTGTGTTTCTTTAATCTAGTACGACAGCCGAAGTCGATTCGAGAACCGTAGTAAGGCCCAATATCTTCCGTGCGAAGCCGTGGGGTTCAGCTAGTAACGTATAAAACAAAATACAATTTTAAAATATTATTTTTAATGTAAATGTACGAAAGAAAGAATTCTTTCGACATCGCAGGAAAGACAGGTAGTCACGCCAACAAATTTTGACTTATTATGCAGCACTTGTTTTTTGAATGAAATTTCTGTTCTGATAAAAATTGTTTTACTTACCAATTTATACATGATAAGTTAGTTTGTTTTTTGTTTGTTTTTAAGCTAAAAGTATAGTTTTTGAGTTGTTTCCTCTTTAAGATTCAAGTAAGAATTAATACATTTCAGTTGATTTGGTTTGCAATTTATACCAAAAAATTTTCTGGTCAACAAATTATAAGTATCAACATACTTCCAGGCTTTATTTTCCTTGTGTGGTTTTCATGTTTTGTATTTTGGCTTTAAAAAATTTTGGCTCAATTTATAAATTTTTTTGGAGCCATTTTTTTTTGCTTATTATTCTCTGCTTTTGTCATTATTTTTTTGTATTTTTGTTTTTGTGTTTTTTATAAATACAAGTTGTTTGTTTTATTATTGTTGTTGTTAGAGCAGCTAAAGATGCGGTTGTAGCTTCTTTTGCTCCATGATTCTGATAAATTTTGTCTTGATTTTTTTTTAATTTTTTAACTGAAGAAAATAATAAAGTCCCTGTTTTTTTTTTTTTTTGCTAGAATGGTGTGATTTTGTATTGCGAACGTTTATTTGTTTTTTCTTCATTAAATACGAAAAACAAAACAGCAATTTTACGGTCAAGAAACAATTTGTGGTAGGGTATTCACTAAATCAATAAAAAAGCTAACTCAAATATACATACATAGGGGCTGTGCACATATTACGTAACGCTGTTTTCAGAAATTTTATACCCACCCCCCCACCCCCCACCGTAACGCTTTTTAATAATTTTTCAGTACAAAATTTCCAATCCGTAACAAATCTTTAGCCCCCCCCACCCCTTGGAACGTTACGTAATATGTGCACAGTCCCATATGTACTTACATCTATACAAAAAAAAACCCAGTTCGGGTAATTTAGGTCGATTAATCGAACAACTCGAGAAAAAGAAATTCAACTAATTTTGTTTTTAATTGTATAAAATTTTCAATTCAATTTAATCGTTAAGTGACGTTGTTAGATCGTCTGAAATACTATAAATATCATAGAATTATTATAATTATGCTGAAACAATAATAAGCAAGTTGGGATCATTATTTTCAGGATCAATCCATAAGACCGGGGAAATGAGTTTCCCGAAATAAAGTTCTCTTATCCTAAATAGACAGGAAAAATAGTGATTCGGTAAATGGAATTTCTAACTTTCGCAGTCAGGTGTTTTGCTTTATGCTGCGTTGTTTTGACTTAAAGTTTGCAAGAAAAAAGCATTTTTGTGAGAAACTGTCGAGATAATTAAAGAAATACAATTGTTACTGTTTCATTCTTTATCAAACTTAAATATTTTAATTTTTTTTTGGATTTGGCGGAACAATCAGTGTATTAAAATCGATTAATAAAAACAAAGAAAACACAAATATTATTTTTGTTCGTATAGTTTTAAAAATTAAATAATTAAGTAGATTTTTTTCAAATCCAAAAAATTACTAGAATAATTCGAATGAAATTAAAATATTTCTGCTCGATTGTTTGAGTCACTACAAAAAAAAAAAAACATTTGCGAATGTATTATTAATCGTATAGTGGCAAAATTAAAATGAGTACCCTAAAATTTACGTTTAAAGTAAATGTATAATATTTTTGATCTTGAAATTTAGAAATATCAAGCTTCTAGATAATATTTTTATCCGTAAGTTGACGCAATCAATTAAGCAATGCTTTAATTAAGCGTCATGCTTTTTACTAATACAATGTCCCTCTTAATCACAAGCATTAAAATAAATTTCTATCGTAACGTGAAAAGCTGCCATGGAAAACAGCTGGGTGCGGGACAGTTCTTTCCTTTGATTGAATTCTTAAATCCAAATAAAGCAAATTATATATAATTTGAAAAATTACATTCTGCTTTCTGTTAATTTTCATTAAAGAAAAAAATTCGTTATATATTTTTTTTCAATTTATAAACTTTAAAAAAACATTGCTTTAATGATGAAGCATTCCTTTTAACCCGCATTACTATTAAAAAAGATAATAATCGATTTATGTATGTATGTGTATTTATATGAGAATAATGAAGATAAAAAATTTGATGTTTTTTTTAGTATTTTTTATTTATTTTTTAACTGACTGTTTTAATAACACAGCATGACATCTTTTATGATAAAACTAATTATTTTATTTCATTTTATGTTTTTTGACAAACTATCATAATCAATAAAAGCATAAAACAAGCCAGAATGCTACATTTGGCTGTGCCGAATCTTATTTACCCTTCAGCGAGTCGTATATGATTGATTCTTATACTTCTGATTCTTTATTAAAACAAACAATTTCAAACAAAAAATTATTTTGAAAGCCGGTCCAGTTAGGGGCTGTGCATACATTACGTAACGCTGTTTTCAGAGATTTTATACCCCCCCTCCCTCCATAACGCTTTTTAATAATTTTTCAGTGCAAAATTTCCAATCCGTAACAAATCTTTAACCCCCCCTTGAAGCGTTACGTAATGTGTGCACAGCCCCTTATAAGGGGTATGCGGTACACTATTTCTCTCCTATCACTTTAAAACTTCTCAGAAATACATATGTATATTATTTGAAGAGTAACCCACAGAAAGTTTCTAGAATATTTTGGCTGCGCATATATTTTAATATTAATATTGACTTCATTAGGGGGTACCCTTCCCCCATCCACAACTAAAAAATTGCTTATTTAAATTTCCTGGTAAATAAAATTATGGTTCCAAAACTTCAAGGCGATCGGTCGGTCCTACCGTTTGGCTTCTTACATCGATCAATACCCAAGGCTCCAACTCTTCTAGTGGCTTCGCAAAGCCGATTGCACGTACAGAAAGACGGGCAGATGGACATGGCTCTTTCGACTTCCCTATCTAAAAGGATCCATAATATATACAGAATTTTTCGAACTACAGTTAGTGTCATTAATATTCGGTTTTATGCATGATATATATTTAAATGCATCTTATTTGGCCTTATATGATTATTTTTAAGATTTTGTTTTTTAATTAAGAATTTAATAAATATTTCAGATTTTGATTTTTAAAAAACATAACAATTCTATGAAAAAATCAATTAATTCAAGTAATGCATGTTATGTTATTTTTTTTGTTAATATGTACTTACATATATGTATATGTATGTATATAAAAAGGATTCTATAAAAGGAAATTTTTAATAGTTGTTAGTTTTATTCAAGAAAAATAATTTTTAATAAAAGTTTCCATTGAATTGTCAAGCACTTTACATATGTACATACTTATATGTATATATAGTTCTCGTATGAATATTGTAGGAATTACACACGGAAAGACTGACCTATAAATACCATTAACATTTTTGGTGAAGGGTATAAAAATATTTAAAACAAATCAAACAAAAATTATTATTATTTTGCAAAGTGTTTTGTGATCCACTCAAATCTTTTTCATTAAAAACGTAAAATGTCAAACCAAAAGTCTAACTATTAATAGCAAATAAAGTTTAAGGAAGTTTAACAACGAAATAGTAATAAATTTTATTGGTTATCTATTGCCAAATCGTGTATTCTAAGATAAAATGTACATATCGCTAGTAGAAATACAAAAGGTTGAAAAAAAACATGCAACAATAAAATACATTCATATACTCGTATGTAAAAAATCATTTTGTACCCTCATATCGTTACCTAAACGCAAATCGTCCTAACTAACAGAATATCTGAAATCGATTTTTATGAAAAATTTGGGAAAAAGCGCTTTATATAATTAGCTCTGAAAAATCTTGTCAATCGGTTTTCAAGCTTTAAGGTGTCAAATACTGTAGATTTGTTCAGTGGTTTGAGAGATATCAGTGTCGAGGAATTTTAAAAAACCAAGTATTGACATTGCGACTTGAAAGACTGTGTCGAATGCAGCAAATTCTATAGAAACGTTAAGTGAGCTTAGCGGGATCTTTCAGGGATCATGGGATCTTTTTAAGAGTTTGTCAAATATAATTAGTTGAAATCGAATATTTATTTCGTCCAATTTTCGAAACTATGTACGAAATTTCTTATGAATCACTTTATTAAAAGTATGTACATATGTGATAGTTATGAAGCTGATCATTTTGTTGAATTGCCTCGGTAACATAATATTTCATATATGTACATAATTGAAAATAATTGTTAAATTTTTTAGTGAACTACTGCCATCAATCTCTTGAAATCGGGTAATTTCATGACCATTTTGAAAACAACCCGCATTTTTCTAAAACTGATCATGGTGGAATAATATAAGGTGTGCGCCAGAAGGAATATGGTTTTTTGTAGGGTTGTGTTTTGACCGTTAAATAATCTGCAAAAAAATGGTAAGTCTCTTCGGTCTTGTCAAAAGTTGTTTACATTTTTGGCCGCCATCATGAATATTTTTTTACGTTCTGCTTTTTGTTTTTGCATAACCACTATGTATGTTATGTTCACAGCTTTTTTTTGACAACATTGGCTAATTTTTACACAAACAAAATGCATGTCGTTTTTTTATTGTTGTGTTGATAAGCGCACCTTATATTATTCCACCATGAAACTGATCATATCCTCTTATCGTTTGCATATTAAAAATTCATTAAATTGTTATTGTTGGCTGGGCTATTGAGTAAAATGTATTTAATTTATTAATGGACAACCTTGATCATGATTATAGACAATAATGCGTGGATGCATGTGGAAGATAATAATGCAACATGTCTTACTTATTGGATGAGCGCTATAAACAACAATCATACACTGTACCAGTAGTGGGTTACTTACTCACGCTCAGACACATATGTACATATTTATGTACGTACCTACATATGTATGTATGTATGTATTTAGAAAAAACCACTTTAGGAACGTGCAAATTATTTGGATGTTGCTTGCTTAATATGTACTCCTTTATCCGGTTTCGTCTTAAATTGTTTTTTTCTTTAACATATGTACATATGTACATACATATTTGCTTATTATGAAGAATTTAAGTTTTTGTTTTTTTTTTGTCATTTAACAAAAGATACAATCTCGTATTTAGGTCATGCAACATTTTAAAAATTTGCTGCTTGGCAACAACAAGAAATTTAAATTTATATCTGGCTTTTATGTTCTGACTAAAATCTCCAGTGAAAACGAAAAATCAACTCACGTGTTCGACTGCTTCATGTTTTGAAACAGTTTTTTTTCTTAAAGTATTATTTAAACTTTTTATTTTCATCAACAAAAATAAACATAAAATAAATAGTAGCAACAACCATAAAAAGATGTTCAACTTCACCTGTCGTTATATTTAGCAGTTTATATACATACATACATATGTATGTACGAGTATGTATTTACTATTGATTTTATTGATTGTTGTTATTCCTGTAATGTACTATATACATATGTACATAAATACGTAACATACGTAACCAGCTTCGATAAGACTACGTCTTGCAAGGTCATTTAATCAATGTATTTAAGAATAACAGATACCTTCGGCTAAAATCATTATCTCAGTGTTTCTTTTTTACTATTTTTGTTTATTTTATTGCTCTAGAAACCTGTTACAGAAGATTATGTGGCTAGAAGCAAATTATGCGGCGTTCTTTATTGTTATGTAACATCAGAAATTTTGATTTTATTAATAGTATATTTATGTGTGTACCTATGTATGTACCTATGTACATATTAAGTACATAAGGATGTGTGCAGTAATGTGTACGAAACTTTGAATGTGCAAAATTAAAGTCGAATTTCTAAATAAAGAAAGAGACAGTTTTGATATTTGGTTATTAAGCTATTGCTATCGCGGGCTTTGAGGCGACCGAATCAAGAAATTTTGAAATGTTTGTTTCTTAAGTCGTTTGTTTTTTGAAACGAAAAAACCTGCCACTAAGTTTGTTTCTTAAGTCTTTTGTTTTTTTACGTATTTAAATTGCCCAATGTATGTTAACCCCTAAAGTAAGCTATTGATTTTGATTTCATTAACATACAGTATTGCCAGAACAACAACGGAGTTATTAAACAAAACGTAATAATATAATTGCATAAGTTGATAAAAAATACTATGCAATAGTATTACCGCAGCAGTCCCCGAGTGCCACATGTCTCTTATTTTTATTAGGACCAGCACTCAGGGAGGACCTCTAAGTATGCATTGCATTGTGCCGGAACTAGGAAAATTGGTTGTTAGACGGAGGATATAGGGAGTGGTGTTTGTGGACATTGGATTTGAACCTTAACATACTGAAGGTGACAGAAAAGACCTCTGCGAAGAGTTTATTTGAAATAGGAATTCTCTCTGTAATGTGTTGTGCGGTACACTGGCATATCGTCCACAAAGAGATGTGCTCCTAATGAACATAACTACGAAAGAAAATTGAAAAATTGTCGCAGTACCCTTGTTTTGTGTTTCGAAAAGCCGCAACAAAACATCTGCCAGCTAGCTCAGGGACGTCAGGGAAGGTACGACCCGCAGCTTCCAAAACAGGGCTGGACAAAAACATTTATATTTAAATAAACAAAAACCTAACAGAAAATAACTACATGAAAATGACTAACGGACTGAAAGTTTATTATAAAAATTTCGGACGGACATCGACACAATTAACTAAACGATGACAAGGTTGGGACATATGGTGGAATTTGTCCCCTAGCTGCCCACCCTACCCTGGTAACATAACACAAAAATTCCTATGTTACCCCACAGACGATAAAGATTTGGTCACACACTTACATACTTACTTTAACACAAAAAAAACTTTAGCCGGACATCATAAAAATCTTCTTCATCCAAATGAAAACATTAGCGAATTTATATTTAAAATGTTTAACAATAAATTATTTTATTAAAATTAAATTCGTTACTTTTGAATTATTAAAAATTGGCTCATAAATAAATTCACGAAAATATATATATGTATATGTATATGTATATGTAAAAGAAACTAAGTGTTTAAATTAACCTAGTTATCTTAATTATTAAACATGAACATAAAAAAAAACTTAATCACTACTACAAAATTCAACCGACAAATTCCCAAAATTACCTAAATAAAATCTCCTGGACACTTGTCAAACAGGATACGCGCAAAAAAAAATAACTAATATTTATCTACCTATTCGAGAGAGCTCTCTAAAATGGTATATCCAAAAAAAATTCCGTAATCTTTGAACAAAAATTAAATAATAAAATCTACTAACGTTATGTAGTTTTGGGCTAACAACCAAAAGCCTTATTTTACTAACACTATACTAACCACTAATATATACTAATACTAACATTTATTTATACTAACACCTATTTAATTTTTCTTATTTTATAATTTTAATTTATTTGAATTTATTTTGATTATATATTTGTAATTTATTTTATATCAATTAATTTTAATTTCTATTTAGTTTTTATAAATATTCTCTTCAAAATTTTTCTTTAAGAATTGCACTTTATAACAAAAAAACTCATTCGACATAGAAACCGGTACGAAAATCAAAAAATATCTAAAATTTTAGTGGACTCACCACTTATCACTGGCGCCTTAGCTAACCAGGAAATACCCACTAGGTTAAACTCTTTTTAAATACTGGCCAATCGTCCGGAAATCCTTCCAAGGGGATGCAATCAATCTTTTCGGCTTCCTCTTCGGCTTCTCTAGGCAATTCTTTCCCAGGTTTTGATTGACGTTTCTTTATTTGTTTCTTAGTATTTATTTATTGTTTATATTGTACTTGTTTAATTTTTGTATTTAATTTATTTATTTTTTTTTTCCGAATCTACGTCTGATTCTTTCGACTATCTCATCATCAATCCCTTGCTCAACTTTTCAAATTTTTTATCTAGCTAAATTTTTTTTTTTTTGAATTCGCCGTAAAAATATTTCGACACTCTATTTGTCCTTCTCTTTTGTCTCTGTTATTTCAACGACCGCTTTTTCTGACAGTTACATTCCTGACATTCCTACAAATCACATACCTTCACGGCCAACAACCTCTGTCATTTTTGACCTTGCTCTCACAAAAACAAACATTTATTTGACACCTTCCCAACACTGATATTACATTTATTAAACACATCCCTCTGTTTTGCGTGTCACATTGACAAACCTATGTATACACATTGGGGCTTATTACGGTTCTCGATTCGACTTCGACTGCTGTAATAGATTAAAGAAAAATGTTGTGTGTTTCTTTAATCTAGTACAACAGTCGAAGTCGATTCGAGAACCGTAGTAAGGCCCATTGACATTTAGACACAAACATACGCTACAAAATGTAATGTGTAAATCTTCTCCAAGCAAATTCGCCTTGATCTTCTCTTGCAACACATTTTCTACTTTATTGTTATTGGCAAATTTCCTTTTTTGCTTTAGTTGGTCTGGCAGCTCTTTTTATACATATTATATTTAATAACAATTGCTTAACAGCTCTGTTCCTTGTCAATTGGCAAATATAAAGGGCAATTTGCTGAAACTTATTACAAATATAAGTTTACTAAATAAGAAAAATTATAATGGCTAAATTAGAAACTACTACAGTAAAAAAACCGAAAGGTAAAAAAAGAAAGCATACCAATGCTGAAACGGAAGACGAAGTAGCTAATAAAAGTGTAATCGTAGAGGCTAAGTTGGAAGAAGATGAACCAATGCAAACAAATACGGAAACTGAACAAGGTATAAATGATGTTTAATATTAATAAAAAAAATATATATTTAGAGTTCTGTTGTCAATTTCAGCAGTAAATAGAAAAAAATCTAAAAAACGAAAGCATAAAGAGAAAGGAGAGATTTTGGAAAAGCGTAGCAAAAGTCAGCAAAGCGATAATGAGCAAGCCAACGAAGACCACGCGGTTGAAAATGATTTCCATGAACCTACGCTAGAGCAGTTAAAAGAGAGTGAAAAACCAGAAAATACATTGGCTATAGTAACAGGACGTCAGAAAAAGAAACTAAAACATCAAAAGCTATTAGATGCCCAAAAGGGGCAGTCGGTTGATAAAGAGAAACATCGAAATAAAGAATATTTAAATAAATGGAAAACTGATCGTGGTAGTTGGAAATTCGAAAAACTACGCCAGATATCTATACAGCAGACAATGTTCGAAGAGGACAAACTAGATGCGAATATATGGCCTATAGCGTTAGAATATCTGTCTGGCACTAAGGGCTCAGCTAAAGATAAAATAGTTAAATTGGCAAATGATGCTATCGAAGAAGTAGATAAAGCTTGTGAACAGCAGCAAGACGAAGAGGAAAAGCAATGTATTGTTAATTCAGTTAAATATCAAAGAGCAAGAGATTTGCTACAAGTATTCGATTAAATATTTATTTGTAAAATGCTCGATAGTGCGATTGTGTTTGAACGGTGGAATAAAAATTTTAATTTTGTTAAAAGGTTAATGGTTGAATTGTTGATTGCTATATTTGATTATTCCTTTGTGTGGCATACATTTATGTATATTAACACCAAAACAGGTCGAAGAAAATAGTTCAAGAAATCTTCAATTTATGGATACATTTTTAAAATAATCGTTTTTTAATTATTAATCAATTATTATAATTTCTCAAATTACCACTTTTTCGTTTAAAAACAAAATTTTTGTAGTTTCACTTATCTATTTGTAAGAAGTAATCCTACGAAAAGTTATATTAGATATGTATATATAAACAAATTTAACAAGAATATACAAATGTATGTATACATGCATACATATTTTTATTTACAAATCTACATAAGCTAATAATTTATCAACATGCTCCACTCGTTTTTGTAACAAATCCAATTCATTCTCTTGCAGTTTTAAACTAACTCCCTGTTCTTTAAGTAAGAAATGTTTAAGGAACAGACGTAAACTTTGTTTAAATTGTTGAAGTTTTGAGTTCTTCGCTAGCCTTTCAAAAGCTTGATATAAATTTGTCTCATCCGACGACAATAATAGACCTCTGCAAATTTCCTTCATTAAGGCAAATGATTGTTTGTCCAGCTGCAAAAAATCCACAATCTTCAACACTGCCAGTTGTAAACCGTTATTTATAATAAGATGCTGTAAAAATCGTGCCAAGTTACGAACTTGTATTTTGTTAAGAGTATCTATTTCGTTTATGCGATCCCAACAAGCAAACTGAAATGCCAATTGGTATTTACGGTTGTAGTTGCAAAACTTCAAGGCCAGATGAGCATAATATTGGTTGAAAGTTTTTTCATTTAAACAACAGTGTATGGCGACATAAGCTATGGAACGTTGATCTTTAACAGCTAAATGCAATATTTTCTCAAAAGCATCTACATAGTCGGCAGCGCTCATTATTATACAGAATATATTGCGCCTTTCCGCGGTATTCATTTTCTGTTGCTTTGCTAGTTTAAGTAATTGTTCGGAGAATTTTTGTGTCGTGGAAGATTTTTCATCTGCTATAGCATTCTTTTGAGCAGCTGCCATTTCACTGATATTTCCCGTCCAAGCGGATCCCACTACCCACCATTTACCCACAGTATCAGCTCGTAGCAAATCTTCCATTGTTATATTCAGGGTTATAACGTATTTATCATTTCGTAACATAGCTTTTAATTTCTTTCTTAAATTCTCATGCAACAAAGGATCAAATCTGGGTATTTTATTGATGTTGTTGTTTTTGACTGCATTTAATATATCCACCATGTATTTAAGCCTTAAATTCTCTTTTAGTTCTAATGGGGATGCTGCAATTTTTGTTTGAACACTTAACATCATATGTTTAAAGGCCAAAGGATCGTCCTTTCTTAATTTAAAGCCGACAGATTGAAATATTAATAATAAGCATTCTATTGTTTTTTCATCCAATTGGTTGGCTAAACGATCTATAATTTCTAATAAAAGTCTATGTTCAAATATTTTAAAGACATACATGTAGCTAAGCACTAAGATTACATTATTTAGGCTTTTATCTTCTTGTTGCAATTGGGGCAAGATTTTAAGCAAGCCTTCGAATTGCTCGATAAACATTTGAAGGAAATGGGCTCCTATTTCACTACCAATATGAGCATGCAAGTAAGCCAACAATACCATGTGCTCCTGTACCATACGCTCATTTGCTACAACTTTGCTAATCAATGCTTCTTGCAACAATTTATTTAGCGTTTCGTTCATATTAAAGCGTGAATTTTTCATATAAAGATCTTCAATTCCAACGGATATTTTATGTAGATTGGCTTCTGACAATCTATTTAGTAAACCTTTACATTGCTTACGCAGTCTTTCTAAAATTTCAGATTGTTTATTATCTCCGTCGGCGGCTAACAATGCTCTTTGATGAGGTGGTATATACTTTTGGGGCCCGTTATTAGAATTCTCTTTGATTATATTGCCATCTTTGTCTCGTTTGCGCCCATAAATATCTTCTTCAACTAGAAAAAATTAATAAAAAAAAAAAAAAATCAATAACAATGAATACTTCAAGTTACAACTGACTAACATTCATCCTGCAATTCTTTGGGTTGTTCGTTTTCAGCATTTATATGGTCTTCTTCAAGATCGCTATATATTAGATTTTCATCTAATTCGCCTTCATTGTCAAATTCGTTTTCATGAGAACCATTAAAATCGATTCCTTCTGATCCTTCTGATTCAGCACCGCTGCCAAAAATGGCGTTAAACCTTTCCTCATCTTGCTCTTCATCACTCCAACTAGGCTCTTTGCTTTGTTGCTTTTGTAATTCTTTCTTGCGATTATCTTTTAGAGCCTGTTTTTCCTTTTCTTCTTCATCGTCGATGCACAGTTCCAATGCAAAGTCCAAGCCATCATTAAACATTTTGCGTACTAAACGAGACTTATTCTTGGTCTTATTTAAACCTAGTTTCTTTTCCAATTTAGATATCATTTTATCTTCCTCCTCATTCTCAAGTTTTAATTGTTTTACTCGACGTTTTTTTGAGGATGTTTCCAATTCTTTTTGGCGTTGCAGTTCCTTTCTACGTGTTGCTTCAACATCTGGACGGGTAGGTTGCACTTTCTTGTTTTTCTTAGATGTACATTCTACTTCTGTTACAGAGTCTCTCTTTACTTTTAATGTTTCCGGCATTAGGGAATCAACTTCTTCATCCGAAAAGTCTGAATTTATTGACTCATCATTGTCTGAATTAACTTCACCAGACAATAGCTTTTCAATGGGTATATCGTCTGGATTTATAACAAGTTTTGGTTGTTTTTTAATTTTATTTAATATTTTACTATTATTCCCTTTTTGCTGCTGTATTGCTTCTGCCACTACTTTTTTGCCCTCAGTTTTACTAGAGAAATACAATCGTTTATGTTCTTTCTTCTCTACCACCTTTTGTTTGCGTAATTCTTTACGGGATAAGTGTTTAACCGGAGCTTTTTTAGCTTTTGATTTCTTTTTACTCAATTTCACCATTTTACTTAGTTTATTATTTAAATTTCAAGTTATTTATTGATAGATACTTTCATATAAACTCAGCTTGGTTGCATTTATAATAAAATCAAAACAAAAGAACAACTGCTGTCATCAACACGTGAAATAGCGTAAGGGGAAATCTACTATGAAGTGATTTCCCAAGGCAATATAAAATGAACCCTAGTCTACAGCAAAAATAGCACGCATTTTGTTAGTAAATACCAAGGCGAATTCATTCATCAGGTGGATGCTGTGGCGAAATTGGGCGAATTTATCTATCACCTACACTGGTAGTAGGAAATGTCACTGTGAATTGTCAAAAGCACACCATGTAAAACCACTATAAGCAAGACGAATTTAGTTGAGTGTTTTGATATTGGAAAGCGTATTCTTGTTGCAGTGTCGTGATATTATTTACATTTATATATTTTTAAATTAAAAAAAAATTATAAATAGAAAAATGTTAACAAGACGTCTGATAACGAAATTCCCTAGCACAAGAAATTTGTTTTTCCCAATAGTAAGTGAACAGTATATAAATTGTCAGCAAAATAAAAATATTTAAAATCAATTGGAGTTCGTCTTACATAAACTTTTATATATACATACATACATACATATGTATGTGTTTTTAATAATTGCAGATTTCTAACATTAACTATTTACAAATTCCAACCTTCACCATAGTCAATGAATACGGCTCGTTAAAATCGGTGGATCAATTTGCATGTCACTACTGTTCAGCTAGTAGCACTACAACTACATCACCGGGAGCGACAGAGAAAACGAACGCTGGAAATAATGGAATATTGAAAAGAGTTTTGAAAAAAGTTGGTTTCACACCAAATTCTAAAGCGGTAAAATTTTTAAATGTTTTGTTTTATTTATAATCTAATTCAAATCTTTTTGTTTAACAAAGCGTCTGCGAGTGTCCAGTCATATGTTGTATGAAAGTGTGGCTGATAAAATTAATTATATATTGTTTTTCAAAGATTTCGATATGCCAAACACATTTAATTCCTGGTTTTTGGTGACAGAATTACATGTTTGGATGTTGTTACTTAGATCTATGGCCGAAGGACCAGAAACTGGCGAAGACGGTAGATTTTTACGCAATTGTATAGTAGAAGCTATGTGGGGTGATGTTAATACTAGAGCAAAGAAATTGGGAGTATGTAATTTAAACTAATATTAATACCGAAAAAATAATAATTTTTACTGATTTTATTTTTATTTATCAAATTAGAGCCATAACCCCTCACGAACACGTCAACAAATTGGAGAACTTTCCGAACAATTTCAAGCCGCTTTGATTGCTTATGACGAAGGCGTTATGTCTGAGGATACAATATTAGCTGCTGCATTATGGCGTCGATTTTTCGAAATGAACTGTGGCGAATTTGAACGCGTTGAACGTCTAGTAAAGTACGTCCGGTGTCAGGTACATATGTTGGACAATCTATCACGTCAAGAGTTTCTTTTGAAACCAAAAATACCTTGGCTAAATCTAGATAAAATTCGTATTTAATCTTGAATAAAATAAAAATAATTATTTATTTCTTCTCAGGATAAAGATTTGTTACTGAAAAATATAATGGGTCGATTATGGATGGCAACAGAACCTCAGTTGCGTTGCCCGCCGGCAACTGATAATTAGTGGTTGCCAGTAACACTAAATAGCAACTGAAACTGGCAGCTCTCAGTTGCCAGTTGCCATCCGTAATACAATTCTCAGCAACTGGCAACGCAACTGTGGTTTGGTTGCCATCCATAAACGCATAGAATTTATATATACAAGTCATCTATATTCTGACCGCCAAGTGATCGCAATTGGCATTTACAGAGAAATGAAATTAGTCGCCTTTCAATACAATGCAAAGTTTGTTCCTCGAAACCTGATAGTAATGTGTGCATTTTGCTATAATTTTCTATTGTATCATTTGAACCATACTCGGTCAGTTCTTCAACAGTTTCACCATCAATTATTTCCTCTGTAATTTCTTCTATTATTGTATAATCTTCATCTTCCATGTAAGCATCTTGTATAATATGTATATTTTGTACCGCATCATTAGAATCTTCTGTATTACGGTCAATATCACATACTTCACTATGCTTTTGCTCTTCCGGTTTCCACATTGTTTCTTCTTCCATTTTTCGTAGTTCGTCCAACTTGCGTTTACTTAATTTTTCTTTTTTTGGTTTGTTTGCTTGAACAGTGCATTCAAGAAATTTCATTCTGTTCAAATAGGGCCAGTTGGAACCTCGTATTAAGCCACTTTTGGGGCACAGCTCTCTGCAGTGCCTGAGTTCTTTTTGAAATTGCCCTCGTAAGTTATTCCATCGATTTAAACAAAATTGTACTGCAAAATAGTTTAATTTTATATAGTTTTAAAATTTCTTTCTTTCATATACGTACATGGAAATCCCATTTCTCCCGCTATTTGTTGCCATAAATTATTTTTCGCTTTCATCACCTCATATGTGGACATTCCGGCCATTTGTCGCATATACAAAACGGGATGCGGCTCTACCAAATCAATTAGTTTAAAATCGAAAGGTCTGTTTTTCTTATGACTAGTTTTTGTCATTATGTCATTTATTAACTATATTCCACGATTTTAAATATATATATTTTTTTTAATACTTTGACCAAAGACATAAATTTTCAGCTTGTGTATTCTTTTAAAACGTAAACAAACTAAAAAATTGGGCTGCCATACTGAATTAATAAAGACATTTTGCCATAGATGGCATACACAATAGGTGTATTCGAGATAGGTAACGAAGAAATCCGAACTAGTACAAAAGAAGGCAAATTCATTACAGGTAGACTCGCCTCAATTCGCTTTGAAAAACATCCACTTTCTTTGTCACAAAATGTACCGAAGAATGTGTCAATAAAGAATTTGACAATATAACTGGCGCACATATACAAGCGGCAATATAAGGCGAAAATATTCACCTGGGCTGTCGAGTCATTGTTTGGTACAAAGTTAACCAAAAGTGTGCCAGATAATAAATTTTGAGACCGAATGAGTGAGTATTTTTGTAATTTCCTGCAAAAAGTTGAACGAACTTTTTCTTTGGCTAAGTTTGGACGAGAATTAAATAATCAGCTGTTTTTGTTATATGAAACAGAAAATATTAACAAGAAAATTTGCAAATTATGGAAGAAGTAATTTTATTTAAAAATAATTATTAAAACGCAAAATTGAGGCCTTTTTTAAGAAATTTTGAAGCTATAAGTACATTTGTGCATATTTCTCCCCTATTTTAATATAAAAAAATGTTTTTACAGATTAATTAACAATGTATTGGCACATCAAGTCAGCGGGGCGAATTGACTTACCAGGTAGGGTTACTAACACAGCTGAGCTTCTTTTTTCTTGCATAATCGATGTTCCTACACAAAAGCATGGTCCACACCAAATAATAAATCCATTTGAATTGTATTCACCAGAAAATGCCCAAAGTACGATTTTTGCTTTTTTTGCAAAATTCAATAGGCTTAAGCCTTTGTTCAAAATGAGAGGTAAAAATAATTTTTGGTTTTGTAAATTTCCTGTATTGCTAATCGACGTTCCTATACAAAAGCATAGTCCACACAAAATATTAAAGACATTTGTGACTCTTTTTTTTTTTGATATATTTTTATTCTTCTGTAATGTGAATCGGTGTTACTACAGAAATTGTTAGTTCACGCCAAATATTAGAGCTCGACGACTTTTTTCCAGCTAAAATTCGATAAAATATGGATTTTGCCATTTCTTGCAATTTTCATAAGTCTATATAATAGCCTGTGCTCGAATTTAGGCCACAAAATATTTTTTTATTTTTTCTATTCTTTTGTAATGCGAATCGGTGTTACTACAGAAATTGTTAGTTCACACCAAATATTAGAGCTCGACGACTTTTTTTCAGCTAAAAATCGGTCAAATATGGATTTTTACTATTTCTTGAAATTTCCTTAAGTCTATATAATAGCATGTGCTCAAATTTAGGCCAAAAATATTTTTTAATTTCTCTATTATTTTGTAATGCGAATCGGTTTACTACAGAAATTGTTAGTTCACACCGAATATTAGAGCTCTACGACTTTTTTCAGCTAAAAATCGATAAAATATGGATTTTGCCATTTCTTGCAATTTTGTTCAAGATGCGAGGTAAAAATAATTTTTGGTTTTTTTAATTTCCTGTATTGCTAATCGATGTTACTACACAAAAGCATACTTTTTGTTTACCAATTCCAATTCCCTGTACACACGTAAAATTAAACGTTGTTCCTATGGAAAAGTTTCTTTCAGACCAAATATCAAAACTCTGTGTCGTTATTTAGTGCTGTGGGGAGATGTGGAGTGATATTTTGGATCTAGTTAGAATTTTCAAAATTATGTTGTTAAATTCCCAAATAACTTAAAACATCCATTCATAGAAGAGTTTCAGTCAGATCTACATGTACGCATTATCTTCTTAATCTTTCCTTATGTTATTGGATCATTCTTCAATCTTATTTATACTTACGAATTTCAGTTTCATGGCGAATACACTTACCGGGTGATGGTGATTTTACAACAAGCACAATATTATAACAACATTTGACATATCGGCCCCTTTGATGTATCGACCTGCATTATCCAAGAAAAAAGTAGCTCAGCTGTGTAACACCACCTGGTACCTGGTAAGTGAATTCGCTTCAGTTGAAAATTATAAAAATCTCTTTTATTTTTATGGTTTTTATTGTTTTTTTTTTGTTTGATGCTGTGTTCATAAATTTTTATTATTTTCTTGTGTTGCTTGTTTGTTTTTTTTTCATGTTTTCTTGTAATTTTTCACAGTTCACAACCTTACAAATGGAAAGAGCAAAATAAATATAAGAAAAACAAACAGAAAAAAAAAATTTAAATAAAGAAGAAAATGAAAAAATCGTTTTCTTTATTATTGTTGATATTTTAAAAATGTCTCGTGTTTTATATCTCTTAATTTTTGTTGCTTTGGACAAAGTTTCTTTTAGTTATTTTTTATTTATTATTCTTTTATTTTTTGAATATTCAATGGAGTTAATACTTTCTTTGCGAAATGAAAATAATTATCATTGAGAATATATTCAAACAGGACTGTGATTGTTCTGGTTCATGTATTTACGTGTTTGTTAAGTTTTTGTTTTTTTTGCTTTAGAAATGTAATTAAAATTTAAATTATAGCTATTTTTGAATTACATATTGTTAGCATTTATTAAATATGTATGTATGTATGTAAGTATGTATGTATGTGTGTATATAAGTATGTTTGTTTTCTTTTTGTTTTGCAAGGAAGATATAATTTGATCTTGTTATTTATATTTATTTTGTGCTAAAATATTTCTTTTCTTTTAAGATTTTTCAATATTTTCAAAAATTGTTTTATTTTCTTATTTTCTTTGTTTATGGAGTTGTGAACTCAATTAATTTTTAAACATATGAAAATTACAATACTTTTTTACATTGTTTTTTCAATATATTTTGGCACATCTTATATCTTTTCATATCGATATTCTTACATAATTTATTTTAATAATTATTTTTTATAAACTACATTGATACGTATTTTATGTGGGGGAAGAGGAAATAAAAAGAAATGCTTAAAGAAATAATAAAACGTGTGTAATTGTGAATAAAAAGTCTAATTAGTAATTGAATATTTGAACTTAAATACGTTTCTCACTATTCCCATTGTGTGTTTCGGTTTTACAAAATGTTTATTTTGATTTTGCTTTTTATTAAAAAAAAAAAAAAAAAGGATTGTATCAATTTGTAAAATTTTCCGTTTTAAAGTAACTTTAATTTTAATATGGACATTTTTCAATATTCTTCTTGTTGCATATATTTTAACGGTGGATTTATTATTTTTAATTTTACAAATATATAAATTTTATTTCCGTAAAAGCTTTTTAGCAAAGTTGTATTGAGAATATTAAGATTTTTAATTAAAATGTGGTAAATATATAATTTATTGTTGAATATAATAAAATATTTTCAGTTAATAATTTTCGAAATGCTAAACACAAGGCGAATTTATAAAACGTGATTATATTCGCCCACTTTCGCCGCTTATAGTTTTGATCTCCCCTAGATGTCAGAATACATTTTTCAGCACATATTTTGTACATCCCAGGAGACATTTCTTAAAGCAAATTGTGAAGAGACGACCTTGTATGAATTCGCCTTGGCTAAATGATTACAGGCCTCAAATCGCTTTTGAAAAATATCTACTTCCGATGTCAAATCAATGAACCAAATAATGTGTCAACAAATCGCAACTGGAGCACAACAACAAGAGGCGAAACAAGGTGAAAATAATCATTTGAGGTGTCGAGACTATGGGCCTGTTCGGAAACTGCGCCGCATTTGGCTTTCGACGGAATATTTGAAAAAGTAGAATTAAACTATTCACAAAGCTAACGTTTATTTCAAAGATTGGATTACGTTTGTGATGGCAGAAAATATTACATTTTAATTATTTGAATTTAAAACTCATACTTATATTATGGATATATTTTTTTATACATTAATATACTTTAAAGTGATTGCTTAGGCAAGTCCATAAAAAAATAAATAAATGAACGAAATTAGAACAAATTAAAACAGAGACTCGTGTTGTAAATCCTTTCTTTCCAATCATAAATAGCCGTAATAAAAGTAGGCTTCTTTCAATTTTCCTATAAATAACATAAAAAATATGCTATGGCAACACTGCTACATCATTTCCAAGCAAACAGCTGCTAATGAAAATTTTGCCCATCCTGAAAGTATGCGTTACTTTTTTAAACTAAAAAAACTGAAAAGTTACTTTCAATATATTTTATATTCTGAGCTCCTGGTATTTTAAGTGAATTTGAAAATGAAGCAAAATTATAGTGTAAAACGTACAGTGTTGCCGCCTTATTTTTTTTAATAAAAAAATTTAAGTTTCTTTTTATATATTTTATATTCTGTACTCCTGGTATTTTTCGTGATTTTAGAAATGAATCGAAATTGTTCAAAATTTTAAAGTGGTAGTAGTTCTCTTAGCTAAAAATATGTAAGATTTTAAATGAAACTAAAAACATAAATATGTCAATAAAAATAAAAAAAATTGTTAAAATTTCAAAGTATTTTTTTTTATTTCTTCATATAGAAACTGATAAAACAAATTTTAAAATTATGTATATTGTAATTTGTGTGTATAAGGGAAAAATTTTAAGAAACAAGTCAATATTATTAAAAAAACTTGTTGTTAAAGAAAAAATATTTGCAATTAAAAATTAAAATTACATACTACACAGTTTTTTCAATAACTTTTGTATAATATACATATATATATATATATATAATTAATAATTTTTAATAATTATAGATATTTTATTGTTTTTTTAGGTTTTAATTATAAAATTTTTTGTTTTTTTCTTTTTAATTTAATCGATAAAAGCTACAATTAATTTGGCAATTGATGGGTTTGATTTGTTTGTTTTCATAATTCTTTTACGTTTTTGTCTTGTATTTTATTTTTTACTGACATTTCTTAAAAAGTTTTAAATCTACATGAGCATTTAAAAACTAATTATACATATGCATACATATACCATATGTTTGTATGTATGTATATACTTCTTACTTCTGCTAAGTTTTTAAATTTGCTTTAAATGAAATGAAATTTGAAAGTAAAACTACATAAAAATAAGGAAATAATTGAAATTTATGATTGTAATTAAATATTATTTTAATTCTTTATTATTACCATTAAAAATAAACTTTGGCTTAACGTTTTGTTTTATTAAATTTTAAAATTATAAAAGAATACTTAAATTTTTTTTAATTTTATAAAAACTAAATTCGAAATAAACTGTTTGTTTATGTATGTGTGTGTGTGTGTATGTGTTTGTCTGTTTGCAGTTGTGGCTGAGTAGTTTTTTTATCTAGTTTTCTTTTTGATTTTAAAATAATTTCTTTGTTCTTATTTATTTCATAATTACTTTTTTCTTTTTTTAATTTTAAACAGGAAGAAGAGGACGTTTTTTAAGACTAAAATTACAAATATGAGCATTAAATTGATTTTAATTTTTCTTAACATTATTTTAAACAATTTGAGCAATATTGAGAGGAAAGATTTACAATTAAGTAAAATATTAGAGAGGATTTTGAAAAATCGATGAAATTTCGAATTGCTACAGATAAAGAGACCCTTAAATGACTTTTAGGACTCCAGTTTTGAAATATCAAAAATAATTTTATGCCAAATCACACTGCAGTCACAATATTAAATTGAATAAGAAAATTGTATACACAATTTCTAACTAAAAACTTTCAATAAAAGCAGTTTGTCAAAAATGAAAACCTTGTTTTAATTACAGAATTGATCAGTCGGGTAATTGTGTGAGGTCCCATACTGCCAAAAAAAATATTAAAAAAGCAGTTAATTTAATAAATTTCTTTGTTTAAGTTCAGCTCATGATGAAATTCTAAAATTCAAATTTTTAACTAAACAAAATTTTTAGAATAACAATTTTTAAAACTTGTTATTTCAAATTATAGTTACAAGGTTTTTTGTTTTGCGAACAACTTCAACTCACTTTTTTTTTTCGTAAAAATAAATAAATAATGCTAATTTTTTAAAGGATATTTCATATTAACAGAGAAGGTAGATGGTGTTATAACACTAAAATGTGACGTGTTAGATACCCACATGTTTAGGTAATTAAACATATCATTCAGTTGTTGTTTTCTGTGTTAATACGAAACCAATGGCGAAAGATTTTATTGAAATTCGAAAAGAGCGAATTTATTATTGTGAATATTATAATGTGCCAATAGGTTATCCAGCTCCGGGTTTTTATTTCAATACAAACGATAAGGGAATGGATCTATGTAGGTTAATCATTACAGTCTTTTCTATTTAGAATTTTAAATATCGCTAAAAATGTACACTGGGAAAAATATTACTGCATTATATAAACCCAAACAATCGTACAAATATTTCGTAATTTTGTGGCACGATAATCTGTCATAAAATATACGAAATTATTAAAAAAAAGGAAAAGTAAAATAGTTTAGCGCTGTTGTTTCAAGGTGAGTACTCTAACCACTGAGCCAAATTTTATTTGATTTTTTTATATACACGGAAAAAAATTATTCCTAAAAAATTTTCAATTAATACAATCAATTAAAATTGAAACTATTTTCAATGAATTCAGTAATAGAATCAAGGCGAATCAAACCAGTTGGCAGCGGTAGAAAACAAGAACTTGGCAGCACGAGAAAAAGTAACGCCAAAACAACTGAAGATGTCAAAAATATAGCCAGAAAACAGCTCTTTGACATTTTCAAGTAAAAAATGAGTAGGGGAAAAAATAGTCAGCTGTCGTAACGCTGCCACCTGGTTTAATTCGCCTTGAATCGTGCAAAACATTTTTTTAAAAAATTTTCATTAACTACAAATTTTAGTTTTATTTTTATATAGAAAAACTCATCAAGATCCAGTTAAATATTTTAAGTCCATTTTGTTAACTTAATGCGAAATTTTCATGTGACATACAGATTATTATGATTCACAAACCAACTAAGACGGCATATACACTATGCAACTTTGTTGCAGACAATTTTTAAGTGAAAGTTTTGAATTAGAAATGTAAATTTTTTTTTTTAATTAGGACCAGCACTGAGGGGATGACCCCTACGTATGCAGTGCACTGTGCCGGAACTCAGAAGAAGATTTAACTCTTTCACAACTCTGCTTTGCTCGTTATGTTTAATTTTTAATGCAGTGTTGAGGCGCCTCCGGTGTTAAGTAGACGCACTAACTTTGTTAAGCTGTATTATCAAGCTATGTACAGACGATTGGCAGATCTTACAATATTGTCAGAAAAATGTTCAGAAAATGTCTCACAACCGTCTAAACTTACAATTTTTGTCTTGCAACGTTGCAAGAAAAAGCATTGTCAGTTCATTGTAAGACAATAATATTGTCAGACATCTGACAATCGTGAGAACACTCTACTTTGCCATTATCAGATAATTGTCAGACATTGTAAGCTCTTGTTTTATTGGCAGATGTGTTTAAATTAATGCATCTGACAATGGCGCCATTGTAAGATAATTTTTCTGTTGGCAATGCTGTCCATAAATACTATTGGATATGACAGTTCTGACAAAGCTTAACAACGCATCTGGCAATTTTTCCACACAACAAGCTGACAACCGTGTAAACTGACAATTTTTGTTGGCAGATAAATTTATTGTCTGACAATTGTCTGACAATGAAATTGTAAGGTTTTCTTACAATCGTCTGAACTAACAATTTACCTTTTGGTAACAATTTTTCATTGTCAGTACGTTGTCAGCATATTGACATATCTTACAATATTGTAAGATCTGCCAATCGTCTGTACATAGCTTCAGGCATTTTTATTAATTGTTTTACTTCGCCGATGTTTCTGCTAACCGACGAAGGAGGGCGATGTTGGATAGCTTGGATAGCATCATCAATCGCTGTCGGAACAGTTTTTTATATTTTTCTCTCTCCTTCTCACAATAAAAAAGAGAGTTGCATTTTGTAAATGTTGTCTAAGTTTAATTTGTCAATGGGAATATTTTTCTTGTATTATTATGATTTATAACCAATTATGTTGTAAATCACAATAAGAATGAGTAACAACACATTGCAAGTAGAATTCAACTGTAATCCAATCAATTTAGTTGTGAATCATAATGGTGTTAAGAAATTAAAAAAAAAACATTGTTTGCGACTGCTGGGCCGAAATCTTTAGTTACATCCGTAACGAATGTACAACTCGTCACGTAATTTCCCATCCAATTATACAGTTCACGGGTGTGACGATTTGGGACCTGGGCTCGTATAAATCAAATCTCACTGCGTCTTCTGATTTTCTACAATTTTAAATTTTGCCATTTCGAAATTTCACGATTATTCAAAATTATTTTGTGCTTTTTTATTTACACATTTTTTGTAGCGTGTTTTCAATTCGACAAACTTTTATAGTTTATAATTTGTTATTTTATTGTTTTTTTTTGTTTTGTAAATTCAGCAATTCTTTTAATTCTCTTAAAAACAAAAAAGTAACCAGCTGAAGCTCAACAATATTCTTAATTTAAAAAGGGAGAGCCTTTGTTTTAAATTTTATTTGAATCAACTCAATATCTGGCTTTAGGATTTACGTAAATAAATTGAGTGTTTTTCTTTGCAGTTGTCATAAAAAGTGTTACAATTTGTCCGTTAAAAAGTGCTAGATATTTTAACATTACTGTTTTTTTTCCATTTAATATGTTATAAGCAATAATTCTTTAGGTTTTTTTTTTCCTTTTTCTTTTTAAATTTAACTTTAAATATATGTACATACATACATCTAAACAAACAATTGCACATTTAAACACGCAGTACATTCATACAAGTTAAAGAATATAAACAAAATTTTGAGAGAGAAAAGAACACACACTTAGAGAAATATTTCTGTGGTTTGGATTAAAGAGAATTTGCTTCTTATATTTTTTTTTTAATATTCTTTAAAGTAATATTTATAATATGTTTTATGGCTTTCTTTTTTTTAATAAATCTAAAATAATTTTGTTTGAGCATTTTGTTTTTTTTTTTTAATAGTAATATTATTTTAATAATTGTGTGTGTTTGTTTTGTATATAAAGTAGCTGGTCTTATAAAATACATATTTCTTTTCTTTATATTTTGAACACACTCCAACATTTATCTTTCCATTTTTAATTTGCAATGCTTTTTTATTTGTTCATCATTAGCATGAGGAAAATTTTTCTTTTTAAAATAGTAAATTGCTTCTTTTAATAAATTCTTTGGAAAAATATTTTATTTATACATAAAATAAAAATTTGTTTCTTATATTTTTGTCAAATTTTTTTATTTATAAAGAGTTCAAATAGCTTTTAATGGTTTTCTTTTTTTTCTATAAATTTATTTGCTTTTATTTATTTATTTTATTTATTGTATTGTATATATCAAGGATATGTCTACGTTTTTCACTAATTTCTCTTTATTTATTATTTCATCATTTTAAAGTTATTTATTTCTTTATTTTGATAAAAATAAATTTATTTTTGCTTTAAAAAATTTAGCTGCCAATATGAAAAATAATATTTAATAAGATTCGTTTTTAAAACAGGAACATAAAAAAAAAGAAAGAAAAACGAATGTAAAATATACAGCAGAACATTAACTTAGTTAATATAGAAAGACCTTAACTAATTTTTTTAAATCTCATTATTTTTTCGCTTATTTCTATAACTTTAGTGTGGATTACCTAATAAAATATGATAAAAACTTTTTGAGTTAGGGCCTTTCTGTATTAAGTTAACGATATGTAATTATCGAAAACTACTAGCGATTTATTAATACTAAGAAAATTTAATTATTTTATAAAAATGTTAAGGATTTAAAAATCTTGATTGCAATTCTAGCTACTTCAGATATTATGGATCTTTAAAATAATCGAAAAAAAAATTAATATTTAAAGAAACACAGATTAGTTTAATAAAATTTATATAAAAATTTCTTTAAGAGCCAGCTCAGCCCATCTTAAAGCCTTTCGTTGATGCTTACTTACATGACATGATATTAAAAAAAAAAACGAAAACAAAAGGCAATAAATTTTAAACAGTTATTTTAAAATATTAAAATTTAATAACATATATAAAAAATAAAACAATAAACTTTAAATTTTTAAATTTTTTATTGCCTTTTGTTGTTGGTTAAGTTATTCATCACTTTGTTGTTATTGCTATTATTAAACAAAGCAGTAGTACTTCAATCGTCATGTTGGAAACACATTTATGAAATGAGAATTACAAATAACACAGCAATTAATGCTAATTCGATTCAAGGAAAATAAACAGATATGATAAATAACAATTCTTTGAGTTGTTTTAGCTTTTTGATATCTATATTTATTTATGGTAATTCTCATTTCTTCTTTGATAGTTTTATTACAATTACAATTCTTCAAGAATATTTGAAATAAATTTATAAATCTTTAAAATATTTATCGGTAACAGTACAAAATTTATGTTTAATAAAGCCTTTAAATGAAGTTTTAGCTTTGAATGTTTGCCTGCATTGCGCTGTTGTTGCTAATGAAAACACATCTTTTTATATGTTTGTACTTCTCATTACATGTTTGAGAGCTCTTCTATAAGATTGCAACTTGTACAACTTTTTTAACATCATGATTACAGATCTCCACTGATGTATTGGCGGGGGATATAATTTTATTTTTATATGGAATTTTTTCTTTTGGAAATTCAAATCCTTAACATAGTTTTTATTTTTATAGTTTTTAGTTCACTGGTAGTTTTAGGGTTAATTAAAAGTGGAATTTTTCCTTTTCAAATGTGTTACAAAGAGGAGAAAAATTTTATATAATTTATGTGTCGTGATATGGATGTGTCAAAAGCTAAAGGGCCTAACTCCTTTTTTCGAAAATTACTCAATTTTATTATACACATTTAATTAGGCAGTACAACAAAATTGAGAAATTTTCGAAACGTGTAGTTAGGCCTTTTAGCTTCGGAAACATCCATATAATGAATTTTTGTTTGTTTTTTTTTTTTACAATAATTTATTAATAAATTTATGAGTATTTTTGTGGCAAAAATATAATAATTAAATAAATGAAGAAACTTAAGAAAAATAACTATTTAAAATTTTAATTATAATTATAATAATAAAAATTAACATATAAAATGAGTATTTTGTAAATAGTTGCCAAATTAAACGAAAACATTTCGTTTTTGTAAAAAAATATATAAATTAATGAGTTTGTTTTTGTTTTTTGTTGTTTTGTTTTAAATAAAGGGCTGCCATTTAAATGTTGCAACATGTTATAAGAAGAGATTGAGAACGGGCAACAATTGCAATAATTATTTAATGACTAAATTGTTTAAAAACGTTTTCTATTTGATCTCTCTCTCACATTGTTTTAATTTTGATCACAACGAAAATTTTTATTATTTTAATAAAGTCTTCAAAGTATGTACTCAAAAGAAAAGAAAAAAATAAAAACAAATAAATAGGAATTAAAAATATTCCACAACAGTTTAATTTTTAATTTACGAGAAGCTCTAAAGATTTTGGTATAATTTTGTGTTTTCTTATTTGAAATTTTCGTTTTAAAGAATTCAAGATTGTTTTGGTTGCTTTAGATTTAAAATTAGTTCTAGAAATTTACTTTTATTATTTTGCAATTTTTTGTTTAAGATTTCGATTTTTTTTTCTAAATTTTATTTTGCTGGACGACATTGAATTTGAACAAAACTACTTGTAGTTAAACAATCGGTTTTGTAATTTAAATATATGTATGAATGTAAGTATGTTTGTATAATTTCATTTCTCATTAAATAAATCTTACTAAAATTTCTGGAGACTTTTGTTACAATTTTATTCGACAAACATCAGCACCCTCCTTGGAGCGTGTATTTTAGTATTTGTTTTATATAAAAAAGTTTCTACTTTCATTTTATTCTTTTTGTTTTGTTTTTTTTTTTTTTGTTTATTTGCTTTGTTTTTGAACATTTTCTTCTAAAATACTTTATTTTGAGCATTATTTTGTTTGTTTCTGTTGCAACCCCTGGTGTGTTGATTGATGAGTATTGAAAAATAATTTGCTTGATCATTTCCCAAATAGTTTTATGAGTATTTTAAATAAATATGTATTCTTTGTTGTTAATTTTCAGTGATGATTTTGCTTGCTGAAAATTAATATGGCGTAAAACGATTGAATCCTCCACGATACATGGTTGCCTAAAAAAAAAAAAATAAAATTATATAGAATTAATTAATACATAATATTCAGAATCATTTTCATATGGGGGTGTACTAAATGTTATATCGGTTCTAAGTTATTGGGGCAAGTCACACACAGTCCGATGCGAATGGTTTCAATTTGGTAATTGTTTTTCGATCGTTTTTGATTTGCTATCCTCAGATTCCGTTTATTTTATATTCCGATTTTACAGTGTTCAAGTTCTTTTATACCCATTAGCGTTTGCTTAAATTGTTTTCACTAGCAAAGCTCTCATTAAGCTTTTTTTTATTAACATGTTAAGCTTATTTTACTTACTGACGCTCCTAAAAGTATGCACGCTTTTTATGTTTAGTTAGATGAAAATTTCATTGTCAATTCCATTTTAAATTCTAAAGAGATTTGAATACAAACAATATTTTCGTTTTCACCGTACTCAACTTTCGAAATTGAAAGCACTTTCGATGACAATTGAGTTCTGTGACATGGCTAATTAGATGCCCCACTTGATTGATTGTTTTCGCAGAGCTTCGCTATTTTTATGAATCGATTTTGCAGATTGTTTGAAATTTTGTTATTAATTGGAGTCGGTTTGACGACACAAATCTTCAAGATTCAGTTTAATTTTTTTTAATCTTCAACTAAAATTCGTTGTTTCGAATAGAGAAGCCACAAAAAACAGCTGAGACCATTAAAAATCACTTGTAGCAATAATTTCACTGTTCGGATAATTCTCAAAGGCCTTCGATACAGAATCAGAGTGAGCTTCAAAGCCGAAAACATTTTTATACCTTTCCGCGCTTTTAGGATCATTCGGGCGAAACTAAAACGCATCCTCGTAAGATCGATACGAAAGATGGTACACATTATAGACTCATTTATTATAAAGAAATAATCATAAGAATGGCATTTTGTAGTAAATTTTTTTTCGATAATAAAAAAAAGTTTTACAAAACTTTACTAATTTTTTTTGCAATTTTTATTGAGCTGCCAAACCAATTTTTTTTTTTAATTTCTAGAACTGTTGGCATTTATTATTGAACATAGAAAAAGCTTTGGTGCACACACTAAATAATTACAAAAGCTTTTTAAGAGTAAAGTTGCGAATTTACGAAATCAAATTTAAATTTTCAGAAATTAGTTTGCATTTAAGAAATTGAATAAATTTCAACTTACCCCGTAGCCGGGTACAGGTCCAATACCATGTCCTAAATAAGGATCAGCATATTCCCGGGCATAGCTATTGCAGCAATAAAAATTAAAAGTAAAAACAATTCAGTTAAAAACATATATTGGTTTCTTTTAGTATGAACATAAGTTTTTATATCAAAATGGCTTGATTTAGTGGTGAATTTTTATTCCGTTCGTTAGCATTTGATTAGTTGATTAGTTTAGTTTTTTTTTGGAATATTATGTTAGTTAAAATTATTTAATTTCATTAGCGTTTTGCAAAAGTTTTCAAGTAAAATTTCAAGATTTTCAGTTTTTCTTATTGCATTTTTTCTAAAAATAGAAAAGAATTTAAATAAAATAAAAATTAAAAAAAGTGCGAAAATTAAATAAAAATTTATTCAATTAAAAAGTTAATAAAAATAATAAAACAATACAAAACTTAAAAGATACAACTTAAAAAGAAAATAGGAATTTTATATATAAAAAAACAAATAATTAGATGTAAGAAAAACGTATATAAACTTCGAATAAATATTTGAAATATTTAAAGAGTTTATAAAGTAGACAGGATGATATCGACCATTTAATAAATGTTTATCATAAACTTTTAAAATGAGTGAACCATATATTTTGTAGTCCGAAAATTGACGACGTACATATATATAATCCGTATACGACATATGATGGATATATCATATTTGCAGCATACATATATGTACATACGTACGAGTAAATCAAGGATATATCTTTGGATCCGAAAATTGGGAGTATGTATGCATATGCCTCACATATCTTATTATACATATGTTCATATATGAAATATATATGGAAGCATATTTTTTAATTAGTTTTGGGATGACATGATATATGGATCATATATCTTTCATATATGAATACATGAATGTATTGGCTGAAGTGGTTAGCGCGTTGACTAGTAAGCAAACAATGACTTGGGGCCTGGGTTCAAACCCTGGCCAGAGCAAGTCAATGAACACCATTAATTTCTCTAATGCACATTAGTGAGACATTGTATTAATTGTTGTCGGACTATTTAAGTGATGAAGGCATAGCACTGGTCACTAAAAAACTGTTCCGACAGCGATTGATGCTGCTCCAAGCTAATGTACACAACATCGCCCTCCTTCGTCGGTTAGCAGAAACATCGGCGAAGTAAAACAATTAATAAAATGCCTGCTAATGCAGCTTAACAAGGTTAATGCGTCTACCTAACACAGGAGGCGCCTCAACACTACCTTAAAAATTAACATAACGCGCAAAGCGGAATTGTGAAAGAGTTAAGTCTTCTAAATTTTCAACATCTATCTTCTCCACCCTTTCCCTCTCCCTGAGTTCCGGTGCAGTGCACTGCATACGTAGGTGTCACCCCCTGAGTGCTGGTCCTAATTACAAAAAAAAAAAAAAAATATCTGCATATATGCGGGTGTTTTTATAGAGTGTCACAACCTTGAGTTGGCATCACTGCTTTATTTGAATACCCATTTAACAGCGGATTTGTTTATTTTGCAGAGCAACGGGGGCAAATTTTTGAATTTTTTAATAAAAATAATTGTTCTAATCGTCAAACTCATCGTGCAGCGTGCGCTACAATTGATTTACTCAAAGAAACTTTTGTTGAAAAAATAATTTCACAAAATGGCCCAAATAATTGGCCACCAAGATCGTGTGATTTAACCCCATTCGATTATTATATTTGGGGTCATGTTAAGTCACTTATCTACGTCGATAAATTACAAACAATTGAACACCTGGAAATCAACATTCCAAGAGTTATCGGCGAAATACGGCCGCAAATGCTGCGAAAAGTTGTGGAAAATTGATGCTCCAGATTGCGCCTTCTACGCGCCAGCCATGGCAGACACATGGTAGAAATCATATTCAAAAATTAATTTCATACAATTTTCTTTCCAATAAAGCCTGTTTCATTGATATCAAAAATATATTTCCTTGTTTTATTATGATTTAAACTTGTGTCACTCTATAAAAAACACCCTTTACATGTACATATATATGAAAAATTTAGGTGTGGTAACATATATCCTACATTTTTGAGTTGAATGATATATAATGCATTAAAAAAAATTATCATGTTCGGCGCTAATCATTTTTATATTATTTTAATATTAATAAGATAAATATATTCCATTTTTTACTAAAAATAGTTTAAAAATTTATAACATGAATTGATGAGTTTAAGCGTCGAACGCGTGATTAAAAAAACAAAGTTTTTGTATTATTTTTGTGTAATTACAATACGAGCTCCCACCGATCGCACTACCTAGCAGATATGGGGTGTTTCATACTAGCTAAAATTTATATGACTTATAAATGCATAACGGAAATTTCACTTAACTCTGATATTGGCTGACTTCCAAAACGTCAATTGCTTTGTGTTTGAACAAAGCAGCACATTTCATAATGCCGCACTACAATAATTATTCAATGTATACCATTTCAAAACGCCTCCGCCAGGTATTTTTAGGGCATTAAGAAAGCAAACAAGGCATCGGTTTTATAGTTGATTCATATGGATGTGATTTAAATACAGTAACAATACTGTATACAAACTTTGTATACGAAAGTTTTGGTAGTCAGCCATTCTTTTTCGTTAAGTGGTGAGTTTCACCTAAAGAATTAGCAGGGCTCGGTTTTTAGGGATGGACTAACTATTTATCCGAATCATGAAATTTCAACGAATTTGACATCAATTTGTAGTTGCATATTTTGGTTTTAAGTGCATTTTTATTGAATGAAACTATTACAAGTTTCGGCGATATTTGATCGAAAACAAAAGAAAAGAAAAGCATTAAAAATTTTCTATAAGACTTGTTAGTGATTAAAATAAAAACTTAAAATTTTAAATGTTAAATTAAGAAAACTGATCTGATTTGAGCAAGTTTTTAGTAAAATTTTCAAAAGTGTTAACCAATAGTGCATTAAACAGTTTTTAATCGGCATCAAAAGATTATAATCAATATTCTCTGATGCTCTAAAAGGATTTTTGTTTGTTTTTGTTTGTTTTGTAAGTTTTGTTAGTAAAGCCAACTTTGATGATCGTTTCTTATCATTGTCACACAAAACTTACCCCGCAACGGTGGCATAACCAGCCAAAGCTGGTTGAGCTGCTGCAGCAGCTGCAGCACCATAAGCTGCTCTAGCTGCTACAGCAGTATATGTTGTTGCAGCAGTAGCATAAGCTTGTTGAGCCTGAGACAAAGGTGTCTTTAACAGAGGACCAGCAGCCTGTAAAATTGTTTGAAAAAAAAAGTAAAGAGAATTGCAAGAAAAAAAAAATTAACAAACTTCAAACTTATTTGGCTGCTACAATTACAACCAAAAAAATTTAAAAATATATATGTATGTATATAGAGAAACAGAATACTTTTTATCAGAAGGTGAGATTTAACAATAATTTTAATTTATATGCTTTTGCTTTTTCAAGTTTAATCTGAAGTATTAGAGTGTGTGATTTAATCAAACAGGTCAAACAATATTTATGATGAACTGACTGACACACATGTCAATTACAAACACTCTACAAACAAAATTAAGATTTCATTGCAAAATTTAAAGGATAAAGTGAACCAAAAACAAAACCATAACGTTAATGTAAATTGACAACACGACAGTTAAATAATTTGTAACACTTGATTTTCAAAACTTTTTGGGTGGGTGGGGTGCAATTTTAACTATTACGAGTATAAGATAAGTTTCAAAAATAATTTTTAATTTTGTTTGTCGTAAATGAATCAATCAATCAATCAGTCAATCAATTGTTATAAACAGACATATGTACATAAATACATTAATAGAAAATAGGTGCGTTTTTGTTTAAATATTTTTATTAAATTCATGATTATTATATTTTCAAATGATGCGCTTTTTATTAATAATTACGATTAACAAAATAAAAGAGCACAGAAGTCAAACCAAAACCTTTACACCAGATAATTTGCAGTAATTTTTAAAAGTTTTTCAATTCGTGTTTTTTTTCTATAAATAAGATGTGCCTTAAAATGATAATTCGCATTCCAAATCATCTTTTATATTTTAAATATGTAAATGCTCTTCGCTCTCATTTGTTTACTTTTCCGCCAAGTTCAGTTTTATACTGAGATTTTTTTGAGCCAAAGAGAACTAAAACTCAATTTTTGTATCACGTCTCAAATTTCTGGAATATTTTTACTCAAGAACTACTTTTCTGTAGAAATAAATTGTGGCATTTATTTCAATATGAATTTTTTTTTTTTAATATAACATCTAAAATAATCACAAAACTTTTCATAATTATTTTCCATTATTTTAAAAAAATAATCAAAATTTAAAATTCTGAGTAAGCAATCAAATTTGTTGTATATTTTCTTTAGATCGTTTATATGGCTGCATGCTACACACAGAATCAATTGATTCCGTTTTATCAAATACCAACCCACCGGTCACTGTCAAGCTGTGGATGTGAATTTTCGAAACTAAGTTCAAAATAAATCTGAAAAACCTTATGAAGGACTTGATTCACAATATCCAACAGGTTTTAAAATATTTTTTTTTATTTACTCCTCGAGACCCAGCTCGAACCAGTTCGCATTAAATGTAAAAAAAAACTATTTTTAAAACTTTTGTGTGGTTAATCGCTGCGCCTATAGAAAAACTTTTAGTACAGAGCAAATATCAAATTTCTGTATTTTTACTTGGATCTGGCTGGCATACGAGGAGTGAAATTTCAATATCTGAATTTTCGAATTAAGTTAGAATAGTCCTCGAGTCACCGCATCCACACATTTTATCTTCTTTAATTAGGCGCACGAGCAGCAAATTATCAAATATTCGAAATTCAGATTTAATTTTTAAAATTTATTTGTAATTTTCGAAAGAAATATTAATTTTTCAAAACAAGCCTGGAAGTTTAGATCTAATTTCAGAAGTTTAGTTTGAATTTTCGAAATCGAGATTATTTAACACCAAAGTATAGTTTAAAAATTTCGAAAATAAGAATATACTATTTTTCGAAATTTAATTCGAATTTTCACAATTCAGTTGCAATTGAACGCTTCTGCTCTTTCTCAAGTGCAAATTTTTTTAATGTTTTCTTTTGTTTAAAAATTTTGAATTGGCGATCCATGATCATCGAAAGAAAGTTATTTTTCGTTATCAAAAAACTTGTGAAATATTTTTTTAACAAAAAATTACTCCTTGTGCTTCAGTTGTAAAGAAAATTCGAAGAACTAAGAAATTTTTTAAGGACATTGAATATTAAAAACCCGATTTTACATATGAAATGAGTAACCCTCTACCCACTCAATTAATCACAAAAACAGCTGCTAGCTGCTTAACTCCAAACTGAGAGTTAAATTGAGCAATAAAAAATAAAAACTCGCAAAACAAATGAGAGCAAATGCCATTTGAACAACATTTGAAAATCAAAGAACCGACCTTATCATTTTAATGCGCACCTTAGTATATATAAAAGGTCTTACAGTAGAAACGAAAACAATTTACCAGAAATTAAATAAAGATCATGCGAGAAAAAAATATTTGCAAAACTATTAAGTATTTTTCTGGTTTCAGTTGTTTAGCTGAAATATAATTCAATACATACATAAATTAATTAATTTTAATTTAATATTAAATAAATGTAAACTAAAATTCCAACACACAGCAACACCTGTAAAAATTGAGTTTAAATATAAAAATAAAAACAAAAACTATCATGCGAAGGCAGGAAAACTGTTAATAATTCTAATTAGAAAAGGCATTTGTTAGTTAATAGAAAAAATAAAATTTGTTTGGGTTGTTTTTTTTTTAAGGAAGTGGTGGTGTAAATGAAAACATAAAGCAATAAGAACAACATCAACAACAACAACAACAACAATAATAATAACAATGACATTAATAACTATTATAAATAACATTATTATTATTATTATTAATATAAAACTAAAATGATTAGAAAGAAAGAAACATAGAAACATAAATTCATGTAGATTCATATTTTTACCAAAACATTCTGTGGTACCGGTATGCGGTTGATCGTATGTGGGTTACTGTTTAGCGTTGTCACAGTGCGGCGCTGTAAGTTTTTAAGTAAATTTCGTTTCTTATTTTTCGGTTCTTCTTTATTTTTCAATTAAAAATTAATTTTTTTTTAAATCAAATTATGCAGTTTTCTTGTGTGGCAATTTATGTGTGTTATTTATGTATTATGAGTGTGAAAAAGTGTGGATATTTAGAAGTAGATATTTAGATAGACTCTAAAGGTGCAAATGGAAATGGAGAAAAATTAAGATGTATACATAAATAATACGGTTAAATTGTTATATAAAATAGCCAAAATTAAAAAAAAAAAATATAAAAAAATATATCTGGTGATTCTATTTTGAGGTTAAGATTGCATATAAATGCCTATAATAGAGAGAGGGAGAGAGAGATCAGTACAAAATTAGAAATTATATTACAAATAAGTTAAAAAACACCTTTTGTTAGACTCGTTGTTGAGAAACATAAATCTAGTAGTTGGTCGTTTGATTGGGTGGCGGAAGGGGCAACTTGTCGCCCCCTCAGTTATCGAATAAGTCTGCTATTTATTGACCGATTTTTTTAAGCTATTGCATAGCTTCTATCGCGGGCTTTGAGGCGACCGAATCAAGAAATTTTGAAACGTTTGTTTCTTAAGTCTTTTGTTTTTTGAAACGAAAACACCTAACACTAAGTTTTTAATTACTTTATTCAACCAAAAACTGGTTGGCAAAATAATTTATATACCAAAACGTAGGTATTTAGATCCACTATAACCTAAAAGTGGTCCGGTCCCCGAACTTTTTGTTTTTTTGGACCTTCTTAAGTTTTTTGTTTTTTAAGTGAAAACTTCTTTTTTGTATAGTCTATGTATGATGACTGTACAGTGTTGCCGCTTTGGAAATTTTTTAAAACTCCAGTGTTGCCACTTTTCCCGGGAGGGGATTTTGTCTAAGTTTTTGGGAATTCCCGAAGATGGTTTGTGTCTTTGCCAAGGTTTGTGCCTTTGATAAAACTTTGTGTCTCGACTAAACACAAGTGTGTCTTGGCTCAGTATTTCCAAACTAGCAAGTGTCGCCGAATAAGCAGATACATATGTATACCTATATATGTATATAAAAGAAAGTCGTGTTAGTTACACTATTTATAACTCAAGAACGGCTAAACTGATTTGGCTGAAAATTGGTGGGCAGGTAGCTTAGACCCAGGAGCAGGATACTAAGGTAAGGCTATTTTTACCCGGGGGGGGCTAGGGTGCCCCTTCTTTGTATGAGGCACTTCCAGTATAGCTAGAAAGCTAAAATTGAAATTGCATAAGTAGATAAAAAATGCTATGCAATAGCTTTACCGCGGCAGTCCCCGAGTGCCACACGTCTTTTTATATTTAATTCTTTTTTGTTAATCGGGTTAGCATGCATTTCGTTCCTATATATTTTTTTTAAATTGAAAGAAAATTATTTATTCCGGTAAATTGTTACAATTGTTTTTTTTTTTTGTTTGAACAAGTTTGCTTGCAGTTAAGTCCCATTAAACATTTTGGAAAATCGATTGTCTTTTTTGTATAGAAGTCGGGGTTTTTGGCAAATTATTTTTATTAAATTCAAAATAAGAAGGGCTACAGGTCCCCCCTCTTTTTAAGGAAACGGTCTGCCTACAACGGTTTAAATTAGTTTTTAAGCACGAAATTATTTATTATCACTTATTGCATGGAAGAGAGAGAAAGACAGACATTCGTAGTAGCCCCCGTGGGAAATTGCGCACCAATCGTCTTGATCGTGCCTGCCCTACGACTGTTAATGTATTTTTTATTATATTAGGACCAGCACATATGGAATTAGCTCTACAAATTTTCTCTTTCTGCGCTCTTATTGAAGACTGTGTTGTACGTGAAAAATATCGGTTTTCGGGAACAAGAAGTTCGCTTATTTCATTAGCACACATACCGAAGATAGAACCCTACATTGCGACGATGCTGCAGTGAGTCAATAGACTTGGCATCACATATTTTTTAACATCCGGTCAATGGTTTTGATGTAAAAAAAAATTTTTTTGCATTCATGGGTGAAGATAATACAATAATTTATGAAAGCAAACTTTGTTAATATTGCATTGATCTCGAATTTGTTTACACTTTTAATTTTATTTGCAACGAATCAATAATAAGCAATTTTTTTTCATTACTTAAAATTTTTGTTGTTTTCTTTAATATTCCTTGTGCTCACCCTACAAGCAAAAAAAGGTCATTTAGTATTCATCACTTTTTCCCCAACAAACAACATTACTCACATTTTTATACTTTAAATAAAAACAAGGTCTCACAAATAAAACTTACATCACATTCGCATGAAGAAAACTGGTTAAAGTTTTTACAAAAAACAAAATAAGAAACAAAAAATGTAAAAGAAAAAATGAACGAAACTGTAAAAAGTGAAAAATAAAAAAAAAAAAAATAAAAAAATATAACATCATGCTCTTAAACGAAATCGTTACAATCTTTACGAAAATAATAATAAATGAAAAAGTTTTACAATTTGTACAGAAATAGTTTTTTTTTTTTCACAAACAGAATAAAATTCGACAAAAGTTACACAATTTGTATGAACGAACAAAATGCGTCTGACAGAAAAAAAAAAACAGGAATTTTTAGTTGCAAAATGTTAAGGATGAGAAAAAATATGCTCTTTTTTTGCTTTTTCCTATTTTGTAAATAAAATGAACAATCGAATGATTTTTAAAATGAATTTTAATTTACACTCAACTACAATTTACACAATATAAATTGAAAATGTGTTTTAAAGAGGGAACATTTTTAATATGAAAAGCTATTAAGTGATTACATGACTTTATGCATGAGTATGCATTTAAAAAATATATATTTTTGATTTTTATATTGAAAAATTGTATAATTGTAAAGTTTTCGCAATAATCTCTCTCTCTCTCTCTTTGGTTAAGATTGCAGTACAAAAAGAAAAAAAAAGAAAAAAAAAAATTCGCAACTGATTGGCGTAATAAAATTAATTTCGTACTAAAGTTTTGGCTTAAAAATTTCGTATTTTTATATTGTCCTCCTTCGATAGTTTTGTAGGAGGCACCCCTGACAAGGGGTCACTTTGCTAACTACTCAAATCACTGATTGCCGACAAGAAGTTTACATACATTTTGTATGCAATGCGTAATAGAATTGGATGCCGCCGTGACCCATTACACCGTGACGATGACGGTTCGATTTCCGGCGAAAGACCTTGGATAATTTCTGCAGAATGAGATTAGTTTTAGCAAGCCAGGAGTACATATCCCCTGGTTTTAAGGACTCTCTGGTTGTTGAGATTGATTTCAGCAGCACGACCCCAATAGTGATTCCGAGGTTGGAATTTTTAGATCAAATCTGATAGACTATATCGCTCCTTTATTGCAACGTAGTCATATCTCAGTTACTTAAGAAAAAGTTTGTTTGTAAAAAATTTTTCTAAAAACATATATTTCCATAAACCGAAGTTATAAAGCCTGAAATTCTCAAGCCGGCCATATAAATGATTAAGTTTCAGTTTTTTTGAGATATGACTACGTTGCAATAAAGGAGCAATATGAGAGTTGCTCGGTCTTTACGAACGGGTCGAAAATGGAAATAGGCGAATCTATTTTATAGGAACAGGCATTCGTAAGATCTTCCAGACTGCTAAAGCATCGCGGAAAGCTTTGAAGAGATGCAAGGCCAAATCGTAGCTAGTCAGCAAGTGTAGGTGAGCTCTCAATTTTCTTATGGAGAAATATAGTGATCGGGTTTCAGGTCATTGCAATATTAAGAGAAATGATACCGCTGATGAGCTGGCAAGAATAGGGTCAGCATTAAATGAAGAAGTTAGTAATAGATCGGTTAGGGTTCCAATCGTTTATCGTGATCAACAGAATTAATGAAATTAATTAAACTGAAATTAATGAAATTCCTGTGCGAAGTATACTATTGACAAGTTGTCGTTAGCGAAGCTTCAGTTTGGAATTTTAAAGTGAAAATTAGTTTTAAGCTATTGAATAGCTTCTATCGCGGGCTTTGAGGCGACCGAATCAAGAAATTTTGAAACGTTTGTTTCTTAAGTCTTTTGTTTTTAAAACGAAAAAACCTGACACTAAGTTTGCTTCTTAAGTCTTTTGTTTTTTTAAGTATTTAAATCGCCCAATGTATGTTAACCCTAAAGTATGTTATTGATTTTGATTTCATTAACATACAGTATTGCCAGAAAAACAACGGAGTTATTAAATAAAACGTAATAATATAATTGCATGAGTTGATAAAAAATGCTATGCTAGCTTTACCGCGGCAGTCCCCGAGTGCCACACGTCTTTTTTTTTATTCATACACAACAAGTCACAATTTCAAATTAAGAGACTTAAAAAACAAGGATGTTATAAATTCGTGTGTATTTTTTTTAATTTTTTAATGATTTTCATAATAATTTTTGTGTTTAAAAGGTTTTAGATGTAGTTTGGTGCTATACATTTTGTTGCCCCCCCAATATAGTGGTAAACTAAAAAAAAAACAATTTTCAAAATTTTGTTTGTTTAAACGGGTTTGCTTGATGTTTAGTATCGTAATTTTTTTTTAAATCCTGGACAATTGGAGCCTGGCTTAACCCCCAAAGCGTATCTATTATCGCATAGCTCCTCCATATATGGGCCGATATTCTAAAATCATTTTTGTGTAGTTGAACGGGTTTGCTTGCGGTTTGGTCCCATAGATTTTCTTAGAAAACGATTGAACTAGTTGCCCTCCGATATATTGATAATCGTACAACTCTTCTATATATACACTATGGACCTATTTTTAAAACTTGAACAAGTTTGAGGTGCATGTTGAATTTGCTACACCATATGTAAATCAAATTCAAAAGCACTGCAGCATAATTATAAAAAAATCAAGAGACAAGGTGTGAATTGATTTTTCTGCTTTTTTTAATAAAGTGAAATTATTTAATTGAAATGTATGTACGAGTAAGTAAAAATTTATGCAGTGTGTTACTTGAAATACATTATGTCGTTGTCAACGATATTTAATTAAGATAGAAAATTTTAAACCAAAAAAAAAAAAAAACTGAAATTAATTCACGCATGATAATTGATTTTTATGTTGCATGTGATTTGAAATAATAGCTTCATTATTGTGTAGAGATTAATTTAACGAAAAATAAAAAAAAATGTTTAAAATTTATTTTTAACACTTACGGATACAACAAGAACGAGAAAACAATAAAAAAACTAAATATTATATAAAGATGTTTATGGAACAAATTGTACTCAAACCAAATAGTAAAAATCAAAGGCACCCGGGAACAAATAAACCACAAAAAAGAAGAGAAAATATTTATAGATGTACGAGTACGTATGTATGGAAGTGTGTAGATTACTAACGAAAATAAACTAAATTTTATACAAGACAATATAAAAAGTTTTAAATAGAAAAGCCAAAAGAACAAAAGAAAGAGTTACAAAAATAATGAAGCATACTCTAGGGGACCAAAGAGTGGTGAATAAATAAAATGATTAAAATAGTTACAAACAAACAGAATTTAAATGATACAAATAAATAAATAAATATTATTTAGGTAAAACAGATATTATTTTCTTTTCATAAATTTTATATAAAACAATGATTACATTTATAATTGCGGCTGGCTGTGCTGCTGGAACTTCTGTGACCGGTTTCGCTGCCTGTAAAATGTTATTTTTAGTTTCCTTTTTTTTTATTTAAGTTTAAATATTTTATAAACTTGAATAAATTTCCTTAAATTTAATTTAATTATAAATAATTTTAAGAAATAAACTTAGCCCTACACACAAATAATTGTAAAACTTTTTTTGTTTTTTTTTTTTAATAAATAAATAAATTATCAATCAAATCAGTCTTACCTGAAAACGTAAATTGGGATCAGCTTGAGCTGCAGCGGCTGCTAAGTAGGGATCAAAGTAAACACTGCGAAAAATTTCAAGAGAGAAAGAAGAGAGAAAAAGAGATAGGTTTTTGTTGTTGATTTTACTTATCACAAACTTCTCAACTTATCGTTTAAAACATTTTGTAGACACAAACAAAACAAATGTCTAAAATGATCTGAGTTCTTAAAAGCAAAATTCATTGAATACTGTTTTTTTCTCCTTTTTTAAAAAAATATTTGGAATATTGTTTATGTTTTTTTTTTGGCACAATTCAGATTTTTTTTAAATTTCAGATCTCTTAGGTACGTTTTGTAAACACATTCATTCATTTTATCACATTCACTCCTTTAACTATTGTTGTTTGCTTAATTTACTAAACTTGAAAGATCTTTTGCTTCATAAAATTTCAGTATAAAATAAACTTACTAGATAATATCACTTATTTATTTAATATTAAATATTGAAATGCTAGATGGTGCGAGCGAGAGCGTGTGACAGAGAGAGAGGGAGAGACACTACTGCCGCCCTTATTCCAGAAACTCAATTGGTACAAACGACGAATTTTCGGCCGCTAATAGGCAAAGGCTACAATAGATTTATTTCTATTTCTTACGCTGTCCAACGACAAATAGATCAGTACCATGTGGCCATGTCTTATTAATGTTTAATTTTTTAAGTATTTTTCTTTTTTTAATATTCGTTAATTTAATAATTTTGACAATATTTAAAATTCTTTGATTCATTTACTACCACCAGCAGATGGGAAAATGCCACTGCGCACTACTGTAGGATGTGCGGGGATAAAAAGAAGCCAGAAACTTCTAAGCATATCATCTGTCATTGCCTTAGGCTGCAACACAATAGCCAAAGATGGCTGAGCAGATGTTTCCTTGGGTGCATTAGTGATATCGAGAAGTACAAACTTGAGGAGGAGGCATCAAGTGTCTTTATGATAGATAGGGAGGTTAAGCAAATTAGCCAACAAAATTTTTAGTTGAATGGAATCACAATGCATCCAATTAGAACTCTAAGTGGACGTGGTCTTGCACACTACACATCCTACCCTCGCCTAGTCTTGGATAATTTATAGTTGAAATTCCTTTTGAGAGATCAATTTTTTTTTAATTGCGAAACATGTTAAATCTAGATCTACTTATTTTATATTGTGAAATATGGGAAATAATGTTATAAACCGAATTAAAACATAAACAAATGAAGATCTCTATTTCATTAAGGTCTTTAAAGTAGCCTTTCAAAATATAAAGTGTTGCAGCCGAAAGTCCCCTATAATCGGGAAACACTCACCGACATCCATTAAAGAGTGAAAAAAGCAAACACGAACTCTAGTGAAACGATATACCGACTATAGCAAACAATTGCTGTTACGTTTTGTTAAAATGTTAAATTGGTTTTCTTATACACCGTTTTTTTTATAAAAATAACTTGAATAAAAATTAAAAAAATTATTTATTTATAGCAGTTGCACCAAGGACCAGCGCATATTTCATTAAGTATTGCAGTTATTTTATCATTAAGGACGTTGTTTGTAGATCGACGGAATAAGTCTATGTGTGTCGGCATGTACTGCTATTCTTCTGAAGCCATGTCTCGTTCATGCCCACTGGTTCCAATGCTTACATTATTGTTATCAGTTACTTATTTTCCAAAAGTTGTTGTAAATTTTTTTTTCAATAATCGATTAGTTAAGAGAACTTTTTTAAGTGTAAAATTTTTCTCAACTCTGAAACGAAGCAATAGAATAAAAGAATTTTTCCATATTTATGAAGGATTGATGGTGATGTCATCAATGATTTTTTTTTGTTAATTTCCAACAAATATAGCGTAACTTTTGGCACTCTATCACTGACCCTACGTCAAATCCTACGACATTTGGCTGCATATGGAATTGTAGTTGTTACAGCTTTTATTACAACTTAAAACACGCATGCAAGACTGAAGGTGAGATATTAAAAAAAAAAATACCTGAAACATATATTTGAGTCCAGCGACATAATGAAAATATATTCTTAAGTTCAGGAACTTTAAAATATAATTTAAACAGAATCCATTATGGTTGTTTTGTCGAATTATAAATGCGATAATGTTTCTCCCTATCTCTCTTACGTTCTCATACACAAATAAATGCACTCGTTTTTTTACAAACTTAAATAAAAAACATACAACACAAGTTTTTATATTCGATCCTGCATTTGTGTAAATATTAAACAAAGTCGGATTATTGCAACATAAAACAGAGCGGAGCCGCAGAGCATGTCGTTTATTAAAAATTTCGTATAAAAATTGGATTCTTTGGCGTAGACTTTTCATAGTCACTGAATAAATTAAAATACTAAATGTTTGGATAAAAATATACATACAAAACTTAAGGAAACAAGAAAACAAGGCAACCTTCAAACCGCAAATAATAAAAATTATAAAAAAAAAAACTAAAGAAGTATAATAAATAAATTACAAAAATAAAACAATAGATTTTTTTTAACATACACTGACATGCGCCTAAAACTATGCAAGATATATTTCAAAACAGGAAACAAAAACCAAATAACAGTATTTTGCTTCTTAAAAATATCATTTTCTATTATTTTGCACACAAACAAGAAGGTCATCATGTTCCACTTTTTTTGTTTTTATATAGAAGACGAAAAAAATAATATACAAAATTTCATTGGTTTGTATTGTTTTTTTTTTTGTTGGTTGTTTTAATAATAGAAAGAGCGAGAAAATTTAACATGCATACGGTGGGTCCCCAAGAAATATAATTGCAAATTTTACACACACACACATATAATTAACTGTTTCTGCTTTCAATAAAAGAGATAAATTCAAGAAACAATATTACAGCTATTTACAAAAACAATATACATAATTGTCATTATCATTCAATCAATATATGTTTCGTTTTATGTAGATATGTATGATATGTACGCATAAATATATGCAATATTACTTTTTTTTTATTAATAGTTTAAGCCTAAAAAGATGCTTTAGTACAATGTTGATATTTATGGTATGATCTGTAACTAAGCTAAACAATTTTCTGTTTTATTGCTTTTTTTAAATAAATTCACAATTAAAATTTAATTTTAATTTAATTTAATGGGTGTTATAAAAGTAAGATCTAAAAAAAGGGGCGGTGACATTATTTTTATGTAACAATACGTACTTCTAGAACCCCTCTTTTTATTTTAATTCAAAAATTCATTTACCAAACATGCTTTCTGATAGCAAAAACAAACACACATACACACAAAAACCGTATTTTTTTAAGATAATTATTAATTATTACGTTCGTTTTCAATAACCAAACTAATCTTACTGGTATTGGTTTCATTTTAAATTTTTTTTTTTTTGATAACAAAAAGCTATTATAAAATTTTGTTTATATGCAGTAAAATTTAAGAGAAAAAAAAATATGTATAAATTATTTGTTATTTTGTTTTAGCATTTAAAAATGTGCTAAAGATTAAATTACATTGAAAAAAAAGAACCCAAAAACATTTCCTTTTAAGACTACAAAACAATTATTAGTAAAGCAAACTACAAATTAAAAAAATAATGTTAGTAGTGAGGAAAATGTAAAGTCTTTTGTTAAACGATTAATTAGGAAATTTATTCATTTTAGGTCTAGAGAGGAATACATATGTAGTAGTGATGTTACGAATACTCGTATTCGTATTCGACTATTCGCCTGTTTTAAGATATTTGTATTCGTAAACGTATTCGCCAAATTCAAGCGAATATTTTTCGAATAATTTTCCCATACATTGTATTTCACGCAGAGTAAGAAAAACGAAATCTGAAAGTATGTAAGTAAAATAATTAAAAAATGTTCTGTAGAGGTTTTCAAATTCGGCATCTTAATGCAATAATAATGTTAAATCACTAAATTTTTTTTTTCATTTATAGTTACTAACGCAAAGGCAGGGATTTTTTCCAATTAAATTTTAAATATAAACCTCAAAAGAAATATTCGTATTCGTATTCGGCGAATACTAAAAATTGATATTCGTAACATCACTAATATGTATACTGTTTTGTTTAGGCTGTTTCAACTTGATTACAAATTTGTTCATAAGCTTAAGCCAATGTATTTAAGTAGAGATCATCGGCTGACTTCCAAAACGTCAATTGCTTTGTGTTTGAACAAAGCATCACATTTCATAACGCCGCAGTACAATAGTTATACAATGTATACCATTTCAAAACGCCGCCGCAATTTATTTTTAACGCAGTAAGAAAGCAAACAAGGCATCGGTTTTATAGTTGTTGCATTGTTTCGGAACTTTGCATATGTATGTGATTTAAATACAGTAGCAATACTGTCAGCCATCCTGTCTGTATTTAACTGAATTGTCTACCAATAAATGTTCTTTGCTTATAAAGTTAAAAACATAGGCACATTCGTTTATAAATTCTGTAAATTTGATCAATGCCAAATTTTGTTGCGTGACGCGTTATCCAAGTTAGTCCTTATACATATGTACACTGTACAGTATAAGTACATGATGACGTGTACATATTTATTTTGTAGAGGTGTGACACCGCCCACTTTTTAAACACAATTTTCTATTTCAAAGCAATCGGTACAGTAGAAGTAGTGGAAAAAAGCGGTTCTGTGATTACAAATCCACAGACCAGGGTAAGAAATTGAGGTATGGATTTTGAAATAATTACATATACATTTGTACATGTATGTATGTATATATACATATCTAGCAGTATATACATATACGAGTACAAAAAAGTGAAAGTTTGAAAGCTATGGACTCTTAAGCCAGTAAAGCAATTTTCACAGTATATTTGCGATGGGCAGCTATTTTTTTAATATCTTAAGTGGGCGTGGCACCTTTTCATACAAATGATCATTTTATATTTTGATATTTATAAAACTAATGCAGCTAAAAACCTGAAATTATGTGCATTGTTTTTAAAGACAAGTAGGTGTGGCACCGCCCAAGTAATAGTTTTGATGTATCGTGGGAACTAATGGAATCTAAAATGAACCTTTTAATTTATACATAAGAGTTCAATGAAAATAATTGGAAAAAAACATGAGTGGGCGTGTCACTTACCATATAAGCGATCTTTTTATTTCATGACATTTATAGAACGAGTGCAGCTAAATTCTGGAAGTTTTATTTTTAAATTCAAACAATTATGCGTGGCAACTCCCACATAATAGTACTTTCGTTATATCTTAGGAGCTAATACAGTAAATTAATATTAACCTAAGATTATGTAAAAGATACTCCGTTAATTTAGTGCGTTATTCTAGAAATACAATTATCAAAATATTAATGGGCGTGGCAGTTTCACTATAAAGGATCTTCATAATTTGACAACATTTATGGAACTAAGGTAGCAAAAAACTTTAAATTCAGTGCGCTTTGACTTTTTTATATTGGCATTAAAGAACCAGTATGAAGGAGTGGACAATTGGGTGTTTCACCTCCCACAAAGAGAAAATATTAAGATTTTTTTCTTTATTTGAGACTTTTGGAGGAAAATCAAAGAATAAAGTTTCATCTAAGGCATTATAATGATTTAATTATTCAGACCTCTAAAAGATTGCAATCAAAGTGGCATTGAAATCAAGCTGGTTTAAAAAATCATAATATAATAAACACTCAGAATATTCCAGTTTTCACTAGAATCTAGTTTCTTTTATAGTGAATTAACTATTTTGAAATGGCATTTCAATTGAACGAACGACGTCTCTTTATCTTCTTCGTTTATAAGAAGTGTAAAAATTCAAACTTCAAAATGTTCGTACAAAATATGTATTATTTTTTCTCAGGAAAAACAAAACAAAAACTTTTCATATCTCCTAAGATTCAATTTATGGATTTCCTTTTCATCATTTTAATAAAAAAAAAATAAAACTTTACATTTTCCTCCATATCAATTTGCATGATATGTTGTTCATTTAATGATTTCGAATAGTTAATAATTCTTGTTTTTAATAATTAAATTACTTACGGTGCATATCCATGCAATGTGGTACCAGCTGCCGCAGCATTAGCAGCAGCTGCTGCATTGGCAGCCGCAGCCATTGAGGCAGCTGTGGGTTGAGCTTGTTGGGCGTTGGAGAGACGTGCTGCATACGCTACGGCTGCAGCCGACGATGCATTGGGTGCTGAAGCCGTCTGAGCAAGCGATTGTAACTGTTGTTGGGCACTGGGTTGCATGGCAGCCGCTGCGGCAGCATTTGCCGCATTAGCAGCTGATGATTGTGCCTGTAGGGCTTGTTGCAAACCCAAGTGTTGTTGTTGCTGTTGATGTTGCTGATGGGCAGAAATGGCAGCAACAGCAGCTGCATGACGTTGATGCTGTTGCTGAGCTGCTACTGCAGCAGCTAAAGCTGGATTGAAGGGAGAACCAACGACACCAACATGTCCACGTTGTATGGCCACACCGCGCATTGCAGCAGCGGCTACAGCAGCTGTTTTGTTTGTTAAATTTTTGGTTGCAATATTTTTCAAAAATGTGTAGTTTTTAGTTTCCGTTTCCGTTGTTGCCCATCATAGATCATTGTTGTTATGCAATCGGTGTTTTCAGTGTTTGATGAGATGGTTTTTGTGTGTTTATTTTAATTGTGTAGTTTTGTGTTAAACAACGAGTTTGTATTTTTGTTTTAATAAAATGTGACAAAATTGATTTTTTTTTTGTTGCACAAAAGTATAAACAAAGACATCATCAGAAAATTAAGTTTGAAAAGTAACATTTTCATTCGTACCACAATAATAAAAGTTTAAAAACACATTTAGTTCGTATTATTGTGTAAATGGGTGGTTTATTTCAATTGTATTTTTGTCATCAACAGTTTTGTGGGCCACATTTTGAGTGTCGGTGTAATTTGTATGTTGTGAAAGTGTTTGTTTAATTTTGTTTTTAAATTATTTGCAAAAACAATGTCATAGATTTTCAAGAAAAATGGAAAGAAAAAGGAAAAAAGAGAACATAAAATGCATGCGATTAGTTTTATACAGAATATATTAATTTTTTTTTGTATCCAAATTTATATTATACAAAACTTCTAAAGTAAATATGGTTGATATTGAGTAAAATTATGTATTTCTATAAACTAGACGACCTGTTTTGTAATAATTGATGATTTATTTATTTTTTTTTTAACGAAATATTTACATATAAAAGTTTTCATACATTTTATTATATTTTTCAGAAAAATACATAATACGAACGAGTATTGGATAAAACACACAGAAAAATTCAGCAAAACAATACAAATTTTATTAAAATAAAATAATATTTTAGACATAAAAGGAAAATAATGGAGCAGATAATAAAAATTAACTAATTTCTTAAGAATATTTTTAAAATCTAAATGGTTTAAATTTGTCGCCAAGAAAAATCGAATTCACAAAACTATCTGACTAACCCACGATATCGAACGATGTCGATCGCTTGATTTTTAGACGTAAAAAATCTATCTTGCGTTCCACTAATAACCGATTTTATTTATTTGTTTAGCTTTTCTTCCAGTAAACAATTAATAAGGTAAAGAAAATTGGTTATTAGTGGAACACAAGATAGATTTTTTACGTCTAAAAATCAAGCGATCGACATCGTTCGATATCGTGGGTTCGGCAGTATATGTCGTTGGAACATTTGTGCACGTTTTAACTTCTTATGTGCTGTGCTGTTTCCACAACACAGGCGTATGGTTTCAGTGTTAAGTTTGTATAAAAATCAGTTAAATAAAACTGGCTGATTTTAATAGAAATTCTACACTCACACCATTCCCCAGTTGCACACAGTTTCTCTGTAGCACGGAATTGGAATAACAAATTAAATACTATTTTCGTTTGAAAAATGCCTCGATTTCATCCTGACTTGGTTTACAGATTGATGCAATGGACTACAATATGCAACAAGAAAACTGAAAAAGATAACTAATATATATATATTTTATTGATATAATCGGCTTTATTACGAGTGTTGTCGTTGTCGTGACGAAATCTGTAAAAATGTGGCAACGATCGTTATATGTTTCACATTGATGACGTTAAAGTTCGACTACGACTACGACAAGTAGCACCGTGATAAGGCCTAATATGATCTGTGTATATGATAAATTTTGTTTTTAATAAAATACTATTAAAAAAATACGAAAATACATATGAAGGCTTCTTAAGGATAGAAGACGGTGCTGTTTACACATGACGAACGGTCAAATGATTTGAAAGTAAATTTTTTATTAAAAAAAACATCAGTTTTTTTAGTGCCATTCATACAAATTTTATACTCAAATTTATTTGTTAGTCATGTGGAAACAGCACCTTAGCCTTTATATCTAAAGCTACGTTTACATTTACTAAATGAGCCGTTTATTTTGAAAGTGGCATAAGTCACTTTGTTTTTAATACGAGATATTTAAGGGTTTACGTTTTAACACGTTTAAAATGTGGAGAAATACTGAGCAAAATATCAGTATCATGAGATAACAAATACAAGAAAGTTAACATCCATATTTTTAAACATGTTAAAACGCAAACCCTTAAATATCTAGACTTAAGAACAAAGTGACTTATGCCACTTTCAAAATAAACGGCTCAAATATTTGTTCAAAAAAACGTGACCACAAGTTTTGCTTAGGGATAGAGTCACTTAACTTGCTTTTTATATTTCAAAATAAAATTAATTATTCTACAAAAAAGAATTTTTATACAGTTTTTAAAAAATGCGAACCCTTAATTAAAAAAATATTGGCATTAAAGGAAATAAATCATTAGTTTCTTTCTTGGTTACCTTTTTTTCGACAAATATTTGATAAATGTGAAAGTAGTTTCAACTTTATTACTTTAAAAGAAGATGTTTGTTATCAAATAAATACCTAAATTAGCGAGCGCAAAAAAGAACCAAATACCATTCCGTTTATGTTTTGTTTTAGTCATAATGCTTTTTCCAATTTAACGTCAATCTATTAAAATCAGTCATTAGAATATTTTAATTTTGGAAAACAATGTAATCGAATTTTGTTCTGATGTAAAAATGATTTTGATCCAATTCCTATTTTTTGTTAAATATGAAATATTTTATAATTTATATTTTATTATCAATAATTAAAAATTATTTTAAATAGTCGACCAAACAACACAATTTATTTAAACGATTTTTAATATGTCATTAAATAAAATTTAATTAATGGATGAGAAAAAACAAGCAATCTAGAATGGTAAAAGAAAAACATATTAAACGCCTGAATTTAGACTAGAAACCTTTCAACAGTAATCTGATGTACGAGTGGGAATGTATATTGCTTTGTGTGTTGTGTGTGTGTGTGTGTGTGTGCTTGAAGAGTTTTTGTTTAATAAAAGTAATTATGTATGTATGTATGTATGTAGTTATAAATTTAAGCATACCGCAATAATTTTTATATTTAAAATACAAAAATAAAAACTTTAGTTTCTTTTTTTTAATGTGCATTATAAATAATTAATAATGGAGTTTATGATTTTTTTATTTATAATTTTGAAATGTTGCACGAACGAAAAAAATAGTTTTGCAAAATTTTATATGAAAACATATTAAAAACTAATCAGTGATAAAATGATGTGAATGTTTGTCATTTTATTTGCAATGAATAACTAATTATGCAGATTTTTTCTAAAGAATTAATCTGCTGTAAAATTTTTTGCTTTAAATTTCATCGAATGCAAAATTAATGTGTTTTGTTAAATTGACCAAAAATTTTGAAAGTAAAGTCATTAGATAACACAAATTTTATAAATTTTATTTAAGCTTCTTAAAGGATTTAAAGTTAAACGAACACTTTATTTTATTTTTTTTAATAAAAATTACCACCCTAATTTTTGTGAACTCACTAATTGGTGAATCAGCTTTTCTAATTTAATCATAATATGGTATGCCAATTACTAAATTAATAATTAAGCTCCATTATGTTTTAATAAATTAAATTACAATTTCCACAGGAATTTTGGCATAAAATCATATAAAACAGCAACACACACATACACATATTTTAAATTATTATGAATATTTACAATTCTGTTATTCGATATGGAGTTATTATGATTTTGAATTTCCAATAATTGTGGCGTTAGGACAGACATATTAATTTTTTTTACGGTTGAGAATTTTTGGTAATCTATTGCGGAAGATGTTTATGAAAAACAGTATCAATTCTTAGAATTTAGAAAGTGAAAATATCAAGGAAATGAAATTTAAAATATGCATTTCAAAGAACAGCCAATTAATTGATTTCCTAAAAGGTAACGTCCACTTCTAATTATGAATTTTAATTGATCTAAATACTTTTCAGTACAAAGTCTCGGTTCGTACTATGAAATTTTTTTTTCATGAAAGTGTTAGTTTGAGGGTGAGAGTAATTCTGTTTTGTTGTTGTGTGTTGACAATTGATATGAAATTAAAAATATAAAAATGTTTTGTTTCATGAAATTAAATTTTAGAATGCAGACACGGATGAAATTTTAAAAGAGAATTTCAGAAATTTCATGATAGAAAATTTTCATTTGTAAACCATGACAAAAATCAATCAGCCAATACGGCTTCAAAAGTGAATTAAACAAATGACCAACTGTAGACCACAGTTTCCATAACAAATTTTTTTATTTTCAAAATTTTTTTCAACGTGTTCTGTAAACATGCAGTTAAGCTCTTTTGATATTTGTAAGGAATATTTCGAAGTTTTCAAAACAAAATCGACGAGCGAGCAACTGAAGGTTTTTACTGGATAACTAATAACCAGAGATACGGTAAATATGTATGCAATTGCATATTTTTTCCTGAGCGATAAAAGTAGTCTCAAAGTAAAATATTAATATGTTTGAGAAGTTTTTAAGAATTTTGATATCAATTTGTTAGTGCATATTTTACTCTTTACTGCATATTTTTGCTTATTTCGGACTGCAACTTGTATTTTGGTAATTTGTTTTTTTTGGTTTTGGAGTGATATTTACTTGCTTCGCCTGCATATTTATTTTTTTTTTACAAAACGGAAACAAAAAAGTATCAGGACTTGGGGATTGATTGATTACCCCTACTTATGGAATGCATTGTGACACAGCTTGGGGAAAGGTATAAAGTAGAGAAGATATATGTTGAAAATGTAGAAGGCCTAATTCTTTTACAACTGCAATTGCGAGTTTTTGTTTAATTTTTAGAGCAGTGTTGCAGCGCCTCTGGTGTTATGAAAACGCATTAGCTTTCATAAGATGTATGAGCAGTCATTTTATTGACTGTTTTACTTCGCGGAAGATTCTACTAAACGGGGTAGGAGGGCGCGGTGGTGTTCATTTGCTTCGAACAGTCTCAATCGCTGTCGAAACAGTTTTTAGTGACCATCCTCATGCCTTCATCACTTAAACAGTCCAACAAAAATTAATACAATGCCACACTAAAGTACAGATGTGTAACAGATTAATGTGGGAAACTGCCTTTCGGTTTAAGCATACAGTGCTCTTAACATCGTGTCACACCGAGGGCACGCAAGTGTGATATCGTGGGTCACATCAGGTGCCTAAACATTTTGCTTAAGTGTTCGAGCTATCTAATCTCTTTTATTTGTTGTTTCGCAATAGCACATAGAGGCTTTATATGGGTAGACCGAAGTACAACCAGCCACTAGCAATGGTCGAGCATAAGTCCTTAAACCAATACCACTTCCAGCTTTTCGAGCAACCACAGCCACCACGTGAACTCCTGAATGAGACCTCACCAAAAACCAATAGAATATCCATCTCCAAGAGGACAGATATGCATCTCTCAATGTACGTCCAATATAGGACCAACACTCCCTACCCACCGGTAGACACTCTCCCGTGGGGTTTACCGGCTATCGAGGTACCAGATTAGGTTACTGCTCAAGCATCGAAAGAGAACCCCTAAGTATTAACTTTTTTTCGACTCTGGTCTTAAGCGGAGACCTTAGGTGCACTTTCACCATCTACCAGAGTAAGTTAGATTACTTACTTCATTTCTCTATTTCTCGTTATCCGTTGTTATCTGTCGTTAGATCAGAAATGATTTTTGCTTATTAGAAAATACAACATGAGAATAATTCCGAATATTTGAACTGTTTAAGGGACTTTGTATATTTACGAAAAATATATTAAATTCATGTTCGATGTATGTACATATTAGTAAAAATTTAAATGCATATTTCAAATATTTTATATTCGAATGGATGATCAATGTTTTTAACGAGCTAAAATTACATTTTGTCTTGTCAGAAATGATTATTATGAAAAGTATTGCTTAGAAGCATATTTCGTGCAATATTGGGAGTATATTTAAAAAAATTTGCTGTGTATTTTATGCGAATAATAAACATATTTAAAGGCATATTTCCAGTTACCCGGAATGATAAATATCATCATTGTTTATCACGGTCATTTGCTATCTGTGATAAGACTTTGTCTTTAGAGTCATAATATTGCTTGCATATTTCCAAAATATTCTTTCAAAATTTTCACTGTAGAAATTTCAATACTGACATATTTTTATTCCGTATGTATGTTTGTGTATGTTTGTATTTATAAGAATCATACGATTCACAAAATATAATTTTGGTCGTTTATTTTGCTAATCGTTCTAGTGTGTGACTTATACGATACATATAAATATATATGAATAAAGTATATATTCCCATACAAATATTAATATGTATACACTTGTATGGACTAATTTATGCATACAAATACAATATTCAATTAGAAACATTATGGCCAGAATAGTATTCCAGGATATATAAAATATGTGCTTAATGATACAGAAAAACATACATACGAATACATACATACATGCATTTAAATATTTAAGAAAAACACAAAAACAAATATTTAAATTTATAAATAATTTGCAAAAATATCATAGAGAAATGTTTACATTTTTAAATCACACAACATTTCAATCAATTCTTTAGAAAAATGAAAAACTGCTTTGACTTGTTTCTAAATTAAAAAAATATCTAAAATATTAGATTTGTACACATATACATGTAAATGGAATTGTTTAAATTTCAAAAAATCAACAATAACAAAAATAAAATTAAATTCACATCATTTAATTAAGGAAGGAAGATATGGGGATTTTGTTAAAATACTTTAAGGGATAAATGCTAAAATAGAATTTTCTTGTCTAGATTTATTTTGCACTAAAACAACTCAAACTGTTATTTTAATAATAAATACACTGTATGTGAAAAATACCTCAACAAACATATTGAATATCTTTATCGTCAAAATACTTGCACGCCATAACAGGATAAATAGGAATTTAAATAATTTTAAATACATTTGTGATATTTGTTTGTTTGTATGTATTGCAAGAGTATATTATGTAATAAATAAATAGTTATCGTTAGATTTTATCAAAAATGTATATAAAAAACTAAACTAAAATCCATTATATTCATACATCACATCATCGGCACACCATTTCCGTTGTTAATCGTCATATTAAAATAAAAATAACAAAAAAATATCTTAGAATTCCTTAATAATGCAAAAACATTTAACCACAAACAACTAGATAATATTTTCGAGTGTACGAGTATGCAGAACGAATTAACATTTTTTCTATTTATCTTTTATCTTTTAACTTTAAATTGTATTGAATGAATTGTGCTTTTAAGCCTCAAATTATGACCTTCCATTAAAGGGCACTTAGAGCATTTAAATACCTCCGTCTTTGAGCTGCTGGTCGTGCTGCTAACACTATGGGAGCAGTTGCTGATGCTAAAGGAGTAACGGCGGCAGCTGCTACCCCAGCTGGAAGTGACGTTATAGGTGTTGCACCAATTGGAGTTCCCAAAAATGGCCATGTAGCTACAGGCAGACGGTAACCTTTGTAATTATATATTTTTGATGCGTATTAATGATTATGTGTTTAAGATGATGAATAGTACTTAGTTTTTATAACTTGTTGAATTTTTTTCATCTATTTATTTAACAAAACTTCAACAGGAAAATGCAAAATTTAATGTTAAAAGATAACTGAGCAAATCGAAGCTGTTCATTCAATTAAAAAAATTTGTAAAAATTACACAAAATTTCTAAAAAAAATTATAATGAAATAATACAAAGCATTCGAGGAGTAGTTAATGGGAGAAAGGTAACTCTTCTTCTTCTTCTTCTTGCAAAAACACCAACTTTTACTTGTCTTAAATCAGTTCTTAAAAATATGTTTTCAATTCCAAGAGCATTAAATAAAAAGAATAATACAAACAAACAATTAAAGATTTTCAAACAATATTAAAATGATTTTTCAATTAGAACGGCTCGCTGATGGTATCTCATTAGTAGACACGTTGCATGGGGAATGAGAGCTCCTGAATTTAATAAATCCCTAATATCAGGATTTTAAAATTTTGTTTTTCTTTTCTCAGAAGTACGTCTATCACTTTTTAAACAAAATATTTTTTGAAATGCCATGTTAAAGAATGACTAGTAGCGACAACGGACGACACAATTATCCGTATTCTAGACGTAAATAATTTTTTTCATGTTCATAGAGAAATTATCTAGTCGTCAAAAAAAAAAAAATATATCTCTTAAAACACAGTCACATTATGTATAACTCAACTGCAGATTGTTAATAGTACTTTCGCATGAATTCCCAAAAATTAAGAACAATAAAAAAAAAAAGTTAAAGAAAGAATTAACTTCCTGTAAAACAATTTGCTTTCAAGGAACCTTTATTTCAAAGTCAGGAATGAGTTTATTGAAGTTCACTGTAAGCACCGGCCGACACTATCTACCGTATTCTATATATAAATAATTTTTGTTTATTCTTATAGAGGAATTATGATAAAAATTCTCTTGAAAATAGTCACACACAACAAGCACAACTACAATTATTTAAAGGTATATTTGCATGCATTCGAATATCTTGAAAATTAAACAGAATCGTTAAATTCAAAAACAAAATACCTTGCAATGATCAAAGTATTTCTCTTCTCTTTTCACCCGTTCAACATTCCTACAATTCTTCCACATCCAAATATAGAAAAGAATTTCTTATTGATGTTACTTTTTTTTGCACAGCCCCTTGGAGACAACACATGCATGTTTAGTTTGTTAATTTTTTTACTCACGCATATGTATATGAGTCATAGGTGGGCTTGCATTAGTAGCAACTTTAAGCGCTTATAGCTCCCGAAATACTGAACCCTCAGTGAGTGACCCAGAATAATTTGTTCACTTTTGTGAACAAATATTTTTAATTTGCTATAATTTTGTCACAAGAAATGTTCTTGCCTGTTAATTATGATGAAGAAACTTCAAAAATCCCAAGATCCCGATTTTGAAATTATTAAAAATGATTACAAATCCCATCGTAACTAATATATAAAATAGCAAAATCATTAATTCAAACATAATGCTGCATTCTATTTCAACTTGTTAAAAATGATTTTAATCAATCAATATTTAAATTAAAGTAAACTGTAAAAACTACAAAAACATAATTATCTGGTTGTTTCAATAATTTTATTGAATTGTACTCGTAAATGTTAAATATGTACAACAAAAATATTGTCCGTGCAAATATTTTTTCTCAATATTTTTGTTATTTAATTGCTGAATTCACAAAACCTCTTGTATCATTGTATCGAGTGTATTATAGTATCATATACAATAGTGTAAAATTGGTTATTGGTAATTTTCATATAAAACGGAAATACACCATTACACTTTTATTTTATATGTTTTGCAAAAATCGTATTTCATACAATACTCAGAGAGTATTTGCATGGTGCTTGTTCTTCTTTCGTCCATCAATACAAGATTCAAGCCGATACAATATACACTAGGTGTTCACAAACATATAAACAAAAGTGTATTTCATACAAGATAGACGATACAAATTGTTGTGAATTCAGCAATTATCTTTGATGAATGGAAAAAATTTCTTTAATAAAGTTTTATTTTTTTCCATAAAAGTGTTAATCAGCATATTAATATATATGAACACAAGGGTGAGCCAATTTTTTTCATAAATAATTATGTATCGGGAACTTTTCTTTGAAACCCCTAACCGCTTCGTAGCGATCATATATTCGGACGGCAGGTAAATCTTGTACAAATAACATGCGAAATGAAAATGTTATAGATGTTGCACTTGCAGTGGTTCCAAAAATAAACGTCCAACGAAAACTTGTTAATGTGTTGAATTGTCCAGCAGCGTACATTTCAACACAGGCTATACTGGTATATTGTCCACTCTCCTGTACACCAATTACAACAACACTACATAAGCAAACCATTTATTTTTTTTATTCGGACAAGTTGCACAATCCCGTAATTGTATTTCGATAGTTTTTGATTTATAATTTTCAAATTCCTTTTTTTTTGTACTAAGATGAAGTTTTTTATACCCATATGCGTTTGTATAAATGGTTTTTACTACCAAAGCTTACATTAAGCTTCAATTATTACCATGAAAAGCTTATTTTACAGACGCTCCTAAAAGTATGCATATTTTTTTATTGTTTACTACAAATGAAATTTGAACAAAAATTAATTGTCAATTCCATACAATTCTGACAAATGACGTGAGTAGAAATTTTTGTATGGTAAATATATAGAAATTTTCTAGCAAAACCCACAAGAAATATATAAAAATTTTTTAATTTATTAATTTTTGAGACTTCTCAAATGAATTCAAAAAGTCCTGAGAATATAGGATAATAAAGTTATTTTGTAAACTTTTTATACAAATACTTATGAATAAAATTTCAAAAGAGCATATATTTTAATTTAAGGTAGGGTCACAAGCGTAACCACTAAATATCAATGAAAAACTTATTGATTTGTACACGTATTTGATAAGTTAAACAGTTTCTAATAATATTGGATTCTACAATATTTTCTATAAGTTATGTTATGTTTAACTTAACAAACAGGGTTTCCATTATTATGTAGTGCTTACGCTTTTTTTGGGCAAACGTTTGCCATGTGTGACCGTACCTTTATTCTTGTTAAAAATAATATGAAAACTTTAAAATAATTTTTTTTTTGTTGAACTTATATGTATGTATATCTGTATATGAAACTAAAAAATGTAAATATTTCATTGACAAAAATCACAATTATACATAATACTTTTTGGGAAATAATTACAAACTAAACGCAAAAATAGGCTAAAGGTTTTTTTTTGTAATAAACATATAGATATAAAGACATAAATAAATTTTGTAAATAAATGCAAACAAACTTACCGTCAGGCCATTGTACACAGACTGTTAAATGTCAAAGTATGACAATTGTATTATAGTTGTTTGAAAACAATTTATGGATGAATTGTTGTTGTTGTTTGTAAATTCGTTTTCATCACATGTTTTGTATAAAATGCAGATGATTATTTTAAAAGACGTGACGAGAGAACATATAAAGTAGGCAGTGTGGCAGGCATCGTATATATCAGGAGCGTATATAAGGCGCGATAATAGTAGTAGAGTGATCATATAAAAAAAAAAAATAAAGGAAAGAAATATATTTAATTGTATGAATGAATAATATGGCAATCATTATAAAGAATATATAGAAATAACATATATTAAGTATTAAGAACACACACATAGATTCATAAGTACAATAACTGAGGCAACTGCTGCACAATGGGTTAAATTATTAAAAATAGACAAAAATTTATAAATCGATTTTTTTTTTGTAAAATGTTGCCTAAAGAATATTTCAACAGTGAGGCCATGCATTTAATTGCCACAGTTATTTAAAAACTGTATATAGACAATTTTAATTGTATAGATAATGATTTGCAGAATGCTTTGATATTCACTATCATCATGCTGTGGTTAACAGTTGGTTAAAAAATATATCATGCGATTTTAAGTTTAGAAATTTTTTTCAATATTAATATTAAACATTTTGTCACTTAAAGAATGTTAGCTAATTCTTATTTATTGCAATCTTCACCAAAAATGATGGTGCGATCCATCAAGTATTTATACTGTGGATCCTTATAGACAGGGAAATTGAATGTCCGCTTGTCTGTACGTGAAATTGGTTTTCCGAAGCCACCCGAAAAGATTAAGACATACAAATTTCACTAAATAGTATTCGTATTGAAAATCACAAATAATAAATACAATACGAGTATATCGATTCCAAAATTTGATTAATGACAACATATACTCTTATATGCATGTAAATAAATAAATTTATTATTATGGCCAACTTCCTAAACGCAAGTTGCAAATTATATTTACAATTGCAATGGAGTTCGTAAACTCATACTTGAAATTTGTGGCAATGCCTAATGTTTCTCATTGTATTGCAACTCAGTTTTCAAAATTATGCACCGATTTTTCTTTGAATGCAAGTAAGCGTGAGTCCACAGTCACGTTCCTTAACGTCGATTTTATGCAAAACATTTCTTTACAATGTAGGGTGGCTGCTAAAACATGTTTTGCATTGAACACGCAGTTTTTCAAATTTGCAACATGCGTTTAGGAAGGCGGGCTATATGACGGTGCGCCAGTATTGAACATTAAATCATCGGGATTAGAATGCAACACATACACTGCAGCAATGATACTGAGGCTCAGTAATTTGTTGTTTATATTTACTTTATAATCCCATCTTCTCTTTTTTGTTGAAACCTCCTTTTTGCTCAGGTATAGAAGTGGCCACGAAAGGAAAATTTTGTTTAAAATAAAAAAATGGAAAAAAATGAAGAAGTAAAATTTTATTAGAGTATTAGAACTATTTTTTTTTCCGACATCTCAAACACGGGAGGACCAATATTTGCAGTACTTTATTTTTCTTTCCGTAGCCATAATATGGCTATCAAACGAAAGCATTTGCTAAGAGGACAACTGATAATACAACGTAGTCATTCTAAATTCAAAATGGTGGCTACCCTCAGCACCCGAAGACCAACAATTAAAAAAAAGTTAACTTGTACATAATTCTAATTATCTGCAATAAATAATCTATAGATCTGAACTTTTTCTCACATACAAACTTTCTAACTAATCCATAAGAGTTATTTGTCACAGCAGATTTAAGATGTCGCTTAGTGTTTGCAGTTTTAATCAAGATTTCAGGCGAAGTGTGTAAGTGTGTTGTCAGCGAAGTGTGTTTGTCAGCACAAGTTACTCTAGACAATTGTTGTAAGCGTCATACCTTTTAGATCATTGGATCATCTCCATGCCGTGACAACTGGCTGCTAAGCTCACTGATGTTTCTCCACAACTATTATTCTACTAATTATTATTTTATTAAGGACCCTCAATCAGGGGATAACGCCTATTTATGCAATGCATAAATATGGTGAATGGAATAGGATAGAGAAGATAAATGGTGAAAATGTAAAAGACTTAATTCTTTTAGAACTCTGCTATTGCGAGTTTTTGTTTAATTTTTAGAGCAGTGTAGCGCATCAGGTGTTAAGTAAAAGCATTATCTTTCATAAGATGTATTGCTCATACATCTTTTATTGAATGTTTTATTTCGCCGAAGATTCCACAAAAAGTGGTAGGAGGGCGCGCGGTGGTGTTCATTTGCTTCAAACAGTCTCAATCGCTGTCGCAACAGTTTTTGGTGACCACTCCCATGCCTTCATTACTTAAACAGTCCAAAAAAATTAATACAATGGCACACTAAAGTACAGATTTTTTACAGATTAATGTGGGAACCTGTCTTTCGGCTTAAGCCTAAAGTACACTTAACATCGTGTAAATACCTGTGATTACAAGCAAGACCTCGATGGTTACATCAGGTGGCGACTTCTTATGCATGGTCCACTTCCCATGCGTAAGACACCTTACTCGAGGGTTTTTTATTGGTAGACCAAAGTCCAGCCAGCCACTTGCACTAGTCGAGCATCAGCCTTTAAGCCAATACCTCTCCCTGTTTTTCGAGCAACCACAGCCATCACGTGGAGTCCTGAAGGAGATCTCACCAATAACCCGCTACGGCGTCATCCCACCAACGAGGGTAGCTGCCAGCATATCCATCCCTAAAAGAACAGATAATCATCTCGCAATATCAAGTCGCATTGTGAGTCCAATATAAGAACAACACTCTCTAAACCCCCGGTAGATACTCTTCCGTGGATCTTACCGGCTCTCGTGGTACCAGTTTAGGTTACTAGGGATCAACTTTCTTTCGACTTTGGTCTTTAGCGGATAACTTAAGTGCCCTATCAGCTTCTACCAGACTAACATAGATTATCTACTTCCTTTCTCTCTTTCTCCTTACTTGTTGCTCTGTTGTTATAGAGATTGGGCAGTAACGTATAAGTTTTATGCGCAATTGGTCAAAGGTAATGCCAAGAAAACACAATTACCTTTTTCCCAAGAAGGCACAGCATCAAGGTGTGGATATCAGCAAAATGACAAAACATACCCCCCGTGGGAACACTAAAGAACATTAAAGATATTTATGATGTTGACTGACTTGCCCTGACCAGGCATCGAACCCAGATCCTAAGTCATAGTTTACATGGCAGTCAACTTGCTAACTCCTGAACGAGCATAAGGAAATATTTTACATTAGGACAAATAACACTTGTTTGATTTATTAGAATGTCCTCGAATACCAAGTTTGACTTGCAACCAATTTAAAAAAAATTAGTTTATCACATATGTATGTACATGCATACATACACGAGATATCTACATAAAGTTTGGCAAAATAAATCGATTGTTAAAAACTTTACTGGGAATATGTATTTTGTGGGAGATATAAACTTTACACACATGTGGCCTCAAAAGAAAAAAAGGAAAAAAAAAAAGAAAAGAAACGAAAACGAACAGTTCTTCTAAGTCCTGAATTTATTGCTTATGTTATTGCACATTTGTTTGAGGAGTTTGAGCTTCTTTTTCTCTCATTTAACTCTAAAAGAAAAACGAAGTCGTATTTTTCTTAAAAAGAAGTTCTTAACTTTAAGTATAAACTAAATAAATTTTCTATCATTTATCTCTAAAACGAAGCTGCAAAGTAGAAAATATAAACTTAAACACATCTGTTGAGGCATTAAATTAAAAATAAAAAAAAAGGAGAAGGTGCACATCCTGCATAAGACATTAAAAGAGAACAGAAACACATACTTTCTAGTCATTCTGGCAGTGAAAGCTCTAAATAAAGAAAAGAAAATATCTAGATTTTCTTCTTTTGTCTTGAAATTGGTACGTGTATTTGAAAGTTAGCGTTTAGAGGGCCTACTGTTTGTCTTTATTTAAGCTTATGTACATACATACGAGTCTGCTTACTGCTACTACTACTGCTAAGTGTAGGTGTGTGTAAGGCATATGCGTGTACATATGTGCTCAAGTACTTTCAAGAGATTTGAAAAATAAGTACTTAAGAGGCTTTTCAATGTTAGTGTACCAATAGTAAATAGAAGTTGCCAATGTTGATGTCAGCTACTGCTGGTGTTTACCAAATATTTTATAGAACGACATCAAATTGAGTACACATATAATCGAGTGTACTGCACGTATGCAGTATGTTTTTCAAAGGATCAAGGTCAAATGTAAATTGGCTAATTGCAATGAATTTTGCAAAATGCTTTTTTCTAAATCAAACTTTCTGCAGCTACCCCCCGTAGGGCAATGTTCTCATGAATTCTATGAGAAAAAAAAAAATAAACACAGAAATATACTTGACAGATTTTTATGGCTTTAGGTTATTTTTAGTATTTCGCATTTAACTTTTTTTTCTTTCGACACATAAATTTGTAACATTTTCTGTATCACAAAATTGTAAACGAAATTATCAGGCATGTTCCAGAAAAGTAAAAGTAAATGAAGTTTACTTTTCAAAATGTGTAAAAAAAGTAATACATACATAATTAGAAAAAAATATTTCATATTTTTTTATTGTTACTCCTCAGATAATCATCAGAAGATTCTTTTAGGATTTGTTTATTAAACACAATCGTCTACCAAACACCCAATGCTAGCGGGGAATAATCTACATTTATACGAGTATGTATGCTTGTTTTCTTATAATGTATAGGTTTGAGTAGACAAGTATTATTTCGGCATGAGTTCGATACTTGCATTAAGAATTATTTTCTTTTTCATTAAGAATTTTAAAAATATCTAATCATCGCAGTAGCAGAACAAATTAGTACTGAAGATCATTTGCTAAGAGCCAATTGCGAGAATTTAGGTGCATACAAAATAAATATGAAAAAACTACGAAATTTTCACATTGGCGATTTTTCAAAAAATTACAAAATGTCCCAAAGTTTTGTATTGAATATCACAACACGAACTTGGCGGCCATTTTTCCCATTATTTATTTTTTTTTTTTTGCTCAAAACTGGAAAGTGCAAAATGGTAAAAAAATTACCCAAAGAGAAAACTTCAGGAGTAACAGAATAGAAAAAAACATGTGCCGATGTTATTTTTTGGATTATGTTTTTTTCGACTTTTTTTGTTTAAGCGTTTTTTTTATTTTTTTATTTTGGGATATGTTTTCAGTTTAAGAGATTTTTTTTTACTTTTGCCGATTTTATTTTCGAATATTATTTTTGGCGGATTTTTTTGTTTTGAAATTTTTTTCCGTTTGTTTTTGGCAAAATGATTTGTTTAACGATTTTCTTCATTTTTGATTTTTTTTTAGTTTTGAAAATTTTTACGTTTTTACAATTTGATGTTTGTTTAAGTGGCTTTTTTTTTGTGAAAAGTTGAAAAGTATTCGGTATATTTTATTCTTATGGATTTTAAAGATCTTTTACAATATTTTAACTGTATGAAATAAATGGCGCTGAGTCTTTACCAAAAATAGGGGACAATATATATGAAAACGAGCGAAATTTACTGTGGGACGATATGTTAACTTTCAATATGAGATTTACGCAAGTATTTGCTTTATTGAGTACATCTGTTACGATATTTTTAACGAGACTCTGATCAAGATACATAAGTCTTTCAATGTGTGCGTGGATGATAAGCCATCCACCCTATTGGCTGACTTTTCGATTCAAATGGAATCAAATACGTTAAAATCCGAAGTTCAATTCTTTTTGTACTCTTTACTTTATTTTATATTTTTTTGTAGTCCCTTAGCCAAGTTCGATCTTTTTGAAAAATATGATAGGACAATCTTATTTAAAGGTGAGTAGCACTACGCCCATACAAAAAAAAATATAAAAATATATGTATACATTATTTTTTAGCTTCTTCTATTTAATCGATTCTTACAAATATTTACTATCCAGAACAATTTCACATTATATTTAAAAAAATGGGCAGTGCCACACCCATGCAAAGTAAATATTCTTTTACAACTACGAAAAGCTACTAAGCCGATTCCTATAAAAACTTTTGCAAACACATTTAGTTTATGGGGCAATATTAAATTACATATATAAAAAAGTGTTCAGTGCCACGCCCACTTTGTGGCCTGTTATTTGCAAAAATTATTGAGCTTATTTTTTAAGTTTTTTGTATTACCATTCCAACGGTTTTCTTGAATATCTCTCCCTATAATGAGCAATTTATCTTATCTTGTTTTCCTTAAAAAATTCCCATATGAAAAATATCATTTTATATTTTGTTTAAAATTAAAGATTTTTTTTACAACACATGCAAATAACATGCCTGTATGTGTATTAAGTATAATATTATTAATTTATATTATGCAAAACAAGCATACACATACACACAATCAAGCATTATATTAAACAAAATTCATTTATGGTGGAAAATTTGCTTTGTTTAGGATTTTTTTTTATGTTTAACGTTTGCAAATACAATAACAAACAATATTAATAATGGGAGAAGTAAACAAAAGAAAAGGAGTTTTAAAAAAAAAACAAGTACAAGTACATTGTGTGCGTGTGTATGTGTAATAAATTGAAGTAGTAACATCAGTACTAAATAATAGTATGTATGTAGTAAAAATATTGTAGTATCATTCAGGGGGTATTTAGCATTTGTTTAATGAACGTACATTCATACACAAGTACTTAGTATGCATGTATGTACATGCATACATATTGTTGTAGTCATGACTGCAGTCACTAGCAATAATATTTAGTTGTGGCACTTGCAAGCGGTAAATACTACATGTTATTTCAAAATTAATTTTGTTAAAGAAAACCACATAGAAAAAAGAGAACAGTTTGTTAACATTAAAAACAAAACGAAACATGCAGACAGTGTTTTATGCATTAAGTTATTGCTTTAATAGAGAATTTAATTTAATTATTGCTTATATTCAAACACTGAGCAAACCAACATAAAATTGGAGTTTTTTAAATTGCATATAAAAAAACACAAATTTTATACTAAACTGCGGTCTACATTGTTTTTTTCTTAGTAATATTACCAAAAAAAAAAAAAAAGAAAATAAATAATGTGAGTGCTCACCTAGAGCTGGAGCCTGCATGGCACCATCTTTTGTCAGTACAACTTTAGTTTATTGTTTTCATTGAACAAGGAAAGTTTTTGAAGGGAGTTTTGGTACAATTAACGGGTTGTTCGTGTGGTAACAAATAAAAAAGAAAAAGAGATAATATATAATTAGTTAACACTTTAATATTTGTATGTATGTGTTAAACGTAAGTTATATTTTTATATATAATTAATCTTAACGTAAATTAATGAAAGTGGGTTAGTGCCAAATTTATTAGGAAGTTTCGTAATTGAAGCATAAATTTCAAAAGGGGGGAGCATAAATCAAGAGAAAAGATTAATTGTTATTACCCAGCAAAAACTTGATGGTAATATTTTGTAATTACCCAGCAACATATTTTTTATTTACAAATTACAACATACCATTCGAACTACTTCACAATCCATTTATTCTCTCATTAGCACAGTAGTAGTAGTGTCTGTGCTTATCATTCCAACGTTCAGAAGATCAACTCTTGACAAAGCAAACCGAGTTTTTTTTATTGTGTAAGAGATTGTAGAAAATAATTTTAAGCCAGTAAAAAAATAATTGTAGTGAGTAGACCAGCGAGTAAAACACTTGGCTTGTGTTCAATGCTCAACGGAGACTTTTAATTTTAATTATGTTTAGAATATTCCCTTCAATGATTAAATTTTAAAATTCCAAAGTAGAAATAGTAAAGTGTAAGCATTTTTCCTCATTACTTTTCAATCGAAATTTTTGCTGGGTAATCTTTTATTTTAATAATATGAAGAGCATCATCATAATATTTATTACATTGAATAACCATCTGTTATATTAAGACGTCGAGTTGTTGCCGTATGTATAAGCTTTTGGTTCTATTTTTCTTTAGGATATTTAAAAGTTCTATTAAATTTTGTACATACAGTGAACTCGCAGAAACGTGAACATCCAGTAACATAAACTACCAAAAAACATGAACATATTTTTTTTCATTTAATCTAAAACGTGAACAAAGGTTAAATAAAGGCTCTAAAACGTGAACTTTTTTTCCAAACGTTTAAATTTAATATTGTAAGCCCATTTAAAAATTTTTGGTTTCCCCACTAAAGAATTTTTGAAGTGAATATCCATCCACTAAAATCATTTTTAATATGTTATATAAAGCCTTTGAATGAAATAATTTTAACAAACCTTTTTTATTTTAAAAAATTATTTATTTTTCTTACAAAAAGTAGAATCGAAAAATGTTTCATAGCTAAAACACCACGTACTTTATTTTAATATAAAACCAACGACAAAAGAGAATGCAAAAAGTGACAAAAAATGCAATATAAAACGTGAACAAAATCGAAAACATGAACACCCTCGGTAAAAATTAGTTCACGTTTCTGCGAGTTCACTGTATATTCACAACAAAAAAAAAGAGGATCAAAAATCTATTTTAGTTGTATTTAACCAAATGCTGAATATAAACATATTTAAGAGAAGAAAGTTTGCGAACAAAACGGTTATTGAAATTTATAAAAAAAATTTTATTTACAAAAAGCAAAATTTTATTTAATCAACTGATATCGTTTTTTTTTTCTAGCGAAATCAATGAGCACTTAAATTTCTTGCAGGCATATTACTTTACTAATGAACAATTCGATTGTGTTTTCGTGTTTCAAACTTTGTTGAAATAGTTTTTATTTATGTTTTAACGGATGACACTGGTCTACAATAAAATGGCTGGTATGCCAAAGTGTACTCTTTCAGCGGCTAATAATAAAACAGCAAATAAAAAATAGAATTGTTATTAAGTCAAAGTGAAATATACTCGTACATATTTAAGACAATCACGTCTATCGTGAATAATTTTTCCCTCATAATTTTTCCACTTTTCACGTATTTGCAATCATGAAAAACTCCTATGAAAAAAGTTTATTCAGTTCAGAGTAACAACGTGAAAAAATGTTCACTGAAAAAATTCCCCTTATGGTGAATAATTTTTCCTTGGAATTTTTTCACTTCTCCCTTTGATATTTTCAGTTTATTTTTGATGGGGAATAGAACAGAAAATGTATGTAGTTGTTCCTATAATTCGAATATTAAAGCTTACAAAGTTTATTTTAAGAAAGAGATCTTATACGAGTAATAAGGCACAAACTGATGTATTGCTCAACAAAAATGCGAAACAACAGATTGATTCCCTACGGATTTGTGAAGCTTTAATTTGCTGGAATTACTTCATTTTGTTGGCTTTCCAAAAAGTAGCCGAATTATTTTACCACATAAAAGTTAGAATGCAAAAACAAACGCTGCAAATAAACTATCGCTTCAACACTGAATATAAAATTTTTGCTTTTTTAAGATTTCTTTAAAATATATTTATATGCCCGCGTATATTTTTTTAACAACAATTTCTTTGATTTTGTGTTTTTTTTAAACTTCTTTCTGTTTTTACATTCACTGATAACTGATAGCGGGTATAATTTTTCACGTGAGATTCACGATAGCATTATTCATTTCGGGGGGAATAAAAATTTCACGGGAACAAAAATTCCAGTTGTTATTCACGATAGGGGTGAATATTTTTTGCTGTTTAATTCAATTGCAATATTTTAACTGAGCAAAATTAACTGCGTGTTTGGAGAAGACGCTTGAAATCAATTAAATTTCTTTGGTTTTGTTTTTTTTTTTTTATTATTATTGGCCAATTGGTTTTGTTCGCACCATACACGTCGTCTTTAATAGTGTTATCCAAATAGTTATCCAAAAATTTGTGACACACAGCGCGAAAGAAAAGTATTCTGTTTAAAGTCACATTTATTTTTGAAATATCTGAAATTTTTTCACAACAAAACTGTTCTTGTTTCCACTATATGTTTCCAATATATGTGGAATGGATTATTTGCTAATATGCTTGTTTTATGAGAAAACTATAGATTTAATAAATATTTAATATGCAGACTTTTCTCTCGCACTGTATTTAAAGGTTTTGATGTTCACATTAACCATATATAAATTTTTTTCTTGTTTGAAGAGTTGAGATTTGCAACCAATGAAATACAGCATATAGATTACAAATTTCCAAAAAGTAAATTCATTTATGATTCACAACCAAATTGATAGAAGTGTGATATTTGTTCAAATATTATTATGGATTACAATTGAATTCATCTTTCAATCAGCTGATTTGCAACAAAATTGTTTGTGAATCATAAAATAAAAATCGTTAAGTAAAAAGAGCTGCTTTGTAGACCAGTGTAATCACATATAAAATCAATAATTTTTCAACAAATAATTTTATTAACGAAAAGCCACAGGCACAGAATATTTCATAATTGGGAATAAATATAAAAAAAAAAAAAAAAAACACACTGCAAATTCCTAATTTTTATATAAAATTTTTTTTCCAGCTCTTCAAGTCAACGAAAACATTTGAAACAAAATATTGCTATCAGCGCTACATTTTTTGTTGAGTTTTGTTGGGTTTCATAAAAATTTTTCACTTATTAGTATTTCAAAAATAGTATTTGTAATTTAATTATTGTGGTCGGTCTATGTTGTAGTTTTGTTTGTTTGTTTGTTTGTTTTTGTGTTTAAAACATTTACTCACCATTTGGAACGGTGGTCACTTTTTTGGTTTGTACACGTGCCGTTGCATTGTTGACCTTTTTGGAATATAAAATATATATAAAATAAATTAGTAAAATATAAGTATGAAAAATATTTTTAATCGACAAATAAATACACTCGCGATCAGATGATTAGGATCACTTGAATTTATGTTGTTTTCGTTATTTTTGTAATCTCGAGAAAGTGCCCTTTGCGATGGCTGTCGACGAAATTTCCAAAAAGGCTATGTCCTACTAAAAACAGAAATTCCAGCGGTTCTAATCATCTGATCGGGAGTGTACCTGATTATTTTAAATATAAATAAAATGTATGAAAATCAAACACTCATTATTAAAACATAATTGTGTGAAGCTGCTTACTTTGACTAGTTTTTTTTTTTGGTTTTCTGTTTTGCTGATGGTTTCGGTCAACTCATAATTTTATCGAAAATGTATAGTAGTTGGATAAAATTTATTTCAAAAAAACAAACAATTTTTAATTAAAAATAAAATAACATTTTATGTAAGAGTGAATTTGTGAAACATATTGGTGAGCTGATAAAGTTATTATTAAATTTTACAATAATTAGATAATAATTATATGGGATAGGAAATTATAAAAGATACTCTGGAAAAAAAATTATCATTTGTTGTTTGGCACTATTTGAAATGTGTAGTTTTCAAATTTAACTAAAACAATTAATTGATTCAATTATTTTGTGAACTAAATAAAAAAAAAAATTAACAGTACAACGTTATTAGAAGTAGTTTTCATGATTTAAAAACATTTTCTCTACCACACACATATTAAACGCTTTTGCATTAAAAAACCACAACACTATTTTCCATTATTTTGCGTTAAAAACTAAAAGTGAAATCTACTTTTATTAGCCAAATAATTCATGAATAATTTTAAATTCATTTTATCCTGCCTACTTTAAGGATAATAAAAAACGAATATCAAACTTTTTTTTTTTTTTTCTGGTAATTAGACTTTTTAAATATTAAATTTTTTGTAAAGCTCATAATGGCACATATTAAATAAAGCAAATGATTATGATAAAAACTACTAAATATTTATACTTTCTATATATTATTTAAAGTAAAAATGAAAAGAAAAAACACGAAAAATGTGTGCGAAATATATTTTTAAGTAAAGTTGCAATCTGCTTTTTGCCACAAGTAACTTATGAGTATATAATGCCCGTCATTGTTGTTGGTAAATAAGATTACAGTATAGACTTTGAAAAAACTTGTTGTTCTAGCTTTCCATTTATATCAACCAACATTACTGGGGAACTGTGAGGTCTTTGTATGGATTTGAGTTTGTACGTTTGTGTTAATGGCCTCCATTAGGAGTGGTAAAACGTACAAAGAAACTTAATTACCAGACTTGCTAAGTGAAATTTCAGGCCATAATAAAAACCATTTTGTTTTTGCTGTTGCAGCACACACACAAATGTTTTTTTTCTGCCTGCAGTTTTTGTATTTAAGAATTTTTCATTCTCCATTTTCTTATGTTGCTTAATATTTTGAAAAAGCTACTCCTTGTTTCTCCTTTGCCTGATTATTTCGTTTAGTTTAATTTAAGAAAACTATAAGGGCGGCATTCAGGCATATTGATACAATTTTTAAAATCAAAAGTGAACTTCATAAACTGGCAAATGCGGATGTAACACATGTGAATAGTGATGCTGGTTTTTAAAGTAGCACACTATTTATTATATTCTGCCATATTTGAAGGACTAAATTAAGTTATTCTATTATACTTTCTTAGCAAAATGTTTATTAGCAATTCTGTTTTTAAAAAAATTATGGAGTTTTTGAATATTATCAGGAAATTTATGACTTTTGAATAATCGATGGATCATTTGCTATTACGTATACTTATTATATTATCGTTCATAATTGTAAACAACGTATACGCCTGGGAGTATAGAGTATGCAGAGAGTGCTGTCCTTACTAGAAGAGCTGCGGAGAATTGCAGCGGCAAATATATTTACAGCTCTTAAGAAAAGATTTGAGTTTTTATCATTTCTCACAAGTTGAGGATTTCGTTGAAAACTATTTTTGATTAAGCAGTATTATATTTGGATAAATCGTATTATGTTTTTTACGCTTTCTTTTTTTTTTTTTTAAGATTTATACAACAATAAAAGGAATCGCAAGTGGAGATCATGGTATGTTTTATAACCCACTTGTGTTCACACCCATACACTACAAAATATATACATCCCTTTCCCGTTCCCCTTTAAATAAACTATATTTCAGTTGTTAACTTGATTTTAGTGTCTATAAATTTTAATCATAACTTAATTGAGCACATAAGTAATCTTAAAGCCTTAATACTTATTTTAATAACTAGTCTTAGAATCAACAGGATTTGAAATATAATAAGAACTTAAGCAGATTATACAAATATTTACCAAATCTAATTAAACGAAAGCAACGTACAAACACCCTCTCTCAATCTTTCTTCACAAACACAAATTGAAATATGCATTTGTTAAAAGTGCAAACATACACCCACATTTGTGCCTTTAAAATTTAAATTGTAAATGTTCTCAGTGTGGAGAATTTATAATGACCAAGATTGTAGCCCCAGCCACAGTGTATTAAGGACAAATGTTAAAGTCAAACCAAGAATACTTGCAGAAATATTTTATACAATTAAAATTAAAATTTGTCTGACACTAAATTTGAAGGAAGTTGTTGTAAAAGTGTTGCTTAGGTAAAAGTTGTAACAGTTAGTAGTAAAATTATAGTTGTTGTTCTTGTAACAGCTCCGATGCTGTTGCTAACGGGAGTTCTTTTCTGTGGAAAAAAACTTCCGTCTGATACAGCTGTCGCCGAATCCTTGGCCGAATTGGATTCGGGTCGTTCCGGAGCGAAGATCCGATTGTCGTGGGAACGTAAAATTATAGTTGTGATTGCTGCTTTTAGAAATTTAGTTAAGGCGGTCGTGAATAAACCATACATCACATATGTCATCATTTCTATTTTAGTTTTAACATTGGCTGGCCATCTTGTTAGCAATAATAGTGATGACAATTATGACATCAATGCCAATTATATCATCAATAATAATGATAAATGATCTGTTATCAATGGGATCACGAGAAATTTATATTTAAATTAACGTTCTTTCTTCGTTTCTAAAAAAAATTTGACCCTTTCATGTTTAATACTTAAATTATAGCATCATGATGCCAGTTTAACGTTTCTTTTTTAATAAAAAAAATTAAATTAGAAATAAAATTATTCAAACTTAAGCCTGAATTACTAAAATTAATTTACATTAAAAATCATTCAGTACGATTAAAAATTTCATAACTTAATTGTAAAAAAATAAATTACATTTATTATCATATTGGGTGCGTTGAGCAGACACAGTTTGCTACACAACTGTTGCTCAACAATCTGCTGGACGCTTTGATTACTGAGCGATGAGCGAACATGTTGAGTGAGCGGCGCCCACTAGTTTTGGTAGCAAAAAAAAAAAAAGTACAATACATTTCATCAAATTACGATATTTCAGTTCAGTTTGACTTTTTGAATCAAATTTCATAATATACTAGATGACCCGGCAAAAGTTGTTTTGCCATACAAAATATTTCTAGTGCATATTTTGGGTGGTTAAAAAAAAAATAGCGCATGTATTGTAAGTGTGTGACGATGAAAAAAAATACCAAACAATAATTTTGTTCTGTTTGAAATACAAGCGACGACGATTCTCCTGCGTGAGGCGGACAACAAAAATAATTATCGCCCAATGTCTTAAAAGCAAGAGAAGCGAAGACTGTATGACTTAAATTTGACATGGAACTTTGAAAAAGCTGGATACTAGATCTTCAAAACACTTTTAAATGCATTCACACAAAGTTTCCAAAATCATATAATCGACCTCATTATTTTAAGCATTGAAATGAATGAAGTTTTCAAATTTAATTGAAATTAAACTCTTGCACTCTTGTACACCTCAATGCACAATAATATTCTTGAAAAGGAATTAAACTGATACCAGCAAATACACATGAACGAGCTATTTACATCATTTATTAAATTATAAATTACATTTTGTACACTTTTAGATAACAAAAAGAAAAGAAAACATAAAAAATTATAATACTTAAGCAACTATAATATTTAGTACCTTCGCTACCCACCATCATCCCATTAGCTAAGAACCTTATCTATAGAAGATGTTGTTAACTCAAGCAAATTGTGGTCTACCGTTTTAACGTTAAACACTATTGATGACATTGCTCTAAGGCTCTTGAACTCTCTAAGGACATTTAAGGCAAATGTTAAGACCTTGTTACACTCAAAACACACAAACACATTGACAACATTTATAAAATCGTTTATTTTCGAACCAAAAGAGGGTAAATATTTGCTAATAGACCAATAACACATACAAGTAAATTGCTTGAAACAAAGAAATGACCATTGAAGTAAAGGCAAATATAATTTTGTGCCGAAGCAGCCTAATTTTCACATTTTAATTTTAATTTATGCATTCATTTTGAAAGAACTTAATTTTATATGAGTTATTTATGAATGTAATACTCAGCCAGGCAGTTAGCCAGTTATACAATTAAGATGATAATTCAATGAGAGAATGTAATAAGAACCGACACCTTTAGAAAAGGACATTCAAACTGTTTGTTCAAGTTTTCTTAAGGTTAAGTGAAAATTATTAAATTGGCGATAAGAACATTTTTTCGAATAAAAGCCAAATTTCCTAAAATTATGCGATGACTGTAAATAAAAACTGCTTTAAATGAACAAATTAAAATGTATACATACATTTTCTTATCTTTTTGTTTTACCTTTAAATTATTATTATATAACTAATTTGATCAAACTTGAGGTCTTTTTCTATAAAAATTAACAATAAACTCAATTTTTATTAATTCGATATTTCGCCACATGGTTGAGAGACATCGTCATATCTTCATCTTAAATACTGTTGTAATTTTCAAAACACTAATGAAAGAAGACCTCAAGCTTGATCTAATTAATATATGTATGTATATGTTTATTCAAACAGAAAATTCGTTATTTTTAGTCCGAATTTCAATCTTAAGTGCCCTGGAGACGATCAAAAAACACATCAACGTTCTAAGTGTGTGCGTGCAGTCGTGCTTTTTCGCGTACACGTATACGTTGTCGGCTCTGATTGATGAAAATCAAAAACTTTTGATATTTTATTTTGACGTATAATTATTTTGATGGTATCCAATTGTGATTGACGATAACAAATGTAAGTTGTTTTGTAATCCAAGTGTAATGTGTACAAAGATGGCAGCACAGGTATACTTGTTAATTTTTATCTCTGGTATTTTTCTGTATAAACAGTGTCAAACGCATGTATTTTTTTTGGTTTTTTGACAAATTTGCACAAGACGCCATTGATAGTAATTCATCATCCGATGATTTGTTCACAAACGAACGCCGCGAACTCACAATAAAAATGATGATTGAAGATTTTATTTGTACGTCTCCCTTTAAACGACAAAAACACGACACTCACACATATGCACTGATTGACATGTTTTTTTTATCGTCTCCAGGGCACTTTAATGTCATTAATTTCATACTAATTGTCATATAAGAGATATTTTCAATCCAATTTTTTTATTTTCTTGGACATATACAGTACACATAATATTTCGTAATTGTATATAACGAATACGCCTGAAGTTACAAAGTTTATATCTATTGATGTTTTTTTTTTTCTACAAAAAAAAATGGTACATCTCCATGCAGAAAGTGTACTTTGGTGTTCGTTTCTTAAAAATGTTTTGCACTCTAAAAGAGTGGTGTGCTTGATTCTAAAGAAAAATCGTCCTCACTAATGGTGGAAGGCATTGCATTTTATGTCCCGCAAAAATCGACAGTGTTGATAGTGCCCTGTAAAACTTAGCTGTTGAAAACAGGGCGTTCCAGTTTTTCATAAGTTGTGTTTTGTTCTAGTGAAAAAAGAAGTTGCATTATTACAGGGTTGGCAAAACATATTATATATGAGCCGTTTGTTTTGAAACTGGCATAAGTCACTTTGTTTTTAAGGCGTGATATTTAAGGGTTTGCGTTTTAACACGTTTAAATATGTAACAGTGTAGGTAATATATAAATTCTCGTGAATTCGCCACTATATCCACCTTATAATTAAATCGCCTTGGTCGTGCATATAACTGGTAATGAATTTGCCTTGTTTTCATTCTTGTGTTATTTAAAAGTAGCGGCGGCTTGTAAATATTATCGCCGGCTCGAATAAGGAGTTGCAGCTTGGTGTGCTATTATTTTATGACATATGACTTATGACTACAGTGTGAATACCCCAATTGTTTCTGATCAAATACTTGTCTGATGTAATTTATTAACTTAAAAATTTGTTCATTCATTTCAACATTTATACAAAACAAACAGAAACAAATTCAATGTCGTATTGTGTTATGTTATGCATTTTGTTCGCTGCTTTTACGCTAATACATGCTCATAAATAGTATTACTATCTAGATTCTCTTTTTGGCCATCAGTGGTCTATATAAGTATGTATGTATGTATGTATGAACTCGTATGTATGTTAATAAAAATGAATCCTTGTCTATAAATTTTTATGTTTGTTAGTTCCTTATAGAAAGCAAAACGATCGATCATCTTCAAATTTGGGAACCGTCTTACTGATGACCTGAAATATCAAATAGACAATTTTTTGTTGTATTGGAGGGGGAATAGTAGTCTTAATACAAAGTAAATAGTAATACTCATCTCTGCGAAACTAAAGTAATGTTTTAAAATTCGCTTTATATTATTCCAAGAAAAAAATTTCAACTTACAGCAAACTCTTGAGGTGATTGGACGTCGGAAAGAAAGAAATGTTGACCGTCGATTACAATTTGATTAATTGTCTTAATCGAATAATATTACGGAGTATTAGAAGCATTTTTTGTTTATTCGCAAAGACGCCGAAATCGATACCTGTTGATCACTACCGATTTAGTGAATATAAATTTTTCAATCTCATAAATCAAAAGGTATTTAAAATATTTTTATTATATTTAAAAATAATTAACTATTCGGTTTATTCAATTTCACATCCCATTTACATATTTGAGCAATATATAGATGCATATTTTTGAAAACTATTGTGCTCTCCAATTTAAAGCAAAAGTTATAAATTTTTGCAATAATTTTTAGCATGATTTAAACGTATTCATGCATGATTGAACAGTATTTATGTAAATTTCGACAGAGTTTTACATATAAAAAAAAAAGGATACACAAATGAACTGGTGCTTACGAATGATTGTACACAAATTTTTATATTTCATTTAAATGAACAACATCACAATAGAACAACAGATTGTAAACCAGAAAGAGAGAGAGAGAGAGATAGACGAATTAATAGCTTTTAATTAAATGTGACAAAATTATTGAACCGCAACCAAAATAGACATTTTATATATTTGAAACGTATTTAGTAACAAAATGTGAGTGTGCCTCAACTAAAAACAATCTTGCTGAATTTTATAACAATTGTTAATACCTTTGGCACTTAGCGCAACAAAAACATGCATCAATACACTTAAAAAAACCAGGAGTATTTATTTGACTCTGTGTGTTAATAAAAAAAAAAATCACAAATGTAAATGGCTGTTAAATAACATACAAGAACAAGAATGGTTTTAAATTAAAAACTTATTTTAACTAGAAACGATTGATAAATTTTAAGCTCCAAAAGCAATAACAGGCTAAAATAAATAAAACAATAAAAATTTTTATTGTATTGTTATTGGACACTTGTATTTGTGGCAATACATGTACAAATACTATAAAAGTTTGTAGGAATGTATGTAATCAAATTGGTGTACAGTAAGTCAAAAAGTAGTTGCGCTACTTGCCCAACAGATATAATAGTTTCCTGTTTCTGATCGAAAATAATGTTCGAGTGAAAATGCAAGATAGACAGTGTTATTATAGTTTGTTATTTTTTTAAAATCTAATAGAAAACAACTATATTATGGTTGTGATCAATAATATGCTGATGAAAATATTATATTATTGTTGCATAGTTTTAGTGTCGATTTATAAATAAATCATAACAATGTATTCGCTTACAATTTCTTATTTTAATCGATATGTTGTACTTCATTCATTGAGAATTGCAAAAGCCAACAAACAATTTTTCTGCGTTATGAATAAATTTGAAATAAATATTTTTATTTAATTAATTTAATTTTTGTACTTTTAATACCTTTACATTTTTATTTATAAATATATTTTTGCGAAAATTTAGTTTTAAATAAAAAAATTGTTCTCATATGAATACCAACATATCACATATTTCTTTAGTATAGCTTTTCTGTATTGCCGCTGCTTCTTCGCTGCTGCTAGCTTCTTTTTTTCCATAATAAAGTTTTGCGCAAATAATTTGTCAATGTAACTTTCAATACATTTTATTGAAACAATTTCATATTTTTTCAAACACACGCATTAAAATCGAACTAAAAACACTTTACACGTATGTTGCAGTCGATAACTTTTAACAAAACCTTTCAATTATGTACACTTAAATTTAACTTTCAGTTAATTAAAAAAATTTTGGGTAACGTTCAATACATATTCTTCTTTAGCAAATTAATAGCTTTTTTTAACAGACATGACAAATTGAAATAACAACTTTTCATATTTAAGTAAAATTTTCATTTAAAAAAAAAAAAAAAACTATTGGTAACGTTCAACACATTTTCTTTAGGAATTTGATATTTTTTCTTAAAACACACGAAATATTTAAATAACAATTTTGCATATTAATGTAAAATAACTTTAATTTAATTTCAAAAACTATGGGTAACGTTCAATGCATTTTTTAGAATTTGATATTTTTTTTGTTAAAAAAAATTAGGTGTTGTAAATCACAATTTAATGATAAAACTAGAATATTTAATTGAGTTTAACAGCGGACTAATATCACGTATTTCATTTTCATTAGAAAGTTGGAAATATGAAAACGGCAGTCACGTTCAACACAGCTATCTAGCAAGCAGTGAAAGTGTTATACACATCAATCCTTAGTTGCTTCTACCGAAAACAGCGTTTGTTCTATTTAGGCGTGTATGTTTGAAAGTCATGTTGGATATAAAAATTGGCTTTGTTCCTTGAAATATTAACCAGGTCTAACTGTCGCTAAATCACCATAGAGCACTCATATAAATGTATTTATTTTTGTTACAAACTGTCTAAGTTTTTAAATCCATATGAATGCACTAGATACTGTCTCTTTTACAAACCATTTTGTGTTGAACTTAAAATATATGCAACCATATAAAATTGTTAGACTCTGGTATTTTTATTATAGCCGATTTTTTGTTATTGCTTTTGTTTTAATTGCAAATTGTATTCCTTGTTGTCGTTTGTTAGATATGTTTGTTGTTAGAAAATAAACAGAGAACTGTGCATATGAACAACATTATTTACTAAAAAGGAAACCACAATCGAATGACCACAAATACAATTCGTATTCGCATGTATTTATATAAAACAAAACAATGTAAAATTTTGTTAAAATAAAATTTGTATAAAATTAATATTTTGTGTATTGTAGTATTAGTTTAGAGACAAAGAGTATGGTGTGTGTGTGTGTGCTTTACTTCGTTAGAAATTTGCATTTTATTAACACTTTTATGCCGGTTAGTTTAGTTTATGATAATTTTTATTGTTGTAAGCAATTGTTGCTAACATTATGCATACATTCACACAATGTATGTGTGTATGTATGCACAACTGTCTGTAAAAGTTGCGATAAAATAAATCGTCACAATTTGGCCAGTAATTATTTTTAAAAATACTTTAATGAATCAAATAACTTCAAATTATAGGCTGATCTCATTCATTATGCTATTTTTTGTGTATCCTAATACTCTCTATCATGCGATAAAAAAGAAGTAACAAAATAATATTTACATTCTCTGGATACAAAATGTCCTGCTCAAGTTGAATGTTGTCACTTTTCATATTGAAAATATATAAATTAAAAAAAAAATGAAGAAAATACTGACAATTGTAGCATGTGTCTGTTCTTATAACGTAAAAGCGAGACTTCACGAGGGAATTTATATTGAAAATAATTTCAATAAAATTTTGCACAAGAAAGTTTATTGATTTTTTTTTTTTTTGAAAACTGGCAGTTAAAGTCAGTATCGTAAATTTGCTGCTCCTGCTTGATATGTGAAACAACGTAATATACAAAATATTTCAAACTATACGAGGGTAGATATTGCCTATGATAATATAAGGTTTTCCCATAGGAATGATGTGAGTTTGAAGTGACGTTACGGGCATTTGTAATATGTCATGATCTGTCATTTGTTTTTCGTTGTATTCAGTAGTGTTTACAATTTAATGCTGGAGAGATATACGCAAGAACAACGTTGCTGATTTTGGCTTGGAACAACTTATAAACAAACACAACCCCACAAAGCGATTAGCTTGTCTGCAGAAAACAACCAGGATCTCTGGCCGGAATCGAACCGACAACCTCCGGACTACTAGTCTAGCATTGCTACCTATCAGCCACGGCGGCACCCAAAACGATAACGATTTTTTTAAGAAAATCATCTTCTCCAATGAGGCTCACTTTTATCTGAATGCTGCGGTAAACAAAAAAAAAACTGTCGATTCTAGTGCGAATAAAATACGCAAATTATTCATGAAAAACCATTACATTCAACTAAATTGACAGTTTGGTGTGGTTTCTGGTCTGGTGGAATCATCGGTCCGTACTTCTTTCAAACTGAAGCTAGTAACACCGTTACTGTCAATGGAGATCGGTATAGATCGATGATAACCAACTTTTTATGACCAAATTCGGAAGAAGTTTATCTCGACAACATTTGGTTCCAATAAAACGGGGCTACGTGCCACACAGCAAATGCAACAATTGAATTATTGCGAGATAATTTTGGAGACTCGATTATTTCAAGAAATTGTGATATTGAATAGCCTCCAAGAAGTTGTGATTTAACACCATTAGACTCTCTCTTGTGGGGTTATTTGAAGTCATTGGTCTTTCGAAATAAACCAGACCCTCTTCAAACTTTACAAGTCAATATTAAACATGCCATTCATGACATACGGCTTGATTTAGTGGAAAAAGTGCTCGAAAATTGGGTTCATCGAATTTGTTCCTGCAGAAGAAGTCGTGGAGGCCATTTGAATGACGTTTTATTTAGAACTTAATTGTGTCGATTGTACTTCACATTAAATAAAAAAACTTTTAAATTTCCTTAACAATAAGTGTTTTTTTTTTGTAAAGAAATCATATCACTATTATTGGAAAACCTTTTACACGAATAAATTTGACAGTTGCCAGTTGCATTATTATCACAGAAAAGTAGCCCATTTATTATTATTCTTTCACAATCCCATTGTGCATTTAATTGTTTTTATAAACTTTAGCAAAGCCATTCCTTAATCTTAAACTGTATAATTTTAAACAAAAAAGTGCTTTGAAATTTGAAGTTTTCAATTTAAATTAAAAATTAAATTTACAACAAAAAAAGAATCCTTAACATATGCAGCATTTTCTCATCACACAAAGAGAAATATAAAATAATATTTAAATATATTGACTTAAGACGAACTGTTAAAAAAGAAAAGTTTTAACTAAACAATACATACTTATAGATATAATAGCTGAGTGCTACAGCTTGCTACACACTCCTATGAAGAAAACGAAATTTTTTAAATACAACGTATGTATGTATGAGTAGTGTAGAAATGCTTGTGTGTATGAGAGCGCGCGAGTTTTATTCTTTATTTGCCACTCTTTAAACATATGCAAACGAAAACTACTGTTGAAAAAACATTTCACATACAAATATTGTTGCATATGTTGAAGGCTTTACACATGCAAATAATTTTTTTAACATTTTGTGAAACAACACAAAACTTGCATACATAATAAGCCATGTATAGTTCAAATGGATTTCTTTATTTTTTGGTTGAAGGGTTTTTACTGCTCTACTACTTTTGTGATATTTGCGTTACAGGAAAAGTTATTTCGGTTTTTTTCTCTTTATTTTTAATGCAAAATACTTGTATATTAAAATTGTTTTTTATTTCTCATTAATTTTTTTCTTTTCGCTCTAGAATATACTAAACGCCATAACATGAAATATGTAAAATTATATGGACATATTCTATTTATGTAAGTGTGTTGCTGCACGCGCATACTTCAACTGTAGAGGGTGTATATTTAAAAATGAAAAACCAACATTTACTTCTACTACCATCATTGTCAATGAGGTCATGGCCGCCTGGTTGTATGCAATGGAAATTTCTTTTCTACGTGACTGGGTACAGGTAAATAGTGCGAAAAATGTATATTTTTAAATCTGTTGAGAAGAATGTGTTTTTGACATGTCAAACGAAATTTTCAAACAGAGATGGCTGAAAGTTTGGAACGCAAAACAAAAATCAAAGTCATATTGGGCTTTAAAATACCATATGAAACAATAAATAGCATACTGTTAGGTGTTAAGTCGCCTGTGAAAAGCTTGCATATTTTGTTGCAAATAACAATGAATGTAGTGCGCGGCGAAATTTATAAGCATGAACGGTTTTATTTTTAATTAAAAAAGATTCCAGTAGCAAGTACATACCTATTTACTTACATATGTACTCGTAAGCATGTATATTTTATTTCCAAACCAGATAGACAGATTAATTATTGATTACAAAAATTGGAAAAATTATTCGACTTCAAAAAGGGCAAAACTAAATTTGAGATCAGATATGCGAGTAAATGAATAACTTTTTGTTTTCAAATAAATCTCGGCTTATTTATAACTGCATTTGTATTTATTGCAATTAGTTTAACCAACAGTCGACACAATCTGCCGTTTTCTAGTTGTAAATAATTTCTTTTAGTGTTTATAGAAAAAAAAAAGAACACTTAAGAAATTGTCATACAACAACCACAACAATAATTCTTTTATGTTACATTTGCATAAATTCGAATATATGAGAAATAAAATAGAATAGTTAAATGAAAAACATTCTTATCGGGAACAAGAGGCGAACAAACTGGTAAATAAAATAAGATAAAAGTACAGCGACACAACAGCAATGCGAAAATTGGAGATCCCAATTTTAGGATAAGGGAACACATTTCCTGTCATTTTTTATTCCCGATAAGGGGTGAATACCTTCCAATGAGCTAAATCCTGTTGTTTCTTTAACATTCCTACATTTTTTTTTTGTAACTCTTACGTGAGCATGTATTAGTAACAGATTTAAACGTTTATAGCTCCCAAAATACTGAACCCACAATAACCATCACTCACTTTTCTAAATAAATATTTTTTAATTGGTATAATTTTTATCAAAATCGACTGAATAATGTGACCATAAAGTCCTTCAAAAAAAAAAAAAAAAAAGGTCTTGCCTATTAATTGTATAAATTGTGTACATGACAAATGACAATGCCCCTCGGATGGCACTGCAACCGACAAATAATTTTTCAAGAAGAATATGTCGTGCTAATAAATATTTTAAGATTTAGTTGCGATTTACAGAAAAACTTATTAGTGGCATACAAATCATACAGTGTTTACAGTGACCATGGCATTTTTAAAATGTCTCATTTAGTAGAAAATGACTAAATTTCACACCTCGCAATAGTTTTTGCTTTCTCTGGCGTTTAGCATAAACTAAAGTTTTATTTTTCAATTAAATTTCTTACAAAAAGATTTGAATACAAAATATACTAAAATTAATTTAAACAATTTTATGTAGAAAATTAATTTTAAGAAAAACTAAAATTTATCTATGACCACCTTGACTTGATAACAAAAAACAAAAAAATTTTGCACGAGCCAAAAACATTTTTTTCTTTTTTTTTCACTCAAGTGCTTGGCATTTAATTAAATGCTAATTGGTTTATTTTTATTATAATAAAATTTTTTGTAAGAGGATAATTTGAATTAATATTTTAGAAATTCAAAAGAAACCACAAGAACAAACCATGAGAGGATTCGAAAGGTTACGAGGATAACAGCTGAGAAGCAGGCAACAGAAATATATGAAGGATTCAAGCGAGCAGATGCAAATAGTTGTATTTGAAAAGTAGTTAAATTCAAATTGGCAAAATAAAAATATTTACTGTCACATAACTCCCCTATTTATGGACAGCTTTTCAAAAACTTGGTTGTATTGTTTACTTCGCGAGGGGCACGTTTTACATCTTGATGATATCTTACTGAAAGAAAGGGTAATTGTCTTCTCCCGACATTACCTTTGGCCAATTAACGCATAAAACTTCTATGTTACTGCCAAATCTCTGAAAAAACAGAGCAACGGATGTACACATAAGGTAGAGAAAGGAAGTTGGTGATCGATGATGAGTCTGTTAGAAGGTGAAAGGGCACCTAAGGTATCCGCTCAAGCCCAAAGTCGAAAGAAAGTTAATACTAAAGGGTTTTCTTTCAAAGCTTGACGAATAACCTAAACTGGTACCACGAGTGCCTTTAAGACCTACGGGAGAGAGTCTCCCGCATAGGGAACCATGATCCTATATTGGACACTCATTCCGATGTGATATTGCGAGCTGCATATCTGTTCTCTTGGGGATGGATATGCTGGCAGCTATCGCACTGCCCTCGTTGGTGGTGTGACCGGTCAGTCATTGCTGAGGTCTCCTTCGCGTGTCCACGTGGTTGCGGTTGCTACCAAAACTGGGAGAGGTATTAGTTTAAGGACTGATGCTCGACCGCTGCTAGTGGTTGGTTGGACTTCGGTCCGCCAATGGGGAACCGCTATTAACTGTTGCGAAACCACATAAGAAGAGATTAGATAGCTCGAACACTTAAGCAAGGTCTTTACGAATGGTGGATCATCCATGCATAAGAAGTTACCACCGACTGTGTACCTTGAAGTCGCACCTGTGTGCTGTCGCGGTAGCTCGGTGGTGGTGGTGCCTACAAAAATTTACAAGCCGTTAAGAGCACTGTGGAAGTTATGCCCTAATGGCAGGTTCATGCAATAATCTGTATCACATCTGTTGTATTGTTTGAAAAGATTTGCTTGCAGCTCGGTTCCACAATTTTTTTTTTTTAACTGGGGGGAAACTCTTCCCCACAAAAAAAAAAATGATTGTTGCTTAACACCTCCAATTAAGGGATTTTTAAAATTGTTTCTCTTTTGTTTGAAAAGATTTGGTTGCACATCGTTCCTATATTTTTTTTTCAAAATCGCAGGGAAATATTAATTATCGTACAAATAATTCATTTATCGACCGCTGCCCGCTATCGAGTGGTAGTTTGTTTGCCTAAAAAAATTCGCTATTTATTAGCCGATTTTCATTTTTTTAAAGAAAATAATTTAATTTTTCGAGGGAGAGAAATATAAACTAGAGCCAAATTATATGGGATCGTATAGTTTCGCTTAGTTGCGTCGATTTTTTATTCGGTTCGTTTGTCGTTCCGCATTGCAGTAGGTTTTTTTTTTTGGGCAGATCAGCTCTCAATGTATGATCCGTACTTATGCAATGCATTGTGCCAGAACTTAGGGAAAATGATTGTGTAGAAAAGATCGATATTGAAAATGTGTAAGACTTAATTCTTTTGCAACTCTGCTATTGCGCGTTTTTTTGTAAATTTTTAGAGCAGTTTTGCAGCGCCTCTGATGTTAATTAGACGCATAAGCAGGCATTTTATTAATTGTTTTACTGCGCCGACGTTTCTGCTAATCGACGAAGGATGGAGCGGTATTGAGAAGTTCATAACAAAACGTTATAACTCCCCACTATATAAATATTAAAAAAAAAAAAAAAAAACGAATAAATTTAATAATAAACTGATAAACTAAAGTGAATTTTAATTGCGTACTATTAATTTCTTGCAAACAGAAACTTTTTAGTGGACAATAAAAAATAAATTTTTAATTTTTTACGAATTTTCGCCTGACATCTCTCTTAATGTTTTACAATGAAATGCTCCGTCACAGGTAATGTTGTTGCTTGTTTTAGTTTATCTATAAAATGTACACTCCAACCGACCTTTTATATTTGAGATGAAAAATTAAAATGTTACCATAGTTTTTCAGGTCGCTTAAGATTAATGAAATTTTGCAATGGGCAAACATTTTTTTTTTCACTCACACGAAATCATTAACTTTGGCCTAGTTTAAAGCCCTTAATGTTTAAATTTAACTTAATTATAAAATAAAGCAAATAAATGAAAGCATAAAAACAAGTCAAAGTTTAGGAGGTAGCAGCAAAAAGAATGGAAAATTAAATGCAAGGATATCAATTACAACAATATTTAAATGTCAGGTTTATGCAAGGACAGACACATACAAAATTAATAATAATGAAAAGTCATACATTTTGTTCATTTAAAATGAAACTAATAAGGATTCAGCTTTTATTTAGCAAATCATTAAGGAAATAATTAAAATACCCTAAAGGAGGATCTTATATTGTATATGCTTGAATTAAAAATAATAAAATAATAAACACAACACGATGGGTTGTAAATGTAATTAATTTTAATAAATAAAATATGTATGAAATAAAATAGAAAGAAAAGAAAAAAAAAAAAAACATGCACCCACCTCTATTTTACGTCCCTCAACCACGGTGCCATGTAGACGTTCACGTGCTCGTTCCGCATCAATGCTGTTAGCGAATGTTACAAAACCAAATCCCTGTGAGTTTATATGTGATTTATATTTTATGCAATTTTTTTTAAAAGAATTAATTAATTAATTTTTTTTTAATTATGTTTATCATTTGATTTTGTTGTTGTTGTTGTTGTATTGTTTATTATTTTTGCACATTCCATTAACAAGTAAAACGAAAAAGAAATAAATTATTGTTTAATTCCATTCGCGTAACAGTCATTATCATTACAAACATCATCATTATCATCATCATCATCATTATCATTTATTATTATTATCATCATTCATCATCATTATTATCATCATCAACGAACACATCACAGTCATAGCAAAACATGCAAGTATTTTTTTTATTTTCATTTTCATTTTTTTTAAAGGAATAGAAAAAAGGAAAAAAGACAAAAATTATAATATAAATTTAATTTTTAATTACATTTGTTTAAATATAAATTTAATTAATAGTTAATAGTTTTTAATAGGACTAGGGGTTAGTTATGTTGTTGTAATATTTATTTATGTGTTTTTTAAATCAAATATATTTAATAATTAATAAGCAAAACATGCAATTTTTATGGGTGTGTGTGTGTGTGTGTGTGTTTGTGAGTGTGTATATAGAGTGAGAGAAAACTTATTCTATTGCTAATGAAAATTAATGAGTTTTTTTCACAGTAATTTAAAATAGATTAACATCCTTAATCATAAACAATTGGTAAAATTAAAATACATAATAAAACCGGTTATCACATACATATTTTTTTTTTTTAGGACCAGCATTTAGGGGATAACCCCTGCTGTCTTCTAAGAAAACTCTTTCATTCGATACTCATTTTATGGCGGCGTATAAAAACAATGACCTGAAAATACTGCCATTCCTGGCCAATTCCATCCCTGAACTGAAAAGGTGTTTGAATGAAAATAAAATGTAGATGCTCTTAAATAAGTAAATATCCACTACACATTAACAACGCTCAGTAGCAGTGCTGCAGTGTGCTGAATTGTAATCCCGACGATTTTCGATTTAATACTGGGGCGTTGTCTTATACTAAAAAAAAAAAACAAATTATTTCCGCAATGGCTTATTTTTTCTGATTTACAATAATCATTGTCGTAAGACAAATCCCAGGACACATCACTCCAAGACTCCAAGACCCAAGTCTTCAACTCTTCGAATAGTTTTGTAAAACCGATTTACTATCTATAAACGATCCAGAACATGTTAATACTTTGTGGATCTCATGTGAATATTGTGGAAATTACACACGGAATCACAATAAATAATCTTAACATTTTTAGTGAAGGATAAAAAAATGATATTTATCCATTTACACCTTAAGGATATTGAAAATAAAGTAAAATTTAGAGTTTTTTTTTGCTAAATATTTTGCTTAGGTCTTAAGCAGTGTTTTATTTTAGGTGCTGTCTTCGCAATACGGACAAATAAATTAAGGTGATGTTTCCAAAGTACAGACAAATGACTTGTTGAGAAATTTTGTATGGGAATCACACAAAAAAACTGAGTGGTTTACGTACATATATTCTAATCAAACCAATTGTTTGCATTATAGAAACCGCACATTGCATGAGAAGCACTAAGTCTTTTGAGTGACTTCCATACAAGCTTTATGGCTCGATTATGGTTAGCAACCGAACTTCAGTTGCGTTGCCAGCCGGAAACTGAAAATTTGTGGTTGCCAGAAAAGCACTAAATAGCAACTGAAACTTGAACCTCTCAGTTGCCAGTTGCCATCCGTAATACAATTGTCAGTAATTGACAACGCAACTGGAGTTCGGTTGACATCCATAATCGACCCATAACACTCAAATATTTCGTTCATAATATAAAATATCTTCAAAACAAGCTTTTTCGGTGATTGCATTGCAGTGTTTCCAAGTGAGATTACGAGTTCGGTACTTAAATAAAAATATTCCAAACTGCTTATAATAAAATGCATTTGTATTATTTACTTCCGGTTGTTATTTTCATTAGAGTTTTTTTATTTCCTGTATCTGATCGTAGAAACTCCGTTATTTATTGAAACAAAACCTTGAAAAGCTTTTTCAGCAAATAACATCATATTAATATTAACTTTTCTCTTTCTTTAATCTCTCGTCCTTTTGTATTTTGTTGTTTTTCAGTTCTTTTTTTTTCTTTTCCGATTATAAATTGTTATTTATGTTGTTTATTTTTCCCCCCTTTTTCCTTGCTGCAGTTGTTGAAAAGTATCTACTTTTTGTATTGCAAAACAAACGTTGTTGGTCTCTTCTTATCTTGGGATGCATAAAAATTCAAGATAATAAACAAAGTTTCATTTTCTTTTCCAATTTTTATTGGAGTGTTTCAGCACGCTATTTGGATATGCATAAATTACTTTATAAAATCTTTTTTTTAACTTGTATGTATAAAGGAATATCCTTCCTGGCAACATTATTATTAACAAGCAGAGATTGTAAAAATTTTGCAAAGAAAATATAAAACGTTATTTCTTTTTTTCCGTTTTTTTTTTTTGACACACCTTCTCTTTGACCGGATATGTAAAAACAAATTTACATTTTAAGAGAATTTTAATTATGTGCAGTAAAACCAGAGCTTAAAATACATGCTGCCGGCGGGTATGGCGATTAAAAATCTGAATCTGTGTTATTTGCAATATAAGATTTATCTTGTTTTTTCATTCTATTTAAAGATTAAATTGTCATATTAATTTAATATTCTTTCATCATAAATCTGATTCAATTTAAGCTCTTTACATTACCGTTTTTGTTTTATAAATATTGTTTTTCTTCTACTCTTAATGGGTGGGTATCTTAGAAAATGTGGCCGGAAAATATTCCGCCAAAAAAAGAATTTCTTGTGTAGTTGTCGTCTACTTAACAGCTAAAACAGCTTTTTCGCATTTTTAAGCCGTTAAGTGTTTGCTTAAACAAATTGCATTTGACAGGTAAATATGGCAGAAAAAAAATAATACAAAATCAGTACGAACACACCGACTACCACCAACAGAACAACAACAACAGCCCATGGCATTTGCAACAGGAAACCTATCATATATTTCAAAGGATTGCAGCACGTTAAAGGTAAAATGCAAAAAGGCAAAATAAAAAAAATCATGATGTGTCTGTCTATTGACGACAACATAAATGAAGCCAGTTAAAACAGCTAAATAAATACGTTGAAACTGAAATGCAATTTGTTTTCGTAAATAATTAAAATTAATTTAGAAAAAAAAACTCTACAACCAGCAATAAGAGCCCATGGGAAAAAAATAGTTGTTTATATTTACATAAAACTAGTTCGGAGTGTTTTGAAGGAAGGCAAAGTGTGGAGTTTATTTGTGTTTCAATTGAAATAATTAACTACTTTAAAGGTTTAGAGAGTTCGTAGAAGAAGTGCACAAATTATTAACAGCCATTTTTTGTTTCGCAAAGAATAAAAATTATATACGAGTATATGTGAATTTTTGTATGTTTGAAAGTCCTGAGCCAGTGAACCAATCTTGTTAAAATTTTCACTGTATAGTTGCGATGGCCAGGAAGAAGAAATAGGTTATATATTAAGTAGGTGTGGCACTTCCCATACAGAGGAACTTTATACATCAGGATATTTATGGAACTAAATACTTAAAAATTTATGTACGTGTCCCACTATATATTGCTTTAAAACAAGTGGGCGTTACACCTCCCAAATAAAACTTTTGATATATCTTAGGAACTAATAAAGTAAATGATTTGAGATTTTGTAGGAATTTAAAAAAATATTAATAAGATAAATATTAGTGGGCGTGACAATTCCCATATAAAATAATTTTTTATTTGAAATTTATTTATTTACTGAAAGTTATTTGTGCAAGAGAATTAATTAAAAATATTTGGAATTAATAAAGTAAATGACCGGAGATTTTGTAGGAATTATTTCGTTAAAATAGTAAATTATTTAGTTTATTATTATATTTGTAGGCGTGGCACTTCCTATATAAAGAAACCTTTCAATTGGTGATATATTTTTATGGAATTAATGCAACAAAAAAAGAATTAAAATTTCATGCCCTTTGGGCTTTTTAAATTGGATTTGAACAAAAAGTCTGAAGAAGTGATCAGGTGGGCCTGCGATTCCCAAATAATAATATTGATATACATACATACATATCTTGGAAACTAGTACAGTAAATGACCTGAAATTTATTAAGAGTTAATATGCACGATTCCACGCGAAGCCTTTGATATCATCAGAGAGCTAGAACGTCCGTGGATGCTTCTTTACAACAGGTAGATGTATTGCCCGGAATGAGGGGTGTGAAATACTCAAAGACTGTTAGGACTGCAACCGAGGTACTGCGGTTTAGTAGGTAGGCACTGCAACCACCACAATACTACACCTTGCATCTCTCACTAGCCAGTAAAATAATATAACCTCATGAACTATAAATAATGCAAACAATTGTTTTCTTTAAATTTATCAAAATTTTCCATGTATAGAAAATAAACAATTCATGAACTTAAATTCTGGCCAAGTATTTTCCGTTCTTAAGTATACAACATTTTTGAGAACTTTTATTTAAGCCTAAAATAAAAAATTCCCCAGCTAGCATCCAATTAGTAGTTAGAAGTCACGTATTCTATTTGTGTGTTATGGTGTGTAATTGGAATATATAATCATGTTCAACAGAGCACTAACAAGTATTGAAAGCATTTGCACATGAATACTGACGAGGTTTAGTGGCTTCTACCGAAAACAACGTTTTTTTCTATTCGGCCAGTGTAGTAACAAATCTTTAACCCCCCTCACCACTGGAGCGTTACGTAATATGTGCAAACCGCCTTAGAAACCACATAAATGTGATAGTTCTCACTTAAACTGTTGCTTAAAGTTGTTGCGTTGAGATTATTTGAAAAATAATTGGATATTTAGCGGAACCATTTGGGAGACAACAACACATTGTTGTTATGTTAATATGCTTGTGTTTTTACATGATTGATGCCGGAATTAATTACTGATAGACATTTAATTAATTTTGTATTAAATGATGGAAATTTAATTAAAAATTTTTGAATAATTAAATTAGTTTTTATCTCAAGAAAACCATTAACAAATCGTATAATATTGATAATTAAGTTTGTAATTTCTAAAGCATTCAATAAGAACAAATTACTGCACCGTAAACACAATTAACTAATCATGTATTCTGTAATACACTGAAACAAAAATTTTTGTGTTTAATAATTATTTTGAGTAAAGTTCGTAATATTTTCAAATCGTAAATTTCACAGGCGCCAAGGGTAAATCTACCGCTAATTAGTTCCGCAACCTTCACTACATTTTCTGTGCAAAGTTCTGTATATATTTCAAGTTTTTCGCTGATGTTTAAGAAGGCTCTATAATATGAGAAATAAAGTCTTATGTTGTGTTCTTTTCAACAACAAAAAAAAAAAACATATTACATTTTTTTAATTTTTCACTAAAGATTTGCAATTTAAAATTGGTAAAGAATGACCAAAGAGAAAGATAGAGATTGAGAGCACGCTTTTGCTCTTTTTTGTTGGTATTAGTACCGGAATATAAGGGGAAATTTAATACGAGAAGTATATAATATTCTAACGCAAATAAAACTCTACAATCATACACGATTTCAAGTTAAGCATGATTTAGTAGTGGTAACCACGTTGCTACACTCTGAATATCAAGGAGAAACAACTATTGATGGCGAATTTCTATTGTGTTTAATGATGGTGTTATGTTGGCGCTAAAACAATAAATATTTCTCGTATTCAATTTCCCATCATGATTTATATTAATAAGTTTTAAACTGGCATGAAACCAAACTGTCTACAACAGTTTCTTAAAGACATAAAATAACCATGAATCCAAGAGAGAGAGGGAGGGAGAGAGCGAGAAAGTTGTTTCTTTCAATAGAAACTTGGAATATTATGACATTTTTATTTAAAAATATAGCGAGCAGAGTCTGAAATTAATTACTTTGGATTAAAAGAACTTTGAATTTAATTTGAAAAATAATCACTTCAAATAGTTTTCGTAGATTTTTTTATAAAAACTAGTATAACCAATTTTCGACACAATCGACCGACCGTACTATAGATGTAAATAATTAATTTTAAATGGTCACAATGAAATTGTCATAAAAAATCATAAAACACAAGTCATACCACAACCACAACAACAATTATTTAATAGTACATATGCATGAATTCGCATATATGTATGTATTAAAAATAAAATTGAACAGTTAAATGGAAAAACCATATACCATACATGTGACCCATCTTCTCTTTTGATCCTTTGACATTCCTAGAAAAATATGTCTTATTCATTGATAAAGCAGTCAGTTTGTTTTTTGAAACTAATATCAAGGAGTAGAACGTTTGCTTGTATTAGTGGCAACTTTAAACGCTTACAGCTCCCAAAGTACTGAACCTAAAATAAGCCGCAATATTTTGTTCACTTCTGTGAATAAATATTTTTAACTTGATAAAAGTTTTGTCAAAATCGGCTAAATAATGTGGCTATAAAGTCCATCACAAAAAATGCCCTTTGGTATTAGTTATTTAATTAAAATATATTACGACTTGCAACATGACAGGGTTATTGATTATACAAAATGTAATGCATACGGCAACGAATGAACACTCTTGTCTTTCTAGATTAATCAGCAACAGCTTTAGTTTCACTAAACTTGACAATATTATACTAATTTTAGGAATTTTAAAAGATTTGACATTTTGAGAAGTGTATAAATTGTCTATACATTAACTTTTTATTTTATATTCTCAAATTTTCCTTAAGAGTTTTATTTTAATTTTTATTTCTTTTGTTAATGCTCGCAGATTTGAAAAACAATCATAAATTTATAGTACTTTATTCATACAGTTACTTTGTGGTTTTAATAACAAAATTTTCTTATATATTTTTCATTTCATCTTCTTTAATTTCTTTTTTAGTGCTCCTGTAGTTGTTATCATATCATTGATTACCAAGAGCAAACTGCTACTAAGCTCTATTTTAAAATATACATACACACACACACACATATATATGTACAACACCTTCATCATAAATGCATTTTAAAATAAAACAACAACTGTAACAACTACTATTACTACATCTACTAGCCAACAGCTTAAGCACGATTATGATCTAAACTCGTATACGTCTACACAGGAAATTGATTTATTTCCTTAGTTTGGTTTTGTATTTTCTTTCACTTCGTTCGTTACTCTCTTTCTTGCTAAATATTATTAAGGATGCAATTCAGAGAAGAGAAATGGATATTAAAAGTAGATGTTTTACAGAATTGGAATATAAATACTTTCATCTTATGTCATCATAACGTTTAATTAAACTGTTCAGAGAGAGAGGGAGAGAGCGAGATTGTCGTATTCCAGAACTTGAACACTCACAAAGTACATTCCCAGAAAACTTTTCTCTTTCTTAAATTTAAATAATATGTACATACTCGTATATAAATTTTGACATCTAATTGACATCGTTGTCAACACATTAAACTCCATAATGATGTTTGTCAGCAGATTAATATGATTTATTGCTGTGTCGATGCCATTCACATAAACATTTATGTCACTATTTTGATGACAAGATGTCATTAGTCCAAAAGAAGATTTTTACTACAAACATTAGAGGAAGTTCTTGTGCTTAATAGAAGTAAGCATTTTTTTTTTATATTGTCCCTGACATTGGAGAGTTTAAATCCTCATACTCTTCTGATTATAACATATCGTCGGTCACAGGTTGACAACTCTTAACACGCAAAAAAATCGAATAGGGTTCTTGATGCCAAAAGACTGTGTTTGTCCTTCTGCATGTTTAGTATCGGAGTAATAACGTTTCTTTTTGTCTCCTGAAAAGTACAAAAAACATGTTAAGAGTTGCACAAGAAATATGACACAGATTGTATGCAGGGTCTCAGAGAAATTACCTATCATGGATACGACCAAAGTGACCTTAAGAACCTAAGAAAAATTGAGATGAAGTCGAAGCAAAGCCATAAATATTTTAACCTTAATGTTTCATTTTGGAAGATCTCAACTACAATGCTTAAAGTTGCTAAAAGCCCGAAGTGTTTTCCATTATTACCGCAGTCGAATCGGCTTCGATTAAGTGCAGAAAGTAGCGGCGATTCTAAAACCAACCGAAAGGAGTCTTACAAAAACTGCTCAATTTACCCCATGGAGAATTATTATATCCGCACAAAAACACAAATGTGAAAATAAGGCAAAGTTTCTTTCCAAAATATTTCGGCCGTAAAAATTACTGAGATCAAAATAAGGACCACGTTCTTGATAGGTACAATTCCATCTCATTTCTAGGCAACCTGCAAGCTTTGCAAAATTTTTCCAAGAACTCTTTCCCATATTATAAAGGCAAAAACATTTTGTACCAAGTTTCAGCTCTCTAGCTTAACTGGAAGTGCCCAATAATATTGATGAGTCAGTGAGTGAGTCAGTGAATATGTACTAAAATGTGGACTTTTCACACCTTAATATCTCGGGAAGCTTTTATGGTAGAACTTTCAAATTTAACCTGTGAGGTTACCTCAGTGGGTAGCTCCATATGTTTCAAGTTTCATTATATTATGATCAAGAGGAGCAAAGTTATGATGGGGGTAAAAACAGCTCGAATGGTTTCGTGTAAATATACACACTGTGTGGCCGAACTTGGCCTGGCCTAGATTCGTATCGTTGTACTAATTTCGTTTTGCGAAAATTGTTAATCATTTGTCAATAAGGGAAAGCGTTTATATTAATTTCAACGTGAAATGAATGAGAATTATATCATGTTTAGTTACTGCACTCGTAATGAATTATAGGCTGACTTCCAAAACGTTCGTATACAAAGTTTGTATACAGTATTGCTACTGTATTTAAATCACATACATATGCAAAGTTCCGAAATAATGCAACAACTATAAAACAGATGCCTTGTTTGCTATCTTACTGCGTTAAAAATACTTGGCGGCGGCGTTTTGAAATGGTATACATTGTGTAATTATTGTACTGCGGCGTTATGAAATGTGATGCTTTGTTCAAACACAAAGCAATTGACGTTTTGGAAGTCAGCCATACTTATAATTCTTTTCAATTGCAAATATTGAATAAAAAAATGCAAATTCTATAAAAGAAATTTTGTACAAGAGCAAATCAATATTATCGCTTACAAACCTGCTTACAAGAAGTGTGATTTTTTTGTATGAGCAGTTAAAACATTATAGTTTCTTTTTAACTATTTGCCTTTGCATTGAATAAAAAGACATTTATTGTTCAGGCTTCTATAGTAACTATCGCTAAATATCTAAACTGAGATATGAAATCATAAAAATCAAGCAGAAGTAATTTAAGGACTTCCCATTGTTAAATGTTTCTTAAATAAAGAAACATTTTCAAAACTTATTGATAATTTGACGCACAAATAGAAGATCATTTTGGTTTTTTAACACTGAAAGTATTATCGAATCGTAAAAGTCCCTAATCGTTTATATTGCACAGTGGGCTTGTATCAATATACATATTTTGAAAATAAATCATCATAAACTTCTAAACGGAAAGTCAAATCAGTATATAAATTAATATAAACATAACAGAAAAAGTATTTTTATTTAAGAAAAATCATTAAAGGAATGGCTCAGATTTGAAGGTAAATTTCGGAAATTTCGGTTCAAAAGTTGATATTTTACAATTTAATAAAACCGTGCTCACAATTGTTTCTTTGCTAGTTGTTGAAGCAACAAAATATCAAATCGTTCAACAAAGAATTTATTATTGTACTTTAACATTTAAAATGGTACCTTTACACAAATCACAAATCTTTTTATTTAAGTTTTTATTAGCTTTTGAATTTTTTCCTAAAGACTTTTAAAAGGATGGTTTTAATAGAATAATGTTAACAGTGAGCTAAGAATAAAATGAAAGTTGTGTTTAATGAAAATTCATAATTTAAAAAAAAAGGAAAAAACTTATTCCTCTCACTGAAATGGACTTGAAGAGAAGAAACTCAAATAAAATAAATATATGCTTGAGTTTTTCGCAAACACTGTACTAGTTTAAAAGTAAGAAAGAAATACTTTGTGGAAAGTTTTTCTTTTTCAAGTATTTTTTTGTTTTTTTTTTTTTTTTTTGATAAACTAAGAATTTAAAGAAAAAACTTTTAAGCTGATTTTGAATACCACAATGACATTTTCCTAAGTAAATTATTATTGAAAAGCTGTTTGTACATGGACTTCCTTTTTGTGAAAACAGTAGAAAAAAAAATAACAAGATGAAAATGGGAGAAAAACAAGCTTGTTTATGTGGTAAAAATTTTTTAAAAAGAAATAAAAACAGTAAGTTTTTGCTTAAGAAAAGTTAAGACTACACTGAGACACAAAATAAAAAAAAAAAAAACAATAAAAGCAGATGAGTTGTTATTATCCAGGCAAGTCCTTTGAAAAAAAAAATATTGCAATAGCAGCAACGTTCTTTCGTATGTTAAATAAATTTTTTTAACCCAGCGGAAGTAACAATTGTGTCCCATAAAAATCTGCTTACATGTAACCCGAATTTTTTTCGCAATATTTCTTTGATACATAAAAAAAAATTGTCCACACTTCTAGGATTTTCAATTTTATTAAGAACATCTATAAAATTAATTGAAATTGTTAACTTTTGAATTGCTTTAAGTTTTCCATTCAAATATTTTTATTAGAAATTTTCTCTGCATCATGTGTGTTTGTATTTTGAACCACAAGTTTTCCTCTTTTTCAAGTTAAGTTTTATATTTCATATTTTATTTATTTGTTGCGGGCTAGCAATATCTAGATATATATTTCGTTGGTAGCTATACCAATTCATCAGTAGATGTTTTACCCTTTATGTTTAAAAAAATTTCAATGCTCATCTATTTATACAAAAACTCACAAATATAAATACATGCTCAAATAAATGTAAAAATTTTGTTAAGTTTTATATTTACTTTAGTTTTTTGTTTTTTTACTTTTGAATTTTCGTAAAGTTTTTTTTCTCCTTAAACAGTGGTAGAATAAATGTGGTAAAGAATGCTTTGGTTTTGGGTGAAATAAACGACTTAAGGTTCTAGTAAAGATATGACACACACATACAAATATTCATGTCCTTAAAGACAAATTTAGAAGTACACATAACTGGAATATAAAAAAATTAAAATTTTTTACATTCCCGCTCTGCAGGACTTGATCCTTTTATGTAATAAATCCTATATTATTGAGGTGAGCTTTTCACTCCACTTCTTTATGAATATTTAAAACAATTTTTTTCTTCTTCGTAAATTATTTACTTGTTGAAATATGTATGTATTTTAACTCAATTATGTCAATATTTAAATTGTTTTAATTTCCTTTTTCCTCTTTTTTCTGTTTTGCTCTCCTGCAAAAAGTCATAAATTTTATATACAGGAAAAGAAGAAAGCAAGAATATGCAGAAGTACACAACAAAATAATTTACATCCTGTTTAAGTATAAAATAGATGATGGGAAACAATATTAAAAAACAAAAATATGTAAAAAATCTCTGTAGAGACTACAATATTCTTAATCTTCAGAGCATTTGCACGAGAAGGACGATTTTTATATGTTGTTGTTATTGTTAACATAGCAAATGCTACAGGATACAAGAACTTTACAAGTAAGCCAAAAGATAAATAAATATACAAGAACCATTTTCTATGGATATTAAAATTCATTTTTTTTTCAAGTTGGAAAAAGGATTTGATTTTTTCGAAAATTATAACTGCCTGACAGTTGCACACTGGGGATTAGAAAAAAGCAAAGATATTTATTTTAAATAGTGTTCAGTTTATTTGAAAAAATAAAAAAAACAGCAAGTTAAAGCATTTGTAAAATATATACCAAATATATATTTCGTTGGTTGCCATACCAACTCATCAGTAGATGTTTTACCCTTTATGTTTAAAAAGTTCCAAAGCTCATCTATTTATACATAAACTCACAAACAGATTTGTGAATTACAAAGCATAAAAATAGTCTTTCAAAACTTTTCAAACATACGCAACAAATAACTTTTCATTATGAATGTGTTTTTAAACATAAAGGGTAAAACATCTACTGATGAGTTGGTATGGCAACTAACAAATTATATATATAGTTAGATATTGCTAACCCGCAACAAATAAATAAAATTTAAAAACATAAATACTTGAGTACATGCTCAAATAAATGTAAAATTTTATAAGCGAAATATTTATACAGATAAAAATTATGTTGTCATGCTCGAAATTCTCATTTGATTTGATTAACGTTTTCTATAAGACTGAAAATTGATACCCCTGACTCGAATTGTTGAGTTGACTTAAATTGATTTTCATTTAGACTTAGAGTTAAAAGAAACAGTTTTTTTAATAATATCTTTTCGACTTCGTTTAAGTTTTTTTGCATTGATTTGTATTAATTGAGAGAGAAATATATGTCATTTAACATTTGAAAACGATTTCGGTCGTATGACCATCGCGGCTGGATATGCAGTTTTTTTTTGCCACTTTTTGAAGCATTGCTGGCCGTATGTTATGAACAAAACGAAGGCGTCATTTGTTGCTGATTTATCAGCCTAAGCCAGTGATATTACATGGCTCCGTATTAAAATAATCTAGAAATTAGCATTATATTAGTATTAAATAGACTTGTTGCCACATTTTCATTGCAATACATTAATGGTTGCAGTCGTCTTACTGCTCCCAATAGTTTTAGCTTACTGCCTCTGCCTCTGCCATCCACAATTCCTAGCTATAAAATTCCTATCTCCTAAACCGAATTACCCCAGATCGAATACTAATAGAAGTCCAAATTATATTAAATGGCTTCCAACAACCCTCATTCCAGATGACAAAAGAGAAGTCGCGCCATTTCCAGCGCTCTGTCCGTTTTAAGAAGTGGCATATACGGTTGAAAACACGGTAATGATAAGTGTTTAGCACGGTAATGATAAGGACCAGCACTTAGGGGATGACCCCTACGTATGCAGTGCACTGTGCTGGAACTCAGGGAGAGGGATAGGGTAGAGAAAATAAATGTTTAAAATTTAGATGGCTTAGCTCTTTTGCAACTCTGCTATGCGCGTTATGTTAAATTTTATAGCAGCGTTGAGGTGCCTCCGGTGTTAAGTAGACGCATTAACTTTGTTTTTTAAAGCTGTATTATCAGGCATTTTATTATTTTGTTTACTTCGTCGATGTTTCTGCTAACCGACGAAGGAGGGCGATGTTGCGTTTATTAGCTTGGAACAGCATCAATCGCTGTCGGAACAGTTTTTTAGTGACCAGTGCTACGCCTTCATCACTTAAATAGTCCGACAACAATTAATACAATGTCTCACTAATGTGCATAAGAGAAATTACTGGTGTTCATTGACTTGCTCTGGCCAGGGTTTGACCCCAGGCCCCAAGTCATTGTTTGCTTAGTAGTCAACGCGCTATCCACTTCAGCCAACACCACCCAAATAGCGAGGAAACGACCCACTACAAAATTATATGAAATCGTTGTTCCTAGACACGAGAGAGGGCGCCCCATGGCAGAATTTTTACTGATTTTTTTTATAAACACTGAATATTTTCTTAAGACTCTAGAAACTTTTTCTTGGAGAAAAGAAATTTGTATTTTCTCAGATCAAAAAAGCGGTATTGGCCTAAGACGACAACCAGTTTGAACTTAAATAAAGTAAAATTTCCCAAATTTTAGTCCATTTATTTTTTCGAGTGTATGTATGTGATAACATCTTCACTAAAATATAAAATATAAAGTACTCGTATGAAAGCCTCAAAAAAGAAATATTTTTATTAAAATTATTTCTGCATAAAAGCTGCTCTTGTTGGCAAACTTTTCTTCTACATTTAAATTAATTTACTGGAAAAACAACAACATTTTTTTTGTGTCTTCACACATTTTATCAAATTTCTATTTTGCTTCATCTTTTCGTTTTATCAAGTGAAAAAAAACTCATTAATTTCCATATGGTTTTAAATGTTGGTAATAAAACAAACAGAAAAACTTGAAACAATAATAAAAAAAAAAACAAAATTTATATAAAATAAAATTATGTTTTCATAAAATGGAATAAAAAAAAACTTACCTTGCTGCCACGTTCATTGAATATAATTTCTACATCAAGAATGGTGCCAAATTGCTAAAGGCGATCCAAACAAGGAACAAACATTATTATCGCAACATAATAACACACACAGTCACAGAACAGAATCAGCCAATAGACAAACATCCAAACAAAATATATATAAAAAAAATGTTTTGTATATTTTTTGTTTTAAAAAATTGTTTTCAGCCAACCAGTGAGAGCAGCAGCCAACAAACGTGGGAAAGTATCAGCCAGACAGTCAGGCAGGCAGGTGGGCAGGCGGGCGTATGGTTGTTTAGGCAGAGACATACAGACAGACAGCCAAATGCACAATTTTCATTGATCAGAAAAATGTTGCATTAATTTGTTTTATTTTTTTTTTTATTTTTTTTAATGACAAACAAAATTGTTTTAGCAAGTTCATATCAAGCATTATTTTTAAGAACAATAACGAGATTGGCAGGATGCATGTTAAAAAATGAAAAAAAGAAAGAAAAATATTTATACAATTAGTTTAGCGTTTAATTTGAATATTTTATATAAAAAGAATTATCGTCTGTTTATAGAACCCAACCATTCGACTTGAGCTGATAATAAAAAAAAAATAACTGAATGGTTTTTTTTTTGTACTACTGTTCTACTCAAACCGTTTTGGTTGGGCTCTAAAAACAGAAGATTAATTAGAAAAAGTTTAAAGCAAAATACAATTAAAAAAAGTTTGCAATAAGAAATAAAATTATATAATAATAATGATTTTTTTTTAATGTTGCTGCTTAAAATATTCAAGGGAAACAAAATTTTTAATTTTTTTTTAGAATAACTAAATACCAGTATACATATATGAATTTCTTTAATAATTTACCTTCAACTTCAAAAAAACTTTAAATTATACAGACTTTGTAAATATTGAAAAAGCTTTAATGGGGCAAATAAAATTCTGATTTTCAAAACAATATAGTTCAAATCTAATTAATTGAACAATTCCGTAGAGTTTAGTAAGAAAAACAGATGTTAATTAAAAAGCTTTTATAACTAACAAAGCTTAGGGCCAATTTTTGACTTGATATTTAAGTTATAATTACTTTAAAGTTTTAATTAAATATGTACCAAATTGTGTTTTTGACTGCATAATTAAAAAAAAGTACTTAATTAATAATGAAATGAACAGCCTTGTGTATTTAAATAATAAATAAGATTTACGAATTTCCATATGTTTTTTTTTTGACTGCTTGTTCTTCTTATTTAAAACAAAGCCAATACAAAATTTGTGGCTGCTGACAAATTGCATTAAATTTTGTCTTGTTTTCTCACTGTTAACCTTTTAATCATTTTGAAAATTGCTTTTATTCTTTTAAAACATATCTGCAGTTCTTAAGTATTCTTCTCTCAACCTGAAAAAATAACATATTTTTTTTGGACTTTTCTTTATTTGTTGTTCCCTACAAAAAATGAGACTAGTCCATACATGCATGTATGGACTACTCCACAATGGAGTAGGACTACTCCAAAACTAATCCAAATGTATGAGAAAAACATGGTCCAATTTACATTGCGATGTCCTAGGGCTGGACCACGTAACCTAATTAGAGAAATTTGTGGGAAATTTTTTATTTTACGTAGTTCTACCATATTTTCGTCATAATTAAATAAGAACTTTAAATGCTTACTGAGAAAATTAAATCTTATTTAAATTCAACATAAATTTAAATAAAAATTAACTAATTACATTCTTATAAAGTCAAAAACTGTCCCTTAATTAAGCTTTCGTAAAAATAGGGCATTTCAAGTGTCACTACTATTCATATGAAGCTTTTATTACACATAAACTTTTTTATTTCAAGCCCGATAGAAAGCTTACGAAAGCTTTTCGACATAGAAATTATAACAACTTCGTAAGAATCTACCTGATACTCAATTTAAGAGTAGCATTTGTATGGAAATCACTAAAAAATCTTTTCATAGAAATTTAACAATCTAATCATTCGTCTGTCTTGTGGAAACAGCAACTTACAAGTCGTCTTTTACATTAGGAATGAAATATACAATGGCCAACATTTTGCCATTTTCGAATCCCTGCAACTGATATTTTCCGCAAAAATTTTTAAAGCAGCAGCATAAAACCAATTGACTGTTTAAATCACTGAATCATAATTTTTTCTTTTGAGCAATACATCAATCACTCAATGCAATTAGTATGTAATTTGCTAAATAGATAATTCTTAGCCAAAAAAATAAAAGTCAAAGTGAAGAATACTCACCCCAAACATGGCTCTTAGATCGGGATCACGAAAACGAAAGGGTATATTTGAAACGTGTAAACGTTTTGGTGTATTTTTGGCATCATTTGAATTTAGTGTTGCAACGGTGGTACAGGTATTTTGCTGCTGTTGTAGTTGCTGCTGTTGATGTTGCAGAGGGACTAGAGCAGTTGATAGACTAGTTGCTACCGGTGCATTTGGTGCAGCCGATGTCATAATACCAGCAGCAGCACTTAAATTTGCCATCACTTGAGCTGTTGTCGATGATGGACTCAAAACACCGCTGGCTGGCAACAGGCCAGTGGCAGCTGAAGTTGCCGTAACGGAGGTGGCTGCAATAACTGTGCCAGCAGTTGTTTGCTGCTGATGCTGCTGTTGCTGGTGCTGACTAATGGCTGCTATTAATTGTTGATGTTGTTGCTGCTGTTGCTGAGTGGGTGTTAGTAATTCGCCATTTGTAGTTGAGCTTGAGATGCCATTCGTTGTGCTTATGTTGCTGTTGTTGTTGTTGATAGTATTGTTATTACTATTATTACTATTGGCATCTGCAGCTGTACCGCACACTGTTGCGAGTGTATTTGTTGTGCCATTTATGGCTTGACTTTGGCTTGAGGATACAATATTATTAATAGCCGCCGCTGTTGCGGCTGAAGATGAAGCGGTGGTTGTTGAAGCTAATGTGGAAGATGCTGTTGCTATACCACCTCCGCCACCAGAACCGCCACCGGTATTACTGGCTATTGATAGTGTGGTATCCATTTCAGATTTTATCAATACTGCAGACTAAAAATATATATAAAAAAAATAAAAGTTAAATTAATGGAAATTATCTAGTTTTTGATGGATTATTTTTTGTTTTTTTTTTATTTTTCAGTGAAGCTAAACTACATAAAATTTATATGATTTTAAGATAAGATTTTTAATATACCAGTCAGCTAGCTTTATGATAAAATCTTACTTAAAATAAATTAAAGAACTCGATTCGTTTCAATTAGATCTAGTTATAGAAAAGGGCTTGTCCATGTGTACATATTCCTTCTTATCGGGAATAATACTTCACGTGATATGTAATCCGTTTTTTCTAAAATTGTGATTGCAAGTGTACGATTTTCTAGTTCATGGAAAATATTTTAAATGATTAAAAGGTTTATTTTTGTCAATTGCAATTATTAAATCACTACGTTCCAGTTCTAACTTTAACGTTCTTTGGGAATTGTTAAGCCGCTAATATTTTTTTTAAGCTCTTGTATAGCTTCTATCGCGTGCTGTGAGGCGACCGAATCAAGAAATTTTGAAAAGTTTGTTTCTTAAGTCTTTTGTTTATGAAGCGAAAAAACCTGACACTAGAGATGTGCAAATGTCGTGAATTTTTCGTGTCACGTGATTCGTGATTACAAATTGATAAAATCACGAGTCAGGCTGACACTAAGCTTGTTTCTTAAGTCTTTTGTTTTTTGAAGTGAAAACTTCTTTGTTGTATAGTCTATGTATGATGACTATACAATGTTGCCGCTTTGGATTTTTTTTAAATTTCTAGTGTTGCCACTTTCTCGGGAAATTTTCCGGGATTTCTAAAATTTTGAGGGGATTTTTGTCCAAGTTTTTGGGAATTCTCGTCCAGTGTCGCCGCCTTTGCCCGGGACATTTTCCGGTATTTCTGGATTTTTGAGGGGATTTTTTATATATGTATATAAAAGAAAGTCGTGTTAGTTACACTATTTATAACTCAAGAATGGCTGAACTGATTTGGCTGAAAATTGGTGGGCAGAAAGCTTAGAACCAGGAGAAGAATATAGGATACTAAGATAAGGCACTTTTTACCTGGGGGGACTAGAGTGCCCCTTCTTTGTATGGGGCACTTCCAGTATAGCTAGAAAGCTGAAATTGATATTGCATAAGTTGATAAAAAATGCTATGCAATAGCTTTACCGCGGCAGTCCCCGAGTGCCACACGTCTTTTTTTGGTACTGTAATCATTAGTTAACTATCGATTGTGAGTTTTTGCCATTCACGTTAAATATTTTTTAAGGATTGAAAATTTTGTACTAAAATCTCAAAAAAAAAAAATATCAAAAGGTAATATGTGAATATTAATGTAAAACAAACTGTTGCTTGGTTCATAGTATGAGGGAGAACATTTTGTTTCACTTCGTTAACACAAAGACTTTGTTCATTGAAACGATTTTTATTCGAAGTTCTCGCTCTCATCTCACAGTTTCTTATTAATAGGCAATAGCAATGTTGCCAATTTGGTGAAATCATGTAATCTTTTGTATGCGCTGCCCATGTGTAATTACTTGTATATGAAATTTCAAGTATTAGCTTTTACACGCATGTACGTATGTATATACTATTCATATTACGAGCACTAGTAGTAAATCAAATTCAATATGTATTTTAGTTTGCTATTTGCATTTCTAAATAACATAAACCTTCAATAAACGTTAATAAATGAAATAAATCATTAATAATTAAACTGTAAATTTTTTAGCGTTTTTTGCCTTCTTTTTTTGCGATTTAGTTCATTGTGTATGTTTAAACGTATTTCTTAAATGATTTTCCTTTTTCCTACAACTGGCAACACTGATCTTTGAAAGCATATTGTTTTTGCATGAACATTATTGATATTTTATCAAGACATGTTCGGTTTCACATTTGTAAATGTTCGTTCGCTCTTGTATAAGTGAACACACAAACTTCATTACACTCGTCTCTTAACTATCGAGTGTTGATTGTTCTCTGTTCATAGTTATTCATCTGTATTGAATAGAAACGAAATGAATAAAAGAGAACGATGAAAGTTTCATGATCATCATTATTAAGTTTCATGCAGCTCTCTAATACATAAATATTTCCATAATATTTTTATAATGTGCACCGACACACATAAATAAGAAAAACTCTCTGGCAAACACACACACACACACACACACACACACACACACACACACAAAATTAAGGAAGAAAATAAAGAATATTAATGTCGACATTACGACAATCAAACACATAAAAGGCAAAATAATCAGACAAGTAAAAGTCAAGTTGAAATTAAGCTTATAACCATGAGAACACAAACATTCTGCACACATACATATAAGCATGTTAAACATTTCCTTTATGCAAATGATGTATGTGTGTGTGCTAACAGTAAAAAAACTAAAACTGAAAAATGAAAATACATCGTGTGACAAAGTGACATGAGAATAAAGCAAAATAATACATAAAAGCAAAAACGGAGAATATCTTAAATGTAAGAAGGAAATCAGTAAAATGTTGAGAAAAAATTAGTTCACAATACAAAAAGACAATATTTTTTTTTATCCTCCCACAAACAAATGATACGATTATGCATAAATTTCTATACATTCATACATAAAAAAGCAAAAACAACAATAATAAAGCTTTTGACAAATCAAACTCTGTCACACAACACAAATAAGAAATACATAAATATTTTCCTTTGTCTTGTGCATTTAAAAAAAAGGAATTTTGCTGCAAAAATTTATTTCCAAATCCACATCGAACAAAAAAACAGAAGAAGGAATAATTTATAAACTGGCAGTTCGAAAAAAAGTTTCAGAGCTGTATGACACAAAAGTATGCAACATTTATCATTTCAAAAGAAAGTTTGTGAGGAAGAAAACCAAACGGAAATTTATTTGTGAATTAATAGATGGTGGATGCAGCGTTGCAGATAATGTTTCACCCATTCGAATTTCAACTAAAAAATTAAAAAAAATTTTATAAAATACACAAAAACATAAAAGAAACGGTTTACCTCTGGCAAATCAGACTTGGGCCATTTCAATTACATTTCAATGCGATTACAGGAAATCAATTGCTGTTGGAAATAAAAAAAAAATACTCTCATAACAATTACAAAAAAAGTCAATTACAATTACTTGTAGTTGTATTTAATTTTTTTCCAGGTAATTGTGCTTGAGCGTTATTTCTTTTAATTAAAGAAATTCAAGTACATTTTATGTTGAAACTAAATTTTTTTATATTTTTTTTATATTATTACGAATAAACGTAATTATTATTCGAACTTATATTTATGTACATATGAAAAGTAATTTTATCAGGCTTAAGTTCAATAAAGTAGAATACTTTGAAGATAACGGACTATGAGTTTGTGTTGATTATTAGTAATTTCCAATGGGGAATTTCGTACTAACCAAAGTTGTTTTCAATGTGTAAAACTAGAATAAAAAATTAATTAAAAATTAATTCTCGTATTCTATTTCTGTTGAAAACTTGGTTAAATAGTTGATATTTTTCCCAATTAGTATCCACTTTACGAAAATTGTAAAGATGGACAATTGAACGCTGATGAGAGGTGTAGCGGCCTTGACATCGGTATATTGATACGTTCTGCTAAAAACTGATTGGATATAATAATAATATTTTTAAAACATAAAATAACTCTTATTAATTTGAATTCTCATTAATTCAATAAAAAACTGAAAAAACTGAAGTTGAGCCTGATAATTTTACCTTTCATATATACTTTCTTCAATACAAAATTTCAAGTTCATAAGGCCGGGGCACATAGAATGGGCTTGTTCGGAAATGCATCACTGCGCCGCATCTGAAAATCACCGGCTGGTAACACTGTATATGCTGTTTTGTATCAGCTGAGCAAACTAATCACTCATGCGCATCAGAAGTGGCGCATTTCCGAACAGGCCCAATCCGTCATACATCATCCGTTGCCTTTTTCAACTGAAATTAACTCAATAAGGGATAATGTTGGCACAATGAGTACCTTGTTAACGGAGAGAATTTGATTTAATTATAAACTTGGTCTTTATTTTTTTATAACACACCCCCAAAACTTTATCAAATCGAATAACTTTGAATTTAAATTATTTTATTTTTGAGCGAACAATAAAACCAAAACAAAGAACAAATCAACTGATAGTTGTCAAAGTATTGAACGTACCTTAAAAATTGCCGAATTTGTACTTTGCGTTGACGGAGAAGTACTGTATGTTCATAATAAAACATGTATTTTAACTTAGCTGTCAGTTGAAAAAGGCGACGTATATCGTATGACAGAATCTATGTGCCCCGGCCTTTAATCTCCCCAAACAAATCAAGAGTTATTAATAACCGATTATAAAAATTACTGTTTGTTTAAGGTACGAATTTTGTATGGGAAAATCTTCACATTTCTCTACATTTCTCATTTAAAAATTCAATCTGATAACAATGTTTAAAAATAATTTAATTATTAAAATTATTCTAATTGAAAACTCTATATTTCTTAAATTTTTTGACATTTGAAAGAGTTTAATATCACCGTCCCCTGAACTGGGTATCAACTCCATCTTTTTGCTGGGAAATTCTTTTCACTCATTCATGCACACCCCTACACGAAGACAATTCGTCAAAGACTTATACAATCATCATAGTGGCAATAATACTGACACAAAACATGTCAATGCATAAATCGGGAAAACAAACAAAAAGAAGTGAAAAGAAAACAAAGAAACACTCCAGCAAGCAAAAGGAAAAAACATATAAAAAAAAAGATAATAGAATGAATAAAATTACACAAAGCCAACAAGTAATACCCACATGCATACATAAATGTGTACACATACATACATACATAGTAAGACGGCCATAGAACTGATATAAAATGACAGCAGTAACAATAACAATAATAATAACAACAGCTGCACAAAAAATAAGAATGCATACTGAGAAGCAGCATGGAGGAGGAATAAGATCTACACATACATAGTTTAAATGAACATATGTATGTATGTGTGTAGCACATATTAATATGAATATTAAAAAACTATGGCTTGGATATACATTTGTATTTAATATATTTCAAGTCTTAGAAAAGAAAGCAAAAAATTTACAATGGCTAAATCCTGTTAAGGACTACTGTATTTTTGGCTATGTAGCTTAGTCTGGCTGGTCATAAACGATTAATAGGCCAAACGATATCTGATTCGTAGTAGGTATTTCATTTGAAAATTGATTGTATAAAGAAATTTTCCATAATATTGATGTCAGCCTTTACGTTTATGTCAAATGCCATTAATGACACTTGTCATAATCAGGAAAACTGCAAATATGCAATTGCATGTTTTTTCCTGTACGATGTTTAAATGTAGACCGAAATAAAATATTAATATGTTTCATAACTTTTTAAGAAATTTGACGACACTTTGTTGGTGCATATTTTTGCATATTTTACTCTTTACAGCATAATTTTGCATATTTGTGACTATGCCGCATATTCAGGTTATTTTTTCATGTTCAGTGATTTATTTGAGTACCTTTTCTGTATATTTACAAGAAAAAAGGGTAGAAAAATTTAATTTTTTTTTTGTAGTCTGTTCTTTTTAACAACAATCGCTTCGTTGAATTTTTTTTTTTAGACACTCCATTTGAAAGCAGTATTCTAATCTAGGAAAAAATATTTTTTTGTTCCTTAATGTAAGTAAAATTGCCCATAGTGTAAGATAATAAATTCATATCTGTAAATATAAATGTTTATTTTAATAAATAAACACCCGGTTTTCCACACACACATACATTTTTACATTTCCCAGACTTTAATCCCTTTTAAGTCAAATGACAATTGCAATTTAAAATTGTATAGTCAGTCTATGACATTTTCGTAAATTGTTTCATATGAAAACCTCAAAAGTTCAACACACAATACACCAGCAACAGACCATATCAGGGACACCAGAGCCCACTCCCCCCCCCCCCCCCCCCCCCCAACAATCGTTTCACCAATAAATGAGTCAAGTCTTTTGGAAAATTAAACATTTCATATTCATATTGTGTGAATACAGAAATTATGCCAACTGCATTTATACACATTTACATTTAATTTTATTTTTTTTCTTCATTCTATATCAGTTTTTTTTTCTTCCTTAAATTAAATGAATTTTACATAAAAAATCACATGCAGATTTCTCCACATGCTCTTTGAATTCATACAAGGGAATATTTGTTCAAGTCCCAGCAGCAGCTGCAGGAAAGAGCAGCGGCTAAAAAAAAAATAAAAGCCAACAAAAATATGGAACCTTTATATAAGATTTATAAATATCTCAATGCAACAAGAGAATTTCATTAAATAAACTGTATGAATGTGTGCATGTGTTTTTGTGTTTCTTATAGTTTGTTACATGTGTGTGCGTGTGGGTTTGTTTTTATATGAATATCCCTTTTATGTCTCTTGGGAATTCAATAATATTAAAATTGACAATTTTGCACAAAATATTATTTATGTATGTGGGTGTATTGATCTCTTCCACATACACACATACACACACTCACACATATTATATTATTGTATATATATATGTATGTATCTACCCTGTCGGAAACTAAGTTAACTTTAAACTAACTTAAAGCTAACTATTTCGCAACTAGTGGCGACTGACACTTGGATTACTTTATATGTAATTAACTAACTATTTTAACATTGCGATGTCCTAGGAAGTAGTCAATTGCCCGACTCTGCACTACTTGTAGCTAACTTTAAGTTAGTTGGAATAAGTCAACCGGTAGTTAGTTAGTATACATATATAAAAAAAAATATTTTTCATATTTATTTTATTTTCTCAATTCTATATTCAGTTGTTTTATATTAACATTGCAATAATAAATTTGTTTTCGAATTTAATTTTCCAACCGATGCTGTGCTGGGACTCGAACCACAGGTCATTGGATTAACAGTCAACGCGCATACCACTCAGCTAAGTTACCACTTAAATATTGACGGCAAGAAGTTATGAGATACTTGAAATAATTTTAAGAGTTCCTAAATGAGTAATTCAGTTATAAATGAGAGTATAATATATATATACTCAACCTACTAATTGATTTTGGTTACATTCTGCATTGTAATGTAGTTAGCTTTAAGTTAGTCTAGAAAAATCAATTTAAAAGTTAGCTTTTCTTGTAGCTAGCTACACATTTGACGACAGGGAATGTACAGAGACGTTGCATATTTTTAGGAATCACACATATACACATACATATATTATTAAGTATTAGTACATATCGATGGTCACAAGTAGAAAGGCCCTAACTTGTATTTTGTACGAAATTGAGTTTTTCAGTGATTCCTATACATTTCACACAAATACACCTCGTCACAAAAATTTATTGCAATAGTGTAAAAAATAACGATTTTACAAGCAATTGTAGAATCATAGTTGTGTTGAAATCGTTACAGTTTCTTTTATGTTTTTACCTTCTCCTGTAAAGTTACAATTATTTGAGTTAGAGCCTTTCTACTTGTGACCATCGATATACTGGTACCTCCATATACTTTAATATTTTTCTTAAGTTAATGACGAAACTTAGCTGCTACTCGAGTTTTGCCATCAAATTTAATTTAAAAACTTGCCGTAGAATAAATACACTCTTGAATTTTTTTTTTATTTTGTAGAACTGCCACACAGTGGATGATCCCTACTTCTTCTGTAATGCACTATGCCAGCACTAGCGAAAGAGATATGGCATAGAGGACAGTTGGTAAAAATGTAGAAGAAGGTTTAATTCTGCTATTGCTATCAAGTTCCTATCCAAAATATTTCGGCCGTAAAAGGTACTGAGATCAAAATAAGGACCAAGTTCTTGATAGGTACAATTCCATCTCCTTTCTAGGCAACCTGTAAGCTTGGCCAAATTTTTTGCCTTTCTAATATGGGAAAGAATTCTTGGAAAAATTTTGCAAAACTTATAGAAGGTTGCCTAGAAATGAGATGGAATTGTAGCTATCAAGAAGTTGGTCCTTATTTTGATCTCAGTACTTTTTACGGCCGAAATATTTTGGATAGGAACTTGGCCTTATTTTCACATTTGTGTTTTTGTGCGGATTCGTTCTAGCAGAGACTTAAGTAAGAAATTATACAACGCTTCTGTGTTAGTTTTGTTTACTATTTTTTTTAATCCAATCATTTTTTTTTTTTTTTTGATTTCTTGTGCAATAATTGACATTCTTTTAGCTTCAAGTAAAAATGTAAATAATATTGCAGAATATTGTGATTATAGCAACATACGAAAAAATGAATTAAAAAATGCTTAAAGCCATCTGTAGCCAGTCAGCCAGCCATTCAGTTCTGAAGAGGCAGACTATTTATTGTTGGGCAAATATGCAAACATGGATATTTTCAATATGTATTTTATATTAATATTTTCGCATGTTTCAAGCGTTTGTTGTCAGTGAGTGGCCACTGACTTATTTGAATGGTGAGAAAGAGAAACAGCACTAAATAGAAAAAAAACACTGGCTGCTTGATTTCTTTTTTTACGAGAACCACTTTTAAATTTGGCTGATCTTTTAAGTGCCAATTAAATTTACTATATACTATTTCGAAAACAGAATAAATAGAGCTGTTGCTTGTGCTAATAAATGTTCTTATTTATTTGCAAAATTTTTTACTGACAAATCCCTGTAGGAAATTTGTGTAAATTTTTCTCGACAACGTTGGGAAAAAAAAATTATGATTTTACGTTATATATTAACAGCGGTATGGATTTTAAAAATATTTCTTCTTTTGTGGTAGTGAATCAAGTTCTATATTTTTTTCGAAGGTAAGGGAGTTATCAAAGTATCTTTGTAGGTAACAGCAAACAGCTAAATGGTGAGGCAAAGCAAGCAACGTAATATGTTACTGTAAACCGTAATTTATCAAGACATTTTCACAGTCACCGTTTTATTATACAGACTACAACAAAAGATACTAAACTTTAAACAAATTAAAATCGAAAGGTTAATTTATCATGTAATTTTTACGATATCATTTTGATAAAAATATTTCATTTTGTAAAGGCAACAGTAAGAAATGCTAATTAAAAATTAATGTTCTTATGAAAACTGTCAGCATTTGATATTTGAAAAAAAAAAGCGCCAAGCCTAAAAAACCGCTAAAAAAAAAACAAAACTATTAAAACGTAAATAATCGTTTAAAAAATTCAAAACAGTTGGTCATGCTGTTCTTTAATTAATAATTGTATTTTATAGGCAATAGATTACAGTAAAAAGAAGTCACATGACAACGCGAGGTATTAATCCGCACAAAAACACAAATGTGAAAATAATGCCAAGTTTCTATCCAAAATATTTCGGCAGTAAAAAGTACTGAGATCAAAATAAGGAACAATTTCTTGATAGGTACTATTCCATCTCATTTCTAGGCAACCCATAAGTTTGGCAATATTTTTTTTGCCTTTCCAATATGGTAAAGAATTCTTCTTCTTACTGTAATCTATTGCCAAAAAAAAAAAAAAAAAAAAAAAAAAAAACACACTTCTCGTATTAAATATTTAAACTTCTTAAAGCCAACTTAAATTGATGAATTTTTTATGTTATTTTTTTTTTTGTGGAAAATAGCAAAATTTATTCGACGAATTATTTTAAGATCATAAATTAAATAAACACACACACACACCAACGGCTGTAATAAATGTCATTTTGTGAGAAATATTCAAATGAGCACGAATCGCATACACAGAGATAAAGTAACAGCGAAAATACGTGATTTAAATGAAAAATAAATAAATCAAAGATTTTTGGAAAAAAGGACACAAAACCAATGCAAAGTGTAAAGATTAACACAACTCTGGAGTTTGATAGCGACAAATTTAAATTACAAAAATTTCATTGTAGAGAAAAAAAAACGTTAAATTAATTAATTTTATTTCTTCAAGTGAAACAATTTCAATTTCTTAATTTACATCATCATTATATTAAAGTGCCCTTCACTTCCTTCCGGCACCATGCAATTCATACTCTAGTAAATATTGAAAGCATACAAAAGTATATAAGCACCACCCAAAGACGGGTATTAAGCACTTATATCTTCTTTAACGCTTATCGATTATTTAAAAAATACATTATTCGTAATTTAAAAGCTATGCTACAAATTTATATGTAACTTTCTCACAATAAGAAAGCAACTTACAGATAATGCAAATGAAAGGTTAAAACATGTATAACGCCACCATCAAATAATATTACAAATTGTTGAACTTTTTTTTTATTAAATCCTCCTCCTTTTAACATCAACTCTTTACAAATCTTTTATCGTTAAATTATTTTCATCCTGTATCGAATTGAGAACGAAACAACAACAAGAGAAAACAACTAAAAAATAAATAAAATCGTATTTTATTTCTGTTTTAACCCGACAGCCACAAAGAAAACACGTATTAAATTACTTTCATGTAACGAAATTTATATTTTTTTTTCATAAAAAAAATCCGCACCTACACAAATTGTATCCCGGTGTGTGAGTGCGTGTGTCTTTAATAAGACCCAAAAAAAAAGGAAAATAACAAAATATGTTGAGGTGTAAATTGTAAGAGTATTTGCTATTTATGTATAATCGTGTAAAACAATTTAATGAAACCGTATGAGTAAAAAAATTTATTTTAAAAATAGGTACGATCACAATGAAATTTTTTCAATAACGATCATGCATGATCTCATGCAAAGTTTTTTTTACCTTAGGATACATGCCGTTGAGATCCCTAGGCTTACAAGTTTCCTGATATTCATTGACAAAAGTGTCAATGAAATAAAACTCCATACAAAATTCTGTTCTTTTCTCACTTAATTTTTATATAATTCTATTTTATATAAACAATTTAATACTTAACACAAATGAAATTTTTGCACTAAAAATCGTGATATATTTAACACAATTGAAATAAAATATTTAATATAATTAATATAATTTAATATAATAAGGTATCCTTTTTACCACAGTCTAAAGTGTTCAATTTCAAAGCGATTTTCAAAAATTGTCCTTCTATCGTTTTTCAAACGTTTTGTGGCACTATTTTTGCGCTCTTCTCTAATGTGAATCGGTAGATATAAGAAATTTTAAAAACAAACATAATAATTATTAAGCAAGATCATCCAGATAATTGTTTGTGATGGATTTTATGGCTCTATTATTCACGTGAATTTTAAAAACCTTCGTATCAAGTTAAAAATATTTTTTCACAGAAGCAAACGAGATATTATGGGTTATTGTGAAAACTGGACCCGAATCGTTACATTCGTTAACGTACAACTCGTCACGTAATAGCCTATTAAATTTTTCAATTATTACGTGACGAGTTGTACGTTTACCGATGTAACGATTTGCGCCCTGTTTTGCTTTGCTTGGGCTTTGGTAATTCTCATTTCTTACTTGGGACTTTGAGCATACTCGTAAGACAATAAGTTTGAAAGCTTTTCAAGCATGATGGTAAAGATCTACTGATGAGTTCGTATTTAGCAACTAATGAAACGCAGCATACAGATTAGCTAGCCCATAAAAACTAAAGTTATTGTTTGAAAAAATAAATTCTTGAGTATTTACTAGAATAAAATTAAGATATTAAAAATAAACATTAAAATATTTGATACTTTTCCGTTAAGACTGTTAAAAATCGCAATACTTTATCAACGACCAAACTATATTTTATTTTCTTTTCAACGAAACTTCCCAGTTCGATGGAAATTTTAATCAAATATTTTATTAAAGTTCTAAGAAATATATTTGATTAAACTTTTCAACCTTTACAACCTTTTACTACTTTGCAATTCAGTTTCATACAACTCATACTCGTTGGTGGTGGTGTTTCGTAAATTTAGAAAAAAGAAGTAAAACGGATCAGCATTGCAAACAAAGCAATGGGTGACTCTTTTTTTTAAAAGAAGACATTTAAATTCTAAAAAGAAACTTTGCACTCTGCACAAAAACATTAAGCAGAGAGAGAGAGAGAGAGAGAGAGAGATAAAAAAGTTTTTAATCTTTTTTCTATTAAGTACTTTCTGCTTTTAGTTTTTTTTTGCCTCTTGCAATGCAATTCACAATATGTTCAAAGACATGTCCTTTGTGTTTACTAAATGTCACTTCATTTCTAAGTTTTAATTTTTTTTTTGTTTTAATCTCATGCCAAGTTGATTTAAGAATTAAACGAACAAGGAATGATTGAAGAAACAAGTAGCTCTTTTTTGTTTGTTTTATAACAAAATTTAGCAAAGAAAGAAAACATTAGTGCCGTTCACATATCATGCAAATTGCATTTTCGCTACTTTTGGCTCACTTTGTGTTGTTAAATTTACTACGGTATAATTAATTTATATTGTAAAACATCACTGAAATCAGTTCATTATTAGAATCGACTGTCCAACTATAACAGGTATCTATGAAATGGTTTGTGGCGAGGATATTCGAAAAGATTGCAACCATAGAGTCGGTTACGTAGCTTTGCACGGCATTCATGTTGATTTGTGAATACGGTCTGAGGAAGATGATAAAGAAGGTGGCGCTACCAAATCTTGACATACCAACACTTTTGCTGAGAAAAGTATGTTTCACAGGAGAGAGAATAAACTTGTTTTAATCTACGTCGATACGAATAAAACTTCTGGTTCTGCAACTTTTTTAAATTGTGTAGTTATTACGTATACCTTATATTTCTTCTTTAAATTTTTAAAGAAAGTAGCATGTATGTACATACTCTTTTGTAATCTCCCAACTACAAACTTAAAAATTGCATAGAATAAAAAGGCACTTAATGAACAAATAAATTAATTTCTTTATAAAGAAAGTTTTATTTTAAATTTCTTGTTCTTGGACGAAAATTTTCTAGAAATTATTATGGTTCACAACCAAATTTATAATTAAATTGCAGCTGCCAAACTGCTATTATGAATTAAAATTGAAAACTCTACTTTTAATCAGTTGTTCACGTTGTTGTCTTCGACAATATATTCTAATTGTCAGTTATAACAAAACTGGTTGTGCATCATAATATAAAAAGAAATAGTAGTTGCGTTGTAACATAGACATCTCAACACTTAGTTGGTTTGTGCGTCATAATACGGAGGCTTAGCTTTATAATTCACTAAATAGTTTGACTGACACAGTATATGACAATTTTTAAGCTCTTATTTTCGCTAGATACAACAAAATAAATTGATTTACTTTTTATTTAAATAGTAAATAGTATTAAAACAGTATTAGTGGGTGGTGTTGGCTGAAGTGGTTAGCGCGTTGTCTACTAAGCAAACAATGACTTGGGGCCTGGGTTCAAACCCTGGCCAGAGCAAGACAATCAACATCATTAATTTCTCTAATGTTGTACATTAGTGAGACATTGTATTGTTGTCGAACTATTTAAGTGATGAAGGCACTAAAAAACTGTTCCGACAGCGATTGATGCTGTTCCAAGCTAATGTATACAACATCGCCCTCATTCGTCGGTTAGCAGATACATCGGCGAAGTAAAACAATTAATAAAATGTCTGCTAATACTGCTTAACAAAGTTAGTGCGTCTACTTAACACCGGATGCGACTCAACAATGCCTTAAGAGTTGTGAAAGTCTTCGAAAATTTCAACATCTGTCTTCTCTACCCTATCCCTCTCCCTGAGTTCCAGCACAGTGCACTGCATATGTAGGTAAGATCCCCTGAGTGCTGGTCCTATTTATAAAAAAAACAAAATTATTTTAAAACAAAAATGAATCGCCTAAAGGAATTTCTAATAACTTCACTTTTCAAAAAAAAAATAAAAAAATACTACACTGGAAAATTTTGATTGAAAAGTGCAGAAAGTGCAAAAATTTATTGCAGAAAAGAACGTCATAAGTTACTATATGACAGACAGGTCGAAGGGCTACTCATTATTAATTTTTTTAGTCGTAGTTTTCTAAATTTGCGAGTGTTGATAATGTTGGCAAACAAAATAACCAATGTGATTGATTTTCGTGTTGGTATTTGTGATTTCTTTTTCTTATGCCCTCTCCTGTACGCGATCGAGTAACTTCAATATATGACTTTGATGCAAAGGTGGATAAAGGTGGTATACATATTAAAGAGATCAGATGGAGTGAAGTATGTCTTACACATAAAAAATGTGACCATTTCATCGAACATCACAATGAAATTTCAGGGCACACTAACACAAATGCAAACAAAAACAAATAGCTTTTGTTCAAGTTTCAGAAGAATATTACGGTTCATCAGTAACCAAGCGACTACCTAAAGGACTATTGTTAGACATTTTCTGAAGAGATTTTTTAAATAGTTCATGATAATTATTAATAGTAAAGTTATAGTTAAAGTTTTAGTTTTCAACTAATTTATTTCTAATTCAATAGCCCGAAATAAAGGAAACATAAAAAGGCCTTAAAACGAAGCAAAAAAATAAACAAACAAAAGAAGAAGAGAAGAATGCTACTTTCAACTGATAATGAAATTGTTAGTTTAATGTGTCTGTTTGTATTTTCATTTCTTTTAATTCTTTGCATTCTTGAGATTCTTTTTATGTCCATTATTAAGCTTTTATAGGAAACGGAAATAACTCAAATACTGTCTTCTTTCTCGTAATTTTTTTTTCTATCATTTAGTTTTTTCTTTTTCTTTTTGTGTTGTTTGCCTTGAACTCTACTCTCGAGAGTGTATGAATGAGTGGGCGAAATGAGTGTAAATTAAAACTTCGTTAGTCATTGTTTTCCTCCTTATTGTTTGTGCATACTTTTTTTTCTTTGCTCACGTCTTCCGAGAGAATTTTTCTTTTAATTTTTTTTTTTCATTTTCGTTTTGCCAAAAGCTGGTTGAACATTAAAAATTGTTTAAAGTAATTAAGACTGTGTTGTATTTCAAGCAACAGAAAAATATGTAGTTTGTAACGTAAAAAAAAGGAGAAAAGGCAATAAAAGAAGTTGAGATAAAAAACACATGATTTAAAAATTTCTATTGTAAACTTTATAAAGCAAATACTTTTAATAAAATTAAAAATTAAAAAAAAAAAATTGTCGCACCAAAAACATTAGAATGAAATTTAAACTAAATGTTTTTCTACAACATCTTGCGTTAAACTGCAGTCTGCCTCTTTAAAAATTAATTTTTTATTTTTTAGCCACTGTTTATCTACAAAACGAACAAAACGGCCATTGATTCTCATTCTTTTATTTGCTATTTAATTACTATCAATGTAATTTTATTAACTATTGACAACTAACTGCTTTAAATAGTTGTAACATCTTGAAAAATAAAAATACTTTTTTAATTGACCACTATAAGTAGTAATTGGCGTAGCGCAAATGAGAAGAGAGAAAAAAAAGCACATAGAAGTTTTAATTAAAAGTTTTAGCACATTCCAGTATCATTCATTGACAAAAGTTGTGAAAGAAACCACAAAAAAAAAAAAAAAAAATACCAGAAGGATTATTATACTTTTTTTTATATTAAACAGTTACAAGGATTAGAGTGAGTGAATGGCTACTCATGTATATAAAATAGTGTCACATCCTCGCCACTGGCACACTCACAGACTTATGTAGACCCTTAACAGCGCACTTACAAAAAGATGTGCATTTTAAAGGGCACACAAATAATCATTTCCTTTGTATTTGCTCATACTGCCAACTTTTGATATAACGAAGTATAAATTTGACTCGTTATGGGCATGCGTGACGATCCCTGTCCAGGATTCTTGGACAACAAGATCCCTAAATAGTTTTTAGAATTAAATTTTTTATAATACATCGCACATGTGTTTCGTATTTGTTTTTTTAATTTTAATATTTCCAAGACTTGATTATTTATTCTCTTCTTGATTTTTCAATGAACTGCAAATGAGCGTAAAATAACGAAATAAAATTGTATTGATAACAACTCACTAAAATGAATTAAAATTTGTTAAAGATAAAAAAATTCATATATCCCCAAAAAAAAAAAACTAATAAAATAAAATAAATGCAATGAAAAATTAATTGAATAAATTCGAAATAAATCAAAAATTTTTCGCAGATGTTTTGTAAAAAAAAACGATATTATTGAAGAAAGTTCAACATGTGAAGAGAAAACACCTGAATATACCTCAAAAACTACAAAAATATTCTCTGAAATATGCGGCGAAGTCTATTACATGGAAAAATATGCACTAAAAAATCTTCAAGCAAAATTGATAATTCCGAAGAAATATTCGTTATTAAGTTAAGCTAAGTTGGTGTGAACTTGAATATTTGCCGAAAAAAAAGTATCCAATAAACAAACTTATCTTAAATTTCCTTTAGTTCCAATATTTATAAGCTATTGCATAGATTTAGTCGCGGGCTTTGATGGTGACCGAATCAAGAAATTCCGTAACGAAAAAAACCTAACACTAAGTTTGTTTCTTAAGTCTTTTGTTTTTTTAAGCCATTGCATAGATTTTTAAGTATTTGAATCGCCCAATTGTCTTCACTAATCAGCCTAGTCAATAACCACACCAGCAAATGTGCTCCTGCCACCTGGTTTAATTCTCCTTGGGTATACCCAAGGCAAATTATCTCCAATAACAACCGAGTTATTAAACAAAACGTAATAATATAATTGCATAACTTGATAAAAAATGCTATGCCAGCGGTGCCCACAAGTTCCTTATGGAAGAGCAAACACCAATACATTTAAAGAAAAACAAATTTTTATTTAAAATTTTTTGTTATAAAAACAAATACATGCAAAGAAAACACAAAAAATATATTTCATATATTTATTTCATATCATACGTTAAAGAAAATCAAATTGTACATTGATGATGGTTGTCGTCAATGTTTACCAGCAAAGCATACGAAAGTGTTGTTACTTTGCTCTTGCGTGTATACAGTAAAGAACGACAAAAAAAATAAGAAGACAAAGTTGTTTGTGTATTTCGTATTGCTAGTGCTGAGTGCTGTATGAGTATATTAAAACACACAGCCTATACCTAAGAGTATTACAAAAACAAATGAGCATGAAGAGCATAGGGTCTGGGCACGGCTGCTATGCAATATCTTTACCGCGGCAGTCCCCGAGAGCCACACATACTTTTTTTTTTTAAATATGGCCTCGCATTTATTGAAAACTATATTAAAAAATATCCATTTGTAGCATAATTAATTTTATTGCTTAAGAATGTGTAAAAATTTCATTCAAATATTTTCGTTTACCATTAAGTTGTTAGCGAATGTGCAACTTTAAACTATTTTTCTGCAAAATAATTTGTTTTTCAGTTATGACTCTATGGCAGCAAAGTGTCGCTATATTATTTAATAAGAAAATAAAAGTAAATAGTTTCTTTGCTTCATTTTTTTAAAAAAAAGTAGATATTACTATTTAAAAAAAAATAAAAAAATTGCCGGAAAAACACGAAAAGATGCCTCACATACTAAAAATTGTCTAAATATGCGTACAAATTGGATATATGCAAAATTATGGTGTAAACAATAAAATATGCATAAATATGCGAAAATAAGCAAAAATATGCACTGACTAACTAACGCTGAAAATTCTTAAAAACATCTAAAACGTATAAATGTTTAATTTAATTGATGATTTATCGCTCAGAAAAAAGCATGCAATTGCATATTTGCTCTTTAGCTGAATAAAATCTATCTTATAAAAAAAATTTTAAATATTGTTTTAAAGTTTTGTTTTTTTTTCCAATTATATTTGATGGAGTATAATTAAAAATATGCAGTAGAAGTTTATCCACTTTAATTTCTACAACTTGAAAATAATAACACTGTAACTCTAATTTATTTTTCTAACAACACAATAATTAGCTAAAACACTATAAAGACTTTGATATTTGCAATGATTCTTAAATGAAACATAAATCCCATCACGACAATGCTGCTCACTGCTGCTGGTTGCTATCCTTTCCTAAAATTCTCGCTAAAACAGCCTACAGATGCGGGTAAATAAGTTATTTGCACACATATGAGTTGTAGCCAGCAGATAGATAATTTATAACCAAAACTGCCATCGGTAATAAATCAAAATAGCCAAGGCCTAAAGATTAACAGGGCGAAAAGGAAAATGGCAAAAGAAAAGAATAAAAAAAAAATGAAACGCCAAAACAAACTTTTATTTGTTGTTCAATTAAAACAATAATGCCATGAAAAGGTAAATAGAAATACAACTTGTTATTTCCAGTCTTAACTACTATTGTTGGCATGCTAGAGGAGTTTTAGAAAAAGGGAATTCTAAAAAGAGAGCTTCTGAAATGGAATAAATGAATAAAATGACTAGAAATAACAAAAAATGAAAACCCCCATAAACTCATAAATTTATGGTCTTGTCTTACGGTTTTGTGGTTTAAATAGAAACGGATGTAGTTGCATACTAGTGTGTGTATGTGTATTTGCGTTCTTCATTCATTTAACGACACTATAAATCGAAAGAACAAATAAACATATAAGTGTGTGCGGGTGTGTGATTAGAAGCAACCTAATGGCAGTCACTATTCATAAAATGACCGCAAACCTGATTGAAAAGAAAGCTATTGATTTTCTTAAAATCCAAAAAACACTTTAATCACAGTGAAAGAAAATATTAAGAGTCTCTTTCACCAATTCTATTTGAATATCAATTCATATTTAAACGTAGTTATTTATTTTCACCAACATATTCTCTTTACACATTTAAAAGCTGTTTAAATAGTCAGCAATCTCCATTTAAATACTGATTTTGCATCTCTCTCACACCAGCTGTCTCTAGCGACACATACATAAATAAAAAAAAAAAATTTCATATTAAATAACAAAGGGCTAACATACTTTCAGGTGTTTTATTATAGAAGTTGGTGAAAATGGAATTGTTTTAAACAGAATTTAAATAGAGATGTTTAATTAAATTAAACTGTGTTTAAATTTGTTTGGTGAAACAGACTCTAAGTATGCCTTAATTAAGGGACAGCGCTGCACTGCAATGTGCTTTAATGACAACACTGGCTCGGTTTAATGGAAAAGTTTGCGTTCCTTTACAAAATATTAATTGTGGCAAAGTTCAAAAATTCTGTAAAACATTAAAATTCTTAAAACGTTTAAAGCTCATCAATATGTTTGCTGGGAGTGTGCATTTTATTTGTGTAAAATAAACATGTTATTTTGCATGTTCTTAACACATAATTCAATATTAAACAATAATGCATTTTTATTTTTTGTTTTTTTCTAATGGAAATATAAAAATTTAACATGAAAATTATTATTTTACATTTATAAAGAGAAATGAACAAACGGTTTTAAAAAGGAAGAAAAAAAATATATATCAAGTTTAAGAAAACAAGATGTAGCATCGCCCAAAGAACACATGTCTTGAGAAAAATTAAAGTAAATAAAAAACAAAAACAAACACAAAGTTGAAACAATCTGTTATTTTTGGCAAAGGATAAAGACATAAAAGATACAGGCAATTTTTTTGTAATCTTCTTCTCTGGTAGTTACGTTCGTTTTTAATGGTTTCGCTAAAAAAAAGTTTATAAAATTCCCTAAAGAAATATTTGAGTTTAACACGACAATAAGAGTTGCAAGTAATTCATGTCAGATGATACCTAAAATAAACATTATTTATTCAATTGATAACTTTATATTTTGGGGCGAAAAAAATTATAAGGCTTAAAAACAATATTTCACATCGATATTGTTATGAAGACAACACTGTATATGTAAGTATGTAGCTGACGCCAGCAAATCTTCAGTGAGAAAATAAGATATGACACTTGTCATAATATTTATTTACTTTCGTAGGCGTCGTGTCATCAACTATAATAATTATAAAAAAAATATATTATATATTTTTTAATTTTATTGGTATTTATTTAAATTTTTGCGTTTCTTATTATTTTATTGAAGCATTTATTTAATATTGTTGCAGTCATAACATACATATATATGACACGTAGTATATGACACATGGTATATGACACATTTCTATAATTAAAATTGCCATCAGATTATTGTTAGTTGTCGCCTTATTGATGACATTTGTTGCAACACTGCTGTTTTAAGTTTAATGACATGCTGTCATCCTCCTAAATATGAATTTTATTCCTACAGTAGAAAAAAAAAAATCAAATCGCCGTCATATTCTTTCTCACGACATATTAAAAAAAAGAATGAAACAAAGAAAATTTTCCAGACTAATAATATTATACAAAATGTGACATTAATCATGACATTGACGTCACCATGACAGGTTCCGTTAGTGAAAATAGTGTTTTGAAATTACGTGGCAAAATTTAAAAAAAAAAAAACTTGAATTTTCACCCACATCCACTTAAGCGCAATATTCGAAATTATAGAGGCCATACTCGGCCGTACACGAGAGATGTAAAACAAACAAATCAAAAGCTGAAATTAAAATTTTATTTAGCACTGGCTAAACATACAAGTACATTTAATAGTTTAAGATTTAAGATTGGAATACTTATTAATATTTCAATTTATAATTGAAGATTCAAGAAATAATAAAAGTAGAAAAAAACATGACAGGTTGTCATCCAAACGTAAACAAGTTATCTTCTTAGTATAACAGTTATATTAAAATCACAAAATTACAGTGGAAAAAAGTCTACAGAAGTCACGAGATAAAAAAATTTTAACAAACTAATCCGGATAATATTATGTCCAAATTTCATTTGACCAAAAAGAATGTGTCTCTTTTTTAACACAATTTTGTTTATGGCTGTGAATGATTAACTTTTCGTTGAATTAATTTTTATTTTATTTACTATTTTGTTTTTCTAACTACGAGAGCATAAATTAGGAAAAACTTCATTAGAATAGAATGGAACTTTTTTATTTTCCATTACTATTATCTAGTTATTTCATTTGTTCGTGTTGTCGGCATTTCATTAACTTACACGTGTGTTTGCACGCACATACATACACGCGCACACACTCGTACTCGTATTAAGAAAACTAATAAATGAAATTTTCTTACCGCTATTTGTTATAATATTTAATATCGTAAATTTGCAATAATACACACACGCACACACACACACGCACGCTTATTGGCTCCTGCTAATATATACATGTACGTATTGTGGTAAATATTTCTTGTTATTTTTTCCACTTTCACTTTGTTTTATTCTATTTTGAGTTTTATTGTAATTGTTGTTTTTGCTAACATTCCAAGATAATATTGACTTTAAGGTGTTTGGATGATACATATCGCTCATTTACAGCAACATCATCATAAGTCCAAAAAAATCTGGTTTTTTTTTTTCCAAAAAACTATTATTATTTTTACAATTTTCTCGTAAATTAATGAAAAAATTTCATGTAATTTCTATAAATATTTTATCAATTAAGTTATGATTTTTTACTCGAATGTATTTAGTCAGGCTTAAGTTGGTTTTCTTAAATTTAATTTTCAAAGCAAACAACCATTTTTATTAGAAAGGAACATCTAGAAAGTCGTAGTAATTGAACAGAGACAAAGAATATTGAGACCGCACGATAGATTGAACTGACATCGTGAGTTTTCGAGACTAACCGAATGCCTCATTATCAGAGTTTTTACCGCTTAGATCTCACTGCCAGTCAATGGATTCTGATGATTCACATGCAAGTTTTTTATCAAGTTCGTTTTTCATCTTAATGGTTTGGAAATTTACTATTTTACTGTCTATTGTTCAATTAAGCTTTTCTTATTTACTTTTACTTTTTTTTCCGTAGGACTAGGGGATGAACCCAACTTATGCCAATCCTTGTGCAAGAAGTTGGGAAAACGGATGAGGCTAGAGAGGTTAGATGATGAAAATGTAGAAGGCTTAATTCTTTTGTTCAAACTCTGCTATTGAGCGGTTTTTCTTAATTTTTACAGCAGCCTCTGGTGTTAAGTAGACCTAATAAAGTTTTTCTTAAGCTGTGTGAGCAGTCGTTTTATTAATTTTTTACTTCGTCGAGGGTGCTGCTAACCGACGAAGGTTAGGTTAGGAGTGTCAACCAAATAATCTTAACATTAAATTTTAATTTGCTGCTATAAATTATGATAATAAAACTATTCAATAGTTAGTTTGCAACAATTACCGATCAATATTTTAATGTAAATTTAAAAATTTTCAAAAACTGTTTATAAATCTAGATATCCCGATTTTAGTTATTTCAATCTGTTTTCATAAGCAAGGATACGTAAGGATATACACATGTGTGTACTCGTATATGTGGATATACAGGTATTTACACATACATAGATACATACATCCATATTAACTCGTATGTGCAATTTTGTGTATGCTCCTGGAATTTTCTTTCCATATCTTTATTTATTTATTTATTTGCTTTTATACATGAGTAAAATTTCACATACATACTCGTATATCCCTAAATTCGTAATATAAAATTTGTTTTTTTTGTTTCATTTTTAACATCACAATCAAGTGTAAAATTACATTGATCATAAAAATTTATTTATATTTTTGTAAATTTATGCATGTTCATGTTTTTGTACGTTTACGTTTATTGTTTCATTGTTATAAAAGTTAAATTTCAAAAAGGATATACATAAACAGTTTTTGTTCCATCCTTTTGTTTGCCTGTCACCTGCCATTAGCAGAGAAAAAAAATATATATGTACATATATAATAGTATAATAATAATTGGAACAGTTGTTTTAAACGGATTTTTTTTTTGTTTTTGGTAGCAAAATGAATAAATAAATGATGAAATTAATTGAATATTTTTCGTTTTTATTATTTCAATGCTTCAAGGAGGAATGCCTAATAAATATTGGATCAGATTACTAATAAAAATATTTTATATTTGTTGAATGCGTATTTGGGCACCGCCAGATATGGATTATCGAATTTTTCATACGAAAATTAAAAAAAAAAAAAATATAATCAGCAATATAGTGGTTTTCAGTGGGTCACAAATAATTTCAATTATTTTTGTTCCCGAGTGAAATGACAGTTGCACTATTAATTTTCCAGCTTTGTTTTTTTCCCCCATCAGATAATGAAATAATAAATTAAACTTCAAAATATGACACGTTTTTAAGAATCATATGAAATCGTATTAATACGAACATTGATGTTTCCTTGAGAAAAAAAAAAATGAAGAATAACTAAATTCAAAACACGTTTAAAGCTCTCATCTCATTTTTTTTTTATTTAATCATACTAACGCATTTAGTTTTTCCATTTTCTTGATGTTGTTCTTGTTGTTTTATTTCTCTTATTTGTTATTTTTTCTGTTGACTTGTTTTTTATTTTTATGTTTTGTAATTCTTGTATATGAAAATTCGAGTACACAATAGAATGTCATCTGTTTTATGGATTTTTATCTTATAGTTTGAACTTTTTTTCTTCTACTCTGCACTTTTCATAAACATTTATTTGGGGTGTTTTTTTTTTTTTTGTATGGCTTTTATTCTTAACGATTATTTGTTGTATAGCAAAAATGTTGATTTTGTTGTTGTTGTTGTTGTTGCTATTGTGCTTGTTACTGATTACAATTTGTTTATTTTAATTTTTTTTTTTTCTTTCTTATTTTCGTATTTTTTTTTTTGCAATTTCATTTATATGATGATTTGTTTTAAGCAAAAATCTATATTCATGAAATTAGAAAATCTTATTATAGTTTGGGTTCGATTTTCTAAACCTTTTTTTTGAACAGTTTCTAATTTAGTTGTAAGGGTTTGTTCGGTTTACTTGTTTAAAAAATTTGCTATCAAAATAAAGTTAACAAAATAATTTTGGCAGCAGAGAGAACAAAGAAAGAAATTATTTAATATCTTAATTCATGCTACAACAAGAACTCGTTTATAAGGAATTTTTTCATCAATTTTAGTTAATGCCACAGGGGGCTTGTGAGGTTTAAACAACCACAAAGAAAACAAGTAATGTGATTAAAGTACATGCTTCCGATGCCCGTAAGATTTTACAGAAGCTCAATGTTATAACGTTTGCTCTTCTACATATACATGTACAAATATTAATTAATAAATCTTTACGAAATCAGATAAACCAATGTCTAAAGATGTAATCGAAAGTGGCGTTTTGAAAAATCCAAATAAAAGCTATCGGTAGTGGTGTTTTAAAATTTATTTCAACCATGTCCGTAGTTTAGCTGTGAGCAACATAAATACTAAATGAAAACATTAATTTGGATATGAAACAATTCCACTTGAGGCTTTTGTTTTGTTTTTTTTTTTAAATTTTGTAACGCACTTATGAGGGCGTATGAATATCGAAGAATATACAGTACAATATATAGAATTAATCATACGCCTTACGCGTCAGAGATTAACAGAGAGAGAGAGAGAGAGTAACAAAAATAGCAAATATTATGTAAATTTTTTTAAAGGATTTTTAAAAACGAATAACAAAACGAAAAATTTTAATGACACCAATTATCCATCCTACAAATATTAAAAATATAAAAGATTGTATGTTTAGATGTTTGGATGTTTGTTCCACTATAACTTAAGTTTCCATGAACTTTGGTGGACGGATAAAATATTACCCAGATTAAAATATAAAAATAAAGGGCAGAATTAGTACTTTTTATTTGTTTTACAAATTTTTTTTCTTTTGCATTAACGTACAGTGTACTTTCCGCAGGGGTTGGGTAAAATGGGAAAAAGTTGGTACTTCTGGTAATTTTTGTCTTTTCGATCAACTTTATTTATATTATTTTTTTACTGTAGGACCAGCACTCAGAGGAGGACCCCTACTTGTGTAGTGCGCCGTGCCAGAACTTAGGAAAAGGTATAGAGTAGATAGGATCGATGTTGAAAATGTAGAAGGCTTAATTTTCTTATAACTCTTTTATTGCGCGTTTTCTTATAGTTTTTACAGATGTGTTGTCACGCCTCTGGTGTTAAGTAGACGTAATAACTTTTTCTTAAGCTGTTTGAGCAGGCATTTTATCACATGTTTTACTTTGGCGACGATTCTGTTAACTGACGAAGAAGGGCGCTATTGTGTACATTAGTTTGTAACACTTTTTAGTGATCACCGCTATGGCTTCAACACTTAAACAAGCCAACAACAACCGAGCAGTTTTAAAAGTAGAAATTGACTCGAAATCGTTAGGTATTTCGCTAACGACTTACTACTACAGTGGCCACAAGTAATGCAAGAGTTCGCCTTTTCACTCTCTCACTCATGTACGTGTTCATGCACACAGTACATGCATTAATTTTAATGCCTTAAACCTCAAAGTTTTTTTTTTTTACGAGTTGAAAAAACTTGTGCCCTTATTCCAAAGAAAATTAACAAAAAAATAAAAGAAATATTTTATGAAAGTGTTATGATTTTGTGTTGGCGTACAATTGGAAGTTCGTGGTCAGCGAATGTTAAAGTTTATATAAAAAAAGTGTTTTTTGAAAGGTAAAATGAGCAGCAGAAGTCACTAAAAGTTTGCATAAAAAAGAAAAAGAACAATTAATTGAAAATTTTATAAATATTGAATATGAAATTTGATAAACAAACAAAAATCCAAAAAAATTAAATTTCTGTAGTATTTTGTACTGGTACATTTTGACTAGCGAAATAGTTGGCTTTTGCTGACTAGTGATCTCATCGGTCTGATCGTCAATGTCATCCCCATGTTAAAATCGTCAGTCGAGTGTATTGCTAGTAGTTAGTCTGGTATTTAGTGGCAACGACTGGTAGTTAGAGAAATAGCTAGTCATTCGCTAGCTACGCCGACTGCAGGGAATTAACACAATGCCACACTAATATAAATTAGTTAAAAATTCATGATGTTGATGGCTTGTCCTGACCAGGGATTGATACCAGGTCTTAAGTCATTGTTTGCTTAGTAGTCAACGCATTAGCCACTTCATCCAACACCATCCTCTTTTGATTAAATTCACTGGTATATTTTTAAGTTACAAATTTTGTGTTTGATTTTGATCTAAGCTGTTTTGACTATTTTAGATTCAGAGTAGTTAGTCAAAAAGAAGATGCTGACTTTCCTTTTCTTAATTTCTCGAAGCATTTCCTTTTGCTACCATGATGGTTAAGAGCACATACTTTTCGAAAACGACTTCGTACGACACACTGTGTTGCGGCTAGTGGAAAAGTAACTTTTTTCCGATTATTTTTTTCAGTGTTTTTAATGATGCAATTTTGTCACAGACATTCCAAGTAAACAAAAAACACATAAAGCTTATTTTTATGTTGGCCCGTTGATTTTTAATTGATTTTAGAAGTCAAATATACAAAATTTTCACGAAAAGAGGGGATTTCAGGGCTGTATTCAAAATGATCTCATTTGATTTTGGTGACAGATATTTTGATTCGGAAAAAAAATCTGCCTTCGGACAAGTATCTTCTGTAAAAACAAGGAATGTTGTTTGAGACATTTTCATATGCACCTTTTTTAGAGCGAAATCCCGACTAAAGGTCCATTTTTCCTTAAAATTTGGGTTAGGTAAGCAATATCTAAAAAGTCCCAGAGAGTCCCAGTTCCAAACCACTACAGAAATGTTACATAATTTGTTTTCAACGAACTGTGAAAAAATCAGCTGCCCATACCTGCCCTCCTGGGAGTTATAGCGATTTTAGTATATCACTCTCAGTATTTATTCCATAGAAATAGAACGGAAATTGTATCTTCAAAGTTTTTTTTTATTCTACATCTATTCTAGAACTCCAGAAAAATGAGCATAACTCTCTTAAAACTGAAGCTATTGACTTCAAACCGGTATCAAATTAAAGCTTTTATTGCCACCTTTCAAATAAGAAATATTGAAATATTGAAATTTTGGTTTTATATAAAATTTCAGAGTTATTCAACAAATATCGAAAAATCATGAAAATTTGAGGTTTATAATTCTTGTTCGGACCACCCTATAATTTATTTTAAAAACTAATCATAGGGTATTTATCAGAAATAAAAGAAGAATTAAAATAAATTTTTTTTTTATTTTTGACTTTTGTTGAAAATTTGACCCAACAATTTTTTTCGGTGTAATTTTTTTTTCACTCATTCTGTTTGGGATTTCATTCTGACCAATCTGTAGAAGTTTCTCATCGATACAATTAAAATTACAGTTTAGGCAATATGATTTCCAAAAAATTCCGCAACACTGTGCGACTGTAGTATACGTTGTAGAGATTGTAAACAACAGTGCAAAAGACCTTTTTGCAAATGTTTCAATCTATTTTGTCCTAATTCTCTGAAATGAAGGAGAAAGAATAATATCTTCTTTACTTATGCTGATTTCGAAAAAAAAACTTTAGCTCCTTAATTTTATTTGAGAGCTCAACTAGGGGCAGAACAATATCGGATTGAGACTTTGCTTCATTCAAGACCAAGCCTGTTCCAGCACTTTCATTACTCATTTCGTTTAAGTGAATACGTTCTTACTTTGGATCACAAACTATTTTGACTAAATATTGACTTTAATATTATGGGCATTGGAAAATTTATACTGGCATATGCTAGAGGTATCGGGATACCTGTGAATACTCCTAGCCCAGTAATATGCCTGCCTACTGTGGAAACGTTCCAAAACATGTAAAATATAACTGCAAAGGAAGTTAATTTTTTCAGCCTGTTCTCCAAACTCAAAAAACAATACATGTATTAAATTTGATTAAATGCTCACACCGTTTTTCTTAGCCCATACAAACAGTTTTCGGAGTGCCTACTCCATGAGTTCACAAATCATTGACAGCTATTTATGATTTTCGTAATTACCTAAAATCTTATTAATTTTTTAATCTTCGTGATTTTTCTCAATTAACTACATTTTATAGTAAAATTAACTACGAAACGTCCAGTTTGAATTGCCAAAAAACTATAGAAGTTAACTGTGTTACAGAGTGGTATTAAGCAACATTAGTTTCATATAATTTCCTCAAGAACTTTTGGTGCGGCAAAATGGAAACCATTATTAGCAATAGACACTTTAATGATTCGGAAGTTGTTAACAAAATATTTACACATTCAATTCTAAATTCCTTTAATACAATGTCAATAATGACTGCATTACCATTTTATTGCTGTTGTTAATAAATTATTTCTGTGGGGGCGTATATTGAATATTAAGTTAAATTAAGAAATATAATAATCATACGCCTTGCATGTCTAACAATATTAGAAAATTTGCAAATTTTTTTACATGACCGTCTTTTGTCTGGCCCCTTGCATTCCACAACGATTCAATGCATGTTCACTAGCTGCGTTAGTAAATACTTTGCAAAAGAATACACAAATTTACACCGATTAATCGTGACTAATAAAAATATAGGAAAAAAATTCTTAAACCAAAACCCACACATACTGCAATAATAGCAAGCCATAATTGACCTTAACCTTGACTAACTAAACTACAACTAACAATAGAAAGTTAATGTGCCAGTATATGCAGTAGCGTTATCGTTTAAGCCGTTCCAAGGATTAATTTAATTGACTTGAGTATGTGTTAAAACTAACACATGCTACGACAGTATGTACGCGAACAAAACCGTTTAATTACCTGTAAAATTTTTTTAATCTAAACATTTTTCCTGTTTTATTATTACTTTTTTCTTTTGTTTGCTGTTCCGGCTGTTGAATAAAACTTTAGTTAGCAGGAAAGCGAACAAACACACTAATACATTTAATTCTAAATGCCACTTTTAATGGTTTTCGCTACAATGAAAATTGCCTTTAGAAAATATCATCACACATTTGCAAACTGTTGTGTTTGTTAAAAGAAAAAAGAGTTGAAATAGTCGTCCCGCCTTCAAGACAAGGCCTACATTTCAGTCGCAATTGCGAAGAAAGTAGAAAATTATTTTTTTCTCTTGTTGTTGGTAGGAAAATCTGCAATCATGCATACAGACATATTTACGTAATAATGATCAAACAAAAGGGTTTAAGAACATTTATTTTCATTTGTTTTTAGTAGTTCTGTTGTTAGTTTCATTTGTCATATCGTGTTTATTCAACATTAAGTTGTTGGCGTTTTCAATTTAAATAAATATGAAAATTTACATGGTCATATTTATTGTACAGTAATATGATAAATAAATACATTATTTGTTTCTTTAAAGAAAAGTGAAAGTTAAAAATTTAAATTTTTGTAAAGAAATTTAAAAAAAATACACTTTTGAAAAAAGCACGGCAACAGTATGGGCGACAGAAGCAGACGTATGTAAAGAAAAGCATTGAAACTAAAGTAACAATATCTTAGTTTAGTGAACGGCACTGATGCGGAACGAGTGAATGAGGCGAAATTGATCTTCATGTTATAAAATAAAAGGTGTTTTTTATAGAGTGTCACAACTTGAAGTTGGCATCACTGCTTTCTTTGAACATCCATTTAACAGAGGATAGTTGCTTTTGTTTAGTTTGCTTTGAAATTTCATTATGAATCGACTAACACCAGAGCAACGCCTGCAAATTGTTGAAATTTTTAATCAAAATAATTGTTCTATTCGTCAAACTCATCGTGCAGTGGGCGCACGATGGTGTTCCAGATTGCGTATTCTACGCGCCAGCCGTGGCGGCCACATGGCAGAAATGATATTTCAACAAAAATTTCATAAAAGTTTCTTTCCAATAAAGCCCATTTCATTGATATTAAAAATATATTTCCTTGTTTTATTATGACTTAAACTTGTGTCACTCTTTAAAAAACACCCTTTGTATTTATGGGACCAAAAGGCAAGCAACACCGACCAAACAAATAACGAATTTTAAGAGAGCCGGACCATAAATGAAAGAGTTGCGTAACTAAATATATTTTTGCGAGTGACAACTTTTCCACCGATTTTGAAAAAAAGTATGGGACTAAACTGCTAGTAATCCCAATCAAACAAATACAAAATTGGAAAAATTTGTCCCTCCTTAAATGGAGGAGTTACGCAATAATAAATATTTAGGAAGGGGGCCAACTAGGCGCCAGATTTTCCAAAAAAAATTGCATGTCACCATAATGCAACCAATCGAAGTATTCAATGGCTCGTCTATTGGGGAAACACCCTGCCTTCGATTTTCCAAGAGAAAATCATTATAGGATAGAGTTCAGCTACGTTCACATTTATCAAATATTTGTCGAAAAAAAAAAACGTAACCAAAAGAGAAACAAATAATTTATTTCTTTTAATTCCAATATTTTTTTAATTATGGGTTCGCAATTTTTATAAAATGTATAAAAATACTTTTTTGTGAATAATTAATTTTATTTTGCAATATAAAAAACAAGTTAAACGACACTTATCCTTAATAACTAGTAAATAGTAATTAGTGGTTACGTTTTTCTAGACAAATAATTATTATTTTTCCCAAGTGGAAAATGGCTGGATGCAAAATTTGCTAAACATCAATATTTCGCTGCCAGTTAATAAAAATATTTTTGACATTTTTATTTAAACATTTTACAAAATCATTAAAGTTTGTGGGTATGGGTGTTTGTGTGTGCGTATTTGTTCTGTTGTCATGTGTTACGTTTCATTTCCTGTTACATTCAAGTTGTTTTTACAATCTACTCGTATGCTCGTTTATATAAAAATCATATGAAAGCAATAACAATCCTATACCACACTGTCAACTATGTATGGGTGCATGTATGTAAATTGGTCTGTGTGTGTGTGTGTGTTTGTGTGTATGTGTGTGCATCTATATTCATTCAATTTATGCACAATATGCAAGATTATTTGCCATAACAAGTGGTAAAATGTCGCATTTTATACACTCAATTAAATTGAAAATTATATACAAACTCCATTTATGTGACAGTATTAGTTTTTATTTGAATTTATATGACTGTGTTTATGTGTGTGCTAAAGCCAAAGTTTATGCTAAAAGAAAGTTGTAATCACAATGGCACTGCTGGCACAATTATTAGTGCTGCTGCTGCTGCTGCCGATATGACAACGAGCAGTAGTCAGTGCAAGTGTTTGTATGTGTAGTGGTGCTGCTCCTACTGCTGTTGCTTAGTTTCCACTAAATATAATTTTCAAATTTTATGTTCTTGTTTTTTTTTTTCTTTTTTTTTTGTTAATGTTTTTATTTCTAGTTTTTGGTTGGAATAAAATTTTTAATGTAGTTGTGGTTTTGACACAACAAAATTTCATATATTTTGGCGGCAGCACTGATTATTGTCTGTCTGTCTTGTCAGTCTGTTTGTCTATCTGTTGTTGTATTATTTCAGCACTTTAATAGTAAAATTTCGATATTCAGTAGCATATGGATTTACATATTTGATATGTGACTATGTTTTCATGTGTATAAAATTTTAGATGGGTGTGTGTGGGTTTGCAGTTTTAATGCGAGTACTATAACAACATTATTGATCTGTGTGTGTGTGTGTGTGTGTGAGAGCTTTTTAGAAAAGGATCATATATATTGTACGAGTATGTACAAGAATTATGGTTTTTAATAAATGCAAGATTTGCTTAAATGAAAATTGAATATTTTTACATCAAAAGTTTTATTTATTATTTACAGATAACAAATTTTAATTAAGCCAAGTTTGATTTTAAAGAATATAAAAACAATGTAAAACTGAAAAAAAAGTTTTTAAAAAGACTAGATAATACTTTTCACAAGCCACACACTTTTATACGCATATTGGGAAACTTTTAGATGAACCAAACTCTTTTCGGTTAAGTTAAATATTTTGTGTTTACGTTGCACAGTGTCCTAAATTCATATAATTAGAGAGCAAAATTAAAACAGTTAAGTGAAATTTGGTAAAGTTTTCAATATTTTTTATAAAGGGTGTTTTTATAGAGTGTCACAACTTTCAATTGGCATCACTGCTTTATTTGAGCATCCATTTAACAGCTGATAGTTGCCTTTTTTTTAGTTTGCTTTGAAATTTCATTATGAATCAGAGCAACGCTTGCAAATTGTTGAAATTTTTAATCAAAATAATAGTTCTATTCGTCAAATTCATAGTTCAGCGGGCGCTACAATTGATTTACTCTAAGAAACTTTTGATGAAAAAATAATTTTGACATAATGGTCCAATTAATTGGCCATCAAGATCGTGTGATTTAACCCCATTAGATTATTTTCTTTGGGGTTATGTTAAGTCACTAGTCTACGTCGAAAAACCACAAACAAATCAACATTCGCAGAGTTATCTGCTGTTTACTTTATTATTCGTGTCAACTAAATGTAAACTGCCGTCCAACTTCAACGTGCTTCAAAATAAGTTGAGCGATCTCTCTGCCTTCTTTTTGTGCTGCCTCGGAAGCGCTTCAAAACTGCGCATCTCGAAAGCATGAAATTTTGTTACTGCTTCCAGAAACATAATAATTTTTTGCTGGGAAGCATATTTAAAAAATTTTGTTAATAAAAATTCTAAAGCATACAATAAGGATGACACATAAATTTTGCTGGAAAACGAAAAATTAAGCAACGAAAAAATTCTTAAGAAAACAAATATAATACGAGGCAAACAATAACCATGAATTTATACTCCCGACAGCTTTTAGAAAGGTCAGCAGTAAATACAATTTAATGTCTTAACAACACACTTATGCTCACAACGTTAGTGAAGGAATTTTAATTCTCGATTTATTATTATAAAGATGACTACTAAAATGTGTGGTAAGAAATCTTTAAGAGCTAAATATATTATTTTTTTTTTATTTTCTTGCACAAAATTCTCTTAAAGATTCCTTTTAAATAATAAATTAAATATTTTCACGAAAATATTGCATACTTTCTGGCTTAGAAGAACAACTCCTATACAGTTAAGACAAAAATCGTTGAATGAAATGCTGTGGACTGGGGGATATACATCTTGAGGGATTTTTCGTTTTGTTAAAAAAAAAAAAAAAAAAAAACACTTTGAAATCTCTACTTCCTTGTGTTTCTTTAGGTGCAAGTGAAATTGGGAATTTAAGAATAACGTTCGAAAAAGATATAAGATAGTGTGAGTGTTGCCTTTTTCTTTTTTAATTGTAATCCAATGGCCAAAAGTAAAGCTCCTTGTGTTTGTTTTGCTTTTAACAGAAAAAAATAAAAAACAAATATATTCTTGTTGGTTTTTGTGTGAAGAATCTTAAGATTTTTTATTTATTTAATTTTTTTTGTGTGTTCAGTGGAAACAAAATGAAAGAAGGAATTACTTTTAAATCAATATTATATTCCTTAACGAAGTTTACACTCTGATAAAGAAAACGTTTGTGTAAATATCTGAGAGAAGTAGGGTTAAGTGGAAGAAATATGCTGGAATAAGTTCAAGCAAAGAAACTCCCTACAGATGATCAAAGATTGTAAGTAGAGTATAATTTAAGGCTTCAATAATGTTCTACAGTTTTCAATATTTAATTGAAAATATTAAATATACACGACATAGTGAACGTTAATGGGACTTATTTTTCAATTACATGGTTGACGAAACATTAATTAGCCATTAAGTGTAAGTGATTATGGCAAGGCGTCAGTTAAATTTAATGTAATTGATTATAAATTGTAATTGGCATTGTCGACTAAATGTTGCGGAACAATATGCATGAATTAGAATTTGAAAAATAATTCATGGTTAGACCGGCAAACCTAATCACTACTGAATATCTTCATCATGTCAATAAATAACCTAAACGCCATGCTGGTGAATTTCCAAAGTGTTGGAAGGTTGCCAATGTAACGCCGATTCCTAAAAAGGGAGAGTCCAAACCCTGAAAATTACCGCCCAATTGCAATTTGTTCTGCGCTTTCCAAAGTAATGAAAAGTATGATAAATTTCCATCTTGTGAAGTATTTGGAGCTCAGCAGTTTACTTAGCGACCGGCAGTATGGCTTTCGTAGGGGCTGCTCTACGGGGGACCTACTAGCTTTCCTTGCGGAGAAGTGGTGCAATAGCATACATCACTTTGGCGAAAGTCAAGTGGTGGCTCTAGATATTTCCAAGGCATTTGATAGAGTGTGGCATGGAGCACTTCTGTCAAAACTGATTGCTTTTGGTGTCGGTGATGGCTTCACTCGATTTGTATCGAGCTTTCTCAGAGATCGCACTATACGAGTTGTTGTAGATGGGGTTTCATCAAACGAGTTCAAGTTAAATTCAGGGGTACCGCAAGGCTCCGTTCTTTCTCCTACCCTTTTTCTTATTTTTCTTAATGACCTTCTACGTAAAACTTCCAACCCTATCTACTCTTTAGCAGATGACAGCAGCTTAGTTCATTCGAATTCATTCATCAACAGGCCAAACCCGTCGGAGATCCAGGCAAATGCGGCAAAATATGAATGCTACGCTGAATCGCGATCTCCTGTCAATTTAAAATTGGGGTCATACCAATAGGGTTAATTTTAATGCACGAAAGACCCAGTGTGCTATGCTCTCACACACACGTATGACCGGACATGCTGCTCCATCTGTAAATATGGACGGTATAGTTATTGAGGAATCAGAAGCTCTTGATGTTCTTGGCATGAAAATACATTGTGATGTTCGATGGAATGATCACATTTTTCATGTCTCAAAAGACATTTACACGTTTATAAGGTGCAATTGACTCAAGAACTAAATCTTCTTGATCATTCCAAACGTCGTCAATGGTCAGATTGGTGGCAAGAAATGGCAACAGAGGATGATGAATTTTCGAAGAAAATCATCTTCAGTGATGAGTCACATTTTCACCTCAGTGGATTCGTCAATAGCAAAATTGCCGCATTTGGGTGAATGATAATCCAAGAGTGATTGTTGAAAAACCAATGCACCCACAAAGAGTAACTGTTTGGTGCGGTTTATGGGCTGGCGGCATCATCGGGCCGTATTTTTTCCAAAATGAAGCCGGTCAGGCAGTTACTGTGAATGGTGTTCGCTATCGTGAGATGATAACGAACTTTTTATGGCCCAAATTGGAAGATGTAGATGTGGAAGATATATGTGGTTTCAAGAGGACGGTGCCACTCAATTTCCGTGTTATCTCACATGGTCAATTCGCCGCTAAGATCATGTGATTTGACACCGTTGGACTTCTTTCTTTAGGGTTATTTGAAAGATAAGGTGTACATCGATAAGCCAGCAACAATTCAAGAGCAAAAGGATGCGATAATTCGGCACATTAACGGCATAGAACTTCAATTATGCCTCAGCGTCATCGAAAATTTGGACCATCGGATGGAGGTGTGCTGCCGAGGTCGCGGCGGCCATTTGGCCGATATTTTGTTCCATACATAATTGAACCATACTATATTATCATAATAAAAAGAAATGACAATAATTTCCCAAATAATTTGTTTTATTCAAAATCAACATCGGCCCTTAAAATTTAACCACCCTTGGAACAGCACCAATCGCTGCTATGCCTTCGTCACTTAGTTTGACAATAATTAATGCAATGTCTCAATAATGTACATTAGAGAAATTAATGATGTTATCAATTAATGATGAACTCGGGCCTCAAGTCATTCGTGTCTGTGTCATGAGTTTCAAATCTTTTCCGAATATTTTGGTGTCCTGACATTCACTTCCGAACAATTTTTTCGTTTTACTTTCGACTGCACTAAGCTGTGTGAAAACAAATAGAATCTCATTTATTACCCAATAAAACTAATTTAATTTCAAAAAAATCTTTTTGGAACTTAAGTTTGATATCTTATCTACCTAATTCGGAAATAAAAACCAATATATGTATGTTTGACAATAACACAGGGAAAAGGAGATTTAAAAAATTCCCACATTAGCCACCAATCGAGCAAAAATATTCGGAAGTATGCCGGACAACAAATATTCTAAATTTTGTAATCCGGAAATTTTCATTCCAATTGAAAACGTGCGGAATTCATGTTAGACACGATTGTTTGCTTAGTAGTCAACGCGCTAACCACTTCAGCCAACACCACCCTCAAATTATATATATAAAAAGCTGTGTTTAAATTAACATTTTCACACAATTGTGATGCAGTTAAATTTATGGTTAATTGGGATTAAATGTATCACTTTGAACAGTTCCTTAGATTAAAGACTTTGTGAGAGCTATTTTTTTTTTTGGCATAATTGTTATCATACATTAATTACCTCTCTTAGAGAAGATCTTATTAAAGAAAACATGCAATAGAACATTATCGGAAATAAGAAATTGCGTTTGTGCAATTTCGTAGTCATCATTTTGGTTCATCTTAGTAAACGAATTTATGGGTAAATTTATAAAATTAGTTAAATATGAATATTTCTCCATGGTAATATTTTTCTAAAGAATATTTTTAAAATTTTCTATAAATTATGTGAAGCTATATGAGCCTATTAGTGGCGCAATGCATTAGCATACCCAATGGAGTTAAATGACATTTTCCCATATTTACGCTTCAAATCAGATAAGGCCAAAGTGCTGCGACACAACGGAAATAAAGTGAGTCAATTCTTCAAACAAATTAACCGTCACCAGATGGCATTGTTGGTATAACAAAATTACTAATACCGCATTTTTTTAATGTTTTTTATTGCTCTCATAGCCTCATACATGTTTGTATGTATGTACATCTAAAAATTTGATTAAATTAATATTTAATCTATATTCGATTTCAGCTGATATAAATTTAATGAACTTTAATTTCAGTAAATGTAATTTATACTGAATTTATATGTTTTATTGTATGTATTTTGTTTGTTAAATAAATCTGAGAAATTTTCTGCTTAAAACGAAAATTTATTTGTTGTGGTTTTTCTAATCAAAAAATTCATATTTAATGAAATTTTAATTTAATTTAAACTAAATGTATATTAAATGCAATAAATTTTTACTAATAATAATTAAATTTTCGTGATAAAAGTTATTTTATGGCGAGTGTTGGTAATAAATCAAGGTAAATTATTATTTAGTATAAAAAATAAAGTGTAGTATTTTTTTTTTTTTTTTGAACAATATGCGAGATTATATTATAATTGTAGATGAAATATGTACTTGTATTACTTGTTTAAATATTTTGGTTTCAATTAGGATTGCATATTTTCATGTGAAACTACAGTTTTCGTCAAACTGTATTGAATTATAGAAAGTTTCCTTGAATTCGTATCCCTCTATCGCGCCTCCTGTTATCAGTTTGTCCTTTGCAAGTGAAAGTTTCAATGCATACTTTTAGTGGGAGGATTTTTGTGGTTGTGTGGTTGCAAAATAAATTTATTAATATGACTTCTCTACTATTTGTTGCTTTAAACATTATTATAGTTTGTGCACAAGCTGTACGAAAATTTCTATCTTTAAAAACAATAAAAAAAAATGGTGTCGTTAAAACGAAAAGTTGTTGTAAAGTACAAACTTATCCAATATGCTGTATTAATATTCAGATGATCTCTCATGTATGTATATAAACACCAACATATTTTTAATATATGTATGTATTTATTATTATATTTATTCTAAACTGGCAGCGATGTGACTTAACGATGTCCTTTGGGGTGTGTTGCAAGAAAAGATTTTTTTCTCTATTTATGAGTTCCAATTTTTTTTAGATGAATAAAGATTTTGCTTTTATTTAGAAAAGTTTTTAGTATTTATTAAGATTGACAACATAAATTTTGTTTTTCGACGTTCTTCTTTTCGTTGCAAAAATTAGTTGTTTTTGACATATTTTTTTTTCTAAAAACACAGAAGACCAGATGGTATAACGGAAATAAGCATATAAAACAGTGTTTTATGCGCTTTGAATAATATGCAAACAAAAAATTTAAATATATTCTAAAAAAAATTACCAAAAATATGGATGCACAACATAAAAATCGTTTCGTTAATCATTTGCATACTATTGATTTCTGACACCATTTAACAATGGCATCCTGTTCTTTCATAGATTCAAAATGAAAAATATTTGATACCACGATCCTGTGGCAATAAGGAACAAGTGCTTAAGTCATATTTTATAGTTATATAGAAAAGCAGTTTTAAATGTTTAAGTGGTTTTATTATTTTTTTTTTAATTAGGACCAGCACTCAGGGTGACCCCTACGTATGCAGTACACTGTGCCGAAACTCAGGGAGAGGGATCGGGTAGAGAAGATAGATTTTGAAAATTTAGAAGACTTAACTCTTTGATAACTCTGCCTTCGTTTAAATGATTCAAAGTTTAATATTAAATTTCACCAAAAAATATATCAAAAATTATGTTTTGAGGATTAGAAGTTAAATTCAAATTAAAAATAAAAATCTTCATTTTCGGTATATATGTATTTGTTAGGCATATTTTTAGCATATTTATCTTTAGAGCATATTTAATGCAATTCTGTTTTACAGCTTTAACAATTTTCAAATAATTTTCATTGATTTTTGTTCTTTTTGCCACATGTGCGATGTGTCCTAAATCTATAAATCTGTGGTAAAGAGGAAAAAGTGCTTAAGTCGAGATAAGCTGATTTTGAGTTAATACCACCATCGTATTCTCCATATTCAAAAGTATCTCTGGGCAAAGTTTTATTTATATTGAACGATTATTAAAGAATTTTTGGCACAATTACTTCCTGCTTTTCTTCTTCTAAATAATTATCCCATATGGAATAACATTTTATTTTATCTTATAACATTTAAAATTTCAAATTGAATATATATGTTATAGTGCACAGAACCATCTGTTAAAAAATCAAAAGAATGGAAAAACGAATGATCAACTTTTAGTAAAACGCGGTTACATTTTTATAGAGGGTGGTGTTGGCTGAAGTGGTTAGCGCGTTGACTACTAAGCAAACCATGACTTGGGTGGGGCCTGGGTTCAAACCCTGGCCAGAACAAGACAATCAACATCATTAATTTCTCTAACGTACATTAGTGAGACATTGTATTTGTATTAATTGTTGTCGGACTATTTAAGTGATGAAAATTGGATATATACCGATTTCTCAAAAACTGGAGCCAATCTGACACTTCCAAATGTACTTTCGCACTCAGGGGACTCCCCCCTAATAGTTCGAAAAGTATTCATCGAAGTTCATTTTTTCGACTATCACAGTGTAATTTAAACAATTTTTTTTTTACAAAAGCTTTACAATCTTCTGTCACAAAATTTGCCATACAATTTGCGATAAAAGAAAATGGCAATAAATTTGTTTCTATTGGATGTCAAAATTTATAACTAATTGCTTCTTTATTACTATTATTTCAATTTGAAACTTTAACGTTTCAATAAAATTTTATACTTTTTCAAAACAGATTGTTCACTATTATCTTCGTTTTTTGTTTAGACCAGCAGTTTTGTTTGTTGCAATAAATGCACAAAAATTTTACAAAACTATTTAACCGTAAAGATATATAACTATGTATGTATGTATGTATAAGGTTTTGCAATAGGGATGATATGATTTTGAAATGACGTTTCGGCCATTTGTAATTTGTCATGAACTGTCATTTGTCTTTCATTGTATTCAGTAGTGTTTACAATTTCATCATGGAGAGATATACGCAAGAATAACGTTGCTGATTTTGCCTTGAAACAACTTGAAAACGGTAACGACTTTTTTGGGAAAATCATCTTCTCCGATGAGACTCACTTTCATCTGAGTGTGCGGTAAATAAACAAAACTGTCGATTCTAGTGCGAATAAAATCCACAAATTATTCATGAAAAACAATTACATTCACCTAAATTGACAGTTTGGTGTGGTTTTTGGTCTGGTGGAATCATCGGTCCGTACTTCTTTCGAAATGAAGCTGGTAACTGCGTTACTGTCAATGGAGATCGGTATAGAACAATGATAACCAACTTTTTATGGCCGAAATTGGAAGAAGTTAATCTTGAAAACATTTGGTTCCAACAAGACGGGGCTACGTGCCACACAGCAAATGCAACAAGTGAATTATTGCGAGAAAAAAAATTTGGAGATTCGATTATTTCAAGAAATTGTGATATTGAATGGCCTCCAAGAAGTTGCAATTTAACACCATTAGACTATTTCTTGTGCGGTTATTTGAAGTCATTGGTCTTTCGAAATTAACAAGACTCCTTCAAGCTTTACAAAGTCAATATTGAACGTGCCATTCATGACATACGACTTGATTTAGTAGAAAAAGTACTCGAAAATTGGTTTCATCGAACTCGTTCCTGCAGGATAAGTCGTTGAGGCCATTTGAATGACGTTTTATTTAGAACTTAATTGTATTTTGAATTTTCTTAACAATAAGTTTTTTTCTAAAGAAATTAATCATATCACTCTTATTGGAAAACCTTTTATGTATGAATGTGTCAATATACATAGATTGAATTGTGGGATAAACTTAAATTCTTTTGAAAAAATCATACGAAATTTATATAAAATACGAGTAGATACTTTTCCAGTTTCAAAGAAATGTGTTGATATGGATTTCATTAAATTTATTGCTAAAGCAAAAAGTTTGCCATTGATTGTAAAAAAAAAAATTTAGAATAGGAGGACCTTGTAAAAATTGAATAAATAGAAATTATTATAATTCTCGAATTCTATTTCTGTTGAAAACTTGGTTAAATAGTTGATATTATTTCTTAATTAGTATTCACTTTACATAAGCTGTAAATATGGACAAACGAATTAGATTAGATTAGATATACTAATGTTTTTCAACATAAAAACTCTTACTAACTTGAAATAAAATAACGTAATTAAAGAAATAATACAGATGTGGGCAATTTTTCTTAAACACTAAACCTTCTAGTTTAAATACATAAACGCGCTCATGTGCTCATACTTTTCAATTCTAGAGATTTAATAATTTGTTATAAAATTTGTAAATATTTTTTTTTCTCTTTACCAACAACAAACATTGCAGCCAGAGTTGCTAACAAAATTAAAACTTAATTCTCTTGAGACAGCAAAATAAAAGAGACGCACACACATACAGGCTGGAATAGGATAAAATATGGAAACTAATTTTCAAAATAATAGAGATTTTTATGTTACGTTTCGTTATTAGGAAAATGCAAATTAATTGAATTATTTTGTTTTTGGTTTTTTTTTGTAAGAAAAAACACGAAACACAAGTTACAAAAGAATATAATTTAGAATTGTTTCTCAACACTCACTAGGCTGACATTGTTGGTTTGCTGTAGCTGCTGATGTTGTTGTTGTTGTTGTTGTTGTGATGGCTTACATTGCAGATGGTGGTGTTGCTGCTGCTGCTGTTGGTGGTGGATGTTATTCGTGTGATGATGTTGCTGATGACTGTGATGATGGAGGAAATGATTTGAATTCTGTTGTTGTTGTTGCAGGCTTTGTTGTCTTTTATTATCTATTATTAAGCTAACGCCACCACCACCACCACCACCTCCAACTCCGCTGGCACCAATAATAGAGCCATTTGTTAAGTTATTATTTGTTGCTATCGTTGTTAGATTTAGGCCATTCAAAGAATTAGCTCCTGGGGATATGACAGACTGTTGCTGTTGTTGTTGTTGGATTTGTTGTTGCTGCTGTTGCTGTGATTTTAAACCTAATACTGTTGTTACAGTTGCTGAAACTGTTGTTGTTGCAACACCACCCAGATTTCCCGTAATGCCTCCTGCTGTTGCTACTGTAGCTGTTTGCGGATTTGTGGCTAAATTGTTATTGCTTAGGCTGCCATTGTTGCCACCATTCACATATTGCAACGTATTGTGTGATGTTGCCAGATTATTCTATGACAAAAGTTTGCGAAGTTGAAATTATTTTTTTTTTTCTAAAAACATTTTTTTTTTCTTTTGAACTTAAAAAATGTGTGTTTTTTTTTCAATTTGTATGCTTACGAACCAACACCAACATTACTCATTATGAATATTATATTTTTTCCAGGCATTTTTTTGTTTTTTAAATTAAATAAATATTAAAAAAAAAAACATTACTAATTTCTTTATACATTTTGCCTTAAAACACAGACACTTGCTTGCAGACATGCCACTGACTTACTTCGTTACTAAATAAATGTTAACAATTTTTAATATCTATATATATATATTTTTTAGTTCAGCTATTTTAGTTATAAGAATTAATTTACTAAATTTTATAGCACTTTACCATACTTTAGTGTTTCATTCATTATTGTTACATACAAAGAAAGAATGATAAAATATATGTAAACGACATTTCCAAGAAATAAATGAAAATTGTTATTATAAATATCTTATTCAATATCTAAGTACATATTTAGTTTTGAAATAAAATGAAAGGAGTTACATTTAGGACATGCTCAACCTCAACCAAGTGTTTGATTTATTATTTATTTATATGGTTTTAAGTTTTCTGAAAAAAAAGCATTTTATTACAAATAGAAATGGTGGATGCTTAATTGTGTTTTGTTGTTGGCTTTTTTTTTTCTTCTTCATAAATGCAGACTTAATTTAAAACATTTAAAATGCATAGAAACACGGTTAAAATTAGAAAAAAAATAATAATAATATAAAAATTGTTTAATTATGCTCAAAAGTCTAGGGGGAGTAGGGATTGTTTAATAAAGTTTCAATGTGTCACAAAAACTTTCATCGTCACAATATATAATAAGAAAAATATTTATTAGTAAAAAAAAGCCAACTCTCTATTCTCAAATGAAAAAAAAAAATGTACTACATTTAGGTATTTCCCTAAAACGAACTTGAATAAATCTTAAAAGGCATTAAACACTTTAAAAATGCCTCCGTTAAATACCAGAATTGAACAATATTAATTTGTCGATATTAATATTCTAATGCGGCTGAGTTGTCTAAGACGATGTGCTACAAACATTCGACTCCATGACCGGCTCCATGAAAAATGACCACAAACTTTTTACATTGAAAACATTAATAAATATTTTTTGGGGCAATTTTTCCCATATTGTGGCCTTTTTTCATTTTTGGTTTGAAAAAAAAAAACATAAAAATTAAAAATTACATCAAAGTTTTGTATTGAAAACAACCCCACAAACTTTGGAGCCATTTTTTATTTGTTATTTTCTAACTTGGGTCCATTTTTCCTAAAGTTTGCTACAAACATTCGACTCCATGACCGGCTCCATGAAAAATGACCACAAACTTTTTACATTGAAAACATTAATAAATATTTTTTGGGGCAATTTTTCCCATATTGTGGCCTTTTTTCATTTTTGGTTTGAAAAAAAAAAAACCTAAAAATTAAAAATTACATCAAAGTTTTGTATTGAAAACAACCCCACAAACTTTGGAGCCATTTTTTATTTGTTATTTTCTAACTTGGGTCCATTTTTCCTAAAGTTTGGGACAATTTTTCCTTTTTCAAAAAAAAAAAAAAAAAAAATGAAAAAAGGCCATAGACTAAAAGCTGAAAAAAATTTCCACAAAAAATAGGAAATATGGTGTTTTGAATACAAAAGGTTGGGCGTATTTTTCATTGGGGCACTACCAACAATGTGTACAAATAAATTTGAAATTGAAATGAAATAAGAAAAAAAAAACTTAATTTTGTGAACTAAAACAGAAATCATCAATTCAAATGAGTTTCAGGATAAATATTGAGCATAAATAATCCCGATTAGGCATTGATTCAACTGTGCGACAGGATTGATTTAAAGTAAAAGAAATATGTCCGGCTTTTAATTGGAGGATGCATGATGATGATAATGGATGTGGACTCATGCATCCAATCTAAGGCTGCTAATATTCGCCTTAAACTAAGCAGATCGCTTTTTGTTGTTGTGTTTTTGGTATTAAGTATTTTTGGGGACTATAAATCAAAACAAAAAAGTTTGTCTTAAGTAGAACACAAAAAAAAAATCAGGAGATTGGGCATTGTAGGATATAATTCGCTGGCAGCACTGTAATGTTTAATATATGAAAATAAATAAAAAACAAAACAAAAAATTCCCCAGCTAGCATTCATTAGTAGAGAGATAAGTCGCGTATTCTATTTGTATTTTTAATTGTGTATAAATGGAGTATGTAATGACGTTCAACGAAGCTAGCTAACAAGTAGTGAAATCATTTGCACATGAATACTGACGAGGTTTAGTGGCTTTTACCGAAAACAACGTTTGTTCTATTCAGCCAGTGATGTTGAAAAATCTACAAAAGGGATGTATAAATATTAAATTCTTCCTCTGTTGCTCGAAATATGTTAACAATGTCTACCTAATATTTCTCTGATTATAAACATTTACGAACTTTAGCCTGTACAAATATTAACAAATATTAATAATAAACAGTTCGTAGTAATTTAAAAAATTACAATTAATATACATTGATAATATTTAACTTTTTTTAAGGGCTTCTAAATTTGACCAGTGAGAGTCAACAAAATATTGTCTGTTTGATATTCTCCGGGGAACCGGTGATGTCATCTTGGTGATATCCACACCTTGGTGCTGTGCCTTCTGGGAAAAAGGATAATTGTATTTTCCAGGCATTAAATTTGGCCAATCACCCATAAAATGTATATGTTACTACCCAATCTCTGAAACAACAGAGCAACAGATGTACACAAAGGTAGAAAACGGAAATAGATAATCTATGTTAGTTTGGTAGAAGGTAAAAGGGCACCTAAGGTCTCCGCTCAAGATCAAAGTCGAAAGAAAGTTAATCCTAAGTAACATAAAGTGGTACCACGGAAGCCTTTAAGCCCCCACGGGAGAGTGTCTACCGGAGTATAGGGAGTGTTGAACCTATACTGGACACACATTACGATGTGATATTGCGAGATGCATATCTGTTCTCCTGGGAATGGATATGATATTGGAATACCCCTTCTCCTTGAGAATGGATATGCTGGCAGCCATCGTCGTATGCGGTGATTTGGCCCCTGTTTAATTTCGCAAACATAAATTTTAAAAAACAGTTTCTCAATGAAATTCTTTAATTAATTGAAGCTAAAAATACTATTTCAATTCGTTTAAAGTTTTGGATAGAACAGAAAAATTAAAAATCTTGTTAATTTTTCTACTTCATGCCACAAAAAAGAAAAAATGAAGAATATTTAGATTCTAACCTAAAATTCGTATATAAAATTTCATCTATTTAATGTATGTAAATGAGTGATTCTTGATGCCCCAGCTGCAATTTCTCAATTGAAATATTTAAAAATGTGAATTTTATTTACATTTTAAAAAATTTACTAACAAAATAATTAAATATATATTTTTTGTCAAAAAATAAACAAAAATTATTAATGCATTTATGAATTAACTTACAAAAACAATCATGATACAATGAACACACACACACGCGCACATACGCTCTTAAATAAAACTTAATTAACAAGAAAACAATGAAATATTCATCAGGTCCGAAATATAAGTTTTTCAAAGAAAACAAAATAAAATTATATATATTTATTATTTCGGCATTCATTCTTAACAGCTAATTTTTTTTCATTTCTATACAATGTTTTCCCATTAATATTTTTTTTTTTTTTTTTTATTTCATATTGCAATAAAAACAATAGCAACCGTTAAAACTATAGACAAATATTTTACATAAATTATAAATTACAAATTTTTAAAAGATACTGACAATTTCAAATATTTTCTTTTTCATTGCTGGCAACATTTTAAAGTTTTTTTTTTTCTTTCTATTATTGGAAACATGCAGTTTATGAAGTGATAAATAATTTGCCAAATTTTATTTTTTTCTGATAAAATTTCGTTTTAGTTTAAATTTAATACACAAAGAGTACAGACATTCACAATAACTTTTAGTTTCATGTATGTAAGAGTATGTATGTGTGTTAACAAACAGCTTCATTATGGAATTATTAAAAAATGGAGAGAGAGAGAATTGCCAGCATCAAGTCAACACGCAGCTCTAATTTCAATGTCGAATTATCAAAAAAATTCCTAGATCTAATTTTAAATGTAGACTAAAAATAAAATTGTGTCTAAAATCCTTCTTCTTTCAACAGAATAAAGGGTCGATTATGGATGGCAACCGAACCGCAGTTGCGTTGCCAATTGTTGAAAATCATATTACGGATGGCAACTGGCAACTGAGATCTGCCAGCTTCAGTTGCTATTTACTGCTTTTCTGGCAACCACAAATTTTCAGTTGCCGGTTGGCAACACAACTGAAGATCGTTTGCCATCCGTAATAGAGACATAATGACTTTCAAATTATTTAATTTCACATTGGGTGCGTTCAGCAGACACAGTTTGCTACACAACTGTTGCTGATTACTGAGGGATGAGCGAATATGTTGAGTGAGCGGCGCCTACTAGTTTTGGTATTTTTGACAAAGAAGTGAGCAGATCGTTCAGAAAAATTAATCAAATCAAAAGCTGCTAAACTGTTTAGTAGCAGGTTTTTCTGCTGAACGCGCCCATTGTTTTAAACGATTTATTTTAAAAAATTTATTAAATTTATTGTCCTCCTAATTATGGCAAAAAAAAACTATTCTAAACAATTTTTTTTGCGTAAACTTTAAACATATTTTCGAAAAGCTTACAACTTTGTGTGTTTTCAGAAAATCTCCTCTCAAAAAACAAATGGGAATTATTAAAATGAAAATATAATTTACTTTATTGTATGGCTGCATGCAAAATGTCCTCAATAATAAAAATGCCTCCAAAATAGGAGAAATTATCCTAAAAATATGTTGATAATTCTCATTTGTTCTTTATTAGTTTTTCTACAAACGTAGTGACAAAGGTTTTCCAATAACGGTGATATGATTTCTTAAAAAAAAAAAACACACAAACACTTATTGGTATATGAAATTCAAAAGTTTTTTAAATTAATGTGAAGTACAATCTATACAATTAAGTTCTAAGTAAAACGTCATTCAAATGGCCTCCCCGAATTCTTTTGCAGGAACGAATTCGATGAACACAATTTTCGAGCACTTTTTCCACTAAATCAAGTCGTATGTCATGAATGGCATGTTTAATATTGACTTGTAAAGCTTGAAGAGGGTCTGGTTTATTTCGAAAGACCAAAATGACTTCAAATAACTCCACAAGAAAGAGTCTAATAGTGTTAAATCACAACTTCTTGGAGGCAATTCAATGTCACAATTTCTGGAAATAATCGAATCTCCAAACTTTTCTCGCAATAATTCAATTGTTGCATTTGCTGTGTGGCACGTAGCCCCGTCTAGTTGGAACCAAATGTTGTCCAATGGCTTCAGTTCTTGATTGAGCACAATTTTAGAAAAATGGTTAGAAAAAAAATTAAAACTGAGGGATAGGAAAATCTTTACTGCAGGGTAAAAATATTTCCTTTCAGTATTTTCAAATTACTAGATATGCCTTAAGAATAATCAATTGATTCGGAAAATATCTACCATATTCAAACTTATGGGTCACAAGCACATTAAATGCAATTGGTATAAAATTATCGTGTCTGTCATGAGTTTCACATCCGTGTGAAAGTGAATCTTTTCCGAATATTTTTGTGTCCTGCCATTCACTTCCGAACAATTTTTTCATTTTACTTTCGACTGCACTAAGCTGTGTGAAAGCAAACAGAATCTCATTTATTACCCAATAAAACTAATTCGGAAGTATGCCGGACAACAAATATTCTATATTGTGATTCGGAATTTTCCATCCTAATTGAAAACGTTCGGAACTCGTAACAGACACGTACATATATGTGAGTTTTAGTTTTATCAACGGCCGCGGCAATATGCCATATTCTATTCTAGAATTTTCTGGCTACTTTTCTACGACATGCTTTAGTGTAATTTTAAACTAGTATAATTAACGGACGACACAATCGACCGTATTCTAGATGTAAATAATTTTTTTTTATGTTTTTTTTATGTTCATCGAGAAATTATCATAAAATATTTTTTAAAAAGTCATAGAAAAAGAACAACCACAACTACAATTATTTAATGGTACATTTGAATGAATTATCGCAGTTATTAAAAATGAAACAGAACATTTAAATAAAAATCACCCTTAACAGGAACAAAGTGAATGAATTCCCATGAACAGAAAATTAGTGAATAAAATTAGAAAATAGTAAAGTGACACAACAAAAAAAAAAAAAAAAACCCTTAAATTGGCGATCTCAATTTTAGGAAGAGGAAAAACATTTCTATTAAATCTATTTACTCTTCTCTTCTACTCTTTTCCGAGAATTCTCCCACATTCAAAAACTTGAAAACCGTTTCTTATAGTTGTCTTTGCAAAACCAATTTGAGATAATCCAAATATGATTGTTTATTTTCTAACTTAAGTACATGACTAATAAATGTGCATGTATTAGTAGTAACTTTAAACGCTTATGGGTCCTAAAGTATTCAAACCACAATATCTTGTTCACTTCTATGAATAAATATTTTCAATTTGTTTTGAGTTTTGTCAAAATCCTTTCAATAATTTGAACATCATGTCCATCACAAAAAATGATCTTGCCTATTGTGTTTCTGTATGAGTCTTATCAGTAGTCAACCGTTAAAATTTTAAAATATGCAGCTACATCTTATAATTAAGTGAAGAGAAATGAGCTTTGTGTATGGGTGATTATTAATTATAAAAGCAATTACATGAAATAGTTTTAAATAATTTTATATGAAATTTTATATGGCAAAAAACACTAAAAGAAATACACAATTTTCCAAATAATAAAAAGAGAAAAGTAAAACAATTAATGTATAAGTAAAAAAAAAAGAGTTTTCTATAGACAAAATGTAAATATTGATTGATTTTATATGCTAAAAAAAATTATATGACGGGATATGCAGACTTTTTTTTTTTTTTTTTTTGGTAAAATTGTAATGAAAAACATGCCATCCTCAAAATTGTTTTTTTTTATAGTAAAACAGAAAAACACAATATACGAGTATTTTAAACCCAAAACAAGAGGAATTTATATACAACTGTATGACATAAACCATATCCGATACCTTTATTTATTTATTTTTTTGTGATATTAATAGAGTTTTTTAAATGTATGTATGAATGTTTGTATGTAAAAAGTTTTGTAAATTTTTAAATAAGTAACAAAAAAAAAAACCCGTATAATAGCATGAGTATAAATATTAAAATATTAAACATAAAAGGTGGAAAACAATCGAAAATATTTTTATAAAAACAAATTTAAATAAATATGAGAGAAGAAAATTACAAGCAGACTTACCTTTTTCTGTTGCAAATACATTTGAGCGGCAGCATTTGTGGCAGCCACACCAGCAGCATTTGTGTTATTGGCACCTGTATTATTAGCAGCGGCTGCTGCTGCGGCGGCGGCTGCAATAGCAGCTGAACCATCAGATTTGATCTGTGCTAAAGTTTCATTTTTAACATTACCCACAGACATGGTTAGACCATCTGTAGTTGCTTGTACTTGAGCCGCCCCTGGTGGATAGCCAGTAGGTGCGCCAGGATAAGGCGCAACACTAGCCTGCACCATGTGCTAAAAGTAAAATAAAAATTTACAGGATTCATTAAATATTTATTTTTTTCCTTATATAAAAGATTTATAAATATGTATTTTCACAAGTTAATAAAATTTTATATACGCCTTCTCTACGCCTTCATTAAAATGTATTAAATTAAGTAGAGTGAAAGTGTCTCACAAAAGTTTCAAAAAAAGCCATGAGTTCGAGCAGCAACATGTTACAAAAAAAAGGGACAAAAACTACAAATTACTGAAAACAAATGAACTTTTAACGCAATTGTTGAATACAAGTTGTGGAGTCACACTACTTTTCTTACCCACTGTTATGTTGCATTTACCAGCGATATATATAAAATATTTATGCTCAATAATTTATTGATATTTATTGTACATTTTACATAAGAATTTTATACAAAAATAAAAATTCGCAACAGCCATAGAATTCAAATTGAAAATTAATTAAATTTTAAAAGCCACGTTTAAAAGGAATTATAATAAATAAATTAAAAGAAAGATTTTTTTTTTGGATTGAAATTTATTCAAATATTTTTATGCATAAATATTTTTGATTAAAAAGCGCCTGAATTGTTGGCGAAAGGTATGCTTTAGCTGGATTAAAATTCTATTTAATTAAAGGACATATATTTTTTTATATATTCGTATGTACCATAGTCATGGTTATGAATAAGAATAATAAGAATGGAACAACTTATTTCATAAGAAATATATAATTGACTTGTAGAATAAGCTTTTCATAATAGATTTCCTATAAATTTTCATAAGCATACTTTACGAGTTGTCAACACTTTTTAAATGCTTCTTTTAAATGCTTCAGTTGAAAATACATTTTTTACAATAATAAGGGGTGATCCATCTTTTAAAGAAAAAAAAAACACAGCAAATTCAAATTTAATGGATAATGTTTATTATCATTTGAAAAAACATTCTTTGGCATTTATTTTTTGAAGATTATGTCTTTCAAATGTTGGCCGTTGCTACGTCGCAGATGGTCCATCCGTTGACTGCAATTTTCGATGATTCGTTCGAGCATTTCGACTGGTAACTGGCGAATGACACGCATGATGTTTTCCTCCAAGGCCTGAATCGAAGCAGGTTTGTCCGCACAAATTTTAGACTTTACATATCCCCAACAGGAAAAAGTCTAACGGTGTGATATCACACGATCTTGGTGGTCAATCGACTGGCCCAAAACGTGAAATTATGTGCTCACCGAAATGTTCTCTCAATAAATCCATTGATTGATGCGATGTGTGGGAAGTGGCGCCGTCTTGCTAAAATCAACTGTCGCCGAGATCACGAGCTTCAATTTCAGGCATCAAATAGTCGGTTATCACGGCACGATAACGGTCGCCATATCGGTTACGTTCGCACCGGCATCATTTTTTAAAGAAATATGGACCGATGATAACACCGGCCCACAAACCACACCAAACCGTTGTTTTTTTCTGGATGAAGTGGCAGTTCTTGACACTCTTCAGGTTGCTCTTCGTCCCAAATGCGGCAATTTTGTTTGTTTATATACCCATTGAGCTAGAAATGGGCCTCATCACTAAACCAAATTTGCCTCGAAAGCGTTCCTCACAGAACGTGAATTTTCGTAAGAAAGTTGAACGATTTGTTAACGTTGTTCAGGCGTAAGTCGTTCCATTATGAAATGCCAAACAATACTAAACAAAAATAACATGACAGCATGACACGACTCACACGTGATCTGTCAAAAAAAGGCTATTGAAAAAAGTATCTCTACTTGGATCACCCATTACTTATTATACAATTAAGTTAGATAATAATTTAACAAACATGATTGCAAACCACTTACGCTGGCAATAGTATTGTAAGTGTTCTTGAAGCAAGCCAAAATTTTGAATTATTTTTTTTTGTTTTTTGTTTTTTCAAAGTTTTAGTCTTAAGGCAAACATGTGCCCAAAAAAGCGTAACCACAGATGAACTGATGCAGCAATGCGCACAAGGCAGTTTAATCCCAAGCTGCTAAAATTGGCAACAGCTTTGCGCTCAAGGGTCGTACCAACTGAGCCTTGGAAATAAAAATATGCTTGGTCTTGCACACCCCGCGTTATCTGAAGTGCTGTCAGAGGTACTACAAGTTTTAAGAAAATTGTATTTGTCAAAAATAGATAAAATACAATTATTCACCAGCTGAACTACAAGTAGCAAAATTATTTTTTTAATAAAAGCAACCTTAGACCTGCATTAAATTAAAATGATTTATAGCTTGTATTTGCAAAAAAAAAAAAAAAAAAAAAAAAAAAAAAAAAAAACAATTGACAAATACATACTTACATTTTTAAGAAGTTTTACGAACTGGCATACAGCAAAATTGTGTTCGATTGATTTTCGACAGTGCTGCCAACTCATAATACGAATTTGACATTCGATAATCGATGTTCGATAGCCAGCGAGGATCGAACATCGAATACAACTCATAATAAGGGCCTTAAGTTGCAAATATTTCGTTTTTTGTTCATTTTAAAAAAATTCTTTTCACATGATTGTTCAAAATGAGTGGGTTCGATATTTTTTTTTAAAAAGTTCATTTATCTTTTCATTTTTAAAATTTTTAAATGAAAAAGAGATTTTATAACAAACTTTTTTTTTTTTGTTGATCTCCAACTCCAATTTAAAGTTTTTATTTCTCACTTTGTACATAGAAAATATTAATTACACTACAAAAACTTTTTCAGATTTTGTTTATTAATTTTAATTTATTCATCAATTTTTCTTTTTCATTTTTTAAATCTTTTCCTCAAAGTGTTGGGACAAAAAAAAAATATAAAAAACTTAATTTTTCAAACAGGCTTTTGTGCCAAAAACTGAGGAAATGAGTGTTTTTTTTAATTCATGTAAAAGAATATTAAACTTTTAGTTTTTTTTTCCTTAATACAGTAGAATTTTAATGAAAAAGTTTGTTGTTGAAAACAAATTTCGATTGGACAGGATTTTTTTCTATTTTTTTTTTGTGTGAAACAAAACAACAGAATATTGTTATGAATATTAAATAAAGCAAATTATAGTTAAATTTGTTTAATACTGCTGTTATAATGTTTTGTATTCATTGTTATTTTGTGAATATTGCAAAAAGAGATACAGAATTCAAGAAATTTTTTTTCTTGTTCATTCAATATGTGCGAGGATGTATTTCCATTTATTAATTAGCTCAACCAAAAAAAAAAAAAAAACTATAAAAAAGCAAAGTCATTTGTTGTATGTGAAAGGATATGATTTTTAAAATTCATCTCATAAATATTTTTATTGAGATCGTAAGAATTCACATAAGTAAAAACCGTTAAAAAAATTAAAAAGTGTTAGATCAAATTGTCCTAAAAATAGGCAAACAGGATCGACTTTCCCACATTTCAATGCATTTTTTATGTTTTTGACTGTACAAGGATTTAGCAACGAAAGCTTTTCCTGTAATTTTGCTCTGAAACTTATTTAAAAAAAAAACTAACGTCAGTGTTGTTTTCAGCCATTAAGTCGATAAACGCGCTAAATATGTTTCTCCGAAGCCAAATTTTTTTTAAAGTCCTTTTACACATCCCTTGGCATCGACATGTTTTGTAGCCATTTTGTATTCGATATTTGCTGTGCTTTGCAATGATGAGATTTGCTCTGTCAAGATGTTTTTTTTTTTCTCAAGTCATTTAATAACAAAAAAACCACACACATATTCATATGTATAGTTTATATTGAAATTTATATACTTCATACATACTTCTTTTTTTTCCAATATTGTGGTTTTCCTTTAAGAAATCATACCCCATATAATTCGGTTTTGTGTGTCTTATTTATGAAAACATATTCGTACATGAGAGTCAGTCAAGCAAAGTTTGTGTGGTTTTCCACAGCAGTATAATTAAAATTTATGACTCTTTTGATACTCTCACCAATTTTAAATTAAAATTTATTTTGCTGAAATTAGACAACAAGTGTGTGATGTGACTTTACTGAGACAGATGGTCACCAACAAACACTCCATTCAACAAGTAAATAATGGAAAAATAGTCTTAAAACCTTGAAGAAAAAAAAAAAAATATTTGCTGGAATTACATACACTGACAAAAAATTAGCTAAAATTTGGGAAAATTTACTTAATTTGAGTTAAAAATGGTTGGTAAAATTTCTAATTTGATGAGAAATACATTTTTTTTATTCATATTTTAAGACATCAGAACCATGAACCTTAATAGGATTCTGTTAACAGTTTAACATGACTCTGTTAGACATTTAAAAAATTCATTTTTTTAATAATAATTGAATAATTGCCACATTTTTCACTACAAAAATATTCAAATGAATAAAGTAAAAAGGACATTTTTTTCTTGAATTTTTTAGAATATGGCAGGAGATGGGGTAAAATGTTTTTACGGAGAGATTGTCTAATAGCTTCTTAATGAATACCTCAATGTCCTTGGTTCATGTCTAGGGTTTTAAAATTTATCTTCACACTCATTAAAAATTTCATTATGGATCGCCATTTTCCTCATTTCTTTGCTATGTAGTTGCTGATTTTGTTAAACGCTTTACTTATTCGTGTTTTGCTCAGCAGATGGCGATTCCTAAACAGCTTAGGGCTACAGAAAAGCTTTTGATTTCCGAAAAACTAAGGTACGTCCGGCTCTGCTTCTTCATAGCTAAGGATGTATTGTCTAGAATAAGGGATGTTAGAAGCCTTTTAATAAAATTCGATGACTATTTGGATTCGAAACGAGCTACTTCATTCACCTTGATACCTCTCACCAGACAGTTCAGATAAGAACTAATTTTTAATTTATGACTGTAAAAAAGATAATTTCATGAACTAAAAATAATTAAAAAAAAAAAATGATTTTATTTGTTAGGTTTCAACTAATCTATATGCAGCACTTCATTGGTTGCTAAATACCACCATGCTTGAAAAGTTTTCAAATTAATTTACTTATACACAAACTCCCAAGTAAGAAATGAGAATTATTAAAGCACAACCACAGTAGTAAAAAAACTTATGCAAAGAACACAACAAATAAAACAAAATATTATAAAATAAAAATATTTTTATATTATTATTATTATTACGAATAAACGTATTTTCATATGTATATAAAATATATATAATAAAATGTTGTATTTTTAAAAAAAATAATTTATAATTTTTTTTTTCTTAATTATTGAAAAGTTTAAAAACTTAAAGTGAAGATAACCGTTTTCCCGTATTAAAGGATACATATTTTTTTTACAAATCATTCAGGGTTAAGACATTTCCGCAATCATTTCTTAAGGTGCTGTTTCCACATAACGGACGATTAATTTAAGTGGAAAATTTTTATGAAAAATATTGAATTTGTTAAGGTGATTTTCATAGAATTTTTACACTCAAATCATTTGTTTGTTATGTAGAAACACCACTTTAAACTAGTTTCATTCGTAAAGGGTGTTATTTATAGAGTGACACAAGTTTAAATCATAATAAAACAAGGAAATATATTTCGTATTTCACCGATAACTCTTCGAATGTTGATTTCCAGGTGTTCTATTGTTTGTGGTTTATCGACGTAGAAATGTGACTTAACATAACCGCAAAGAAAATAATCTAATGGGGTTAAATCACACAATCTTGGTGGCCCATGATATGGGCCATTACGTGAAATAATTTTTTTATGACAAAATATCCCTAAATTTTTACTTTTAGAAAATACGTCCTCCTTGAAAGTAAGTTTTGTTTTTTTTTTTTTTGGAGGAGTTACATTATGAACTATTTTTAAAGACATGGACTTTATGATTTTGTCTCATATTAAGGAGATTTTATTGAGATTTTAATTAAACTTTTTTGCATGAAAGTTTTTACTTAAATTTGTGACATGCCTTTTATGTGGAGGGAATTTTGAGTACGTTTCCACAATAATAAACTGTATAGGGAAAAATTATATTGTTGACGCAAACATGCCATATTCATACATTTCGAACACGAAATATTCAAAAGAAAAAACTGACCACTATTGTTTCTTTGTTCTAGAAAAATATAAATCAACAAAAAAAAAAAAAAAAGAAAAAAAAAAGAAAAAAATTTAATTAAATCATAACGTTTCTAATAAGTCATCATCATTTTTACGAGCAAATTAGTTCGAAATAATTATGCTGCAGAATACATTTGAAAGCATTTGCCTGTTCATTAAAATACCACCACATTTTAACTTGAGTTTCATTAACAACCAAGCCGCCTTCTATTTTTCTCTCCGAATTAATTTTGTTAAAAGGAACATCTTACAAGCAAATAAATGCGAACTTATTTCTGCCTTTTTGTTGTTTAAATTACATTAATTTGATTTGGTTTCACTTGCTGTCGATATCAACATACAAACACTGGGAATTGTGTGTTTTACTAAATTTTTCCGATTACCTTCAGTTTCCTTTATGTTTTTCTTTCTTTCTCTTCTTTTCTATAGAAATTCAATTAGTTTCGAAAACTTTTAGAATCAATCCTGAAAATTTGTTTTTAATAGGAGAGAATATTCTCTTTTTTTTTTTTTGGTAATAAATTAAATCATCATCCGCATAACATACGATCTGCAGCAAGAATATAATACTTTTAGACAGTTTTGTATTAGGGGCTGTGCACATATTACGTAACGGCCTCATGTGGGGGGGGTTAAAGATTTGTTACGGATTGGAAATTTTGCACTAAAAAGTTATTAAAAAGCGTTACGTACGGGGGGGGGGGGGGGGGGTGGGTTTAAAAATCTCTGAAAACAGTGTTACGTAATATGTGCACAGCCCCTTACAAATGTTATTTTAATTGAAAATTGCTTTCAAGTTCTCTTTGAAAACGATTTTTAAAAATTTACAAAATATATTTAAATTAATTTTAATTCGATTAAGGTCTCACAAAAATACATATATGGTGGCAAAAGTTATACATCAGAGCCATGTCACAGAACTTGAAAATATGTTTTTGTAGCGCAAACGGCATTTGCCAACATAAAAAGGAAATTGAATATTTTCTTGTGGATAAACAAATCGATGTTATCTCAGAAACTTATTTGAAGTATCGTAGCTATTTTAGAATTAGTGGATATAATTTCTACGACACAAAGGATCCTCGAGGTACAGCTTGTGGTAACTCGGGAATAAAAATAATAAAAACACGAATAAAACACTACCTGCTAAATGATCTTTGTAAAGAATGTCTTCAAGCAATGCATATCTGTATTGAAAATTGTTATCAATAGAGTGTGTTTATTCCCCCCCCCCCCCCCAAGGTTTGCAATTACGGAGAGTCCATATACGGCTTTTTATATCACACTGGGTTCCCGTTTTCTAGCAGCTGGCGATTACAATGCTAAACACACATTCTAGGGTTCACGTTTAATGACTCCTAAGGGTCGTGTGTTCTTTGACACAATTTCTAAAATGGGTTTGAGTGTAGTTTAAAGTGGTCAGCCATTATATTGGCCAATAGGTCGACAAAAAGTTCCTGTTGTTATCGACTTTGGAATAGTGAAAGGTGTGCCCAGCGAAATGATTAAAGTTGAAGCATCTTTTATTTATCTTATATATATTTATTTATATATGTCCTTTATTTATTTACATATATGTATACGTATAATATATTATTTAATTTTACAGTATAAAAATAAAATGTACAATGGGAAATGGGGTATTTCACAGATGTGTACTTCGGTATGGAAAACTATCTGATTGCCATTCACTTGGGAAGGGCCAGAAGTGATTCATCATCTTAGATCAAGTATTTCCTGGTAGAACCATATAGACATCCGTCAGTTGGTAGCAAAAGTGAGAAGGCGGCCCTGCCTAGAGGGCCTATTGGCAAACCCAATACTAGGATCGGATGCTATGGCCCAATCAGCCATACGTCTTAAATATTCAACGATTAGGTAAACGTTAGGATTTATCTTATACTTAAATACAACTTCATCACCTACAAGTGATGTGCCGATGACATCTGCACGTTTTAGCTGGTTGGAATGCAAGAAATACAAGAGTGCTTGCTCATTGCTCTTACAATATGCCGTTGAGAACACCTACTGGCATAGAAAATTCTATTGAGTTGTTTGAAGCACATGTTAAACAAGCTGCTCTTAATGCTTCTTCAAATCAAACAAATTAACAAGTGAGATTCAACAATGTTTTTTCTGTAGGTATAGAAACGCTTTTATCTGAAAAACGGAGAGCTCGACGAGAATGGCAACGTTACAGATCGCCCCAGCTAAAATTAAGACTTAAGGAGTGTACCAAACGGCTCAGAAAATTTTTACAAACACAAAAAACAGCTTCCCTTTAAAAATTTCTTCAAGAACTCGATGCAACACCACAACCAGATTATTCGCTATGGCGTGCATCCAGAGGTTTTAAAAGTCCGGTGATATGCAAACCTCCATTACGAGCTGGTGACTGGGCAGGGTGCTCTTTTTGTTAAACACTTAGAAAAATTATTTACTCCACATACTTGAACTGCCATCAGTCGTCTCTTTACCAGAAATACACACCACTATGATTTAATATTATGGAGATTGAAAAGGCTGTTACAAGTCTTAATACAAAAAAAAGTCCCAGGTATCGATAAAATAAGAAAAAAAATGCTTCAATAACTGTTTTATTATTGCAAAATGGATAATACAATTAATTTTTAATGGTGGGTCATGGAAGGTTTCGCTGATTACTATGACATCAAAGCCTGGCAAGGATCATACAAAAGTACAATCGTATAGTCCTATTAGCTTATTGCCTAATAAAGGGTGTTTTTTTATAGAGTGACGCAAGATTAAATCATAATAAAACAAGGAAATATATTTCGTATTTCACCGATAACTCTTCGAATGTTGATTTCCAGGTGTTCATTTTTTTGTGGTTTAAAGACGTAGACAAGTGACTTAACATAATCGCAAAGAAAATAATCTAATGGGGTTAAATCACACGATCTTGGTGGCCCATTATTTGGGCCATTACGTGAAAGTATTTTTTCATCCACATTTTCTTTGAGAAAATCAATTGTAGTGCCCGCTGCACGTTGAGTTTGACGAATAGAACAATTATTTTGTTAAAAAATTTCAACAATTTGCACGCGTTGCTCTGATTCATAACAAAATTTCAAAGCAAACTAAACAAAAAACAACCATCAGCTGTTAAATGGGTGCTCAAATAAAGCATTGATGCCAACTCAAAGTTGTGACACTCTATAAAAATCACACTATAGATAGGCACTCTAAACATCACACTACTACACCTATTAACTACTAGTTCCCATAACTACAAATTTCGTAATTGCTTTTATTAAGGGACTTCCCAAAATTTTAATTTCCCCAAAATTTAAAAATATCAAGACACCTAAAAATCGTATCCCCTTTCTATTTTAATCTTGATAGATAGTTTATTTAATTTTCTTAATTAGTCTACGCACTAAATGGAATTTTTTCCACATTAACTATAAACTTAAAATATTACATTTAAACATTTTTAAACTGTTACAAACTCCAGAATACTTCCAGCTACAAAAGTCTACAGAGAGAAAAAAAAAAATAAAAACACACAAACAAAAACCAAAAATAAAACAGAAAGAAAAATGAAAAGTTTTCTTGTATCAGGTTTTTCTTAGTTCATCTTATTTATTTTAAGAATAAACTTAAGGTAAATATAATTTATCTTTGTGTTGGTTTTACAATTAATAAATTTAACGTTGTGTGCGTGAGTTTGTTTTGAAATATAAGTATGTATCTAAAAATTTTGTACATACTGCGAGGAGTTTGAAAAGAAAAATTTTCAGAATTAAGTTACAGAACTCAGCTAAAACCGATGAAGAAAAAAAAAACTTCAAAATTAAAAGCATACAGAACGTGCCACACGTAACAACACGAAAGAGTTGCTAGCTAAATTTAACATAGACGTTGTTGTTAAGAGAACATCTAAAACATTTCCCAGTACCCAAAATAAAGAAGAGATGACGACGAAAAAGTGTTAAAATGTTTATGAAGCAACGCAGGAATTGTAAAAATTGTGTTGTTTCGTTGTTGCACGAGTATCTTGTAGAAACTTTTAATTTTTTTACACTTAACAACAAGAGAAAAGATGAAAATCTTGTACTTACAGACCAAGAATGATGCTGACGACAGCTAAAAGGATATAATTTCCTTAAAGGTAGACAGCAATAAAGAAAACAAACAAAAATGTTAAATGAATATTAAGCCACGAAGTAATAGACGTTGTTGCACCACAAATGATTTATTTTGGCATATTTTCTCTTACTATTTTTTATGTTTTTATTCTTCTTTTTAACTTAACACATTTTCACAAGTTAACGTTAGACTGTTTGGGGCGCTAATTTTATGGCCTTTGTTTCTTTCATAAGGATGAATTGTGGAACTGCGAAATTAAATTTATACAAAAAGGTCCTTAAGAGTAACAGATTGTTTTTCAATAGAATTTTGTAAGAAATTTTATACAATTATAATAATAATAATAATACATTCAAGGTATATTTTTATTAAAATTCAATTTTGCGAAAACAAACATGTTATAAAAATATCGCAGATTAAAGTTGTTTAACAGTTTGATAACACACAGTAATTGAATTATAATTTATATAAAATTAATTTAAGATAAGAAATTTTAATTTGTCAGGCTTAAGTTCATTTTCTCTAAATTAAATTTTTTTATAAATAAAATTATTATTTTTATTAGAAAGAAAAATCTAGAAGCTCGTATTCAAATTGAACATATAAGGAAAAATTAGACTGCGCGGAGGGTTGAACTGACATCATGATGTTTCGAGACTAACCACAGTCTCATCATAAGAGTTGTTTACCGCTTACACATCACTGCCACCACGGCAGCTGCAATCTCACTGGTTAAAGTTCCTCTATCATTAATTGAATCTGCTGAGTCACTTGTAAGTTTCTTAACTACAGCTTGGGTTGGAACTTTACTATATTTTTCAAAGTCTATTTTGTTCAAGTTAAGCTTTATTCTAGTATTTCTCATTTCATTCCGAGGTGGTTCGAATAAAAATTCATAACTTAATTAATTTAAGATAATTTAAGTTTTCGGCAATTTTTTTTATTCAAACTTTTCTTGCATAAAAGAGATGACCTCAACAAATTTAATCTGAGGCTGGTACACATTATTAAAGCGCAACGTATATATGAATCCTTGAAAACCTTGAGTTTAAGGTATAAGATGTTTTATGAGTGTGTGTGTGCGTGTGTATGTAACTATATTTATATAACTTCTCATAGCTTAAGATTGGCTTAACCGATCGAAATAAAACTTGCAACATTCTAAAGGAACTTTGCTCAACTGGATGCCTTATAAGGATCCTACAATCGGTTCTCTACATTTTCGGAATTTTAGAAAAAAAAAATTTTTTAATCGACTTAAAAAAAGAATGTTTTAATTCAAGGGGTATTTTTATTTAATGTTTAAACCCTCCATAGTCTAACATTTATTTTTAAATAATTTTTTTTGTTTGTTTGAAAAGGGGTGGGTCCATTAATTAATTTGCTTTAAGTTTGAGCGAGTTGTTATTTTAAAATATGGATTATCGCCTAACACTTCTAATTTTAGACTAACTCTTATAATTCCTTTTGTATTTGAACGGGTTTCCGGGCAGTTTGGTCCCATAAAATGTTTACTAAAATCGGGGGCGACATGTCCCCTTAAAAAAAAATATTGCTATGTCTTAATGATTTTCAAAATGCTTTTTTTTGTTTGATTGCAAATAGTTATGCTCCTTTTTTTAAATCAGGGGTATTGTGGTCCCTTAAATTATTGTTTATTGAAAAAATCCTTGCGATTTTCATAATTTTTCTTTTTTTTTCTTTAAGCAGTGTGCTTTGCAGCTTGTTGGTCCCTTAATTTTTTTTCGGAAAATCGGGGTAAGTTGTAATTGTCCTTCTCAAAAGGAACAAATTTGATTCGCAAATAATTCCTCAAATTATTGCCCGATTCAAAAATAGTTTTTTTTTTTGATTTGGGTTTCTTGCAGTTTGCTGCTATAATTTTATTTATCGGAGAGGCAGATTGTTTTGAGTATACGTCAGCACCTGCCTTACGGCTTAAATCCGACGGTGTACTTAAACACTTAGTGTAGATTAAGCGTTCACTATCGCCCCCGAGCCAAACCTCTCAGGAAACCCGAGGGGATGACAACAGGTAGCAACTTATCAGACATGACCAAGGCCCGTCATGTCTAAACACCTTGCTAAAGTGAGCGAGCTACCTAAACATCTCTCTCAGCTTTTGGTAACAACCACAACCACTACGTGAACTCTCGAAAGAGACCTAAGCCAAGAACCGGCACATGGGATCATGTAACCGGATAGTAGAGAGAGAACTCTACTTCGCGGTGTTAGTCAATCCCCCATATGGGCTGCCCGCCCCCGTAGTACCAGTTCAAACTACTGGTAGAGTTTCGAAAGTAAATCCCGAGGGATTAGCTTTCTATTGGTTTTGGTCATGGGCTAGACCTTAGGTACCCTTACACCTTCTACATACACTTACGTGGCAAGCCACTTCCTTCATTATAAAATATATGCACTTCCCGTTGCTCTGTTAATTCAGAGATTGTTCCGTGCATATAAGTTTTTATGGGTAACTGACAAAAGGTCATGTCTATAAAAGTCAGATTACCCTATACCCCGGGGAGCATTGCACCTTGCTGCTAAAAAGTCAAAAAGATGAACTATCTACCCCTCGGGGGGTTATCGGAGAGGCAATAAGACCCACCGAAATATTGGTCCCATAAAAATGTAAGTAGGCCCTTGATACATTGATAAAAACCAAAATGCGCTCTTTATGAGCCGATTTTTAAAATATTTTTTGTTAAATAAAATACTTTCAATACTTCGTGGTAGAAATAAACAGACTAGAAATGAATTATGTCGGTTTTTAGGAATTTGCTCAGTTGCGTCGATTTGTCAATTTCTTCCATTGAATTTTGGTATTGAAGTCGGTTGTTTTCTTGCCAGAATTATTTTATTTAAATCAATTTTAAGCCACTAAACCGATCAAATTCAAAATGTAATCAAGAGTCTGAAACTGAAAGTAAACAGCGTCAAGCGCAAAAAGCGGTTTAAGAGATATCGGTACCGAAAAATTTCGAAAAACTAACATTTTTTTATTAAAGTAAAACTATAGGTGAACTTAATTTTCAAGAGTCGGCTTCTTAAAAGACAGGATGAGATGCCGCAACCCCTATGCAAATACGGGAAGGACCTGCGATGGCCCACCAGGTCAACCGTATTCCACATTTTCTTTCCCTGAGTAATTAGTTAATTGAAAGTGGAACTTTATCGAAAGCCCCCCCCCCCCCCCCCCCCACCACAAACAAATAAGTTCCAGATGTAAATTTTCAAAGCCCCCTGCACTCCTTCGCGTTAACTTTTGTTTATGTTGTACAGTGTTATTGGTATTTTAGCTCATTGTTCACCCAGCACACTCTATGGAAACTACTGTGCAAAAACTTTTTTTTTTATCATATCATATGCGTTATTTTACCGAGAAACATGTTCTAGCTTTTCTTTAGCACACACTTTTATTTTAGACGATAAACTTCCTTAATAAAATATAAAGAAAACTGTATTTACTCATCATTTGTATTATTGTTGTTGTTGCTGTTCTTGGAACACATGTGCACTGGATGGATGGAGCATGAGAAAAGATTCATGTACTCACTCGTATTATAATATTTATTAAAACTTTTTTTTTTTTTTTTGTAAAATGAAATTTCATCGCATGAGTTGTAGGAAATACTCACGCATGCAGCAAAGGGATGAAGATGCAAGTATACAATTTAAACATTTTTCTTTTAATTAAAATAAAAATGCAATTATAATAAAACTAGAGTAGAAGAAGTGGTGTAATTAAACCGTAAATATTTATTTGTAAATGTGCTTTTGACATTTTATGAAATTATTTTTATTTGACAAAAAGATAAGAAAACGATTAAATTAATAAATGAATGTGCAACAAGATATAAATGCATTCGAACAAAATTTTTATTTTTCCAATTTAAATTTAAAATAAAAATCATCATAATAGATAATCATCTTTGATTTTTTGCAGTGTAAAACTGTGTTCTTTTCTCAAATATTGTGCTTCTTAAGTACATTGACATTCCTGCCAGTGTAAAAAAAAAAGAAATTTAATTTTTATCATTCATTGCATGTGGATTTTATTTTTCTTTTTTCGATTCTTTGTGTTAAACAAATTTCAGCAAATCAACAAGCTGCAACAATTTGAAATTGTCTGAATTGGTTGGTTGCCAAGTTTCATTTATAAAAATTAATCTTCTTAATTTGTTTTTGTTGTTGTCTCTGCATCTTTTGTTTTATCTCTGTGTTGGTCTTAATTGTCATCGTTGTTGATTATAATAAACAATGGCAACATGCAACACTTGTCTCATTTATGCAAGAGAACATAAAAGTACTCGAAACACAATCACAGTTAAACAAACACTATGATGCAACCAACAAACAAGACCAACAACATGGTTGTCTTGTTATAAAATTTATAATATAAAACGACTTGATCAATTGTAAGGCGTCCGAACATTTAACGTTAATTAAGTATATGACAGTGGGCAATAAAAAAAAGAAGGATGTGATAATTTTTGAATTTTCTTTCGAAATTAATTCTGTGTTGCGATTAATCGAGCAAGTTTTAATTCAAATGTTATAATCTAACTGGGAATAATTCAGGAAATATTGAAATATAAGTATTTAAGTATCACGAATGATTTAAGTAACTGCTGAAAATGTGTGTGAAGATAACTAAACTACTTCGAGTTAAATACTTTATATTTTAAATATCGCATGCGACAAAATACCAAGATTATCCATATTTCGCCCATTCTAAGCTTTTTCAGCTAAATCATATTTTCCAAGTTTTATAAAGAAAACCTACAAAAAGAATTCCGAAAAACAGCAAACGCAGTTTAATGTCCTCTTCATTTTCCGTTTAGTGTCATTCGCTGAGGTCGAAGGGTTTGGACACAGTGGACATATTTGTGAAAAAAAAGTCTAAAATTTGGTATGATTTGCGTACAACACGCATAGAAAAAAAGTCGCACACAACTGCTAAAAAACAAAATATATTTAAACCATAAATAGCAGATGTATTTATTAATTAGGCGTGATGTTGCACTTCGAATTAAGGAAACTGCATAAATGGTGGAGCTACGCGATATTCACAATTTTAAGCGTACAAGTTTCCCCTTTGAATTAAAAAAAATTCAATACCACAAGCAACCCCCTTTAAACAAAAAAATAAATATGAAAATCGGTATTTATATTTTGGAGGGCACAAATGCATATGTGCGTCAGAGATCTACTTGATTGTGATTCAAACGACATATTTTTGTCTTTTTTATAATGAATACTGAGATAACATTTAACACTAAAAAAAATTGATGGTGGCAATGCATGATTCACATCAATGAAACGTTTTCACTACATGTGTGCCTTTACTTGCTTTTCTTAATAATTCATTTGAATCAAAAAAGCAATGAATCAATATGATTGTTTTGATACTTTTTAATTTTTTTGATAATTACAGATTAATAGAGCACGTTTAATTATACGGAAAACTCCACTTATTTTAAAACTTTTTACTTTTAAAATACGTTTTACATTTAGATTGCTAATTTTTTTTTACATTTGTTTTAAAAATGTGTGAAATCAGACTTATACGCACTGTTTTGTACACATAAAAGACTGCAAGCTTTTGTGAGTTATTTGAATACATTGCAAAACAATCAAATGTCAGTAAAACTATTTTATTTACTTTTGCTAACGGCACTTAAAAAGCAAGTGTAAGTTAAAGACAGTCACTTTTAAAAGAGTTAACACTGCAAACAATATCATTAGTACATTTGGATGTTTAACAACACATCAAGAGCAATTTAAATATGAGTGGAGAGGGAAAGGGAATAAACTCTTGCACTTCTCTGATGTGCATACCACACTACAAGCACACTATTTCAAAGAAAAAGAAAAATTGCTCATAAATGTTTTTTCAATCTGTGATCAATATTTCAGAGGACAAGTTGCCCCATTAATTAAAAAATAAAATTGTGGGACCAAACTGCAAGAAAGAGCTATAAACAAAAGAGTTTAGGAAATTGGTCCGTAAGTGGAAAAGTTATGCGATAATCATTATTTTGGGTGAGGGTGTTGGCTTAGCAACTTGTTTCCGATTAACAAATATATTTGAGCAAACTGCATTCCAACCAAACATACATACACTGGGGACCCGATTGGCATCGATCCTATTTGCGTTGTTTCGCTTTCCTTCGCTTTCTAAATTTAGTTCAAACCGCTTTGTGCCGTTTTGATTCCGATCTGCGTAGTTAACTGAGGTCATAATTACAAGTAAAGAATTTACAAATTTTAATGAACAATTGGGACTTCCCCGTTTATTTTGTATGTACATTTGGATACCATAGACTTATTTCTATCAAAAATAGAATTTTTTGCTAAATATTTCAATTAAATTTTTGACGCAATCATTAAAACATCAGTTCTCTTATATTTATATAGAAAAATGTGATCCAATTTGATTCGTTTTGTTTTGCGTCGCATTTCTCCGGTCTGCTTAACGACGCAAATCGTGGCTCTAGTGTACTGTTAAAAATCTACCCATAAATGAAAGGTGTTATGCGATAAACAATATTTTCTTAAAAAAAAATATGTGAACAAAATCCAAGTAAACCCGTACAAATAAAACAAGCATTTTAAAAATCGGTCCATTAATAGAGGAGTGAGTCACTTGATAGTCAATATTTTGGGGGAACAATTTGCCCCCAATTTCAAAACAAATTTTGTATATTAAATGCCTTATTTTACAAAAAAAAAAAAAAACTTTTTTGTATTAATTAAAGATTTATGAAACGTATTTTTTATAAGAAAATTCACTTTATAAAACTTTTAACATATCAAAAATATTTCTTATAAATAAAACCGTAAATATTTATAATTTTAAATAGTTCAAACTTACTTTTAATCGCGACATTTATAAGAAATGTATATTTTTGGTTTATTAAGTGTTATTAATGAGGTGAATTTTTATTAAAAAATTGATTTTTATATATCTTTAATAAAAAAAAATATTTTGTTATACTCGTACATTTTTAAGGCAGTAAAGGTTAGATGATCTCTGATGGAAGCACAGCTGAGTGCTATCGGGCGCGTCCACAGGTTGCGGATAGTGGAAAGTTCCGTAGATATACGGAATAGCTGCAAATGCAGTCGCGGACAATCAGCGGTTCCGGGAGGAGAGTCTCAGAGGGTTTCCGGGTGGCTCCTAACAAGTTCTGAGTGCCAATGATACTCGGAACGTCAAGGCGAGAAATTGGCGCCTTCAAATAACCAATTGCCATCAACAGCCCGCCTGGAGGCCATGCTGGCAGCCCCAGTTCCAGGATCGGATGCAGGAGGCCAATCAGCTACTCATCTTAAAACAAATGATTACCGAAACCTCAAATTTTTTGAGACCCTATGCTCCTTACAGGAACTAAAGGAATCAATATATATATATATAAAGGTTAGATGACAATTGCCGTGGCAATTTGTTAACAACTTAATACTTCTCGTTAGTTTATATATTAAAAGCATTTTAGGAGAATCAACATAAATATGTTATAATTTATGTACAACGACATGTGTGGCTCTCACACTAAACAAATTCAAAAACTTAAAAAAAAAAGTTGACAACAATCAACATTTAACACAAAAAAACATCACTCACATTAAACTATGATAAATTATCACGCAAAGTTGAATTCTCCAGTTATTGAGATAAACTATAAAGTTTTTGTGACAAGAATTTTCTGGTTTTTTTTCATTTTTAGTTTGTGACTCATCTTTATGCTCGTTTAACCAAAAATGACTTTGATAAATAGTTTGCGTTTAAAAAGTTTAAAAACAACCAAACTGGTGACGAAAAAAAAACTTAATTGATAGCAATAATTTTAAGGGGTTATCACAGGATATTAATCAAATAATATGCATTTTATAATGACACCATTAAGATTGTGTTTGTTATATAAAAAACGTCATTATTATGTTATTGTTGCTGCATTATTTTAAAGCAACAGATCTTTAATTCCTGCATCAAGGACAACAGCAAATACGACTTAAAAATATTTGCTTTTTAAGCTGCCTGTGTTCAATACCAGAAATAATAGAACAATAAAATAATGAAAAGTTTTTTTCTTGATTTTAAATTGCCGATTTTAATATTCTAATGTGGCTGAGTTGTTTAAAGGTGTCCATACATGCGCAATCATGTTTTCGTGCCAGTATTTGCGTCGTGTGTAGGCATTTTACTGCGATTGAACGTTTTGCCGTAGCGATACCAGAAGGCGTTGGAGATTTTGCTGTTGGTCCCAGCATGCAGGTAGCTCGGTTGAGAAAAGAATGTGTCAAAATATTATTTGCTAAAACCCCATTTTAATATAAAGGGTGTCCAAAATTGAGGTATCATTTTAATTTTCCTGCAATTTATTTTTCTACCTGTAATTTTTATTCTAAATTTTTATTTTCAGATTCTAAATACATTCTGGTTAGTTAATATGGAACGTTATGGAACGAAGGAACGCGTTTTTAATATTACAACAAAAATAATGGCAAAAATATTTTAGATGTAGAGAAAATCCTCCAAACCAGAGCAGAAATTTGAACTGGATTCGTTCATGATAACAGAAACAGAATACCAACGCAGTGGTCGGTTAACAGAGCTGTGAAGCACATTATTTAACATTTTGCATCGTGATCTCCGTTTAAAAGCGTATAAGATCCAGGTGACCCAAGATTTTGGGCCATCGAAAAACAAGAAGAAAATGACAATGAAGTCCTATTCCAAGAGTCTAATCCAAGAGTTATCTTAGAGCAACCACTACATCCACAAAATGTTACAGTTTGTGGTGTGGTTTGTGGTCCGGAAAAATCATCCAACTATATTTTTTTGAAAACGAAAATGGAAATGCAATTACGGTCAATTAAAATCGCTATAGGGAGATGATCGGAAGCTTCTTGTGGCGGAAAACTCATGATTTAGACATAGAGTATATGTGGTTGCAAGTTGCAACAGAATGGTGCCAATTGTCACACAGCAAGAGAAACAATGGATCTTTTAAAAGAAAATTTCGAAAATATTATTATTTCTCGTAGAGGAGGAGTAAAGTGGCCGCCAGTGAGCTGCAGCAAGTGTTTATTTTTCGGGTATACTTAATTATGCACATTGATTTTTATGATCTAATCGTTTTTGTTTAAAAACAAAAACACTTGTTTACGCAACCGTTCGTTTCAAACACTCAGTTTTATTCACTTGATGTTTTATGCTAACATGAATGTTCTGACTGTTTGTCGTTTCGCATCAAATGATCGAAATGGTTTAGACTTGTTAATGAATTTTCTGCTTGTGCATAAAAAGCGAACGAGTATAAAATTGAATTATACTAACAAGTAGGCTCGATCATGCTTGTTGCAGCTCACTGGTGGCCACCTTTATATTTTTTTGTGGGGTTTTTGATATCGAAAGTATACAGTAATAATTCCACAACAGTTCAAGAGGTTAAAACCACCATTATCTAGCAGATATCAATCATTAACAACAGTTTATTGAAAAATGTGAGCTTTCCGGGCCAAGAGGGCGGGGCTCACTTGACCGACGTAACTTTTAATTTTTAACCGAAACCTAGTTGTAATAAACGGAGCTACGTAACAAGTAGTGAAATCATTTGCACATGAATACTGACGAGGTTTAGTGGCTTCTACCGAAAACAACGTTTGTTCTATTCGGCCAGTGTAGTTGAAATCTAAAGGGATGTTTATATATTAAATTTTTCCTTTGTTGCCGAAATATGTTAACGATTTATATTTAATATTTTTCTGATTATTAACATTTGCGAATTTTAGCCTGTATAACTATTAACAAATAGAAATATTTTTAATATCTGAAGTATTTTTTTTTTCTTAAAATTAACAAGATACTTCAGTTTTGGACTACCTGAATTAATACCTTATTTTTGCAACATTTTGGTGCACACATTTTTCAACACAACCTTCGCAATTATCGCGCTATTTTAATTAAAGTCATTTGAACTAACAACGACCTCACTGCAATATTTTTTTTTTTTTTTTAATTCTATTGTACGAGTTTGCAGGTATGGTATGGGGCGACAGCTGACAGCTCAATCGCTGGATAGCATGCACGTGCATGATCTTATCGTATATTGGCTGATTAAGACGATGTGTCACAAACATTTTACTGTACAAGTATGTATGTTCAATACCAATAATGGGGAAAAATAAATTTGAAATTGAATTGAGTAAATAAATTAATTTAATTTTGTGAAGAATTAAAAATATTAATTCAATTGTGTTCTAGGATAAAAATAAGCATAAATAATCAGTGATATCAGTGCAGCAGTAGTGATTTTAGGTAAAAGTAATATTGTGTATGGCTTGGAATTGGACGCATGATGATGTTGGACGTGAATTCATGCATTCACTTTAGAGTCGCTTTACGATTGATTTAAGTACGCTTAGGCTAAGAGTCTGAACACAATGTTGCGAAAATTTATTGCGGTGCGGTTTTTTATACGATTTTGAAGTAAAAAACCGCAGTGCGGAGCGGTATTAAATTAAAATCTATTTTATTTTCATTTTTTTTATTTTCTAATTCTTTCAATTTTTGATACTCTTTCTTTTTCTGATGTTGCCATAGTTTTTGAATAATTGGCGGTGTTCACAACATTATTGTAAACAAAAAACATGATTTTGAAGTATGTTTGAATGTTTGCACATATAAATTAATAAATATGCAAATGTATTGCCGTCGCCGTCTTCCGTTGTATTATGTTTATTTTTCTCTCCCGCACCGAGAAATCGCACCGCACCGAACCGCAAACATTGTGTTCATACTCTTACTCGGTTTTTTCTGTATATAAAAGTTTAATATGTTTAAGTTTGTGCAAAAATAAAAATAGAACATATAAAAGCGCCTAAAAACTTTGTTCGTTTGTGATTTTAAACAAACAATTGCGACCAATTTTGATATTTGTTATTTTTTTTTATTAATTAAATTATATGAAATTTTTAAGGAACAAAAAACAACCAAACAAATAATATTATATAATTTTTTTTTTATTTGTTTACAATTCATGTCATAAAACATTTTTAATAACGCATAAAATAATATTGATGCTCACTTAACTAATTGGTGAAATATCATAAATAAAATTGCCAATTAAATGGAATTGTTCAAGCAGTCAAATAAAATTGAAATAAGAAAAAATTCAATAAAATGTGGCGTTAAAAAAAGCCATAAAAAAGTGGATAATGGTGTCAAAGATGTTGAGTAATAGATTTTTGTGACATTAAATTGATCATAAAATTTATTTGCTAACATCACATTTTTATGAACACGCCCGGATTGTTTCACGTCCTGAGACTGTGAATGTTTGTTTTTCGTTTAAATAAATCATGCACGCATAAATACATAGTTTTAAATTTGTTCAATGTACATACGAACACAAATTATTAAACACCTTGCGTACTACTGTTGACTATAATAGTGAATATTTTCCGGATTCCCTTATTTTGTATTTTGATTTTACATTGATACAAATTTTTTATACCATTATGCGTTTTTACCAGCAAGGCTCACTTTTCTATTGGCATGAAGGGCTTATTTTCTTGACACGCCTAAAAGTATGCCTGTTTTTTTTTCATTGTTTACTACAAATGAAAAATTCATTCATTGTCAATTTCAATTTGAATTTAGAAAATGGTTTGAATACAAAAAAAAATTTCGCATTTCGTTTTCTAAAGACTCAACTTTTGGAATTGCAACCACTTTCGATCGCAATTGAATTCTGTGACATGAGTAAATATTACCGGATATACGAAATATGTAAATTCACCTGCTGTCCTTTTATGCCAGTTCATGCTGTTAAAATATATCAAATGGTTTCTGTCTTTCATCAATCGTGTATGAGAACTGTGCAGCAGTTTTAAATATATTTTAATTTTAATTTGACAGAAATATTATTTATCTTGGTATTAAAAAGACAAATAAATTAAAATAAATGTTTTAAAATGTGATGAAAACATGAAAAGGGCACTAAAAACTAATGAGGCGAAATTAAAATTGTTTCTTTTTTTGTCAAATTCTATTTTGACATAAAAAAATGAGTGTAATGTTCTAGATGATGCTAAAATTAAACAGAAATTAATGGCAAATAGTTTTTTTAATAACTAAAAATATACGCAGAATATTAAAGAAAACATATCAAAGTGCATTGCTAAAAAAGCCCAGCAAACATTTGGAGAGGAAAATTGTTTTTTTTTTGTCACAAAACTCACACAGAATATGAAGACGAAGTGTGTAGTGGTGATACGGACATTCTTTTTACGTTGCTAATTTATAAAAGGAAGTTATTTATAAAATAGTATGTTAATGGTCCTTCGAACCATATTTAATAGCGCTACTTGTATTGTAGTGTAATTCTTTCCACAAGCTAATTTATAACTCTTAAACACTCTGTTTGCAAACCATTTCAACTGCGACATAACGTTACAATTTCCAGGATTTATAAAACAATAAAGAGTCTTGCCTTATCATATAAAAGTATTAATATTTGAAAATATATCTTACAGCATAGTCCTTCTTAAATTTATTGCACGTCAAATGTATTTAAAAAATAAATTTAAAAAATCATTGGTCAGAAAATTTACTTTTAAATTCCAAAAATAGTTTATCTTATTTAGTAAATGTTTGAGTTTGCTATCGAACGAACAATCATGCAATGGACCGTTTAGCAGTAAAAATAATTTTGATAAACATAAAAACTATTTAAATATAATTCTCAAGAATGTTTTCAAACATTCATTTTATTATGTTGCGAGCAAAATAAATTTATTCATTTCGAATACAAATTGTTCGTTGTGTTACGTGTATAAATGCTTTAAGCCTAATGTGCTTTTGCTTTAGTAATTCTCGGTTTTTGCTTGGAAGTTTGTGTATAAGAAAATAAGTTAGAAATCTTTTCAAACAATTTTGGTAAAGATCGACTAATGAGTTGGTATTTAGCAACCAATGAAATTCAGCATATAGATTAGCTAATCCATAATAAATTTATTTATTTATGAAAATGGGGCGTGGGCAAGAAAATTCTGTTGGAAGTATTGATTAAAAATATGTAAGAAATAATTTTCTTTTTTCTAAAATTATTTCGCAAATATGACAAGGTGAAGAACGCATTTATATCTTAATCAAAAGGTAAAAATTCTTGCCAAAGTACTGATGTCAAATTGCATCAGCTGTTCTTTAAACACTGTGAGCTATCAGGCTTGTTCACAAGGAAATGCTATTAAAGTCTACACAGTAGATTCGAAAAATGCAATTTTAAACTAAGATTTAAATTAGGATTATGTTTCTTTAATGATCTATGATCTATATGTACAATATGTTTGCTGGGTACTGAGTAAAATAACGCACAAAAAGCCAACAACCGCAATACTTCACATATACATATAACCCACTTTCATTACAAACAAATTTTTTTTTTATTTAATTTATTTATTAATGACAAAAACAATATCTGTCAATGTGTATGCATGTATATACATATGTGTGTGTGTGTTACTTAAATATTTTCTTTTGGGACATTTCTAAATTGTCGCTGTTTGACTACACGGTTAATTAACATCATAATTTTTGCTTTATTTAAAGCAAAAGAAAATTCTTTTAATATTTTTCGTTGTTCTTGTTCGTAATTATTCACTATGGGATTTAATTTGTTTTTACCTAGACATCATTATTATAGAAAGTTGTGAAAAATTAATGAATGTTTTATTTTTTTCATCTTCTCCCAAGTAGTCTCTTGTTAGTACGAATGAATTGGCAGCAATAAATAGCAGCAAATAAATTATGTTGAAATTTTCAAAACGATTTCGTATTTTTTTTTATACAATTTCTTCAATGAAAAATTTATGATGTTCGTTCGGTGTGCTGTAGTGCTTTGCTGCGTTTTGTAGTAGGAATTGGGCAAAAAAAAAAAAAAAAAGAATTATTAATTATTGAAAAATGTTTGTGTCATTAGCGACTCTAAGGCAACATTTTTAAAATGAAAATCAACGAGGATTTTTTGAGAAATCACTTGTTTGCTATTTAAAATCCAAGGGGATTAAACTTAAAATGTTTTCCAAGCGTATGATTGTTGCAATTAGAGAGAATTGTTAAATACACTAAAAATAAATGTGCAATTAAATCTTGCCCTGATTTAAAAAAGAAAAATTTATAAATTTAAGCACACTAGAGATCAAACAAAATATTATGAAAATCGGGCTATAATGGGTGGAGTAAAAGAAAACAATAAACAGGGTAAAAAATATGGGATCAAACTGTTTGCAAATTCAATTATAAAAAATAAAAAATTGAAATCGGTCAAAAAATGGCAGAGTTATGTGATAAATAATATTTTTTTTTAGGGGCGGGGTGTTAAGAGCTACAACTTGCCCCGATTTAAAAAAAAAAAAAAAAAATTTTAAGACCAAAGTGCACGTAAACTTGTTCAAACAATTATGAAAATCGGTCTATAAACGGAAGTATTATTCGATAATGAATATTTTAGGCATTTAATGGGCTGTGCGCATATTACGTAACGCTCCAGGGGAAAACAGCGTTACGTAATATGCGCACAGCCCCTAATTTTCGACCGATTTTTGCAATAAAAAAAAAAAAAAATATCATAAGAAATGATTTCAAGCAAACCTTTTCAAACAAGAAATCTTTTTGAAATTCGGTTAGACCTCACTGCCAATTACGGCAGCTGTAATCAAGTAGTTGAACATCCTGGTATCATTAATTAACTCTGCAAAGTCACTTGAAACTTTATCATCATATTTTTTCATATTAATGCTTTCGAAACTCACTATACAAAAGCTTGAAAATAATTAAACAACTTAAGTTTGGCCTGAGACTGTGGCTTATTATTATTTTTTTTTTTTTTAATTATGACCAGCACTCAGGGGTGACCCCTACGTATGCAGTGCACTGTGCCGGAACACAGGGAGAGGGATAGGGTGGAGAAGATAGATGTTGAAAATTTAGAACACTTAACTCTTTCACAACTCTGCTTTGCGCGTTATGTTAATTTTTAAGGCAGTGTTGAGGCGCCTCCGGTGTTAAGTAGACGCATTAAGTTTGTTAAGCTGTATTAGCAGGCATTTTATTAATTGTTTTACTTCGCCGATGCTTCTGCTAACCGACGAAGGAGCATCAATCGCCATCGGAACAGTTTTTTAGTGACCAATGCCTTCATCTTTTAAATAGTCCGACAAAATCAGTTATAGGTAGCAATAATTTCCAAGTAGTTCGGAGTTTGTTGGTTGTTGTTGGTTGGTGTTTTCTACAGACAAGCTATTCATTTCACTTTTGTTCTTATAAAAAGAGAGATGATAAAAAAAATAAGAATATGGTCAAAATACAATGTTCTTTCTAGAATATATTAAATGATAATAATAATGTTACATTGAACATTTATTATTTCAGGCCAATTGCAATGCAGCGAACTAAAGGGTGTTTTTTATAGAGTGTCAAAACTTTGAGTTGGCAACATTGCTTTATTTGAGCACCCATTTAACAGCTGATAGTTGCTTTTTGTTTAGTTTGCTTTGAAATTTCATTATGAAACGACTTACACCTGAGCAACGCGCTGTTGAAATTTTTAATCGAAATAATTTTCTAATCGTCAAACTCATCGTGCAGCGAGCGCTACAATTGTTTTACTCAAAGAAACTTTTGAAACTACTACGCGCCTTGCGTGGCGCCCACATGGCAGAAATCACATTTAAACATTAATTTCATAAAATTTTCTTTCCAATAAAGACCGTTTCATTCATATTAAGAATATTTTTCCATGTTTTATTATGATTTAAACTTGTGTAACTCTATAAAAAACACCCTTTACTTAGTATATATCGTTGGAAAGGTAATTAACTCTAGTTTGCAAATATTTGAAAAATTTTTTAATACTTCAACAACTGTCCTACCATTTTTGCTGATATAATAATTAAAACGATTTTGCTTAAATGGTTGAAAACTTTTATCTTTCGAATAAATTTACTTAAGAACTTAAGAAATTTTTGAAAAATATTGTGCGTTTGAAAAAAAGGAATTGTAATAAGAAAGAAATATTCCGAACGTTTTCAGTCATTTGGAAACAAAAATCGCTTAGTAGTTATTCAGAATTAATTCAGTTTGTAAATAACTTAATTTTGTAAATAAAACAAAAAATACTTTAAAAATTTTAAAACACTGAATTGCCATCGTGCCAAAATAAAAAAAAGTTTTATTCTCAAAAAATAACATTTTTCTTATTCATTTTAATATTTGTTATTAAATATTTATTTGTTTCTGTTTAAAGTCTTTGACGTCTTCATTTATATGCATGCATGAGAGTGTGTGTGTGTTCTTTGTACCAAATCACTTTATTTTACATAATTTATTTACATGAATTTCATAAAACTGAATGAAGGTGCCATCAGAATTGCGGTCATGTGTGAAAATCTTCTTTCTTTTTGTTTTTTTTTTTTTTTTGTTTAAAAACAAATTTTCTTAAACTTTTTAATACCACAAACATTTAAAACTCTGTCTTTCTTATCTCTGTAAAACTGTAAGTTTTATTGATAAGTTTAGCACACAAAAAAAAAGAGAAAAAATAAAGAAAAAAAAAAAAGAAAAAAACTTAATTTGCAAATTTTGACTTCCAAAAGTCATTTACAAGGAAAGTAAGAACTTGAGCCCGTAAAAAAAGCTAAAAATATTGTAAATTTTATAAAACAAAGTATGAAAACTGGAGGTAAACATAAGGGCTATTCACTTAACGAAATAAGTGCAAGTACAATATTTTGTTTGCAAATGATTTGTGAATGTTTGTACATTAGCTAAGAGGTTTTTTAATTTTTCTAAAAGGCTGTTAAGGTCGTTTACTGATAATAATTTCCAATAAATTCCTTTTTTTTACTTTTCAACCGATTTCCCAGCAAAATATTAGGTCTCATCACATAATCTTGCCTTTTATACTCGTCCAACGATTAGGGACTTTTCTTCTCTCAGGTTGGTCTCCTTGCAAAGAAGGCAGTGCCACGCCCGGAGATTGCAAAATATATTAATTTTTAACTGTTTTAACTAAATGAAATCTTTTGAAGATTAATTGCAGTGCTGCATTCTGAGAAGCAAAATGTGGGCAGCAACACGCCCCCAAAAACAAAATTTTAATTTGCAACATTTTCTGCTAAAGCGATTTCCGTGAATCTTTGCACACACATTCAGTTCTAGTAAAAATACAACACTATGAACTGAAGAGTGGCCAGAAGAGTGGGCAGAGCCACGCCCACATTAAGTATATATAAATGTCCACTGTTTGTATTTAATCGATTCTTAATTAACTCTGGACACGAATTAAATTTGCCAGAACAATACAATATAATGATAAGAAAAAGTAGGCAGTATTACGCCCCATTAAAAAAATGAATAGACTTTAGCAAACACTACTTTTTCTTAACTGATTCTTATGAAAAATGGCATACCAATTTTTAAGTTTCTATGCATAGTAGCGACGAAACACCTGGAACAATTTAGCTAAAATTATTTATAAACCTTTTTTTTTTGAAGTATCACTCAGACGAGTGTCGGTTGAGGTATTTTTTAGCTGCATTCTTCTAGATCTAAGTGGATGTAGCACTGTAGCTGCTTTACGGCTAGATCGATATAAATTTTTATATATATTTTTTTTGCTTGATCTAAAATATTTTTTTTAACTTATAATCGAAAACTAAGTTACAGCTGTTTTGCATTTAGAATTACGAGGATTTAAACGCTTTTTATTTTAATGTTAGTAGAAGATCCTGTCTCTGTTTTTATACTACTTTTAAAAAAAAATTGGAAAAAACATTAAATATTTTTTGACAGCGAACACCAAAGTATTAAATTTTTTCAATTAGAAAACGATTTTATTTTTTTACTTAACCATATCCTGCTACTTTCCCGTTCAGACCGAGTACTGCATCTCTATTATAATGTTTTGTAAAACAGTAAATTTAAATTATAAAAGCCGAAATACGCGGTTTAAAGCAGCCTGTAAAACCCTAGTCTTAATCCTTGTAAAGGAGGATGTATGAATACCCTTTTAAAATATTCGTATATTTTCAAACGGAATCTGATCTAAACTTTCGAACAACTGAAATAAATTTCCTCTTAAAAACTGATACAGGAAATATTTGTTAAAAACCTTTTTTTTTTTTTTGTTTCTGTAGTGGCAACAACTAAAACTTTTGCATAATAAGTTGCAAATGTAAATTATGTAAAAACCTCATAAAAGTTTTCTATTTTTTTTGTTTTGGATAAAACCAAAACTTCTGGCAAATAATAAAAGAAAAAAAAGGGCGATATATTAATATGATATATTTTATATTTGCACAATTTTATTTTATTTATACATAAATTGAAGTTTTCACTTTTTTTTTTAATAAAAAATTCCTAATCATTGACGATTTGAACGTTTGCAAATTAATTATTTTTTTTGTTTTTGTTCAGACATGCAAAGTTTTTCAATTTAAATCGAAGCGCAAAAATGGCAACAAATTACTTGAAATTGTAACACATTAGCAAATCCAGTGACTGAATTTTTTATGTGGTTTAGTTGGCTTTAGTTTATATGTATGTAAAAAAAATATACAAATATTTTTGTTTAATTGAAATTCCAATCAATTGTTGAATGATTTTTTTTTTGTTTCTCTTCTGGCATTTTTAATCAGGCTGGGCATAAAAGTACTAGATAATGACGCTGTAATAAAACATTACTCAATATATATGTATGTATGTATATGTATATTGTTTACTGCTTATTTCAGAGTATTTTGTTTGTTTTCGAACGTAACGTTTTTGACCAAATCCAGCACAAACAAACAAACAAACCTGGATACCACAGCAAATGTAAATGTGGTTTATGACGTGATGATACTGGCTAATGAGGAAGTTGACAGCAAAATTTAAGTTTTATAATGTTTTCTGTTTATGGTTTTCTAAAATATGAAAATGTTAATAATATACATATGTATGTAAATTTACCATTACAACAGTCATATGCAGCTGTAAGCAATGGAAAAAAGAAAAACACACCTGACTGCGAGGGTTACAAAAAAAAAAATTATATTATGTTATATACATAATTATTTTAGAAAATTTATTAATGAAAACAATCCTTGTTCTTGTGATAAGCAGCAGAATTTCTAATAATAGCATTAGAAGAATCAGTAGCAGTGGTACTGCTAGTAGTATCAGTAGTAGCAGCAGTAGCGTCATCAGTACTATTTAGAGTAGCAGACGCACAAATAAGAGTAAATTCTCATAAAATAGCAGCAGTAGTAGCAGCATTAATAGTGTCACGTGTACGAGTAACATACACAGAAGAACGACGGTGTAAGTTTTAAAAACTCTTCTCTTGAATTTAATTGAAAAAAAAAATGCTTACAAACCGCAATTCATCTCCCCCAATACCGGTGATTGTGATGTCGTATATATTTTATTTTACTGAAAACAAATCAATAGCATTTCACATGTATGAGTAATATGCCACAGTATTAGTAGTATAAGTTGTAGCACTTGAAGTGCTAGCTACTACTAGTAGCAGCATGAGTAGTACCACATATAGCATTCGAACAAAAACGACTTAAGTTCTCTAAACTATTCTCTATAATTTAATTCAATTCAATTTTTAATTCAATTCTTAATTCTTCTTTTCAAATTCAATTCTATTAGTTTTACAAAGTTCTATGTAAGAAAATGAGAGTCGACCCCGTGATATACCACAGTATTAGTAGTAGAAGCTGTAGTAATAGCTCTAAAATAAATAATAGCACTTAAATTGGTAGCTATTATTAATAGCAGTAGGTGCATCAATAATATCTAGTGTAGCATACAACCTAAAACGACGTAAGTTCTCAAAAAAGTTCTCTAACAAAATTTATTTTTGATAAAAAAAAAAAAACATCAACAGCAATTCGGCTCTCCCACTGCTGACCATTGTGATGTCGTAAATGTTTTTTCAAATTTAAATCAACTTCGTAGCATTACAAATCTACAGGTTTAGCAGTAGAAGTTGTAGTAAGAACATTAGCAAAAGTTGTAGCACTTGAAGTGCTAGCTACTACTAGTAGCAACATCAGTACGAGTAGTAGCACGTGTAGCATACGTACAAAAACGTCTTAAGTTCTCTTAACTCTTCTCTCTAATTTAATTTAAAAATAAAAGGTCACCAACCTTAATTATTCTTTTCAAATTAAATTCTATGAGAGTCTATCCCGTGATATAACACAGTATTAGTAGTAGAAGCTGTAGTAATAGCTCTAAAATATATAATAGCACTTAAAGTGGTAGCTATTACTAATAGCAGTAGCTGCATCAGTAATATCATGTGTAGTAAGAACATTAGAAAAAAAATGTAATACTTGAAGTAATAGCTACTAGTAGTAGCAGTAGGTGCATCCGTACTATAATTTCTAAAAATAAATGATACAACTTCTAAAAACTGTTCCCAAACAAAATTTATTTAATTCGGCAATTCGGCTCTTCCAGTGCTGACCATTGTGGGTTCGTAAATGTTTTATCAAATTGAAATCAAATTCGTAGCATTACAAATCTATATTAATAATGCAGCTGATTTTCGTATGTAATGTGTTTGATAACACAAACAAACAAACAAACAAGTGCAAAGGGAAAACATTAATTAACCACAAATGCATACAATAGGGAAACAAGTATACTGATTTGCCTTTGTAGTAGTTGCAGTTGCTTTAGTGATAGTAGTTTAGGAGGTTATTCAGTTTTGAGATTATTTATTGTTAGTCTAATTAATGATTTTGCTGGCACTCGCCAGTATTTGTTACATAAGGGCTGGACATTTAGAGTAAAAAGCATGACTTGCGAAGAAAAGTGGACAAATAAGTAGCGACCGAGTTGCAAGGGTTATAAATATTGTGCTGCACATTTTAGAATAAAATCACAGAGTGAAGAAACATTTCTGAGGTCCGTAGCATTTATATGAACGCAATAAAATGGTCTAAATTTAATTCCTCATGTTCTCAATTTAAACAAAATATGCCACCTGCCACAAGGAGCCAACATATTTTTCTTTTACAATTTTTTTTTGCTACCGTTACACATTAATGGACATTTGCCTCAAATCACTTCACTATTTGTCAATTGTTAACTGATTTTATTTAAATTTTGCTTCCCACTTACTGTCACTTGGATTTCATTTATGTTTTTGACTTACGTATGTCGAACACGTAAAATTACATCAAATATTCATTTTGAATATTTTAACCTTAAATGTAGTGTGATGACAGTTTGACCAACCAGCCAAGCCATGCGGGGTGTCAGTATTTAAGTTAACTTTTAGTTTTTTTTTTTAACTTTAAGCCGCAACTTACCTGCAAAAAATCAAGAAAAAGAGATATTGTAAGTAAAAAAAAAAATAATAGTTGCCAGTTAAGGAGTTACTTACAAAGTATTCAAAGGGAAATCAAAATTAGTGAGAGACCATTATATGTTTTTTTTTTGTTTGTTATTAAAAGCACAAAAAATTTAAGCTTAAAAAGCTTAAAAATTAAAAAAAAAAAATTAATGACCTGGATTCATATTTCGCTGAATTAATCATTTTAAAATTATGTTGTGAAAAACAGTACCAACACAATTATTAAAGAATTTTAAGCAATACGACTGATTTTTCGATTTTCCGTTTGCAACAATATTCCTTAATTTAATTACTTTATAATTAATAGGAAACAATGACAGTGCTGGCCAAAGTGTACACCAAAACAAAAAAAAAAAATCCTTAAAAAAATTGCAAAAATATCTTTTATCAACCAATAATGCAACAAACATGTCTGTTTGTCACATGACCTCATTCCCAATTTGTCTTTTTCTGTATAACTGCAATTTTCAGATGCATGTGAAAATAAAAGGAAAAGGAATTTATTCAAAGGCCTTAAAATTATACCATCCAACCATAAATTATTGATTAAAGCAACAACAAAAAAAAAAAATAATAATAATAAAAAAAAAGCCAGCATCAGCAAGGGAAATGCAAAGAAATTAAAGATGAAAATAATTTTTAATGAGATTTTCTTTGATATAATCATTTATGAAATGTATGATTATAATAAATAAATACATATGTATGTATGAGTATTGAATCTGTGCACAGTGGCTTTAGTAAGTATAAAGAAACAGTTAAAAATTATTGTCTTATGCTAAAAATCATAATATCTGTGGATATAAGGAAAAAGTGCTTAAGTCATATTTTTTTAGTTATCTTGAAAAGCAGTTTTAAATGTTTAAGTGGTTTGATAAAAATATAATCGCGTTGTACTAAAAGTTGATCATTCGTTTATCTATTCTTTTGATTTTTTAACACATGGTTTTGCCCACCATAAGAAAGTTATTCAATTTGAAAGGCAAAATTTTATAAGTCAAATTAAGCTGTTATTCCATATTAGAAAATTAGTTAGAAAAAGAGAAGCGGCAAGTAATTGTGCCAGAAGTTCGTTCAAAATAGTTCAACAAAAATAAAACTTTGCTCAGAGATACTTTTGAATTAGGAGAATACAATGGTGCTATTAACTCAAAATGAGCTTATCTCGACTTAAGCACATTTTTCTTTTTGCCACAGATATTCCATTAAGAAAGAATTAAATATGAGACATTATTGCAATCAGCCAGAGAAAATATAAAATTAATTAATTTCGATTTACATGCCAGAACATCAGAACATTGAGTGCGTTCAGCAGATACCGTTTGCTACACAACTGCTGCTCATCAATCAGCTGAGCGCTTTGAGTATTAAGCGATGAGCGAACATGATGAGTTGGCATTTTTGATTTATTTGAGCACCCATTTGACACTTGATAGTTGCTTTTTGTTTAAGTTTGCTTTGAAATTTCATTATGAATCGACTTACACCAGAGTAAAGCATGCAAATTGTTGAAATTTTTAATCAAAATAATTGTTCTATTCGTCAAACTCGTCGTGCAGCGGGCGCTACAATTGATTTACTCAAAGAAACTTTCGATGAAGATCGTGTGATTTAACCCCATTAGATTATTTTATTTGGGGTCATGTTAAGTCACTTATCTACGTCGATAAATTACAAACAATTGAACACCTGCAAATCAACATTGCAAGAGTTATCGGCGCAATACGGCCGCAAATGCTGCGAAAAGCTGTTGAAAATTGCTGTTCCAGATTGCGCCTTCTACGCGCCTTCCGTGGCGACCACATGGCAGAAATCATATTTAATCAATAATTTCATAAAATTTTCTTTCTAATAAAGCCCGTTTCATATTTCCTTGTATTATTATGATTTAAACTTGTGTCACTCTATAAAAAACACCCTTTACTATGTATGTGGCATAATTGTGTCAAAATTCTTATATTTTATTTTTATTTAAAACTAGCTGAACCCAGTGTGCTTCGCAACCCCGCTCGTTATAGTCAAGAATTTATTATTTCGTAAGAATATCCTATTGTGAAAATTTAATGACGATCGGTCCGGTCCAGTAGTTAAGACTATATTACGATTTTTAATTTTCCTAAAAAGGGGCGTTGTCCCACCCACTTTTCTCCTGGTACGTATTCCTTACTATGCCAATACCATATCTACCAAATATCATCGACGTAGGTCAAAAAATGCCCAAAATATGGCGATTTAAATTGTTGGGTTATATGGGCGGTGCCACTCCCCTTTGTCCAATCATATAGCCTATTATTCCTTCCAGGGTCACAGTAACATGCTGTGAAAATTTCAGGAAGATCGGTCCAAGGGTTTGGCCTCCTACAAAGCACAAGCAAACAGACAGACAGACAGACATTCATTTTTATATATATAGATTTTTTGTAAATATCTTCGGAACTACATAACCGATTTAAGAGTTTGATATCTCGTTTTAAAAAACATGACAACGGCTTTCAAAAAAATAAAAAAAAAAAATAAATTTATGTATATGTCATTTTGCCATGCCCCTCCGCCCGCAGTCCGAAAATCAAAAATGAGACTTCACAGTGTCACCGCCTGAATATTCTGAAGATTCCCTGAAAATTTCATTAAAATCGGCCCAGCCGTTTTGGAGTCCATACCTTACATACATACACACATCCTGTGTTATATATAGATTAAATATTAAAATTTATTATTTTTTTAAATCAAATCAAATTTTTATTCAGATTTAAAAGTCTATAAATTTATTGTAAAAAAAAATAACTCTTATTATAATTATAGTTTGTTTAATTCTATAAATTACGCACCTGCAGCCATGTCTAGATGTGTAAAATGACATGGTTAAAAGTAAACATAGTTAAATTTTATCTCAATCATATTTAGATTAAAAAAAACAAAATAGAAACGCAATTCAATAGACATTTTAGATTGTCCAAAAACGAAATTAATTTTAAATGAATGACATTTTATCGTTTATAAATTTAAAAATTGTTATATTTTGCTTTCCGTTTTTTGCTTAAGAACAAAAATGCAGATTGAGTTCTGTTTCTAAAGGGAAACGAACTCTATGACATGGCTGATAATTTTTAGTTGTTGTCTTTGGTTTTATTTTTCAATTAGAAAAAATATGGTTATTTTTAACCATGATTTTTTTTTTTAACAGGCATGATTAGATTAAACCATATTATTGGGCAAGTCACACATTTCGATCGGAATGTTTTCAATTACGTATTTTTCAATCCGATCGTTTTTATTTGCAGTCTTTAGATTCCGTTTGTAATTCGATTTTACAATGATAAAGTTTCTTGTAAAGAACGGCTTTTGTTTAAACTAGTTTTTAGTATCAAAGATATTTAATTTTTTTACTAAAAGTATGCAGGTTTTTTTAATGTTTACCATAAATAAAGTTTGTAGAAAAATGCATTGTCAGTTTAATTTTAAAAGTGGTTTCATTACAAAAGCAATTTTATTCATTCGTTTTCTTATTTTTCAACTTTCGGATTTGAAACCACTTTCGAGCGGAATTTATTTACATACGATATGATACTTTGCATTTTCACATTCGCAAGGCCATTTGCAACACACACTGAATACCACTATTGTAATTTTATCGACGTTTTTTCATTAACTCTTGCAGTACTAAGCTTCAAGTTAAAGTTCCATTTAACAAATCAACAGAAGATCTTTATTTATTATTTTGTTAATTGACCGCTAAAGCTTAAAAATGATTCACACAATTCTAAATGTTCAAAGTGAAAATTTTGTTGCAACGAAATATATTTAATGCATATTTATTTACTTTGATGTAATAATTTATTTTTATAATATTGAAAAAAAAAAATTAAATAAATCAGCTTAAAAATTGGGATTTTTTTTTTAAATATTTATAGCCTTTCTAATTACATTAACTAAACATTTTTTTTTAAATTTTTGAATAATTCGTTACATCTGTTTTGTATTGATTCAATATATTTTCATTATTTTATTATTTCTTGATTTTATTAGACAGAAACAAATATGCGCATACATACAAAAACACATCTACACATCATTTTTATTTAAACTTTGCAAATAAAAAACATTAAACAAATTCAATAAGAAAAAAAACAGCAACAACAAATACGTGAAAAGAAAATAAACAATGACAAGTTGAATATATTTGCATAAATAATTTCTGTCAACGTCTCTTTCAATAAAATGTGAGCACAAGTATAGACAAAATACTGACAGTTAGCCAGGATAGGCAAACAGTTGCACACACACATACTTATTAACGTACGTATTTGGGTAATAAATAAAAAGCAGAAACAAATAAAAAGAAAAAATCGTATAAAAATTGCGTATGAATAAATGATATGGATGGTAAGTAAATACCCTATACCGAGTTTATAGGACATTCCATGTGATACTTTATTAATTTATTCTTTTATTAACCATATTTTTGACTAGGGCAACCATAAATATATGCAATTGAATAAATTGCAATTTATGCATGCTAAATTTATATCTAAATAAAACATTTATACATTTCACAACTTTTTAAGAATTTTTTGCATCAATATGTAGGAGCATATTTTTGGGTATGTTATTAGCACATTTGCTTTGTTCTTGCTGCATATTTTCACTTTTTTATTGTTTAATATTCACTTTTATAAAAAGAAATTACAATGAAATTTTAAAAATTTGGAGTAATTTTTTTTTTATATAAAGAAATTTTTCTAAAACTGTTTATAATTCTTGGTTTTATTCGAAAACTAAATTTCTTATATAAAAATCTCGTGTCACAATGGTTGTTATCGAACTCTTCCGAAATGGCGATTGGTATGACATTAGGTTTTAAAGGAGGGGAGGGAGGGGTCAATTCTTGTATTAACTAAACGATTAACCCAACTCGTATTTCAAGTAGAACAAAATTATTTTTGTTGTTAAATGACAGATGGCGCTATGTCCGCCTCATTTACGAGAAGCGTCGCATCATATTGACAGAAAGAGAAGCGTCTTCCTTCCTTTTTCAAGTAGAACAAAATTATTAATGTTGTTGAAGGACAGATGGCGCTACGTCCGCCTATCGAAAAATGGGTTGATGAGTGGAGAGAATTGTTCCTCCCCATATAAGTATTTTTATATAAAATTTTTTTCGGAATTTTTGAGATGAAATTATTAGTACATATTTTTGCATATTTTTACTTAGTAAAATAGTAAAAATTTTAAATTATTTCATTACCGATTTTAAACTTAGAACACTAAAAATATATGTTTGGAATTTGTTAGTATATATTTTTACTATTTTTTTTTTTTTTAATTTTAACATGCACTTTTGCAAAATTCATGCTGGAAATTTTTTAGTGCATATTTTTGCATGTTTTACGATTTTCAACATAAATTAGCATATAACGCCAATATTCTTTGTTTTATTATCTTGGATCCTTTTTTCAATTTTGCTGTGCTTAGAGTAGCAATACGCACGATTTGCATGCATAAATAGTTTTTTTTTAATCTTATGTTGTACTCGTATGTGGTAAGCAAAACAGTTTTCTTCTTCGTTTTTTACAAGTCGTACGTAACACATCGCACAGTGTGGTCTAAGTGGTCAAACTATTTGAATATGCTTCTTTATGATTGAATTTGTGAATTATGAAATATATAAAATATACTATATGGATATATAGAAATTATATTTCTTGATTAACGATTCTAGGTACAAAAAAAAAAGATTGGTTTTCTATGAAATATTTTTGGTAAATAAATTTTTAAATTTTTTAAATATTTCAGTTTGGCAAAAATATTTTTTTCAACAAAACGTTTCGTTTAAATCACACAATTTTTTTGTTTAATTTAACAAAACTATTTTTCACGAGACTAATTTAAATTAAAACGAGTAAGAGTGCCATATTCGGCTGTGCCGAATCTAATATCTATATGTAGATGGTTTATATAAAGTTTTCACGAAATCGACGCGTTCGTGACTTATTCGTATGACTCTTCATGACAACATGTGATTTTGTCCATATAAAAAAAAAACAACAACAACAACAATTACGTAGGCGCCCATGAGCGCGTGCGGTGTGTATACTGTGTGCTGACTTCATACACACGGTAAATACACGTTGTAGCGCATACACGCATACACATTGACAGCTGTCAGAGAGTAATCATTCTAAGTTTAAATCGAAATTTATAAAAGTAAATATCTTCGTGGTGAAGCCGGGTGGGTGGGGGAGGGGGGGTTTCAGCTAGTACAACATATTAATTGGTGTACACCTAAGTTTAATATATTAAACCCTAGACACGACCCATAGTCTTTAACAAAGGTCTGTTAATATCTATGTTAACATTGTTCTGTCGACATCTAAAAACGATAAAGAGTGCTCTAAAAATGCAGAACGTGGGCAGAAAAAAGTATGATTGGGATTTGTGGACGAGATAGCACTCTGAAAGAGCCTCAATTGGATTTTAAAACAATTGGAATTGAACCGAGATATACTCGATATTTTTTCTTTTTTTAATTTTGCTGATTTTCTATACGAATCGTCTCAAAGCCAACTCTGCCAAATCAATACAGTACCCAAGTCTCCAATTCTTTTGATGGCCTTGGAAAACCGATTTCACGTACAGACAGGCGGTCCATAATATATCTACTTTAGGACTCTGATATGAATATTACGGAATTTACACATGAAATGACAAACCAATAAATCATTTAAATCAAATAATCATTTTTACTTTTATCTTTCACAACTCTGCTTTGCGCGTTATGTTAATATTTAAGGCAGTGTTGATGCGCCTCCGGTGTTAAGTAGACGCATTAACTTTGTTAAGCTGTATTAGCAGGCATTTTATTAATTGTTTTACTTCGCCGATGTTTCTGCTAATCGCTGTCGGAACAGTTTTTTAGTGACCTGTGCTATGCCTTCATCACTTAAATAGTCCGGCAACAATTAATACAATGTGTTACTAATGTACATTGGAGAAATTAATGATGTTGATTGACTTGCTCTGGCCAGGGTTTGAACCCAGGCCCCAACCAAGTCATTGTTTGCTTAGTAGTTAACGCGCTAACCACTTCAGCCAAAACCACCCTCAAATTGCATTATTTCTCAATTAATTCTGGAATAAGTCTATATGGCTTTATTACTAATGCAGTGTGGTGCAATTATGTTCTTATATTTAAATTAGTTGGCAAATAATGCAAATTTAGCTTATTACTTATAACTTTATTTCAGTGAGCCGACGAAAATCGGTACATTGTGCCAAATTTACAGTAATTAGTTAGCTATTAGTAAACTAAAATGATAACTATTGTTTAACTAATACTTCATATTCACAGTGTATTGTTTAACCAACACTCTTAATATGAACAAAAAATGGTAACCCTATCAAACTATTAACTTTCAGTACTGGCAATTCTGTTATAGCATATGGCTTTTGTTTATATTTGATATATTACTTCTTAAAAAATGGCGTATACAATCAAGAACTTGCCACGCCACCTACTTGCTAAGACGGAATATATCTATAAAATCTTTTTACATTACGTTGGCGACGCTCAGCAACAATATTCCGCGTATTATCAGTATCAGTGTCTCTTTCAATATCGGACTCCGTGTTTTCAATTTCACATGCTATATCTAAAATTTTTCACAAAACAAAAATACTAATAATAAATTCCAACGAAACAGCTGTTGTCTAACTGTTAGTTAACCAATGACGTTTGATGGTTTAACTAATGTTAAACTAGAAGCTGTGAATCAAATATTATTAGTTAAACTATTGCTATTAGCTAACTAATGACTGTGAATTTGGGCCTTAGTCATTGAAATTGTTCGAATACTATAAATTTTATAAATTCTTTTATTTTTATTTGAAACACGACCAGGCGTCGCTCGCTTAACCAGTCAATGTTTTCGAAATAACATCAATACTGAAATATTTTATAGGAAACAAAATAAATTTAAAGAAAAAAAAAAATATAAAACGAAAAGCTAAATATTTGAGGGATGAACGCATGGATGCTTGATTGGCCCTCTAACCGTTTGATATGGCATTTTGGGGATATTTATTAATTTTGCTGTTTTCTTTTTTTCAAGTTGCAAATATTTGATCAATATTTGTACGAAAATATTTTTTGCAAATAAACTTGTGTGTCAATATCTTACTTTTAATAAATATTTTTCGAAAAGCTCTTATTTTTTGTTTATTTCTTTTTTTGTTTTCTTGTTTATCATATTTTGATTGATATTTTTGTAAATAATTATTTTTAGTTATTTGTTAGTTTACTGAATAATACGACGCCGGCAGAAACTTGGTGTAGAATTGAAAATATTATTATGCTGCATGCATACCGTCTGGATTACTTTACCGTAGAAAAGTAATTTATTTACTATAAAATAAAAAATTCCGTTTTTCTCACATTGGCGCGATGGTAGTGTCTTTGATTTTCATGCAGATGATCAGCAGTTCAATCCCTGCCATTGAAAATTTAATTTTTCTTAAATGTTTGAACATTTTTAGTAACAAGCCACAAAGTAGTTGGTTATGAAGACCAGTTAATATATCAGTTGACTTATAACAAACACAACAATAAATTACAACACAATAATGAAACTAGAGAGTGCGAGTTCAATGCTCAGCATAGATAATTTCCTTTTAATGTGTTTTGTTATTTTAATTGTTTTTAAATACTAAAGGGTAAGTCGTGAAGTTAAAAAAGTTGTTGGGATTTGTATTACTATTAACAAATTCCAAAAGCGAAGAGGTTAAATTTCGCCCCTAAATTAAAAAAAAAAATACAGGACAGAATTGTAAATTATAACACAAACAATATATCGCAGGGCACATTTAGAAGACAATCTATAGGACTAAGCTAAAAGCCAACCCCGTTCACGACAAAACAAAAACAAAGTTTTGAAAATCCGTCCAAAAATGGAGAACTTTTAGGAGCGGGTACAATTTGCACCAACTTTACAAAAAAAAAAAAAAATTAAAAGGATTTATAAAATCGGTGTATAAATAAAGGAGTTATCCAATAAAAAGTTTTTCGGGGGGCAGTATTTTGCCACCGGATTTAAGAAAAATAATATATTAAACCAAACAATCAAAAAAAAAAATTACACAAGAATTAATAACTTCCTGTTTTTTTTTTTTTGAAGTCGGTTAAAAATGAAACATAACTGGTGGTTGGGTCTTCAAGTCTATCAGTGTAGAATTTTAGGTTTTGATTCCCACTAAAACAAGTACAGGTCTTTGTTATCATGATCGCTCAACTAGATTAAAAAAAAAATATAATTATTTTTCTTACAAAGGGTGTTGTTTATAGAGTTACACAAGTATAAAGCAAAATAAAACAAAGAAATATATTTTTAATATTAATGAAACGGACTTTATTGGAAAGAAAATTTTATGAAATTAATGTTTAAATGTGATTTTTGCCATGTGGATGGATGGTGGTGCGTAGAAGGCTCAATCTGGAACACCAATTTTCAACAACTTTTCGCAGCATTTGCAACTCTTCGAATGTTGATTTTCAAGTGTTCAATTGTTTCTTGTTTATCGATGTAGACAAGTGACTTAACAAAACCACAAAGAAAATAATCAATTGTAGCGCCTGATTTGTATCATGTGACTCCGTCCTGTTGGAACCACATATCAGCAAGATTAATGCCACGTAATTGAGGTACGAAAAAACTTCGAATCATGTTCCTATACCGTTCCACTGACAGTAACATTTTGACCATCATCGTTTTTGAAGACATATAGGCCAATGACTCCGTCAGCCCGTAAAGCGCACCAAACAGTAATTTTCTGTGGATATAATGTTGTTTCGACAAAAGCTTGTGGATTCTTCTCACTCCAAATGCGAATATTCTGCTTATTTACGTTCCACCAGAAATAGGCTTGATCGGAAAATAAAATTTTGAATGGAAATTGCAAATCAATATCAATTTGTGCACGATGAGTTTGACGAATATAATAATTATTTTGATTAAAAATTTCAACAATTTGCACGCGTTGCTGTGGTGTAAGTCAATCAACAACAATCAATTATCAACTTCGTCGGTTAGCAGAAACATCGGCGAAGTAAAACAATTAATAAAAACGCCTGCTAATACAGCTTAACATAGTTAATGAGTCTACTTAACACCGGAGGCGCCTCAACACTGCCTTAAAAATTAACATATCGCGCAAAGCAGAGTTGTGAAAGAGTTAAGTGTTCTAAATTTTCAAAATCTATCTTCTCCACCCTATCCCTCTCCCTGAGTTCCGGCACAGTGCACTGCATACGTAGGGGTCACCCCTGAGTGCTGGTCCTAATTAAATAAAAAAAATCAACTATCAGCCGTTAAATGGATGCTGAAATAAAGCAGTGATGCCAACTCAAAGTTGTGACACTCTATAAAAACACCCTTTAGAAGCGTTTGAATTAAGTCACAAGTCTGTAATATTTGCAGTTCGCCAGAGAAAGTGAATATATTCTACTACTGACGTTTAGCCCTGACTTCGGTCACCCTGCATATGAATTTAGGCAATTAATTATCGGTAAAAATTCATCGAAGACACAAAATATATCAAAAGTAAAAAAGTACCAACTTTTTTTTGCCGTTTTATCCCTCAGAAGGTACCAAAAGTATCATTTTGTCCTGTTTTCAAGCCTTAAAATAATCTCTTTCTTTTAATTATTAAAGTGAAACAAAAATCCAAGCATTTAAACTTTCTCATTAATAATATTATTGAGATATTGAAAGTGTTAACACCTTCAAGGTTTGTCCGAATCATTCTTTTACCCACATGCTTTGTTGTCAAGCCCCTAGAAGATGATCTATCTCTATGCATAAAGTAATAGGCCACACGACTGCTTTTCGTACACTTTTAAGTATGATATTGTACACCAATATTGATCAGACAAAGACATATGTAGGATTAATAGGTATTTTCCTGTAGATAAGCAAAATATACTTTTTGCCTAAAAACCCGATTGCAAAACCGGTTACAAGCCCGGTTTTGGATCAAATATTTGAATATTGGCCACTAGGAGCGGTTCTAGAGCTTTAATAAATATTTACTTGATACGGGAAGCGTCACCGGATAAACAAATCTTTCTTTATACATACACAAGTCTTCTTGGTAGATGTGATATTGTGTTCTGCACAGTGGTGTAAAAATTTTCAAAAGCCAATGAAAAAATAAGGTATTTGTTCTTTCAAGTCTTTCTTCAACTTAAAATACATATCACTTTTATGAGCACTTGAATTAAATGCTAGTTAGGAATTGGACAAGTTGAATTACATCTGTACTTCACATGTTAATAAACAAAAGTGCAACAAAGATTTCATTCAAGTGGTTTTACAATTAAAACACGTATGAATACTTTTTTGTTGATGTTCACATGACTCACTTTTACTACTGTAAGTACTTGAAAATTAATTTCAATGGCCATTGTCGTTACGATAATTATGATCATTATCATCACTTACACATAAAGTTGTCGTTAGCCAGACCAGCTTAAGTGGTATTTTAAACAAAATACTTGAAAAATGACAAACCAATATATTAAATTGTTATTTATTGTTTTTGTTTATTTTTAGAATAATTGAAAAAAAATTATTGAAAATAAATTGCTGGTAACATAAACAGTAAATCTTGTTTGCAAGAAAGAATGTTAAGGCCATAAAAAATAAAGAGAAAAATATCGATGTACGTTCATATGTATGTGCATACATTAGGGCTGCAATGGCATGTATGAATTTATTCAATTTGATCAAAACCGATGCAGAAAGTTACAAGGTGAAAATTTTTTCCACATCGGGTAAAATTCTCAGGTGTGTCTGTCTCATTGAGGTAAAAAAAATGTTTAAATATTGTAACTTTATCATCACTATTTAAAAGTAATGAAAATTAAGCTCAATTAAGACAACACGATATTTTTAGCAAGCGTATGCCAAATTGGGGCCAAACCGGATAACTGTGAGGCTTGACCTGTAAAGGTCATGGATCAAAATTGAAAAATTACTTAAAATTAAGCTCAATTTAGATAAAGCAATATTTTTAGTTAGCGTATGCGAACATTTTGGCTAAATAGGATAATATTGAGACTTCATTCCTAAATTTAAATTTAAATTTTTTAAAATTTATCAAAATTAGTTTAAACAAATAAAACGATATTTAAAAAAAAAATAAAAAATTGTCTAAAGTTGGCACAACATTTAAATTTTGTAAAATTGGCGAAGGGAGGGCAAAATTCCCGGCATAACATCCGCCGGAAGTGACCTCAGGTGAGTGTGTGTGTGTGGCTGCGTGGACCGAATTCTCTTCTACTTGCTTCGGGTCCCATAAATTTTTATAGAAGTTTTTTTTTTCAACTGGCTGGTATGATTTTTTTTATTATCGCGGTAGCCAAAGCCCGTTGGATCGGCAAGAACACCACCCCAAGACGGCGAGCTTCTAGCAGAAGCAAACCGCTAGCATACCAGCGCCGCCGATCATCCAGCAACACAAAATAAATTGCTAATTATCAACAGGCAAAACCACCAGCAGCACGATAATAAAAATGGCCAATAATGCAGTAGGCGTGTGGCGATATTCGGGCCTACAAAGAGTACTGAGAGGCTTATCGTATAGATTTTAGAGTTAACATTTTGTATAATTTATTAAAATTAAATTTACTGACTGTCCCACAAAGTCGAGGAGATTTGCTATAAAAATTACTATTTTATCACACTGAAAATACAGTCGTCAAAGTTGACACAATTGTCCATATTCTAGATGTAAACAATTTTTGTTTTACTGTTCATTAAGCAACTATCCAAACGCCATACAAAAATTATCAATTCAATAAAGTCACATATGAATTTAGATAATTCGAATATAAAACAAGTAAGAGTGCTATATTCGGCTGTGCCGAATCTTGTATACCCAAAATATTTAAATTTGTTTTTGTTTTCAATATAAATAAGAGAACGACATCGACTTGTCGACAGTGTGAAACAGACCGTAAATGTTTTGTCAAAATCAATTAAATTATGTGGCCATAGAGTCCATCACAAAAAATGGTCTTACCTATTAGTTATATAGATATCTTCAGCGTGCCCAGCGAAATTCGTTGTTATTGTTTGTATAATTGATTTATTAAGTTTTTAGTTATACTAACAGGTTTTCCAATAAGAGTGACATGATTTCTTAAAAAAAAACACACTGATTGTTACGGAAATTCAACAGTTTTTTATTTAATGTGAAGTACAATCGATACAATTTAGTTCTAAATAAAACGTCATTCAAATGGCCTCCCCGAATTCTTTTGCAGGAACGAATTCGATGAACACAATTTTCGAGCACTTTTTCCACTAAATCAAGTCGTATGTCATGAATGGCATGTTTAATAATGACTTGTAAAGCTTGAAGAGAGAGTCTGGTTTATTTCGAAAGACCAATGACTTCAAATAACTCCACAAGAAATAGTCTAATGGTGTTAAATCACTTCTTGGAGGCCATTCAATATCACAATTTGTTCAAATAATCGAATCTCCAAACTTTTTTCGCAATAATTCAATTGTTGCATTTGCTGTGTAGCACGTAGCCCCGTCTTGTTGAAACCAAATGTTGTCAAGATCAACTTCTTCCAATTTCGGCCATAAAAAGTTGGTTATCATCGATCTATACCGCTCTCCATTGACAGTAACGGTGTTGCCAACTTCATTTCGAAAGAAGTACCGCACCGATGATTCCATCAGACCAAAACTACACCAAACTGTCAATTTAGTTGAATGTAATGGTTTTTCATGAATAATTTGTGGATTTTTTTTCGCACCACTCACTTGAAAGTGAGCCTCATCGGAGAAGATGATTTTCTTAAAAAAATCGTTATCGTTTTCAAGTTTTTTCAAGGCAAAATCAGCAACGTTGTTCTTGCGTAGATCTCTCCATGATGAAATTGTAATCACTACTGAATACAATGAAAGACAAATGACAGATCATTCCATATTACAAATGGCTGAAACATCACTTCAAAATCATATCATCCCTATTGGAAAACCTTATACATTATGATCACTCAAAAACAAGAGCTCGTTAGCAATGTCTGAATTTATGTTGAACAAATTTAAAATTATTTCAAAAAACCAGATATCGTTGCCGAATATCGAAAAAAAAGAGGTTAAAAAAGAGAGAAGGTTAACGTAACAATTTAAAATCCATTTCCTAACTCTGCGTGTAAGATAAATATTTACTAGTTAATTTATATTGCATGCAAAGTATTTCGGATTTTTCTCAAACTGAAATCAAAAGTTAAATTAACAAAAAAAAAAAAAAAATAGAATAAATAAAATGTCATCTATTTGGAAAATTTGGTATTAAAAGTAAAACCAGTTAAATGTCAATAATGGCAATACAGTTCAAAGACATTCAAAAGGCGATGATGTTTAAGAAGAAGACCTTTAGCAAACGAAAAAGACAACGATACTAAGATACTGGCACCACGTCTACCAAAAAAAAAAAAAAAAAAAAAAAAGAGAACACCAACAGCAGCCTTACATAATCATGCCACATTTGCTGAAGTCTTGCCACAGCTTCACGGTTGGCTCTAGACTGACTCTGTGATTTCAAACAAAAGCAAAAGTTTGTGGCATTTAAAAAAAAATAAAATATATATAAATTGAAAATAAAATGCAACGAAAAATTCACTCAATTTTAGCGACTTAAAAATTATATATAAAAAAAATGAACATTCAAATAGTTTTTAGGTCAAAGGTACTATAAATATAGAAAAAACATGTATAAAAAAAAGTGACTGAGATTTTTTCATTTTCCTAAAACACCTTTGAGTGTTTTTCTAAGCTGCTGCCTTTGTGTCAGTGGATTGTTGATACAGCAGCAGCGCATAATCACATTTTAAGTGGCACAAAAGCGTGCAGTTGCAAAAAAACACACACACATTTTATACAAAAAAATTACGATTTTTTTGCCCTTTCTATTGCAACAAGAAAAAAAATATATTAATGATGATGACGATGATGCAGACGACGATGTTGCACTTTAATGAACATTTGATTATGAGCATAATACAATTGTGCAGTTGTTCGGATCATCATTATTATTAGATTTTGCAACTTCAGCTGTGCATTTTTTTCTTCTAATAATTTTATATTCTTCTAAGCACAAGTGTGTCATCAAAACAACAATAAGCTTTAAATATTTAATCAGGCAACAACAACCTTGTTGAATTTTTTTTCTTTTAATTTTTGTAATAAAAAAAAATCGAATGCTTATGGTGGCAATTTTTAATGGTGAGCACGGCTTAGAATACACTTAGGATCAACTCGGAAATATACAAAAAACTTTAAACATACAACAGCTGTTGTTGCAGCAGTAAAATTTTTTACTGCAAAATATGAATAATTTTTCATCAGATTGAATCAATTCCTGAATATTAAATATCCACGAATGATCGTAAAATCATTATTTCGTACTTAAATTTTTCATCACTCACTAACATCGACATTTTGTTTGAGATGATCACAGTAATTAACTACTTATTACTCAACTTAAGTACATGCTGCCAAAATATATGTATGGAATGGCTTATACCCTCAACACATAAAAAGATAATTATTTATTAATTTTTGAGATTTCTAAAATCAGCATCATAATTATTTTATAAATAAATATTTTATGAAGGTTATAAGAAAACTGATTGAAGGTTTAATTCTCATTTCTTGTTTGAAATAATTCATAAAAGCTTAAAATATTTTTCATTCAACAATAAAATTCGTTCAATATGATTTTTAACTGTACATTCGAGCGGATTGTAACCACATCAAATGGCGAAAACCATCCACTATAAATTTTATATTTGTTTTTGCAACATTGTGGACTTTCCGACTTAAGATCCAAGTTCGAACTCATGCTGCTGCAGATGTGAAACCAACTACTCTACTCACTCGATTGCTGATAATTTACTCTTTGCAGCTCAAACCATTTTTTCCAATCACAATTAGAACGAAAATTGTTCGCTTTTATAAAAAGAAATTGATCAGTTGAGTTTTATTCGAATATTTTTTTTTTTTTCGAATAATTTTATTTTGCACAATTTGCAATAGTTTCTAATCGTAAAATTTTTAAATGATTGTTTTTTTATTCTTCGAATAATTTATATTCGATTAATTTTACTCCAATATTTTAATCGAATAAAATTTTAAAAAAATATTTTATTTGAAATACAGCCTATATATTTGTAACCCCCTAAGATAATCTTTAACATTTTAAAAACATAAACTCTTGAGTAGATTACATTTATTCGAATAATATTATTCGAGCAATATTTATTTAAGCAATTTCAAATAGCATCATTTTATTCATATATATTTTATGCAAATAGTTGTTAAATATTTTTTGCGAAATTTGTATTTGCAAAATTTTATTCGAATAATATAATCGAAAAATTTTATTCGATAAATATTTACAAATGCGAAAAATGTCTGTTATTTTTAAAAACTTTACGATTTTTTTTTTATATTTTCGATATTTTTAAAGCTTTTATTAAAAGAAATAAATTTTAAAACATTTATTTTACTAAAGTCAAAATTTTATACAAAACGAGAATTATATATATTAGATATCAAACAAATTCAGTGAAGTTAAACATTTTATTCGAATAAATTTCGGCATTAAATTTTGCACTAGTTATTTTTAACGTACTTGCGTCATGACTGGCGAACTGAACAGTGGTAAAAGGAGTTGAGCCCTTAACGGCGAAAAACATATCTCACTACTCAACTGAGGCTGGTGCTGGCTGAAGCAAACAATGACTTAGGACCTGTAAGTTAATCAACATCATACATTTCTCAAATATACATTGGTGTGACATTTAATTAATTTTTATTGAACTGTTTAATTTATGATGGCATGACCAGTGTCACTAAAACATGTTCCGACAGTGATTGATGCTGTTCAAAGATAACGTAGCAGCACCTTCGACGAAGTAAAACAATTAATAAACCGGCCTGCTAATACAGCTTAACAAAGTTAATGTGTCTACATAACACCAGAGGCGCTGCAACACTGCTAAAAAATTAACAAAACGCGCAATAGCGGAGTTGTAAAAGAATTAAGCCTTTTACATTTTCAATGTCTATCTTCTCTACTCCATCCCTTCCCTAAGTTCAGGTACAATACAATTCATGAGTGCTGGACCTACAAAAAAAAAATTTTTTCAAAAAAAAACTTTCTCTGCAAGTTCTGTCTTTGTTTAAGCAACTGCAATTTGAGATCAATTTAAAACCCCAACAATTCGACAAGTCCGTTACGCCTCTTTTATGATTCCGAACAAAATTAATAGTCGAGTTGTAGTTTGTAAAATTCTTTTCGAACTCAACTTATAATCAGCTGTTCACTTAATTGTCTTCGATATGTTTTTTTTTTTTTTTTTAATTAGGACCAGCACTCAGGGGATGACCCCTACGTATACATTGAGCCGGAACTAGAGTTGGCTACCCTACTGTTACCGAGAGCCTTCTTCGCCCCATCTTGTACGCGATCGAGTAACTTCAAAATAGATTTTGAAGCACCGGCCCATACATGACAGTTGTAGTCCATTTTCGGTCGGATAAAGGTGGTATAAATATTAAAGAGATCAGATGGAGTGAAGTATGTCCTACACCGTTTTAAAAAACCAAGGCACTTGAATGCTTCTTTTGAAACATGAAAAATGTGATCATTCCATCGAACATCACAATGAATTTTCATGCCAAGAACATCATGAGCTTCTGATTCCTCATTATCTATACCATCCATATTTACAGATGGAGCAGCATGTCCGGTCATACGTCTGTGTGTGAGCATAGCACACTGGGTCTTTTGTGCGTTAAAATTAACCCTATTGGTATGACCCCAATTTGAAATTGTCGGGAGATCGCGATTTAGTGTATCATTCATATTTTGCGGCATTGCACGGATCTCCGACAGGTTTGGCCTTTTTTACTTTTTTAACCTAATAAAATTGCTTTAGATTAAAAAATAATTAAATTGTTTTCGTTCAATCATTTTCAAACTGATAAAAGATGAAAAACTCATCGACATACAAAATTCGATTTATACCAAAAAATTGAATGAACATTTGTCTGATGATAAACAACCCATATCCGTTTAAACATGATTGAAAAATCAACAAACCAAATGGCAAAGAAAAAGATGAAAAAAAAAAAAAAAAAAAACTAACGTAAAAGTAAAAATTTCTTGATCTGCATAGAACACATAACTTCCTTCGCTTTATCTTTCACACATCCTTATAACTTTTTAAATGAAAAATGTATGTGTTGAAACTGAAAGTACACAAGCTGGCGTGTGTGCGTGTGTGTGTGTTTTTGTCTGCACATTCAAGTATTGATAGTGAGAAGAATTTTCCAATTTCAATTTATAATCTGTCAAATGATACATAAACGTTTGTTATGTTACAAACTCGCATCAAAATATCGTGTTACACAAGACGACTGTGTTGATGTTGATGTCTGATGGCAGCAGTGTTAAAAAAAAAATTCTTTACAATTCATTCAACACTTGAGCTAAAGCACATAGAAGCATAAAAGCCATATGTTACAATTACAATTGATGTATAGGGTGTTTTTATAGAGGTATAGAAATTTTAAATGAAATAAAACAAATATGAATATTTTAAATTGACATGAAATTTACTTTATTCGAAATATAATCCTCTGGCATTATAATTTTAATATCACTTGTGGCATATGAACGCCACAGCTGGCTCGGACGTAGTCTAATCCGGACGTTAAATTTTCGATGACTTTTTTCAACATTTGTGGCCGTATATCGCCAATAACGCGGCGAATATTGTCCTCTAAGTGGTCAATCGTTTCGGGTTTATATGCGTAGACTAGCGACTTCACATACTCGTATATCCACAGAAAATAGCCCAGCGGCGTTCAATCGCTCGATCCTGCACAGGTCCGAAACGTGAAACTATGCGGTTACCAAATCAATTGTGGCACGAGCTATGCAACATGTTGCGCCGTCTTGTTAAAAGCAAATCTCCTACACATCATGGTTGCTTAATTGGTGAACGAAAAAGCCAGTAACTATAGTCAGTTTTTGTGGATGTATCCGTGTCTCAAGGATTATCATCACTCCAAATGCGGCAGTTTTATTTTTTGACGTATCCATTCAAACAAAAGTGAGCTTCATCGCTAAACAAAATTCGCTTATGAAAATCGTATTTATATATTTCAAACAGAAACATGCTGCCTGCCTGGCCCACGATGTCGACCGATGTCGATCGCTTGATTTTTAGACGCAAAAAATCTAGCTTGGGTTCCACTAATAACCGATTTTATTTCACTTATTAATTTTTTACTAGAAGAAAAGCTAAAGAAATAAATAAAATTGATGGTTTGAAGGTCACAAATCATTTGTTTTTCGTTTACAATTTCAGAATTATCGATCGGTCGCCAGGCAGATGATTTTCAAAATAAATTTGCACGATTTTTTAAAAGTTGTTTAGGCGTCAGTATATTCATGTTGAAATGCCAAACCAAATTAAATATGAATCACTTGGCGGCTAAAAAAATGGCTGTCAGTTAAAAAAGTGTTGCGAACTTAAAGATTTTATAAAAAAAACACCCTTTATTATGAATGTGTGTGTGTGTGTGTATTCGGAAATATTGTGAAAAGTTCTAAAAGCGAATATGACAACAATTTGGTTAACCAACAGTCAGCAAATTTCGACTAAAATTAATTTTAGTAAAAAATTAATAAATTTGAGAGAAATTTCAATATCTTTCCTTCCAACATATTTTGTACCTGTGGCAAGCCTAGAGGGGAAAGAACCTATCGCCAAAGAAATCGCGTGAATGCTTATGAAAGATTAGCAATCGATTTTGGTTATGGAACTTTATGTGAAAGCTAGCAGCCACTTTTACAAGAAATTGTCTTTAGCGGTGACTAATTGGCAGAAGTAAGACACTCGGTGTTTGGTTCTAGAACCGAACTTAGGTACTTAAAACAAGAGTAGCTTAATTTTAATATTGACTTTTATTTTTCGCTCTTCCTCTCATCTATAGTTGGTACAGTGTTTGCAGTTATTCAACATAACAATTCTTATATTTAGCTTAACATCTTATGACAGACAGCAAAAGAAAGCAATCAAGTAAAGGAAAATTGAAATTGAAAAATAATATTCTATCAAATTCAAATGCTTTCTAATCAAATAATAGCAAATACATAACAAACATAATAATTCATTGAGATGAAACGATTAATAAACTAAATTGAAAAGTACTCAAGTAATTTCAATTCAGGAAAAATGAAACGGACTTTAATAAAAAAAAAAGGGGACAATCGAAAAGATTACAGAATCGATGCATCGATGTTTCTGTACTCCTACGAGAGATTTAAGAACTTTTTTTAACAAAATCAATTTATAATCTGTCCATAAATAGGGGATGGAATCACTCTTATTCCGTTTAAAATGATTGAGAGTTTTGTTCTACTTTACAATTAACAAAAAAATTCATAAAAATTGTTGAAAATTTTGAACTTACATTTTCTTTACATAATTTTCAAGTGCCAATAAGACAAAGAACCGCTCGAAGTAATGCAAATATTGCCGCCGTTCAGGCAAGTGGAATCATAGGTCCGTAGTTCTTTCGAAATGAAGCTGGTAACACCGATACTCTCAATAGAGATCGGTATAGATCGATGATAACCAACTTTTTATGGCCGAAATTCGAGGAAGTTGATCTTGGTTCCGACAAGACGGGGCCACGTGCCACACAGCAAATGCAACAATTGAATGCTTAATGCTATTCCTTAACAATAAGTGTGTTTTTTTTAAAGAAATCATATCACTCTTATTGGAAAACCTTTTATAAAAATGCAGACCCAGAATAAAGATTGGTTGAAAAACGATTGTGTCAATAGAATAACTGTTGCATAGACTATATATCGGTTACCGCTAACAATATTCTATGGTTCAATCCAACATTCTACTATCATAAACATAAAAACAAAATTGTAACCAACATACGGCTGTGAAAATTCTTACATTGGTTGGATCAACCGAATGCATTCTTTTGCTGCTACTAAATGTAAAAATGGCGAGCACAACTGAATAATTGGTAATAAATATGTTTTCGTTGATACTCCCAACCGATGATGCGGTTGGCATAACCAATTATAGTAAAATAAGTAATTACTTAATATTTGTTGATTTTAAAATACTCATGTGGCTGAGTTGTAACAATATGTTCGGTAACAATAATGGTCAATAATAAATTTTAAATTCAAATAAGTAAGTAAAATAATTTAAATTAGTTTATGTATTAAAAATATCAATTTAATAGTTGTTCCAGGATAAAAATTAGCGTAAATAATCCCGATTAGCTTCCGTGGTGTCAGACCAATTCTATCGGTTGTCGCAACCGAAAATTCAGTGGTACTAAACATGAATTGTAGTTGTAGCAACTAAATTCTATGATAGTTGTTGCAACCGCCAGAATTGGTTTTCAACAATTAATCTGTTTTGTCTGTGCAACTATATTATGATTCTATGAAAAGTATCATATTATTTCAATTAAAATTAATTTATTTTGACTTGATTAAATTTTTATCCATAGTAAGTTTATTCGTGATCAAAATATGGTCATAAAACAATTATGTATGTTTGCTATAAACAAAGGTTTTTTTTGCCCCCCTTTCACGGTTTTATATTTCAATTTGAATATGTTTCGTGTGCGATGGGTTTCAAACTAACAAAATGGATGTAAATAAAAATATTTTACCTCTCATTATAGAGATAAAAGAATTTATTATTTTTTGGTTCAAAATTATAAGTTTTGAATGCTGTAAATTTTTTTCAACGAAAATTAAGTTAAGAAAATTATGTGGTTACTTTCATAATAGTTTGCAAAACTCCATATTATTGTTACTATTCCATTTCAATCATATCATAGTATGTTGCTTTTAGGTGATGATTAGCAGATTTATTTTTTAGCTATACTGGAAAGGCCCCATACAAATAAGGGCACCCACGTTCCCCCAGGTGAAAAGTTCCCGTTTAAAAATTATTTTTGTTAATTTCTCATCTCTTTGTACGAAATTTAAGCTTTGGAGCTGTACTGGAAGTGCCCCATACAAAGAAGGGGAACTCTAGTCCCCCCGGGTGGAAAGTGCCCGTTTTCAGATTTTTCTGGTTATTTTCTGACCAAGACCTACCTGTGTACCAAGTTTCAGCTCTCTAGCTTTACCGGAAGTGCCCAATAATATTGATGAGTCAGTGAGTGAGTCAGTGAGTCAGTGAATATGTACTAAAATATGGACTTTACACACCTTAATATCTCGGGAAGCTTTTATGGTAGAACTTTCAAATTTAACCTGTGAGGTGACCTCTGTGGGGAGACCTTATGTTTCAAGTTTCATTATATTATGATCAGGAGGAGCAAAGTTATGAGGGGGTAAAAACAGCTCGAATGGTTTCGTGTAAATATACACACTGTGTAGCCGAACTTGGCCTGGCGCACTGTCGTGCGCCTATATTTGATACCACAAGATTTCGATTCTAATGAATATTTTTTATTTGTAAACAAGTTCTGACATTTTCTTCTATATTTGTCTCATAGATTTTTATTATTTATAGGAAAAAGGTCTGAAGTTCGGCTTCAATATTGTTTGTTTTTTTTTTTGTATTAAATATTTGTTACAATTGCGGTATCATCATGACAATTTTAATCCAAAAATTTCAAAATTTATTTATAATTTTATCACATAAAGTATTTGACAAAACTTTTTCTTCTCTTTGGCCAGTTTTAAACAAGATTTTGACAATTTGACAATTTCGTTTTTATATAAAATTAATACAATAAAATATCAAGTTAATTACTAAAGCTGTTTTCAAATAAATTTTAAATAAAAATAAATTACTCAGACGGCACTCTACTGTTTGAAGTAGACAGAAAAATAATTAATTTAAAACTTAATTGAAATTCCTTAATTAACATTTTAATTAAAATGAAATCAATACAAAACGCCAAAAAAAAGCTTGCATTTTTTTCGCGCAAACAAATTCATTACGATTTTTTTTTTTAATTTATCTTATGAAAGTACTTATTGCCAATCATTCAATAATTTTCTATTAATTGATGATTGAAAGGAAATTGCCAAAACAAATGCTATTAGAGAAATTTCCTTTTAAATTACTCGCATTTTCAGGGATATTTGAACACACACTAAAGCAACATGTTGCAAAAAAAAAAAAAAAAAAAGGAAACAACAAAATTATAACAAAAATTGAGATTTTAATGGATTAACGTTGCTCTCTAATTGACACCTGTGCAGTCATTTAATCGATTATTCAATAAATGGATCATAAAATATTAAAAGTATTAAATGCAAAAAGGTAATTTATTACAATAAAACAAGAGAGAATAAAAAGAAAGTTAGGGTAACTTTTTAATGTCTGTTTAATGAATTTTGGGAAGAAAATCTTTTCATGCAGCAGCTGCAGTAAGGTTTTTTTTAACATTTAATTTGAGTGATTTCGTATGGAAAAGATTTATTTAAAATAATTTATTAGATAGCGAAAGAATCGTACACAGCACAGCTGTAACAAGTAAAAAACTTTAAATGCTTTTAATTATCAAATTAATTAAAATGGCAATACATTTTTTGAAGAACTTTAATTGTTTTCATGATCAAATTGTTTGAAACTATCAACAGAATTAATAATAAATACGTTTATAAATTAAAGACGACTTGGTGGACGTATTTAATACTTTTCGTTGGACAACATAATCATGAGTTAAGCGCCAAAGTAACTTTAGCATCGCCTACCTACCAATCTACCACATTTGCTGGTCATTTTGTGTAATCGCCATCTATTTACATGAATTGCGACTTGTGCAGTTTATCCATTGGCTTAAGGTCATTCAAATATTTAAATGATACTCTATAAGAAATTTACGCAAACATGGAATGGACAGGTGAAAATAGTGTTATTTTTTTTTTTAAAGAATTGTCAAGAATTAACACGTTCAGAGATGAAAAATATAAAATTTAATGACAATTAGAAAAGTTTTAATAATATTTTTTTTTTAATTAAATCATATAATTCGCAAGAAAGGACCAATTACACTGTGCTACGAAATTTAATTACATTATCATTTGGGTGCCATTTCGGTTCTATTTACTGTAACTGTCATACAAAAGTTAAAAAAAAAAAATTTAAGGATTTTCAAGTACCAGTTCTGTTTGCTTGGAGCAGATAGAAAAGTAAAATTTCGTTGGATCTTTTTTCTAAATCACTTCGTAAGTGTAAAAACCAGCCAATTTTTTAAAAATATTCTTTTTTTTTATTTTTTTATTTATGAAATACCAAACATGCGAGAAGAGCAACACAAAATTGTCTTTTTATTAAAATCTACTAAAAATAAATATATACATATACAAGTATATATGTATGTGCATATACATATATAAATGAGATATGACACATTTTGTATTTTACTTTCTTTAAAAATATCCGAAAATAAAAGTTTGGAAGATATGATTTGAAGAAATAAGTTGTCAGCCAATCACCGTAGTAAGCGAAAACACAAATCTAATATTATTTTTTTAACTTTAAGATGAAAAAAAAAATATGAAAATCGGATTTTTTTAAAAAAATCTAAAGGTTAGTCATCAAAACTTTTACATCATTATTATGATAAATGTCCTTACTAAATTGGTATCAAGCTAATGGCTATCACCATCATTTTATAACATTTTGAGAGCTACTTATGCTATAACTGCAACAATGTCAATGTGACATCAAATATGTCAATATGTCACAGTTCTTATGACAGATTATTACATAGCTGAGTTTTGAGAGCTATTTGTGGTATATCAATGCCAAAATATCAATGCGACATCAAATATGTCATAATAATGATGTACAAGTTCTGATTACAAAACGTAAAATTGCTGTTGGTATGACAGCCACCATGTTAATGTGACATCAAATATGTCATTATAATAATGTCACAGTATAGCTACCACAAATTGATGTGACATCAAATATGTTATACTAATGATGTCACGGTTCTGATGACATAGTGTCACATAGCTGAATTTTAAGAGCTAGTAATGCTTTAAATGCTACAATGTTGATATGACATCAAATATGTTATAATAATGATGTCACGGTTCTGATGACATAGTGTCACATAGCTGCATTTTAAGAGCTACTAGTGCTTTAAATGCCACAATATCAATGTGACAGCAAATAAGTCATAATAACGATGTCACAGTTCATTTGACAGAGTGTCATATATCTGCACTGTATAAATAAATATAAAATTATTAAAAATTTAAAACAACTTTATAATATTTTTTTTTTTTTAATTCAAAAATCATAATATGTTTAAAAGATCAACATAAGTTTACATAAGTTTAGAGATCCATGGCACAAAAGATCCAATAGGTATTGCAGTGCTGGTCCTTGGACCAGATCTATCCACTTTTCTACTCTAAGTTTACGATTTGTGTTAGAAACTTATTTCACTATTGTATTTTTAAATTAAAAAAAAATATATATATGTATATAACATCATGGTGATGTATAGTCATATCATTGTCATTATTACTGTGACACTCCGTTTTCGTAGTGATGACACTTGGTTGGTTGGTTGGTTTACGTGGCTGCCTGCTACGCGCAAGCATTCAAGTAGAATCAATGAGATTCCGTTTTGACAGACCACTCCACTCGTCAGTGTCAACCTGATTTAGGTCCGAATCCAGGCCTCAGATTCGGAGTAAGATTCTAGATCCATCCCGGCGAATTAAGGTATCTAATGAGGTCACCTAGACCTATCCCTGATACCTCCGAGAGATCGTCTATTATGCTGTTGCCTAGAAATTTGTGTCTCGAATGGTGTAAGGCCGGGCATTCGCAAAGAAAGTGGAAGACTGTTTCCTCTTTGCTTTGATCCCGGCAACTACGGCAGAACGCATTGTAGGAAAGGCCCATCCTGTTAGCGTGTCTCCCGATAACCCAGTGCCCCGTCAATACTGCGACGAGCCTCGAGATGTCCCTGCGGTTTCTGTTAATTAGTTGTGTTGTGCGCTTAACGTGATGACACTTAGTCATAACATGTATATCGCATTAACAAGCAAATCAATGATATTAATGTTGATTTTATGCTGTCAATGCTGATGTGGCAAGAGGCTTGAAATTAATTAAGGACTTGTAATCATTGACATTGAGAAACAAGAAGGTTAACGTTATAATGACAAGTGTAAAATACGTTAACCCTTGTCAGCTAGTGATCAAATTAACGAAGGTGTCACTATATACGTGCAGATAGTCCCCGAATAAATTTAATATTATTCTGTGTCAATCGAAGTCTAGTAGGTTGATTGGATATAACAGATTTAAATACATACAACTTTCAAAACTCTGCCGCACTTCAAGGAGTTAAAATTTTATACATATTTTATTTTATTTTCTTCTTCTTCTTCTTTCTCGTACACATTGCGGCAACTGTGCGTTCTAATATCAATTTAATCCTGTGCATGTTTAATACACAAGTAGTATATGTACATCCATTCACATACATTTTAGTTGTATGTTTTAATATTTTACAAGGTGTATCGTATTTCCTGGCTGTTTGTTAAATGGATTTAGTTCTCTTCTTCTATCCCACACCGAATGTTGGCTAAACGTTATTAGTGTTTTGTTTTATTTTTTCCCCGGCTGTTTGTTATGTGTTTGATACATTTTAACAACGACAATTACTATAATCGGATTTTGTTAAAGTGTGTGTTTGTTTTAAGTCGTTAGTATTTGAAGGCATATTAAATTACGAAACAGGGAGTGGTGGTGAACACAGTCAGTCAGTCGGTCATAGTTTGCAATAATGTTAAGCGTAGTAAAATGTAAAATTAGAAAAAAATTTTTCTATGCCAAGATTTTTTTTTACTCTTGGTTTTATTTTTAAGTAAAATTTTAAGGTTCATATGAGAAAATGTGTAGTTGTGTTAGTTTCAACACCTGTAGTAAATCAATTAATTTTTTTTTTTCTTTTAGAAAATTAACTTGATCATAATACCTTGTGAATTGTGGTGAACTGTTAAGGTATTTTATTACTGGACAAAGTGTTTAAATGAGTATTTAATTGTTATAAATACTTTTTATAGCGTTTTTGGTTTTGTTACGAGGGAAAACTGTAATGATTCTTTTGCTTGTTTTTTATTTAACTTTTTTTGAAATTTGCCATTTTGTTAGAAATAGACTCCTGTTGCATGAATTAGTCTCTTCTTGCAAATTGAAAACTTTCTTCTAAACAATTTCGTTTTAATCTCAATATTTTAGATTTGGCCACTTAATGGGACATAAAATCCATTTATGCATTAAAAAAATATGGTAACAAAAATTTGGATTTTCATTCTTTAAAAATGTTCCGCGATGAACACAAGTAAGTATAGGGTGTTTTTTATAGAGTGACACAAGTATAAATCATAATAAAACCAGGAAATATATTTTTAATATCAATGAAACGGTCTTTATTGGAAAGAAAATTTTATGAAATGAATGTTTAAATATGATTTCTGTCATGTGGCCGCCACGGCCGGCGCGTAGCAGACGTAATCTAGAACACCAATTTTCAACATTTTTTTCGCAGCATTTCGCCGATATCTCTACAAATGTTGGTTTCCAAGTGTTCAATTGTTTGTGGTTTAGTGACTTCACATAACCCCCAAGAAAATAATCTAATGGGGTTAAATCACACGATCTTGGTGGTCAATTAATTGGACCATTACGTGAAATTGTTTTTTCTTTGAGTAAATCAATTCTAGCGCCCACTGCACGATGAGTTTGACGAATAGAACAATTATTTTGATTAAAAATTTCAACAATTTGCAGGCGTTGCTCTGGTGTTAGTCGATTCATAATGAAATTTCAAAGCATACTAAACAAAAAGCAACTATCAGCTGTTAAATGGGTGCTCAAAGAAAGCAGTGATGCCAACTTCAAGTTGTGATACTCTATAAAAAACACCCTTTACAAATTTCATCTTATGCAAAATATTTACTAAAAACTATTTAAGTGTTTATTCAATGTTTTTATGTAGTTGTGTAGTGGTTCATTGTCTTGTTTTGTGGTTGTTAATCTTGCTAAGATCTTTCTTCTTTCCCTTCTTATGGTATAAAGAAGCTCTTTAGGCCATCATAGAGGTAGAACGACCCTGCATGCTCCTTCACAACAGGAATTGTATTGTCCAGTTTGACGGGTATTGAAAAGTCAAAGTCTACTGGGACTCGAACGAAGGTACTTCGGTTTAGTAGGTAGGCACTCTACCCAACACACAACCCTTTTACCATTTTAAAGTATTAAAATTCTTATCAACTATTCAGGAGTCAGTAAATTCTTTAACCATTTTTTAAAACCAAAATAAAATAGTTTCATTCGTAGGATAAAATGTTCTTAAAATTAGTCAAAAAAAAAAAAAAGAAATTCCTAATTTTGTAAAATGCGCACTTAAATTAAATTAAAATTTTGTAGAAAATCTTATTTTATTGGAGTAGATTATGTTATGTTTCGAGGGCCGTACTTGGGTCCGTTGATTAAGTGATATTCTCTTTATAGCAAACAGGACATAGTCGATTGGATTAACATTATGAACTATTTTCAAAGTCATGAAAGGGAAATTTTATTTGATTTAAAAAATTTATTTTCAAAATTGTATTAAAATTATAAATTAACTCAGAAGGTTTTGCAAACTATTTATTATGAATAAAACTTTTTACTTCATGTAATTTTTCTTCTTTTTTTTTTTAAATAAAACGACCTTCAAACTGATTTTCTCGTACAATGATGCAGATTGATTTTTATTCAATTCTTTTCTAAAATGAATATAGTTTTCTAAGTTTGTTTGTGGTTAAAAAAAAATCCTATTGATAAAATAAACATCAAAATTACTGCAGGCGTTTTTCACACAATAACTGCCAAAAATCTCATTCATCAAAATGGTGCTAAAATTAACAACACACACACACACACATGTGTGCGTTAATAAGCTGCCATTTCCTTCCGCTTCATATTACATCAAATAGTTGCATGTTTGTAATTAATATTACAATTTTGTAACTAAAATTTAATTAAACTTTAAAAACAATCAACAAAATTGCAGGAGGTATTTTCGTTTTATATGTATGTGTTCATTTAAATTTTAAAAACTCACACATACACAAATTAACAAATTAAATTAAATAAAAACATTACATATGTATATGGCGAACACTATTAAAAATCCTATTCAAACAACATTTTATGCAAACACCTTCTGTTATGCCCCCGAACGGAATTTGCGTGTTAATGGGCTTTTAAAAGTATTTTATGCGAACTGGAAAAAGACGTACAATTTATTACACAATTATGGAAAATTTATGTAAATTAGGACCTTTTATTAAATAAATAATAGATTTATAAATAAATGGTATTTATAGATATTTAATAACTTTTTTTTTAGTAGTTTCAAATAGTATATCGATTGAAAGAGAGGTTTTTGTAAATATCTTTTCAAAATTATTTATAACGATTCCCTTCTTCAGCCTGCCAACATTGCTTTAGGATATCCTTAACCCACAACAACAAAAAAAAAAGAAAAGTAAAACACATAATTCCCACTAAGCAGAATGTTATACCCCTGGGTATTGTTTGGCAAAAGCTAATACAAGGCTACATATTACATTGACAACTTAATGCTTTTTATATGTAAATCATACATACAATCATTTGAAATTGTTTACAATACAATATGATTTTAGGATAATATTGTTATAAATGTGAAATGATACCGCTTGAAAAAAAAAATGATACGTCAATTATAAAAGAAAATGCTACGTATTCAATGGAAGTGAAAGGTATATTGACAAATTGATGACGTTAATAAATCGATGACACAAACATTCATTTAATAATATTGTGAATACAGCACACGATTACGTTTATTATGTTCCAAATCGCAGGCGTAAAATAAATTGATTGAGGGAAACAATTAGATATTTTTTTACATACGTACATATTTATTTATTTATAAAAAGTTGAGAGCAATTTTAATAAAATATTTAAAATAGAAACGCGCACCTTATCAGCTTTGCTTTTGGCATTAAAGAGTATCGGTTATTCTACACAGTAGTAACAGTGTACACTATATTTTAGTTATAGTGTACTTCACTATAGTAATAGTCAACTACGTTATAATAACAGTGTTCTGCACTGCAGCAACAGCATACTAACAGAGTCCTAAGCAGTAATAAAACTGTACTAAAATGTTACTGTACTGTTATAGTAACCATACATCATACTACACACTGTATTTACACTGCACTGAACTGTAGTAACAGTGTATATCGTTGTATTTACACTGTAAAGAACTGTAGTAACACTGTACAGTGTTGTATTTACACTGTACTGAACTTTAGTAACAGAGTATTTATACTGTACTCAACTGTAGTAATAATGTACAGCGTTGTATTTACACTGTACTGAACTGTAGTAACAGTGTACAGCTTTGTAGTTAAGTGCATTACACTGTGCAAACTGGAGTACAATATGTTTTTATCAATTGAAAGTTTATGTTTTCCTCCATTGACTACGACTTAACTTATACTACGGCACCACTTATCTAGTATTAGCACGTTGCTCAATGAAACCTGTACCAATTGAAATTAATATTACTCTAATACAATTGTAACCGTATGCTAAACACTGTATAAACAGTGTACTACATCAAGAGAGTACAGAAACTCACTGCACTAACAGTGGATATTTAATTGAAATTAAATTTTTGTTTTATTATATGTTATATTCATATACGAGTACAGTGTAAGCTCAATTAACGCAACCAATAAAAATTTTGGGGCCGTTGCGAAAACTGAGTTGTGCCTGTTTTTCGATTCAATTCCTTATGTAAAATGAAATTAATGGTTTATTTAGAAAAACAAATTTTAACTTTTGAAAAAAATGCCTTCACATTTAATTAAAATAAAGAAAATACAAAAAAAATTTTAAAATTGTTAAAAAAATACACATTCTAATGAAAGTCTGTAAATTTGTATTGATATTTTTCATCAAGTTAAAGATTCAGGCTTTTAACGAAAAAAATTATTAATTTTTAAGTGTCCTTTTTTGTGAACACATCTTTCTTGAAGCTTTTGAAAGATTATTATGTCTTGCAAAGGACTGCTATTCTCACCCTCGCCCATTGAAGACAAACGTCAAAGCTTTCGTTAACATTCTGATATTTTATTTTTGCAGGAATTGGATTTAAAACAAAATTTGCATTTCTTTTGATTTATTGTACGAGTAAATTTAAGCAATTTTGTCATTAGGGGCTGTGCACATATTACGTAACGCTCCATGGGGTGAGGGGGGTTAAAGATTTGTCACGGATTGGAAATTTTGCAATGAAATGAGGGTTTAAAATCATCTCTGAAAACAGCGTTACGTAATATGTGCACAGCCCGCCCCTTACGGGCATTTTTGCTTATTTAAGTAGAACAATTCTTCACAAAGAATTTTTTCAAACTGAGTTGATTTTAAAAACGGAAGCAACACCAAAAAATTCTTTGTTATTTCCAGGGGTCAACTGAAATGATTTTTGTGCGTAAACATGAAATCGTATGCGCGTATGAATGTAGTTTTCAATACATTTATAAAAAAAACTAAAGTAAAACTTAAGCCGAAAGAGAAAATCAAAACTTTTTTTGTAAATTAGCGTTGAGGTTTTGGTTTTTGATATGTTGCGTTAACAGAGTCACCAATGATACGAATTTGGGTGATGCGATTATCGAGTTTTCGTGTATATCGACGGTTGCGATAACCGAGGTTACACTGTAATCGTTTGTATATTTTTCAGGGTAACCTATTTATATAAATTTTATTACGAATTTTTTTAACCATACACTTATTCACGATTTCGCCATCTAAATATATTTCATAAAATTTTTTTACTGCTGTGTTTAAGTAGTTTCTGTTATCTTTAAAAACTACTGGCAATATATCTTTTTTATTAAATATAAAACAGAACACCACCCGTGTTGGCTGAAGTGGTTAGCGAGTTGACTACTAAGCAAACAATGAGTTGGGGCCTGGGTTCAAACCCTGTCCAGAGCAAGTCAATCAACATCATTAATTTCTTTAATGTACATTAGTGTGGCATTGTATCAATTGTTGCCGGACTATTTAAGTGATGAAGGCATAGCACTGGTCACTAAAAACTGTTCCGACAGCGATTGATGATGTTCCAAGCTAATGTACACAACATACAAAGAGTTATGCCTTCTAAATGTTTAACATCTATCTTCTCTACTCCATCCATTCCCTAAGTTCTGGCACAATGCATTGCTTAAGTAGGGATTATCCCTTGAGTCCTCATAAAAAAAAATAACAAAAAAAAAAAAAAAAAAAAAAAAACACGTTAACCACTTTGCTCCTTTGCTCACATCCTAAGATATAAGATCCAAAATGTTAAATTAAACTCAATAAATGTCACATAAAACTTCATTGGAATTAGAAAATGTAAATATAATTCCTATTTTTTTTTTTGAAAATTAGCCCACTGTGCAACAAGTACGATATCTGTTTGTACAGTAGTAAGTTAGAAGAGTCTAAAAAAGTCTAAATACGCTAAAGGAGAAACATTTACGTAAAAAAGGATATTAAAGATCGGTGCAGCATCGGAGGGAGATCGCAGCACATTAAAAATCACACACATGCACAAAATCATGCAAAACTTCATATTGCATCTTCTTAAAATCTAATCGAATCCACTTCGACTTTTATATCAGATGCACACAAAAGTCTTTAATCGATAAACTATCATGTCGATACGATAATTATCATTAATCATATCCAACAAAAATAATATTTTTTCTTATCATTTTCCCAACAGTTCGTGGTTTCTTTTCTGTGTATCAATTGAAACTTTTGTCCCTCTAAAAATAGTGAATATCAGTGTTGAACTTGTTCAAACATGTTTAACACAATTGTGTGCTAACAAAGTTATACAATGGAATTTCTTAATTGATGGATATCAGCAACACGATGTATTACATCATCTGTATACTGTAACCAAAACGCATCCTTCTCTTGCAGCATCCTCCCCCTCCAACCATTTCGTCATGCCAACAGCTACAACGAGAGAATTATGTTTTCTCGCATGTTTGGCAAATTGTACATGAAGTTGGTCTACTGATATTTTATGATTTTCTTTTTTTTTTATGAATTTCCAACAAAGTGACTCTAGATTTGATGTTTCTTTAACTCGGTTGGATACGAATCATATTTGTTATGTGAGCAGCCAGTCTACCATTTGGTTTGTTTGTCCGTAAGAAAAAGGCAGAAGTAGGTTGGTTAGGGGTGGAGGGGGCTGGTGTATTGTGCGTCAACCGGAAAATTGTGGTCTAAAATCTCTCGCAACTATAAAAAGTGTTTTGCAAACGTTAAAGATTGGCAATATACAATTTTAAGTTTGTTTATTTTTGGCTATAGCGGCTTTTGTTTATTTGCAATTTTTGCTTAAAAGACAAAAATGAAACAAGTTGAGACAACAACAACAACAACAACAATTTTAAATTAGGAGTTGAATTATCAGTTGCAGCAACAAACACTTGATGGTTGTTGTTAGTATCTATGTGATACATTGATACTGTTGGATGTGTGTTGTGTTGTGTTGTTGCAATTGCACTTGGCACATGTGCTGCGTAATCATGGCAAAACAGATAAACCAAATAACTGAAACAGCAAAATAGCAACAAAAAAAAAAATATCAAAATTGCAACTCAGACCAACTGAACTGTCAATGTGAATCTTGCTTTTGATATTTTATGTTGCACAACCAGGGATACACTCGTACTCGTACATACATGTAAGAGATAGTCCAGCTGTATGTACAAAATGGTGGTGTTGGTGTTGGTGACTCAGTTTATAATTGTGTTGGCCCCAAAAATTGTATGTGACAAACGCCCGAAGGATAAAAACAAAACCAATTTTTTTTTGCCTTTACAACCAACCACTTGACGAATACAAATGAATTTGAAATCCTTTTTTTATGGCTTCAAGGATACGTGGTTGGAAGTAAAAAAGAAAAAAAAGAAAAAAAAAGAAAAAAAAAACGCTTTTAACTAGAACTCAGTTTTCTTGTTGGATATCGTTTTGTTTTTGCCGGTATTCAAACCTTAAAATGCCACACGAAATCACGGTGTTGTTTATTGGAAATTTTATGAAAAATTGATTTCGTTTGAAGGTTTTTTTTTTTTCGGCTTCAGTTCTGGACCAATATTTAAAACGATTGTCATTCTTGGATTGGTTAACTTGCTGATGTTGCTGGTAGTTAATTGTGGAAGCAACAATAGAAGAAAGATGATGATGATGATGATGATGATGATGAGTAGACCAGTAAAATATTTATTGCATCAATATCGCAAATGCAGCAAGAAATAATTATACAAACGTGTCAGAGTCAGGGTCTTTGTTGTTTTGTTAATGTTTCACTTGGTCTGTGTTGTGCCACAATTAAAGAGACACAGCCAGCAATTGGACTGGCCTGTGCTCAATGGCATAATTTTGTTTTTCTTACCAGAAGACAAAAAAGCAAAGGAATGTCTAAAAAGGACTTCAATTGAAATCTCATTTGAAACAATTTACAAAGTTTTTTTTTTAACTGAACTTAAGTATCAATTAGTGAAGTGTACTTTTTGTTATCGTTGGCAATAAAGTAATTTTAAGCACTTTATTTAAAGACCTGCTGCTGTGTTAAAACCATTCGAAATCATCAAGTTTTGCTATTCCGAAGAATTAAATTTATTATTATTTTTCTTTTTTGTCACTCAAAATAAATTTCATAATCAACTCTTAACTCTTCTCGTATATTGGCCATATTTAAGAGCATAAACTATAGACAAATGTATGTATGTATATGAGTGAGTGTGTTTGATGTTCGTACATGTGTCTCTTTTAGATTCATAGATCTAAAGTGTACTTAAAGATAAGTGTGGCTCTTATGTCTATTGCACTATTAGTCTTGGTTAAAGAATGATAGAAATAAAAAACGTCCACACATAAATAACACACCCCATAAAAAAGTAGAATCAGAAGTGTACAATCACAGACATAAAACACATACACACACACACACACACACAAGAAACATGAAACAAAATCAGTTTCATTAAATAAATGAACAAAAAAAACTATAAAAGGACAAAACTAACTCCAATGGTGAAGGGTGAGAATGTGACAGGACATGATTAAATCTTGTAGGATATTCCATATTTATAAATTTGTAGTGAGGATTATTTTCCTAGGAAATAACAAAAATAAATATGTAAAAGAATATTTCCGAAATAATCTAAATATATAATCAGGAGAATATCCAAAATAAAATATATGAAAATTTGACTTATGAAACGTTAAACGTTTTAATGATATTTAGCGTATCATCTGCATTACTTGGAAGTAGTTCAGTAATGAATTGAAGATTATTTCGTATGTATGTAAGGTGGTGTTGGCTGAAGTGGTTAGCGCGTTGACTACTAAGCAAACAATGACGTGGGGCCTGGGTTCAAACCCTGGCCAGAGCAAGTCAATCAACATCATTAAATTCTTTAATGTACATTAGTGAGACATTGTATTAATTGTTGTCGGACTATTTAAGTGATGAAGGCATAGCACTGGTCACTAAAAAACTGTTCCGACAGCGATTGATGCTGTTTCAAACTAATGTACTCAACATCGCCCTCCTTCGTCGGTTAGCAGAAACATAGGCGAAGTAAAACAATTCATAAAATGCCTGCCAATACAGCTTAACAAAGTTAATGCGTCTACCTAACACCGGAGACGCCTCAACACTGCTATAAAAATTAACATAACGCGCAAAGCAGAGTTGTAAAAGAGTTAAGATTTCTACATTTTCAACATCTATCTTCTCTACTCTATCCCTTTCTCTGAGTTCCGGCACAATGCACTGCTAACGTAGGGGTCATCCCCTGAGTGCTGGTCCTAATTAAAAAAAAAAAAAAAAAAAAAAAAAGATGTCAATTGCAATGGCAATTATAGCAAATATTGATAAATAAATGTTACAAATATATCGCAAATTTTTAATATTCTTTCAAATCTGATGATGAAAGGATATGAAGGACACAAAAAAAAAAAGAAAAAAAACGAATATACATCTGCAATCTACTTCAATGGAATGAAATAGATTACCCCTTCAGCATGTCGCAAATAGGTCCATATAACGGACTGTTAAAGCGATTGAAAATTCCAGGATAGCCACAGGATTTATAACAACTGAATATTTTTGGTACTTTTATACGAAAAATAATTGTTTAATGTCCAAAACAGATAATACCACTTATGTATGCTTGAACATAGATCGAAGATTAGTAATGTTCTGAAGTGCAATCATTTCGAATTTGGGGCCCAAAAATGCAATTGGCGAATTGAATTGTCATAAAATTTTAAGCGCCAATGAAAATCATATGAACGATAAAAATGAATTGCTATATTCGTTAGTCTCGCAAAAACTCGAGAACTGCTGGACCGATTTGGCTTATTTTGGCCTATTTTTGGAAGTCTAGAGAAGGTTTAAAAGTACTTTTGGTACTTCTTTTTAATGGATTTTGATGAAATTTGATAGGGTACTTTTTAAGTGTTAAAATGGCGTAAAATTTGTACTTTTCGTAGGTTTTGTATTTATTAGGTTTTTTAAACTGACTTACAGCGTACTTTCTTGGGGTCAAATTAATGAAAATCTGTAAATTTTAGTACTATTATAACTTTCTATTAAAAAAAAAGAGTAAAATAGTTTTTTCAATAACGTACATTAATCTTATATGTATATGTATATATAAAAAATTGTTGCAAGTGCGCTGTGCCTTTATAACACACGAACGTTCAAACCGAATTCGATTAAATTTTTAGGGTTTGTTCGTATGGTCGTGTAGATGGTTTATTTCGCGAAATCGGTCGACGCGTTCGTGAGTTATGACTTTTCATGAAATTCGTGATGTGCTTTGGTTAGGGAAATCGAAATTTAGAAAAGTAAATAGCTTCCGTGCGAAGCCGGGGCGCTCAGCTAGTATTGTATACTTTCTTGGGTGTAATATAAGGAAAGACAGGTATTTTTGGTGCGTTTTGCTTTAAGTACGTTTTGTTTTTTCATTAACATGTAGCGTGAACGAAGTCACGGATAAAATCTAGTGAACGATAAAAAGTTATAAATAGAAATGAACCTTCCAGTGATGATTTCTTCTAAAAATTTATAAAACAATAAGAACTTTTACAGCACTTTTAAAAAAACATTTAAATGCAATCACTGATTATGTTGATGTTGCAAAATTCGTTTGAGAAAAATTATTACTAAAAGAATTTTGGAATATTCATTATAAATAAAAAAATATAAACAGTAATTAATTGAAAAGTCTTAATTTATTTATTGTAAAGTATTATTCGGAACTAAAAAATCAGGAGCATCCGAATATCGTGGTTCGGTCTTTCGGGTTTTCCCAGAACAAACTTCCTCTGGATACCGAAGGGAAGTTTCTTTTATTTAAAGCCAGGAAAACACCCATCAAGCCATGAGCTAGAATGCTAAAAATGTTCTAGAAAAATTTTCCTCTTTTTTCAGATGGACTACAAGACATGCCATGCCGATTTATTACAACATCCTGTAAAATGTGATAAGAGGTGATAATCCCATCTGTTTTTGCATTGATTGGATCATAAGACATTAAAAATAAAATAGTTAATCAATGAACGACACAATTGTCTGTATTCTAGAGGCAAAAAAATCTCTTAAAAAACAGTCGTACAAAAACCACAACCACAATTATTTAAAGGCAGAAGGCAAAACAAAAGCAACAAGGTTATGCCTTAAGCCGTACTGCACATCAACGTCAACATGGAATACAAATGGGTGTTTGTAGTAAAAAGTGTAAGAGATAACTTCTAAACGGGTGCATCGATTTTAACAAACCGAAAAGGGATGTAGTGGTGTATAACTTTTATGATTGAGATTGATGCGAATTTGAATAAGAGCATTTTCTTGCTACTAAAGTTTTACACTTTGGCTTACTTTCCACTGAAAGTTTGGTCTAAATCGATTGAATAAAGCTTAGATCGCACTATCGGCACAATGTACCGATTTTCGTCGGTATTACTATTTATGTCATATTACTATTTATGGTGAAGGGTATAAAAATCGTCTTGCCTATTATTTATGGAGTTAAAACAACTTTATGTTTTGTAATTTTTATTGTTGCATAAGTGATATTTAAGCATGTTTACTTTGGAGTTATGTGCGCATCAGTGGTAATTTTAAACACTTTTATCTTTGGAAAAACTAAACCGATTTTAATGAAATCTAGAACGGGCATATGTGGAAACAACTAACTTTCAAATAATATATTTGTTGTTTCAAACGGCAAAACTATAAGAGACGACAACGGGCTGTTAAGAAAAAACTACATATGTAATTATATATGAGTATTTTGTGTAAAATTATTGTTAAGTATTACAAATATTTCTTCTATCTGATAGTTAGTTACCTGCTACTTAGTTGGTTGATTTAAATTAATGTTTAGCATTAAAAGTCAGCATTTAAGTAAAAGCAAAATACTCATATATTTATAGAGATAAAAGGAAACCGCACAAATGCACACATAAATACATCCTGCTGACTCTATGCATTTGTTTGTGTTCTTTAACTCTTTTGTTGAATGGCAGAAATTCAGTAAAAATTTTCTATTTAATAATTAAACAAAAAAAAAAAATTCAAACTATTTCATGTGTATCTCCTGTGGTTATATTCTATGAATAATAAGTCAAGTGGATGGAAAATATTAAAAATATATTTAAGTTTCCTATGCATGTATGTGTGCTTGTGTGTATGTAAGTTTTTTTTTTGCTCATCTATAAATTACTTTCTTGCAAAACACTTGTTTTAATTGTTGATTGAAATAAAGAAAAGAAAGGAACGCAACACAAATGTAAACTCTACAGTAAATAATGTTTATGATTATGTTAGAATATATAAAATGTATTAAGGACTTTGATCCTGGAGGTATTTGTCAATTTAATGAGAATTTTACACAGATTATGTTAATAGTGAGGATAATGCCTGGATAATTCCTCTTTGGAATAGATGCTACAGTATTATTTAAGATAATTATATGATATACGGAGTACTCACAGTAATATTTATATAAATTTATGTCTTCAATACAAATTTATCTTTAAATATATGCAGCACCATTTTTTGGTGTGGCTGTGGCTGTGTGTGTGTGTGTGTGTGTATTAGTCATTTGCTTACCTGCAAAGAAATAAAAGAAAAAGAAAATAATTAAGTTGTGAATTTTTTATTCGAACTGAGTGATGTTTAATCAAAGAAATTTTTAATTTGTCAGGCTTAAGTTCGTTTTCTCTAAATTTAATTTTTTATAAAAATAAATTATTATTTTAATTAGAAAGAAAAATCTAGTAGCTCTTAATACTTGAACAGAAAAAAAAAAAAATTAGACAGCGCGGAGGGTTGAACTAACATCATGATGTTTCGGGACTAACCACATCATCAGAGTTGTCTACCGCTTAGATCTCACTGTCACCACGGCAGCTGCAATCACACTAGTTAAAGATCCTCTATCATTAATTGAATCTGCTGAGTTACATGTAAGTTTATACACCACAGCTTTATCAATTTTAATGGGTTGGAACTTTACTATACTTTTTCAAAGTCTATTTTATTCAAGTTGAGCATGAGTCTAGTGTTTATCATATCATTCCTAGGTGGCAGCCTTCGGATACCAATACTCTAGGGGTTTTTGGAATATGCTTCGTTATATATACAGCTGTTTTTTATTTTATTGCATAAATAACTGTGATGTACAACACATTCTTAGCTACGTGCCTTTAGTTTTTTATAATTAAGTTGTGAGTTTTTTATTCGAACTGAGTGATGTTTAATCGAAGAAATTTTTAATTTGTCAGGCTTAAGTTAGTTTTGTCTCAATTTAATTTTTTATAAATTAAATTATTATTTTAATTAGAAAGAAAAATCGAACTTAAGCCTGACAAATTAAAAATTTCTTTAATGAAAAATAAAATATACAATTATTTAAAATTGTTAAAAATCATAATAATTTTTTTTATATTATTATTATTATGAATAAACGTACATATGTACATCATAATAATTTTTCAAAATACAATACAATAACTGACTTATGAAGATTTAACAGTTCAACTGTTTTATAAACTTATAAAAAGTTTACTAAAATTTGTTGTTTTTGCTTAAATTTGTTTATATTTTATTTTTTGTCAAATACAATTTTACTTTTTTTGCTTCTTTTTTTATTAACACACAGAGAGTCATTTAAATCTCAACACTGGGGAAACATATCACATAAATCAAGCGCTAACATAAACCCATATTGTATATATTCAGATAAACATACAAAAAAATATATATATAAAAATTTTTATATTTTACAACGAGAAACACATACATACATACATACAGACTTGCAGTTAGTTAAAACAAATACAATATGAAGAAAAACGAAAAGAAAAAAATATTTGGAAAAATTTGTAAAACAGAAAATAAAAATTTAATACACTTTTTAAACCTAAAAGGATGTGTAAAATGTGAAGTTAAAAAAAAAAAAAAATACATAAATCGGGCAACTCATACTTCCATCTCAAGCATATTTTAGTTTTTAAAGGATATTTAATCCTTTGGGGTACACACAAGATTAATCAAGAAACATATACACGCAAACGAAAGATAACACGGTAATATTTTCCGATATCGTTGGTCTAAATGAATATGAACCATAATAAGTTTACGGTAATCAAACATATACTCACTGATTACCAGGGAAACCACAAATATCCTCTTATAACTTTTATGCCACAAAACCTACAAAGAAAGTCCAATCCAGGCAAATATATGCACGAAAAACTCAATAGAGTTGCAAAGAAACATTCATTTAAATCGACGGGGCTACGTGCCACACAGCAAATGCAACAATTGAATTATTGCGAGAAAAGTTTTGGAGATTCGATTATTTCAAGAAATTGTGATATTGAATGGCCTCCAAGAAATTGTGATTTAACACCATTAGACTATTTCTTGTGGGTTTATTTGAAGTAATTATATATATCTATATATATATATGTTCCTTTAATTCCCACTGGAGCATAGGGCGCCGAAGTCATTGGTCTTTCGAAATAAACCAAACTCTCTTCAAGCTTTACAAGTCAATATTGAAGGTGCCATTCATGACATACGACTGGATTTATTGGAAAAAGTGCTCGAAAATTGTGTTCATCGAATTCGTTCCTGCAGAAGAAGACATGGAGGTCATTTGAATGACGTTTTATTTAGAACTTAATTGTATCGATTGTACTTCACATTAAATAAAAAACTTTTGAATTTCCTTAGCAACAAGTGTGTTTTTTTTTTTTTGTAAAAGAAATCATATCACTCTTATTGGAAAACCGTTTATTATGAAATTTAATTTATTCTAAATATTATTTAAGGACGTTCCCAACTCTTTTATGTTGTTTGAAGTGTTTGGAAAAATTTCAAAAAATTTCTATATCAGGAATACGTCCTTAAATTATACTGACACGTTGTGTGGTTAGTTCAACCATAGTTTTTTGCTGTTTTTAGATTATGATTGTGCTCAACCATAATTTTTCTTTGCGTATGAAATGGGCTTGACTTTTTTAATTCATATCGATGGGGTTAAATATAATTTTCTTTTCAAGTTAGTCTATACATAACTTTTATTACTCTCTGCCGGGCATCATATAATTTTTCAAGGAAGAAAACGAAAAAAATTATAAAAAAACGTAATGCAGCTTGAAAACAGAACAAATGAATAAAAACTCATTTTAATCATTTCACAAGTTAAACATCAACAAAAGTTTTTTGTTTCTCACTTCGCTTACAAAAACACACACTCACGCACACGCGCACCTTTACGCTATGTTGGAAAAGTAATGATGAAGTTGCTACCACTGCTGTGTACTACTGTAATATTATTATTACAACCATTTATATAATTCCAGGATACTCGTGCTAACTTCTGTTATCAACATTTTATTATTCTTTACTACTATTTTTTACATAAAAATATATTTTGTTTTTGTTCACCCCCAACCATACACATGTTCACTCACACATACATAAACAAAAGTATTCATCAGAGAAATAATGGGTTTCTGTTCTTCTTCTGTATGCCTTCAGGTTTGTTTTAATTTAAAAAAAAATTTTTTTTCTTCATTTTCAAAAATGTTTGCACAATCATACACCATTCAAAAAATTATAATTTAGTGTGGGTGTGTATTTTTTTCTTCTTTTTTTTTTGTGTGAGCAGAATATAAATTTTTATGTAAGTATGCATGTATGTGTTCAGCTTTAGCTCAGTAATAATTGTGTTTATTTAAAATGTTATGAATGTCAGTCTGCTGGGAGGTGCAAAAAGCCAGAAAAGTTATTTGAAAGAGTTGATACGAATGAAGAGTGTAAAAAATAAAAAATAAATAAAACGGTTAAAAAATTTTTTTGTCAAAAATTATATGTGGAAAATGTTACATTGAAATTTTTCCAGGGATAAAACAAGATTTAAGGTTAAAATTATAGTGGCAAAAAGAATTTATGAAAAAGTTTTGTATACACAACGACGGCGAGGAGTCAACGAAACAATTAATGTTTTATTTAAAAGCAAGAAAAAAGAAATGTCATAACAATTTTTTTATAACTGCAAAATAAGTTCCCATCATATTTGAGGGGAACAAAATGTACTTTTTCCCTCAATTCAAATTTTTGGGAAATTGATGTTTGTCTATTTCGTTTTCTTATAAAACGTAATGAACCTGGAAATGGGTAACAACTTTTTACTTCTCAATAGATGCATCAAACTGCCGGAAGTCATCACATTAATAGTTGATATCAATCCACTTTCATATTAGAAAAAGCACGTTTTGTTAAAAAAAAAAGTTAAAAAGTACGTTTTGTTAATAAAAAAAAACGGTACGTTTTGGTCTGTGTTTTTTTACACGAGTCTTTTGACTTATTGTTTTTATACCTGATCCAATATAAAACAAATTATACATTGAAATTTTATATATATACTTTTTTTTCATTATTTACAATTTTTTTTTATACATATAAGCTTTTCCAATAGGGATGATATGATTTTGAAATGACATTTCGGCCATTTGTAATATGTCATGATCTGTCATTTGTTTTCCATTGTATTCACGAGTGTTTACAATTTCATCATGAAGAGCCATACGCAAGAACAACGTTTACAAATTATTCAGTTTTATTATCAAAATAATCGTTCTCTAATTGCAACTTTTCGTGCGCTTTTGCCATTTTATGGTCGTAATAATCGTCCAAGTGTGCTCGCTATTCGTCGAATTGTTGAAAATTTTGAGCTTACATTTTCTTTACTTAATGTTCAAGTGCCAATAAGACAAAGAACCGCTCGAAGTAATGCAAATATTGCTGCCGTTCAGGCAAGTGTTGCTGAAGATCGAAATGAAGCTGGTAGCACGGTTTCTGTCAATGGAGAGCGGTATAGATCGATGATAACCAACTTTTTATGGCCGAAATTGGTAAAAGTTGATCTTGACAACATTTGGTTCCAACAAGACGGGGCTACGTGCCACACAGAAAATGCAATAATTGAATTATTGCCAGGAAAGTTTGGAGATTCGATTCTTATCAGAAATTGTGATATTGAATGGCCTCCAAGAAGTTGTGCTTTAACACCATTAAACTATTTCTTATGGGAATTAATTTTTAATGATTTGATGATAACGGACTATGAGTTTGTGTTGATTGTTAGTAATTTTCAACCAGTGATGAGGGAATTTCGTACTAACCAGAATTGTTTTTAATGTGTAAAAATAGAATAAAAAAAATGAATTAAAAATTAATTCTTTTTTTTTTTTTTTTTTTTTTTTCAATTATGTTCATTTATTGTCTTTATTAATATGTAAAAAATATTTAATAAAATTACATTTTTTTGAGATTTTACTAAGAGTATTGCAACAAATAATTTTAACTTATTCTAGATTGAAATTATATATACTTAGCAAATTTATAAATTTACATCATTTGCAGTGTAAGGAAAAAAAGAATGTTGAAAAGTCCTTATAGAAAATTAAAGAAATTTTTTCTCTAATACTTCGTTCAACTTCGTAGCGAAGTTGAGGAAGAATTAGTGTTACAAATTTCTTATTAAAACAGAACTTGAAAACCTGTTGCGATTTTCAAATCTTTGCGTTAAGTTGCTAATTACTGTTGTGAACAAAACTTGTTGGTAATTTCTATGTAGTCGTTTGGTGGAGTAACGTCTAGGCAAGTTAAAAATAGACTTGAGGTTTTTATTTTGTATTATTTGAAGTCTTTTTATGTGAGTTTTTGCGCACCTTTTTGACCATACTTGACACCCATAAGTCATGATGGGTCTAATGCACATATTGTATAGCAAAAGCTTGTTTTTCACGTTCAAATACGATTTACGGTTTAATAAAGGATACAGGGCTCTGCCACATCTTAAGGCTTTATTACATGCCTGTAGAATATGGTGTTTAAAAATAAGCTTTTTGTCCAATACAATTCCCAAATATTTAATAGTATCGTTCAGGGGAATCTCTGTTCCATTCAAAGACAATGAGACATTAGGGATTCTTTTTGGCGATTTGTTAAACGGAAATATTGTAGCCTGCGTTTTTGTCTCATTAATTTTAATTTTCCATTTGGAGAAGAATTTTTGAGCATGTATAAAGCCTTTTTTCATGTTTTTCACTATTGTATTTGAGAGTTTACCACTTGTTATTATTGTGGTATCGTCAGCATATAGAGCCGATTCATAATTTTTTAGTATTTTAAAGTCTGCTATATAAATGGAATACAATAAGGGCGATAAGACTGAAACCCTGCGGTACTCCTGCTGGGATGTTCCGTACAGAAGAGAATTCAGAGTCAATGCGTACCATAAAAGTCCTTTCATTTAAAAAACTATGTATAATTTTTTGTAAATATATTGGATAGCCAAACATGTTTAGTTTATATATAAGACCATTGTGCCAAACTGAGTCAAATGCCTTTTCTATATCCAAAAACACTAATCCGGTACTCCTACCATTGTTTTTATTGTTTGATATGAACTTTACGATACGTTCTACTTGATGTATTGTAGAATGTTCCTTACGAAATCCAAACTGCTCATTCTGTAATATACGATTATATTCCGTAAATTCATTCAACCTTTTAAGTATGATTTTTTCTAGGACTTTGTCGAGGCAGTTTAGCATACTGATTGGACGGTAACTGCTTGGAGATTTTGCATCTTTATTTGGCTTTAATATTGGTATCACTTTAGCCCTTTTAAAAAGTTTTGGAAAATACCCATTTAATAAACACCAGTTAAAAACTTTTGTAATTAGGATGAAAAACTTATCTGTCATATTTTTTAGCATAACTCCATTTATTTCATCTAGGCCTGGTGCTAAAAATTAATTCTCGTATTCTATTTCTATTGAAATTTGGTTAAATAGTTGATACTCTTCTCAATTAGTATCCACTTTACGAAAATTGTAAAGATGAGAGATGTAGCGGCCTTGAAATCGGTATACTGATACGTTCTGCTAAAAACTGATTGGATATAAATAATAATAAAAACATAAAAAAATTCTTAGTAATTTTGAATTTTCATTAATTCAATAAAACTGAACTTGAGCCTAAATAATTTTACTTCTCACAGGTACATCAATATAAGTTCGAATAATAATTACGTTTAATCGTAATAATATAAATAAAAAATATGGAAATAAATTTTTATAAAATAAATAACATTTAATTAATTTGTTATATACAAATGACCTGAAGCCAAATTAAATTACCCTGCAAGTGAATAACACAGGTCAACAAATACATATTCTCAACATTAAAAAAGTACAATTTGTTGTGGGCCAATTTTTTTAGAACCCATTTTTGCTTAGTAGAACTAAAAACAATTTTGCGAACTATATTTTTTCTAGAAGATTTCAATCCAAATATTCTAAAAATACCAAAAAAACAAATTTGTCAAAAAATACGAAAAAGTACGTTTTGTTTTGCATCGTTTGGTTAACGATGTGAACACAATTGGGGCGAACGAAGAATTTTTTGTTGCGAATTTTTGTCATCACAATTAAAAAAACACATTTGTGCATATGAAAATGAACAGCGTAGCGGCGTCAAACGAAATTAGTCGATCGTGATGGTCTCTGTGATAGAATTATTTATATTTCTCTTCATTTCCAACTTTCTTTAGATTATCTTCTGCCTAGATGGGGCCCCCCGGGGGGTAGATAGTTCATCTTGTTGATTCTCAACAACAAGATGCAATACTCCCCGGGGTATAGGGTAACTGATTTTTGTAGACATAACGTTTTGTCAGTTACCCATAAAACTTATATGCTCGGACCAATCTCTGAATTAACAGAGCAACGGAATGTGCATATATTTTATAATGAACGTAGTGGCTTGCCACGTAAGTCTACATAGAAGGTGTAAGGGTACCTAAGGTCTAGCCCATGACCAAAACCAATAGAAAGTTAATCCCTTCTGGGATTTCCTTTCGAAACTCTACCAGTAGTTTGAACTGGCACTACGGGGCCGGCAGCCCACATGGGGGAATGTTTAAACCGGGAAGTAGAGTCTTCCTCTACTATACCGGTTACAGGATCCCATGGGCCGGTTGTTGGTTGAGGTCTCTTTCGAGAGTTCACGTAGTGGTTGTGGTTGTTACCAAAAGCTGGGAGAGGTGTCGGTTTAAAGACTGATGCTCGCTTAGCGGACTTCGTGTCTACCGATGCGAAGCCTCTATGTGCTGTTGTGAACCAACAGGATTCCAGAGTTTAGGTAGCTCGCTCACTTTAGCAAGGTGTTTGGACATGACGGGCCTTGGTCATGTCTGAGAAGTTGCTACCTGTTGTCATCCCCTCGGGGATGCCTTCGGGTTTCTTGAGTGGGGTGGCTCAGGGGCGATGGTGAACGCTTAATCTACACCAAGTGTTTAAGTACACCGTCAGATAAGCCGTAGAGGCAGGTGCTGACGTATACTCATTCACAATCTGCCTAGATGGGGAGGCTTGGAATATGGGAAAGGATAATATTGCTGGCGTTCCTGGGATTGGTTCGCAGACTTTTTGGGGATGGCATTTAGCGCAGACCATCTTATGTGCTGTGGTCTGGTGTCGTCTAGATATCTGACCCCTGTTGAGAAGGTTGCATATGACAGTTAATACTTTAGATATTTATAACGTTTGACCTGAAAATGTTTTTAATAAAATGTTCACATCGCTCATACGAGTATGTACGCTTGTATCTGTACATTTTTAAATAATTAGCTTGTGACAGCTTTAACATGTTTATATTTCAAAAAAAAAAATATACTCAAAAACAACGTAGCCGCAGTAATTAATACACTTTATGAAATTTTTCCTTTTTTTCATATTAAAAAATCCACCGAATATTATTTATTTTAATGGCAAAAGCTTTCAAAAGCGATACTTTGATATTAAAAGTAAAAGCATGATAAACGCCACAGGAGGTAATAAAGGGTGTTTTTATAGAGTAACGCAAGTTTAAATAATAATAAAACAAGAAAATATATTTTTAATGTCAATGAAAAGCCCGTTTTATTGGAAATAAAATTTTATGAAATTAATTCTTAAATAAGATTTCTGCTTGTGGCCGCCAGGTCTTGCGCGTAGAAGGCGGAATCTGGAACATCAATTTTCAACAACTTTTTGCAGCATTTGCGGTCGTATTTCGCCGATAACTCTTCCAATGTTGATTTCCAGGTGTTCAATTGTATGTGGTTTATCGACGTACATGACCCCACACACGATCACACGATCTTGGTGGCCAATTTATTGGGCCACTACGTGAAATTATTTTTTCATCAAAAGTTTCTTTGAGTAACTCAATTGTAGCGCCCGCTGCACGATGAGTTTGACGAATAGAACAATTATTTTGATTAAAAATTTCAACAATTTGCAGGCGTTGCTCTGGTGTCAGTCGATTCATTATGAAATTTCAAAGCAAACTAAACAAAAAGCAACTATCAGCTGTTAAATGGGTGCTGAAATAAAGCAGCGTTGCCAACTAAAAGTTGTGACACTCTATAAAAAACACCCTTTTTACATACATGTGAAAATTTTTTTTTGCTTATTGTAGTTTACACCTAAAAAAATATCACAGAGAATAGAGTTAAAAGAAGATGGCCAAAATTACGGCACTCGATATCGATCGAAATTTCAATACAATTTAAATGTAAATTTCGATCGATATCGAATGCCGTAATTTGGCCCCAGGACTCTAAGCGAATGAAGAAGTCCTGGTTTAGTTGATTTCAAAATTTTGGTTATGGCAACCCATAATAATTCGCAAAATAATAAATGAATGAATGTAATACATATTTTTTTTTGCAAGTGTCTATCTGTCATATGCTGACTTAATTTGCATTTATTATTATTGTTATTATTAATACAACAAATTAAATGGATATTTTCGAATACATCATCATCATGAACCCTTGTAACATGTTAAAATCGTGGAAAAAGCCTGCAGAATTACGGGATTAATTAACAAAATGTTTTCTTTTATTTTTTTACTATACAAATTATATGTTGTAGTATTGATAACATGCGGCTAAAAGTAATTAACATTTAATTGGATATTTAAACATTTGTTTATTTGAATGTCTTATATTACAGGTGTAAGGAAGAGATGGATAGTCATAAATTTATCATTTATTTATTTCTACAATTATTATGGATTGTTTCACCGCACAGTTCGATAAACATTACTTTGGGATATTTTACAATTGTTGATTTAAATTTATCATGCAAATGAATTTCGTTTTTTTTTTAATATTTAACTGAATAATTAATAAAGAACAGAAGTTATTTAAAAATCAGCACTGGATTATGAAAACATAAAGACAAGATAAAAATTGAGAGCGATGTATGGTAAAATTCTAGGAAAGGTTTTAATTGAAGCGATCAATGACAAACTACATACGGCCCGAATTAATTCCCCCGGGAGGTAGGCTTTGTGCCTACTTGGGAAAAGGCTAATTATCTTTTCCAGACATTACCTTTTGTCAATTACCCATAAAACTTAAATGTTACTGCTCAAAGCTCTGAAAGAATAGAGCAACGGATGTACACATACGGAAGAAAACGGAAGTAGGTAATTTATGTTAATCTGGTAGAAGGTGAAAAGGCACCTAAGGCCTCCGCTCGAGACCAAAGTCAATAGAAAGTTATTCCCTAGGGGTCCTCATTCGAGACATAACCAGTAACAATACACTGGTGGTACACCGGAGCCGTTAAGCCACACGGGTTACACAGAGTTGTTCCTATATTGAATTCACCATGCGATGAATACTCCGTCTCCTTGGAAATGGTTATTCTATTTTTCATAGTCCTTCCCCTTGAGAATGGATATGTTGGCAATCATCGCACGACCTACCCTCGTTGGTGGCATGATTCTGTGACCGGTTATTGGTGAGGTCTTCACCATGCAGCTCGGTTTCATAAATTTTATTTTAGCTTAAGAGGAAAAATTCTCCCCTCCAAAAAAAAAAAAAAAAGAAATGATTATTGCGATTTTTAAAATTGAAAACTTAAAATAAATTTATGGGACCAAAAAGAGCAACCAAATCTTGTTGAACAACGAAAAAAGTTTTGCTAATCGGCTAACGAATGTAGGATGTATTCGCTAATCATATTTTCGGGGAACAATTTGCACCGATTTTCTTAAAATGGGACTCAACTGTAAGCAAAACTTTAAAAAAAAATAATATTGAAAATCGCATTACAAATGTTACCCTTGAATTGATAACTTTTTCGTTTTCTTATTTGTTAAGACGGTTAAAAAGGTTTCACTTTTCAAAAATTATAAATTTGTATTTCTATGAAAATCAATGGCAACAACCCCCACCCCCCACCAATGCTAACAATTTTATTTTGAAATTTCTTAATATAAAAACAAATATTAAAAACAAATCCTTAAAAAAAGGATTAGCTTTTCAACAAATAACCCACACACTTTGATTATCAGGATACAGATTCCTCATAATTTCTTTATTTATTATAACAACAACTACTTGGCTGCTCATACGATTTTAAATACCAAGAATGTGTGTTAATTTTTCTTTTACAAGGATTAATGACACCACCAACAAAGCCATTAACATTAAAGCACATTTTGCTACAACCCTAAATGTATGTAATAAATAATGCTTATATGTAGTCAAGGGTGTTTATTATAGAGTGACACAAGTTTAAATCATAATAAAACAAAGAAATATATTTTTGATATCAATGAAAAGCCCGTTTTATTGGAATGATAATTTTTTGAAATTAATTTTTAAATATGATTTCTTCCATGTGGCCGCCACGGATGGAACATCAATTTTCAACAACTTTTCGCAACATTTGCGGCCGTATTTCGCCGACAACTCCACATGTTCAATTGTTTGTGGTTTATCGACATAGACAAGTGACTTAACATGGCCCCAAAGAAAATAATCTAATGGGGTTAAATCACACGATCTTGGTGGCCAATTAATTGGGCCACTACGTGAAATTATTTTTTCATCAAAAGTTTCTATGAGTAAATCAATTGTAGCGCCCGCTGCACGATGAATTTGACAAATAGAACAATTATTTTGATTAAAATTTTCAACAATTTGCACGCGTTGCTCTGGTGTAAGTCGTTTCATAATGAAATTTCAAAGCAAACTAAACAAAAAGCAACTATCAGCTGTTAAATGGGTGCTCAAATAAGCAGTGATGCCAACTCAAAATAGTGACACTATATAAAAAACACCCTTTACTACATACTACATATTACACATTTAGAAAAAAGAAAATAATTCTTAAAAATTTTAATTTGATGATCCTTTTTGTATTAGTTTATTTAAAAAAAATTTGCAAATCCTAGAAAGGGATCATCTGGTTAAATACTACACTACGGAATATATTGAAACTGTACACGCACATTTAGTTATATCGAGAATTCAATATCTTCAAGAGAAAAGTGGGGCAGTGTCACACCCAAAATTAGCAAAAATTATTTTTGTTTCTATTTCGCCGACTTCTATGAAAAATGGGGACAAAATTTGAGTTTCCAGAGGAATTACAAAATGCCACGCCCTGTCTTTTAATTGGCATACTTTTTTTTTTGCAACTTTACTATGTTTCTCCTTCCTGCCTGTATAATTTAAAAAAAAACCCCGATTAATTCTTAAATAATTTTGATTACAAAAATTTTAAATCCAACTTTTTGAAAAAATTAAATTAAAAAAGACTTCGTTTTTTTTTTTACTAAATTGCTTTCCCTTCACCAATAATGAAGAATACATATATATAAAATATTACTAGCGAGATAAGAGCAAGTGATAACAGTGAACATATGTATGTATGTACGAGTATGAATATGTAATAATTATTGTTAAGTATGTAATTTAAAATTGAAGCCAAGTTGTAGAGAACGTAGTCAAAAAAGCATGTTATATTTGGTGAATGGTTTAATTGCAATCGTGTCAATTTGTATAAAAAGCTCATACAAGCAAATATACATACACACATACTTATACACACCCAGCTAGCATTTTTAGTCGTTAAACACTCTTCCGCGATTGGAGAAGACGATTATCCGATCGTCCATGATGACGCATTCCGATCGAAGAAGTAAAAGACAATGGGATAAACTGTGTCCTGATAGCGACTCTTCCATACGAATCGTCTTCATCTCCATAATTAGTCGCCTACGGATCGTTTAAGACCCTTTAACAAAACACCCGTCCAACAGTCGTTTAAGTAACTTGCATGAGTATTTCTTCGAAGAGTGAAACACGATTGTTAACTATTAACAGCCCTCCACGATTAATTCGTCTAACAATGACTCGCAAAAGCATCATTTGGAAGAGTAAAATATAATTTTACTCCAACAATCTTCTGGACGATTAAAAAAAGAGTCGCGAAATGATCGCACACGTCAAATAATCTTCCAAATGCTAGCTGCGCAAGTCTAAAGAAATTTTATAAAATACACATACATGTGAAATGAACGTAAAGCAACGTAATAAATTTTATACAAAATCATTTACATTTAAACACACACATGCAAATACAAGTTTATAAATGTACGAGTCGTATATGTATGCATGTATGTGTGTGGGTTTGTATGAAAAGGTTTATATGTGTATAAATATAAAGCATTGTTGTTTAATAATATTTTTTGTTGCATATTTTTGGGTTACAAAATGAATGTTGGTTAAATTTACATTTAATATATAAAACAGTTAAGGATTATGTAATTATATTTACATCAGTATAAGTGGATGTAAATATGAATGTGTATATTTCAGTGTATGAGTATGCAAATTTTGTTTATATGCTGTAAATGTTTGAATAAAGGACAAGAATATGCCAAAAAGGTCTCAAAAACATTTAATCTATAAAATAATGAAAAGCAGTGAAATAAAGTTTACATTTTTCGAATTTAATGTTTAATAAAAACATAAGAGTTTGTTTAAATTTTTATTAAAATGTATGTATAAAAGATTTTATTGTACGATATCATTAATACAGAATACAGGTCGATGAGGACATCAATACATACTAGTCTGGCATAAGATTTTTCAATAGGGCTGATATGATTTTGAAGTGACGTATCGGCCATTTGTAATATGTCATGATCTGTCATTTGTTTTTCATTGTATTCAGCAGTGTTTACAATTTCATCATGGAGAGCCATACGCAAGAACAACGTTTACAAATTATTCAGTTTTTTTATCAAAATAATCGTTCTCCAAATGAAACTTTTTGTGCGCTTTTGCCATTTTATGGTCGTAATAATCGTCCAAGTGTGCTCGCTATTCGTCGAATTGTTGAAAATTTTGAACCTACATTTTCTTTACATAATGTTCAGGTGACAATAAGACGAAGAACCTCTCGAAGTAAGTCAAATATTGCTGTCAATGGAGAGCGGTATAGATCGATGATAACCAACTTTTTATGGCCGAAATTGGAAGAAGTTGATCGAAACAATATTTGGTTCCAACAAGAAGTGTTACACAGCAAATGCAACAATTGAATTATTGCGAAGAAAGTTTGGAGATTCGATTATTTTCAGAAATTGTGACATTGAATTGCCTCCAAGAAGTTGTGATTTAACACCATTAGACTATTTCTTGTGGGGTTATTTGAAGTCATTGGCCTTTCGAAATAAACCAGACTCTCTTCAAGCTTTACAAGTCAATATTGAAGGTGCCATTGGGTTCATCGAATTCGTTCCTGCAGATGAAGTCATGCAGGCCATTTAAATGACGTTTTATTTAGAACTTAATTGGATCGATTGTACTTCACGTTAAATAAAAAACATTTGAATTTCATTAACAATAAGAGTCACATCACTCTTATTAGAAAACCTTTTATATGTGAGAAGAGAATGAAAGATTTACGTATCTCATATGAATTTGAACCGGATATACAATGAATGCCCTGAGGATCAAGGATGTCGGCATGATTATTAATCTGAGAATTGATTAGATCACAAGAACCTGTAGCTTTTAGTTTTTTTTAGTAACAATGAGCCAATTACCAATTTGAAAGAAGGAAAGAGAGGAAAATCTCTGGCAGCGCCTCTAGTATTCAGTAAATACAAGCAGAGTTTTACATTTCTCTTGGGAAAAATACCAGAAAATTATGTTGGATTTATTTTTGGCATTTTATCTGCCGATATGCATTATAATTATTTTGGTAGTGTACTTAGGTCATTTTACACTTTAACCATAGTAAAAGTAAAATTATCTTTAGCAATTTATTTAAATTCAAATCAAGTATAAAACTTAATTGTTATAGTTTGGTAAACAGCTTTTAGAAAGAGCGAGAGAGAGAGAGAGAGAGAGAGAGGCAGATAGAGATAGTGTGAATATTGACTTCATTGTACATCTGCATATGAATCTTTTGTAACTTTATTACAACTTGAATAAATATTTAAACAAACAATAAATTTAATATACATACACATACATTTAGATGTATTTTTTATAATAATAAAAATTAAGAAGCACACTCATGTAGTTGTAGCACATCAATAGTTGTTACTTAATTACAATTTATTCTAAATAATAATTTTAATAAAATATTTATGATTATAAACATCTCAGCAATATTTGAAATTTAATTTTAATTCAGATATGTACAGATTTAAATGGTTTCAGTTGCTATAACCTAACTACTCTATTACTTTGTAATTTCTTATACTTGCAGGAGATTTATGTTGTAATATCAACTAAAGGGTGTTTCTTATAGAGTGTCACAACTTTGACTTGGCATCACTGCTTTATTTGAGCACCCATTTAACAGCTTATAGTTGCTTTTTGTTTAAGTTTTCTTTGAAATTTCATTATGAAACGATTTACACCAGAGCAACGCGTGCAAATTGTTGAAATTTTTAATTAAAATAATTGTTCTATTCGTGCATCGTGCAGCGGGCGCTACAATAGATTTATTCAAAGAAACCATTGATGAAAAAATAATTTCACGTAATGGCCCAATTAAATAGCCACCAAGATCGTGTGATTTAACCCCATTAGATTAGTTTCTTTTGGGCCATGTTAAGTCACTTGTCTACATCGATAAACCACAAACAATTGTACACCTGGAAATCAACATTCGAAGAGTTATCGGTGAAATAGGGCCGCAAATGCTGCGAATAGTTGTTGAAAATTGGTGTTACAGATTGCGCCTTCTACGTGCCAGTCGTGGCGGCCACATGGCAGTAATCATATTTAAACATTAATTTCATACAATTTTCGTTCCTACAAGGCCCGTTTCATTGATATTAAAAATATATTTCCTTGTTTTATAAGGATTTTAACTTGTGTTACTCTATAAAAAATACCCTTTACAACTAGAACTACAAATGTTTGTGAAATTCTATAGACATCAACTATTTTAGCATTGGTTGTTGGTTGTTGGTCAAAGGCAGTTCAGACTTAAAATGCACTTCTAGATAGATTATAAATCAACTTAATTTTCAATTAGATGTGCACTTAATTGTCTCCAATAAATTATTATTCATATTATGATTAAAAATTGTTTATTGGTTTTGAATCATAATACAAAAATATAATGTTAAGTTATAGTTGTAGCATTGAAAATTCCATTTATTTGGTTTGTGAATCATAATAGCGGCATAAGTTACGATTTCATGTTCTATTTGAAATTCTCGATCTAAAAATATTTAATTTTCATGGTGATTATCTCGTTGTCTCCAGAGTAGATTATACAAAACTTTCACCAATTTATATGCTTCTGAAAAAAAGCGATACTTTTGAAACTGCGTTTCTATGGGAATCATCTTACATTGATTGATCCACTTCTGATGGCCGTACAAAGCACATATTTATTTTATTCTTTTTACACAAACAAAACACACGTACCTTCTCTCCATAGAATTTGTGATTTGAAAATGGGGCAGTGCCACACCCACAAAAAATAAATATTATCTATCTTTTACTTAACGCTACCACAATTGCTTCCCATGACATCATAAATACTACTACGATTTAAAAACTTCACAGAGCCACGCCCATTAAAATTAAACATTAATTTTAAACAATTTCTACTGCCACGATTCATGCTCACATATTAAGTGCCTTCAATATTGCAATTTTATTACTACAAAAGTGACTAATGCCACGCCCATATAAGATAACTACGAATTTCCGTTTGGCCGGTTGTTTGCACACATATCGATTTGCATAAAAATAAAATTTTATATTGAAAAATAAAAATGGCAGTACATATGTTCGCATAAAAATTAACATACACGTGGGTTACGGCCACCAACTTCATTTAATAAGTAGACAATCGTACCGACATTATCAGTAATATTTACTTAATCACTTGCTTTTTTTTTTTGATGACCACTACGTATGCAGTGCATTGTGCCGGAACTCAGAGATGGGGATAGGGTAGATGAGACAAATGTTGAAAATTTAGAAGGCTTAACTCTTTTTATAGCAGTGTTGAGTAGACGCATTGACTTTGTTAAGCTGTATTAGCAGGCATTTTATTAATTGTTTTACTTCGCCGATGTTTCTGCTAACCGACGAAGGAGGGCGATGTTGTGTACATTAGCTTGGAAAGGCATCAATCGCTGTCGGAACAGTTTTTTAGTGAACAGTGCGTTGCCTTCATCACTTAAATAGTCCGACAACAATTAATGCAATGTCTCACTAATGTACATTAGACAAATTAAAGATGTTTATTGACTTGCTCTGGCGAGGGTTTGAACCCAGGCCCCAAGTCGTTGCTTGCTTAATAGTCAACGCGCTAACCACTTCAGCCAACACCACCCTTTAAAGTCGGGGAGGTTCTATCGCCATTCTTAAAATTCAGTAGTTTTGCAATGTTTTTACCTAAATGAATTGCTTTAAAACCAAAATGAATTTTTAATAGTTTAAAAAGTGCATAATGCCACGCCCCTACAACCGAGGTAAATATTTTTTTTTTTTTATTTATTTCCACTAAATAAATTCGGGCCTGTTCGGAAATGCATCTGAAGAGCGTGCGTGATTAGTTTGCTCAGCTGATACACAACAGTCTATGCAGTGGTAGCACCGTTGATTTTCAGAACGTACAACGCATGAGATGCGGCGCAGTGATGCATTTCCGAACAGGCCCTTCACATTATGTTTTGCACTTACATCGAGAAATTTGATAATTATAAAAATTGGCAAATTGGCGGTGACCCTCTCATACAAATCAAGAATTCCATTCCAACTATTTATACTAGACCGATTGGCATGAAATTTATAGCACGTATTAAGCCGTACGGACAGTGAATTATCTGAGCATTAGCCACGCCCATCAAAAGCAAATATTTTTTAACTGAATATTTCTGTGGAACCGATTCGCATGAAAATTGCATAGCATATTAAGTTTCTGTGAAAATGCAATTTTATGGTTAAAAAAATGGGCAGTGCTATGTCCAAATAATCTAAGTGTGCTGGCAATTTCTGCTACTTCTAACTTAACTGAATGCTACTAAATAGTTTTCATTTGGGTACATTTAATAGGTATACTTTTTTGAAAAGGCGGTAAACAATTTATTACACAGCTGCATATAGACCGTTCAACTTTGCAATGCAGATTTAGTAATAAAAATACAACTGTGAATGTATTAAGTAGCTACTTTTGAGTACTGAATAGCAAACAGACGATACTCGGTACCCACGACTTAATAGTTTGCTATAAATTACGTTTTTTAATTAAACAACTTTGTAAGTGTACAAAAGACACTAGAATTTTTGTTTAGAAAAACTACAATGTTTTTTAAAAAATTTTCAAGCTGATATGCATACGCGAAAAAACTGTAGCCTACTAATTTAACAAATAACTGAGTTAATGACTTTAGCTCAAACCCTCGTAGCTCTAAGCTCTAAAAAGGAATGTGAGAATAATGAATTGTTTGAATTTATCTAACCCTGCATTGATTTGATGATTGATGTACATATTTGCCTAAAGCGATAATTATTACTGGATTGATTAAAATAAAATCTAACTGCGAAAATATATTTCCAATGGGAAAAGCGAAGAGATAAATAATGTACAATTTTAGAGAAATTTAAGACAATTTACAATATGTTTGATGAAAGCCACAATAAGGGGCATAAAATAAAATTACATATACATATGTATGTACATACATATATAAAAATAATGAAAAAATAAATCACAATTATGATTAAGACAAAAATATGGGAAATATTAAAATAAAATTAATTATTTCAAATGAATATGGTCAAGTTGGCCTTGTTGTCGGCCATCTAATCTTTCTACTTTGCTGTTGCTATTCTCAACAGAGTCCTTAATTAAATATCGTTTCAAGTATTATTTCTTTTTGTCAGAACAATTGCCATGAAACGCATTATTTCTAATTATAAGAGACACGCCTTGTCTGTTTTATTTGTTTTCCTATTTTTTCCCTCAGAGATTTTATTTTCGTTTTCTTTCAAGATAATTTTATCTACATACTCGTGTGTACTTTTACTTTTATTCCTCTTTTTTATTTTCTTTTTCTCAACACATCTTCAATTTCAAGTGATTTCAACTGCATTCATGTATAAGAATTTATTTCGAAAAAATTCTAATGCAATTATTTATAAAAAAAAATTATAGTATATGGATGCACCAGTATGTATCTTTTCTTAACTAGCACTTGTGAAATTGTGTATTTTTTCTTTGTTCTTCCATAAGTTTCCATCTTTCAAGTGACTATTTTAAGCAAACAAATAACAGGACAAACAAAGAGAGACAAATATTTTTTTGTATTTCGTCTACTACATTTTTATTAAACACAAGATTCTGGTGGTATAGGGAGATACGAGAAAAAGTAATAGCGAAGTTACGGCAGAAATTTTGTCATTAATACAGATGCAGATACAGTTCAAGTTGTTTTAATTTGAAAAGTCGAAGGCATCTACTGAAAACTTCATACATATTTGCAATCGAATTAGAAGAACAAAATGTTCTTAGAATGAAACTAGTATTAGAAAATAGTTTCACTTGCATTAGATTTAAAACACTAATGGTGTTGTCTTTTCTAAAAACAAATGGTACATCTCAATGCAGAAAGTGTACTTTAGTGTTCGTTTCTTAAAATTTTTTTGCACTCTAAAAGGGTGGTGTGTTTGATTCTAAAAAAATCGCCCTCACTAGTGGTGGAAGGCATTGCAATTTTTGCCCCGTAAAAATCGACAGTGTTGATAGTGCCCTGTAAAACTTAGCTGTTAAAAACAGGGTGCACCACTTTTTCAAGTTGTGTTGTGTTGTGAGTTTTGTTCTCAAGAAGGTGCCATTTTGTGTGTAGAAAAGAAAACGCCATAAGTCAATGTGTGTTATACTCTCATAGAAAGATATGTACTCGTATATCCGGTTTGAAGACACCTTGTCATCACAATTGTGACATCAATATTGTGAAAAATATTATCAATTACACGCAAGCTGGTAGCAATATAATAAAAGATGTCACCATAAATTTATGTCACATTTTTAGTTTCATCTATCATATGATATGTTTTATTAACAAACAATACGTGCAAATAATAATAATAATAAATTACCGTAATGCTATAGGGTGCCGCTGTGGCTGATACGTAGCAATGCTGCCCTAGTAGTCCGGAGGTTGTCGGTTCGATTCCGCCCACAGATCCTGGGTGTTTTCTGCGGACAAGCTAATCGCTTTGCGAGGTTGTGTTTGTTTTAAAAAAAAGTTATATTTAAAATCTAATTGTTTAATTTATAGTTGCAAAAGATGCCCATCCGTCATTATGACAAATCTAATAGTCAGATCTAAAAGAGATAATAACACAATGTATTATGTTGCAACATAACAATAATAACTTCTTGTAGTTGATATTTTATATGAGAATGTGGATGAGTCGGTAAGGGCGGAAAGGGGCTTATCTAAGTATATCTATGCCGTATATTTGGGAGCCAGAGTTTAAGGAAAATAAATACATAAAAGTACCTTTAGTTAGAATTATAGGAAAAGTAAGTTAAGTTTTCAATTGATGACAAAACTGTCATCTTCGCCATAGGTGGAAACATGAGTTAAGTGAAATAAATATTAAAATGACCAATAATGGCATGGCATATCAAAAACAAAGGCATTTGTAGATCCATCTGTCCACTAAGAAATAATTAATAAAACTAAAAGATAAAGGAAAGTGGAAAGAAGTCCTTGTCCACATCTCTTCGAATGGAATCAGCAAAAACCAATTAAATGTGACAGAAATGTGTTTCTAATAGAAAAACTAGCAAATACGAGTAATTAATTATATATATGAGATTTTTTGTTTAAGAAAATAATTATAACTGAATTTATTTTGTTTCCCAACCAATAGCAATGTTTTTTGTAATTTTTCTCTTTTCGTTTTTTTTTTTTGCTAATAAGATGAGTAGAAATTTTGTAAAAGTATCCACTTCACATCATAACTAACAATATAATAGCAAGGAAAAATATTTCATTTGTTTATTGCGAGGAACGAGTCCAATAACTAAACAAAATATTTATTTCTTTTCGCACACTTTGTGTTCTGTTGTTTCACTTCTACGTTGCACGTACGTTTTTGCAGTAGAGCTGCCAGACAAACGGTCTTTAATTGGCCTGATTTGCATGACGTTGAACGAAATGACAAGTTTTAAGTTGAACACAATGCACCAAAAAAAAAAAAAAAAAAAAAAAAGTTCTCATAATGTCTATGGACATTATGTCACTCTATTAGAAGTGTCATGATCGCCATGGATATTATGTCACAACAAAATCTCTCCTATCGTTCCCATACTGCATGTCACTTTTTAAGATGTCACTATGTCATTAGTTACATGAATTGTTAAGTAATATTCTGTACAATAAGAGGATAATATTTGAAAATTCTAAGAAATGAAGCGCCTTAACATCGTCCCTAAGTCCGGCCAAGCACGAAAAGCTAACTTTATTTAGAGAAGCTTCTATTTTGCAAACATCAAGAAAAAAACATTTTAGACGCCCGAAGAAAGAATCGGCAACAAATCGGTGCTTAGTGAGGCCGCTATTCGCTTATTGCCAAATAAAAACCCTTTAAAACCGACCAAAAAAAATCTTTAGTCACCCAACACAATTAATTTGTAATGAAAAAATATACAAAGTGTCAAAATTCTTTATAGACACTATGATACTTTTTGTGTCACATATTGTCCATGGTCATTATGACATGTCACCTAATAATTATTTTAATTAATTATTAATACCTAACAGAAAAATAACAATACAGTGAACATAGCAACAACGATGGAAACGTGTAAAACAACGTTGTTTTGTTCTGCAGTGTACGTTGAAAACAAAATTGATGTTGATTTTTTCCTCATCCTTATGATCGTGACTAATTCTTGCAAATTTAAACGCCATGAAAATTAATCCATATTAATTATTTGGGATTATCATGGTTAAATTCAATCCTTTTATAACTTTACCTTTGTTTTTTTTTCAATTACTCGTATTACATTCTTTCCATTATGAATAAAAATATTTTTAATAGAAAATAACAATGAACTGATTTAAGCGTAAAATATTAAATATAAATTTCGTTCTACTAAATATAAAATTTTCTTTTAAAATATGTTACATATGGGGGAAAATTTTAATACATCATCACATGTGGCATCCATTTTGATACCCTACACCAAATATTAAAAGGGTATTTTCAGGTTTGTCATATCGTTTGTAATTTCTACAGTACTTATATGAGACACATAAAGTGTATATATTCTGGATCCTTATATATAGAGAAGTTGAATGAGCTATGTCCGTCTGTCTATACGTGAAATCGGTTTTCCAAAGCAACTAGAAGAGTTGGGGATTTGGGTCTTGGACTGATGTGTAAAAATTTGTCTGAATATGATTCGTATTGAAAATCAGCAAAACTAAGTATCGGTTCCGATATTTGATTGTAATCAGACATACATATGCATATACATACATATAAATATGTATAACTTTTATGGAAATAAATTTATGCCCAGTATTGAATCTAGAAGCATCGGGATTTGAATTCAACACGCTGCAGCAGTGCTACTGAAACGTGTTAATTCACTTAAAATGAGCTTCGTCTTTTTTTTTTTTTTTTTGTTGTTCAAACACCCCCTTCTTTTCTGTTCAGCGATGGAAGTGTATGCGTCCCACGCAATTATATAAAGGGTGTTTTTTATAAAGTGTCACAATTTTGAGTTGGAATCAATGCTTTATTTGAGCACCTGATTTATCATCTGATAGTTGCTTTATGTTTAGTTTGAATTTCATAATCAATCGACTTACCAGAGCAACGCGTGCAAATTGTTGAAATTTTTAATAAAAATAATTGTTCTATTCGTCAAACTCATCGTGCAGCGGGCGCTACAATAGATTTACTCAAAGAAAATTTTTAATGCCAAAAAATAATTTCACGTAATGGCCCACTTAATTGGCCACCAAGATCGTGTGATTTAACCCGATCAGATTATTTTCTTTAAGTCACTTGTCCAAGTCGATAAACCACAAACAATTGAACACCTAGAAATCAACATTAGAGAAGTTATCGGCGAAATACGGCCGCAAATGATGCGAAAAGTTGTTGAAAATTGCTGTACCAGATTGCACCTTTTGAGCGCCAGCCGTGGCAGACACATGGCAGAAATCATTTTTAAACATTAATTTCATAAAATTTTCTTTCCAATAAAGCCCGTTTGATCATAAAAAAATATATTTCCTTCTTTTATTATGATTTAAAGTTGTCACTCTATAAAAAAAAACCCTTTATATGCTCCACACATATATTTTTAAAATAGAAAAATGATCTCAAACTAAAAATTAAAAATTGTCCCAAAATAAATTTTTAGTTATATTCCATGGAAAAATTTTTGGGTCAGGATTTTTTTCAGCAATTCTAAATAAGGATTTACTGTATTGCATTGGAAAGTTTTAGGTCACAATGAATTAAGTACCTAATGGAAGGCTAAAAATTTTTCAAGCAGGATATTGGCCTTGAGCCCAGCCCAATGCTAACTATGCCGAGACTCCTTAGTAAGCGCACTGTCAGGACCATTTTTACAGCTCAGTTTGGGACCATTTTTCATGACTTTAAGGCAAGAATATAACAGCCAATTTTCCTATGTTTTGGGGCCAATTTTACTTTTTATTTTCATATTTTGCGAATATTTTTCATTTTCCTATTTGGGGGTCACCCGCATACTTAACAATTTCCCACACAAATTTAGGAAAATTTCTTGATATTGAAAATATATTTCCTTGTTTTACGAGTATTATCACTTAAACTTGTGTCACTCTATAAAAAAAACACCCTTTATAAGAAAGATTAATATACGTAGGGTATGTAAGATTCCATACAGCCGAATATGGCTCTCATATTTTTTTTCTCCTATTTTACTTTAAAATTTCCCAGAACTTTTATGAGACAAAAACAATAAAAACAAAAAAAAAACGAAATGGTATTTATAGTTTATTTTCGTCAATGCACTCATCGCCATCATCAGCAGCATTTTTCATCCAAAGAAAATCTGAATCCATTTTATTATACGTTTGAAGTTTCGCTGTAAAAATCCAAATCCCAAGCAAGAGGCGGCAACAATGCATGTTGCAACTGATGAAAAAAATATATGTACCTACTTATGTACATTAATACAGAGTACGTTTATTTTCTATTAGGGTGGCATTTGTTTCCTTAGGCCAACAAATTTTATGTGAGTACACATTCTGATGGAAATTGTTAAAACTATTGTAAATTTATCTAATCAAACTTAGGGAGTTTCTAATGTCTCTTTTTTTTTACTACACATATATGTTGGTCTATCTACATGTAGAAAAGTGAATGTTTGTCTGTTTGTGTGGTTGAAAGCTATAAAAACTAGTGAACCATTCTTGCTGAAATTTTCACAGTATATTTGCGGTGGAAATGAAGGCACAAAAAGGTAGGTATTTTTTAAATGTCTTAAGTGGACTTAGAACTTCCCATACACCTAAAACATTTTATATGCCAAAATTTACGGAACTTTTGTACTAAAATTTTGTACTGAAAATTAAACAACTCCCACATAATAATTTTGATAAAACTTGACAAAAATAAATGCCCCACACATACAACATCCAGCCTAAGATAATATTTTAGTCGTGTACAATTGTTTTTGTTAATTATATTCGTTTCTAAACGAAAGACGAATGACCAGACTGACAGTATGAATGATTTCAATGTGCTTCACATATGCTTTATTTTAAAAATTAAGTAGTTTCATTTATTTACAAGACCCAAAAAAAAAAAATTCATTCTCTTTTTGACAGTCTCCCCACTGCGTGCGTGTTAAATTATTCACTAAAAACATTACGCTGCAATGAGGGGAATGGAGAGAAAGAAAATGATTGAAGAACTAAAATTAGGTGCCCCACTAGCTGGAAAATAAAAAAAAAAAAAAAAAAATGTGTACGAGTTTATTTTTATTTTTATAGATTCACCATTCAGGTTACAAATTGACGGTATTAGAAAACAACAATTCATAAACATCCGTTTAGTACAAAAAGTCTTTCGTAGATATTTAATAACTTTAAAATACAAACATTTCATGGTAGGCACGATTCCATGGTAAGTATTTAGTGATCCATTTTCTATTATTTTAACTTGCAACTACGAATGTAAATGAATAATTTTAAAATTTAAATGATATCTTTTTATGATATAATTTTATAATAAGAAAAAACTTTTTTTTTTTCAAATCAAATTTACAAAACGCTTTCTTGTAAAACTATAAAAATAATGAAATTTTCCAACAATAAAATTTATAATATATCGAAGTAGCCATTGTGAGATTTATAAAATTACAATTCATGCTCTTATTATGATTCACAACCCAACTAAGTTGAGTTGTCAACGGTAATATTCAACTTTACTAGTTTTTTTTTAGCATGATTCACAACCAATTTTTGCTGTAAATCATACTATGAACATCAAGCCTACTAAATAAATTGCTAAATTAAAGTAATCCATAATAAGAATGAATTTAGGTGTAAATCATAATGGAGGCATTTTTCCAACCATCAAACGTCATAGTCCTTAGTCATGAGTTCATAAACAATATTTTCCATAAGAAGTACCACCGGACCCCAAATTTAATATTGATTAATAAAACAGCCCGCTAATTATGGGATGACTATTTTTTTTTTTTTTTTTTTTTTCAGAATTATTGTTTGTAATACAGGATCTTTCAGGGATAAGAGGTTTCATTTTAACTTGTTGAAGAACGAGGCAAATATTCGACGTTCTTGCTGCTCGTTTGGCATGTGATTTTCTGATAACTAAACTTTAATAGAGCCAAAAGACACAAGGCGTTATGAAAAAATCAGCGGCGGAAGTGACAAGCCTGTATTCTCAGTTAACGTTTAGTATTCATTTCTTCTTACCAATAACTTGTTCCAACAGCTACAATTCTACAATTTCTGACCGAAAAGAGAAGACGCGAAGATCACAAAATCAATTTTGTAGTGAATTTTAAACGTTTTGAGGCATTTTTATACCATTCACCAAAAATGGCATTTCTTAGGTGATTTTTACAATAATTACGTGAAATACATAAAGTATATCTATTCTGGATTCTTATAGATATAAAAATTGCTCTAGCCATGTACATCTATCTGTACGTTTGTCCGTCTGTCTGCATGAGAAATCAGTTTTTTGCAGCCACCAGAAGAGTTGGACTTGGGTCTTGGATTGATAAGACTTTGTCTTAAGATGAATTGTATTGAAAATCAGCAAAAATAAACGAGATATTATTACGAGTATTATTATTAGGCTTAAGTTCAGTGTAATAACTTGGATTATTATTAAGAATCTCTTCTATAGATTTAGGAAAATCTGCTGTGGGAAATATTAATCTATAAATGAGTTTTAAATTACAAATGCCATGATTGGCACCAGGTTTGGACATTCTGTTTTATTGAATTATTGAAAATTCAAATTACTATCCGGTATGTTCCGGCATTGTTGCTGTAAATTTTTATTTTTACCAACAATGCTTTGAACAATTTAGAAGTGAAAATTTCACTCGGCATTTGCAATCAGACTAGCAGAGCGTAACAGTATACCGAATTCAAGGCCGCTACACCTCTCACCGGAGTTCGTTGGTACATTTTTACAATTGATATCAAATGGATACTAATTGGGAAGAATATCAACTATTAAACCAAGTTTTCAACAGAAATAGAATACGAGAATTGTTATAATTCCTTTTATTCCATTTTTACATATTTAAACAATTTTGGTTAGTACGAAATTCCTCATGTCTGATTGCTTACTACTAATATTCAAAATTAAATTATCGTTTCCGATATTTGATTAAATTATACACACATATGGGCATTTCCGCAGAAAAGTAAAAGTTTTGTCCATGGTATCATTAAACGAAAGGATTTTCTTTAAATTTAAATTTAAAATGGCGGCTAACCCAAATGCGGCATGTCCAAAATTTACGGTTCATTATATTTTACGCGTCCCCTTAATACATACATATAAACATCACATATACATTTATCTTAATGAAGGGTATATAAGATTCGCAAAAGTCGCATATAGCACTCTTACTTGTTATTATTCGAATAGTTTTAACTAATTATCTGCCAAAAACTCACACGTTCAGGCATGACATCAGTTAAAATGGTTGTCTGTTTAAACTTCAGCATATAATTGGAACACCCTGTACATTAAAAAAAAATCCTTAAAATAGTTTATTGCGTTCAGTCAGAACATTTTCAAGTTTTTTTTTTTTTTTTTTTTTTTTTTTTTTTTTGTTTTACTTCATAAGTACCTACCATTTGTAAAATTGTTCACTCTTCCGTAATAACACACATGAATTAATTTTTTACAAACAATATTTTTTTTCAAATATAGATTTCAAAGGTAAGTAAGTGCATACAACAAATCGATTACGAGGCATATTTGTTTGAAGATTAATATACTGAAAAAATAATTTCACTCAATTTTAATAAAAAAAAAAAAAAAAAAACAGAAGATGTTTGCATCGCACTTTTGAAATAAATAAAAAAAGTCAAACGTGAAAATGGCCGGTGTGGCAACGGAATGCAAATAATAAGGCTGGTGTAATTTTATTTCCTAATTAATAGGAAATTTTTTTCCACAAGATATTCGTTTTAATAATAGCCCGCATTTGAAGAAAGTCGTGGCTATTTTATATTTTTAACTTTACAATAATTTCATTGATTATTTTTAGGATGCAAATATTTTACCTGAAAGGTCAGATAATTCCACTGTAGCATTAAGGAATTTTTATTTTCTTTCTGGACTGTGTGTAAGCGGCAATTGAAATTAGATAGAAACACTTGATTTAATTCAATACTGAAAAGTATAAATAAAAAGGAGCCGATAGCCCAAGTAGCTAGTGCTTTACTTCTTTATTAGTTTTATATTTATGCAAGGCTAATATTATTTAAATAATAAATAAAAAAAATACTATTTGCCTTTTTTTTTTCTCTTCACTGAACGTTAAAGGATTTGTTTAAATTTGTTCTTTCTTTGCAGCAAAGAATAGTATCATTAAATTTTTCTTACACTTTTTCTTTTTTATAGATTTCAAACAAATTGATTAAACTATTCTTTATTATAGATTATTTGTTTTTCTTTTTCTCACTCGTAGTGTGTGTGTATCTTCACAACACATTATTTGATTATTTATAAACAATTTATTTTAAGGTTTGTAGTTTTTTTTTTTCTATTGTTGTTTGTGTTTAGTTTGTATCTGTTAGAGCGTTGTACCGAAACCTTTCCTTTGATACACTTCATTCCGTAGCAGGCAACACAACGGAATGATTCAATGTCAATATGAATGTATAAGTGAAAATTTGTTGAAAAAAATATTTGATAAAATTTTATTTTTGTTTCTTTTCATACTCCATTTCCTTCCCCATTCTCTTTAAATACATAAGTATTTTTTCAAACACCATCACAGGGATGGAAAAAACGGTGGTATAATAAATTACTGCTAAAATACCAGGGATGACTTTCAAAACGTAAAACTTTTCGACGCAAGTTTGTGATGCGTTCTACTATAACTGGAAACATCTTGATAGCCAGCTAATAAAATATTTTCAATGTGATTTTTAAAAGTTAAAAAAAAAAAATACGCATATAAAGTTTTCAATTACAGTACAAGCTCGCTAAACCATACATATGTAGTTTCAGCTTATCGTCCGGACTACAGTTAAAATAAATTTGTAAACGCAAACTTAGCAGAAATATATGTACACCTAAGAATTCAATTGTATTTAATTCATTTTTAAAGAAAACATAAATAAAAATACTAAAAGAGTGACCAAATAAATTAATTTTTAAAAATAAGAATTTAATCGTTTCCAAAAATTTGTCCGAGAATTTCAAAATTACTCAATTGTTGTTTTCGTTAATTGATAAAATTTTATTTGTACCATTTTTAAACACTTTCAAAAAATATAATTTAAGACAATTTTATAGATTGCCGAAAAATTTAAATGTCCGGATTACTAGATAGTCCGAATTAGCTAGAGCGAATTAGACAGTTTGTACTGTATTGTAAATATTTAAAATTTTAAAGTCGAGAAGAAAAACACATGTCATTTTTTTTTTTTTTTAGTAAAACCAGCACTCAGGGGATGCCCCTACTTATGCAGAAAATTACAAAGGCTTTATTCTCGAACAACTTTGCTATTGTGCGTTTTGTTAATTCTAGACCGGAGGTTTACTTAAGCTGGGAGCTGTAGCAATCGGCGACGGAACAGTTTTTAGAGACCAGCGTCATGCCTTCATTATCTAAATACTCCAACAACAATTAACACAATGCCACACTAATCTACAATTAGAGATATTCGTGATGTTGATGACTTGCGCTGATCAGGAAACGAAACGTCATAGTTTGTTTATTAATCTACACGCTAACCACTTCAGCCAACACTACCTTCTTATATTTTTATCATGATTTTTAAGAAGACGTTATTTTAGTTACAGTCTTGATTTTTTAAGGGTTTTAATCGGTAAATTTTCTTTGAAGTAGAAAAAGGAGCAAAAAATAATAGCAAAAGACCTAAACGAAATAAAGCAAAATACAAAAAAAGGGTGGAAAACGTAATATTTTTCGGAAAGCCGCTTGACCTTAAAAAAAAAATTCTCATGATGTTTAGTCATGGCTTTAAATCACCATCAGTCTACTGATGATTTCGTAAAAAAAAATTCACAAGGTTAAAGAAAAAAAAAACAACAAAATGTAGTTTTCTATAAATCTCGTTTTCCATTTTGAATACGACTTTTGAAGATATTCATGTTTATCTCAAATGAAATCTCACGTGTCAGTTGTTTCCTATTCCTAAAATTGAGGTCGCAAACTTCATATTTTTTATTTAAAGTTTTTTTTTTCATGGGGAAAATAACTCACTTCAAAAGCATGGCGTTTTCATTCACAATAGGGACGTTTTTTGTGCGCTGTTCGCCAGCCCTGCAACATCAGACTCTAAAGAGTCTCTATTTAAAATTCACTATTGATACCAAAAAACAAAAAAAAAAATAAAAAGGAAAAACCCTTATGTTTTTAATTATAAATAACTTGTTTTTGTAGTTGTTGTTTTAATTAAATTTTTTTTTTCTTCAAAATCTTTAATACGAGGGTCACAAGTAGAGATGTGCGCGTGAGTAAATTTACGCTCACGATCACGCACGATCACGAACCATAAATATTTTTCATGCACGCTCACGCACGGCATGATTTAAAACTTTCACAATCCCGAACGCTCACGAACGCAATATGTTTAATCACGTACTTTCACGCACTAGGGGAATGATTTTGCACGCATGCTCTCGATGAAATACAAATTTTGCAATAAAAGATTTAGCATATTCTAAAAAATTTAATTTTGTCATTAATTTCTTTATTTACTTCACGATCATTAATTAAATAAAAAAAAAAATCAGGAATTGCCCGTAAATTTAGCAATACAGGGGATAAACTTAATATAAAAAATCTAGCACTGTCTGCCAAGGCAGGCTATTTAAATTTATTACTTGTATGTAAAGGAATTGAAAAGGAATACTAGTGTTGTTAGGTTTAGGTTAACGCAAGATTTCCAAAGGTATGTATGTATGTTGATGAATGTCTGCATTTGTAACAGGGATTTTAATGTATGAAGCCACAATCATACATACATATGTACATATGTACGTAATTACATATGTATGTATGAATGGATGTAATTTTAGCAAAGATCAAAAAATTCGAAAGAAGAAAAAGCTTAACATAGAGAACTATTTTGAGTGCGTGAAAATTGTGTTAAAAAATCACGCACGATCACACACGGCATTATATTTTTAAATCACAATCACGCACGCACGCGTGATTTTATCAATTTGTAATCACGAATCACGTGATTCACGCGTGAGTCACGCGTGACACGAAAAATTCACGACATTTGCACATCTCTAGTCACAAGTACTCCCTCATAGTGTTCGCACTATATTTAATACGATTCAAGTATGTATATGGGAATATTTTTGTTTAGGCATTGTGAACTGAAATTGTTTGCGTTAAGTTAATCATACCACGTGTAAACGCGGGTTGTTATTTTGATTCTGAAGCAACTGTTGGACGTTGCGCTCTGCAGTATCATTACATTAAAACGACGGTGTGTTAAGAAATAATTAAATGTGGTGTTAAATTTAAACCGAAATTATGTAATTAATTTTGTATAAGACATAAAAAACAAAAAAAAAAAATTCATTCATTCACGTACATACACATATGTATGTGTACGTATGTAGTAGAGATGTTACGAGTATCAATTTTTAGTATTCGCTGAATAGGAATATTTGAAACAATATTCGCCGAATACGAATACGAATATTACTTTTAAGGTTTAGAGCCACTTAATATTTGAAATTTATTTGGAAAAAATCCCATCCTTTCTTTGTGTCAGTAACAATAAATTGAAAAAAAAAAAAATGTTACACTACTTTAGGCAATTAACATTATTATGACATTGGGATGCCGAATTTGAAGACCTCTACTGAACATTTTAACTGAAATACTTTTAGATTTCGTTTTTCTTCCTCAGTTTACACTTTTAATTACAGGTTGCCTAGAAATGAGATGGAATTGTACCTATCAAAAACTTGGTCCTTATTTTGATCTCAGTACTTTTTACGGCCGAAATATTTTGGATAGAAACTTGGCCTTATTTTCACATTTGTGTTTTTGTACGGATTTCCTTAACAATAAGTGTGTTTTTAAAGAAATCATATCACCCTTATTCGAAAACCTTATATTATTAGCAACTTTAAATTCATATTGCTCCCAAAATACTGAACCCGGTGTAACCCAAACTATCGCGTTCGCTTTTGTGAATTAAAATTTTTAGATCGGCATAAGTTTTGTCAAAATCGCTTGAATAATGCGATCATAAAGTTCGTCACAAAAAAATGGTCTTGCCTATGAATTATGTGGGTATTGCCACGGAAACCTAATGAGTGTTTAGTCATCATTAAATTTGCAAAAAACTATTGTGCACCATTAACTGAAATCTTTTTTCTATATTGCAATCTCCGCATTATAGTGTATTCTTTGAAAGACTGTTTTGTCCTCAATTTAAAGTCATCAAACTTACAACAAACATCTTCTTTTAATCTTTTCAATCTTTGGCGATAATGTCTGCCAGAAATTCGCTTCACAACTATACCGCCTCATCATTTTGATCAATCGACTTTAGTATTTTATTTTCTCAATTATACTCGACAAATAATAAATCGTAATATTTATGTTAATAAGTTTATTTTTTAAGAATGTGTAATAATGCAACATATTGTTCAGAATTATGTTCCACTTAGTAGTTTTTGTTATTGTAGGTTAGAGCAGGGTTGAGTGTATCAAATAAATTGAACGCAATAAAATTACAATCATCATTTTGGAATTTTTTTTTTTTAAAATACACAAAAAAAAAATAATTGACTGAATGTAAAAAAACCATATCTCCATTTCTTCGAATAGATCATAAATAAATATATTAAAAATTTATTGTTAAAATTAAAGGATTAATGGTCCCTTGAAAATAACTACGTTTTACATTAACAATAGATTTTAGACAATTTTTTCTCTTCTGCTGTAAAATAATAATAAAAAAAAAATTCGAGATAATGTCTTTTCTACAGAAAGCTAACGAAAAACGTACTTGAATTATTGTGTGTGTGTGTGTGTGTCTGTCTGTAAGCACACTGCGGAAGATTAAATTAGGGTCAAACTAACAAATGTAAATTTTTATAACGAGCGACACACATACGAGTACATACATATAAAACATTTTGATTTGAATTTATTTAGTAGTTTATTTGCACAAAATTAAATTGTAAAAATTGTTCATGCTTCTTTAAATTTTTAAAGTGTAGATAAATTGCAAAAAATAAAATACTCTTTTTTTCTTCACTTTTTTGCTTCATAAAACGAATAGGAATAAGGAACACTGTGCGAAAAACAAACAATGTCATTCTTAAAATACAATCAACCATTCGGAAACTGGTGCCTCGTTTAAATAACTTGTGAAAAAAATGTTAGAATATAATATTAGTAGGATTTTTATATGAGCCACCCTGCAAACCTAATAAAAATATAAAAATTTACATTTCTGTTCTTAAGCCTACAGTACACGGAATGTCAAAAGCCACATTCGCATGTGGCTCTGACGTAATTTTGACGTCACCATGAAGCTAAATTGGCAACATGTCGTGTACTTCCACTTTTTGTGACACTCACATGCAGCACACATTGATATGTGTGCCACATGTTCCTTTGTAGAGACATGCAAACATGCGTATTTTAGACATGTCGTGTACTAGCTTGGTACATTTGAATTTTGACATTTGTAATATTTTTACATGCGCATGTAGCAGTCCCAAACATGTGGCAGCAAACATTTTTGACACAACATTTTTCAATAGTATGTAGCCAATGGCACTCTTGCCAATGTTGATTTTCTCCAACAAAATGTGGTAGGAATTTAATGACGAAAAAATTTTTTTATTATTATTATCGTGTGAGACTGAGATTCATGATAATTTTTTTGGTTTGCGAGCGGGGTAGAGATGAAAGAAGGGTAGAAAAATGATCATATTTTCTCTTTTCCATGCATTTATTTGTATTTCTCTTTGATTTTGGGTTTTTGGTTTATTAATTAATATCTTAATTAACAGCTTAATTAGTTTGGGTTTTTGTTATTATTTCTCGTTTTTGTTCTAAACCATGCAAAAGATACTTTCAAAGCTAAGATGAAAAAATTCATGTATAAATAGTAAATTTATTCAATAATTAATAAAACAACTGTGATCGCCAATTGTTGCGTTGTTTTTGTGTCAGTGCAGTATTATTAATTTTTTCACCATTTTATTGTTCATGGGAATTATTTCACGATAAAAGTGAATTTATTTTACTTTTTATCAGATGTTGTTTTATTTCTTCTTTCTCTTCGACATTTTATAAATTTGACTTCACACAAAATTTTAAAAATTAAACAATCGCCATAAACATGTGACTGTTGTACATGTTAATATGAAAAATGTGTACATATGTTACATGCGGTGTACTGACAATACATATGTAGCCAATCAAAAGTTCACACATATGCTGCCATTGCAAATGTGTACGCTTCGGCTACATTTGTCACATATAAATTTTGGGACAAAACAACATTTCATGTACTACCAAAATTTTGAAGCATGTAGGCACTTCTGCATGTTTATTAAATGTAAACAAAATGCTGCAAATTCTCGTGACGTCAGAGCCACATGCGAATGTGGCTTTTGACATGCCGTGTACTGTAGGCTTTACTCATCCTGTTTTTTCGCAGAATGATAATAAACTTTTCGATACGAGAAACTCTCACATTCGTTACAGAAACGAGACACTGAATTCAATACGCATTTTGATCCTTAAAAATACGAAAAATTAAAGGATTTTCAGAGTAGAAGCATATTTAAATTAAAGAACGGAAAATCTTAATTTATTTAAAATTTTTTCATTCCAAAATCATCTTTACGTTTTTCGATTTTTGAAGAAATAAAATACGGATTTAATTCCGTTTCTGAATATCAACCGAACAGAGAGAGAGTTGTAAATTATTGTTAAGACACTTTCGGATTCTCATTCGGTGGGTGGTATTCTATGGTCACACTCATCATGAGGGAAGCAAACAAAAATATAATCATACGATATTAAATAATTTTTGTATACATACTTTATGATTTTTTTTCTTTGCCTCTTTAAAGCCTTTTGAGGCAGCATAATTACACTTTTGTTCGAATTATTGTACATACCTGAAAGTAAAAGAAATGAAAAATATTTATTAGATACACAGAAATTAACTGGCTAATAATATTTAAGAATCATATAATTGGTACAAAAATATATATGTAAGAAAAGAATTTAATCTCTTTGTATCCATCCAAAATTTAGAAATCCAAACGTAAGAGAGAGAGAGAAACACAGTCCAATCTACGCGCAAAGAAGATATGGTTGCAGCGTAGGTGCCTCAACAATTACATGTTTCCAATATAATTTATGGTTATGGCAAACATGTTATTAATGTTTTAAATGATTGCGAAACTTTAATAAATTTCAGGAGAAATAAACTAATGTTTAGTCAACATTACTACTCACCAAAAAAAAAAATATATAACATGGCTGCAGTTAATCATATTTATTGTAAAAAGAAGCATACTTTATTTAAAAACGCAATGAACAACTAATGACTTTAAAACAATAAAATATTAAAAGAACTATACAATTTAAGGCGAGTTTGATTGCAATCAAATTATTGTAGTAGAACAGTTATGGCTACAAGCTTTTAAAAATATTATTGTTATGAAACTTTGCTGAAGTTCTCTCTCTGCCAGTTTTGTATTGTATGTAAGTATATAAGAGCTGTTAGATTGTTCCTGTGCGATTTATTGCAAATAACTAAAAGCTAGAAATTATCATATTAAAAGTGCCAACAATAATATGTATGCGAAAACCATGTCATATTCTATCGCCATTTAAAACTTTACTTTTGTTAATCAGGATTTTTTTTTTTTTTTTTCAACAAAAATGATTTTTTACCTGATATGAGACTTTTTTATCAACATATTTCTAAGCAACCAACATAACATAAAGTATTTTTCTATAAAAAATTACTATAATTACGTAGAAGTCATATTATTTTTACATCGCGCCAATCATGTTATTGTTACATATGACAACATTTTTATATTTAGAACGGATTTAATTTTGCACTAGTATGAGTAGATTCCAAAAAAAATTAATCCAAACTTGGTGAATCATACAATTATACCATGATTACTTTAAATCATATTATTTTTACATCGCGCCAATCATATTATTGTTACATATGTATGTCAACAATAGTATATTTAATAAATATTTACTTTATTAATAATATGAAGCATATCATTCAACGATGGTGAACCATACTATTTTTCTATACCACTATACTATGATTACTCGAAATCATATTATTTTTACATCGCGCCAATCATATTACTGTTACATATGAAATCAATATGTACGATATTTAGAACAAATTTACTTTCATAATACATACTACGTTTTGACTGCAACCATATAATTCAACCATTATATGTTGCTTTTAGGTTATGTTTGACTCAACAAAGCTTTTGCGTTGCGTACAATTGTTACTTCACAATTAGTTCACTTAGACCAAATAACCAAATTTTAGTGAGTTTTAATCAATCGATCATGGTATGTGTTTTGTATAAATTGTATTGAACGTTACCCCTATTTTTTACTTTTATGAAAAAAGAAAATTATATATACATATTACATAAGAGATTTTGTAAAAAGTTCTTCCAATATTATTGTTGTGGGTAAAACATGAACTTAACAGAAAAATGTATTGAACGTTACTTTAAAACATTTTCATATAAAGGTTTTCCAATAAGAGTGATATGATTTCGTTAAAAAAAAAACACTTATTGTTAAGGAAATTCAAATGTTTTTTTTATTTAATGTGAAGTACAATCGATACAATTAAGTTCTAAATGAAACGTCATTCAAACGGCCTCCACGACTTCTTCTGCAGGAACGAATTCGATGAACCCAATTTTCGAGCAATTTTTCCACTTAATCAAGTCAGTCGCATGTCATAAATAGCACGTTCTATACTGACTTGTAAGGCTTGAATAGAGTCTGGTTTATTTCGAAAGACCAACTAATTCAAATAACCCCACAAGAAATAGTCTAATGGTGTTAAATCACAACTTCTTGGAGGCCATTCAATATCACAATTTCTTGAAATAATCGAATCACCAAACTTTTCTCGCAATAATTCAATTGTTGCATTCAATGGCTTTAGTTCTTGAGTGAGAATAATTTTATATGGATGCAAACCCAAATCCTTTCTAAAAATCCACCAGGTTGTGGTTTGAGACAGTCCCAAATGTTGAGAGCGTCTTGGAATCGACAAATTGCCTTCTTCAGCAACACTTGCCTGAACGTCAGCAATATTTGCATTACTTCGAGCGGTTCTTCGCTTTTTTGGCACTTGAACATTATGTAAAGAAAATGTAGGCTCAAAATTTTCAACAATTCGAGGAATAGCGAGCACATTTGGATGATTAATAAGACCATAAAATGGCAAAAGCGCACGAAAAGTTGCAATTGGACAACGAATATTTGGATAATAAAACTGAATAATTTGTAAACGTTGTTCTTGCGTTTAACTCTCCATGATGAAATTGTAAACACTACTGAATACAATGAAAAACAAATGACAGATCATGACATATTACAAATGGCCGAAACGTCACTTCAAAATCAAATCATCCCTATTGGAAAACCTTAGATAAGAATTGTTTTCGATAAGTACATTAATAAACAGAAGTTAAAATATAGCTGAAACTCAAAATAGTCCGTGAGCAAAACAAAATTTAATCATATGCATATCGTTTTATAAAATGAAAAAGGTTCTATCACAATTTTAAAAAAATTTTTTTAGGACAGATGAAGAAGAACTGAAAAGACGACCTTTGTGATTATTCTATTCATTTCATAGTCAGTGTATTCTAACTAATCATATCGAAACTACAAGTGTTTTGTTGTTGTTGTTGTTGCTTTTGTTGCTGCTGTAATAAAAGTAGTTTCAGAGAACGAAACGTGCGGCTAAACAAAATAAAACGAAAAATAAAAAACAATATCTAGTATAGGACAAAAACAAAAATTAAATAAATTAAATGAATTTGACCCCGAGTGTCAATTTAAACTGATTAAAATGGACTTATTTAAACAATATAGGCAGGCAGAGGACGCTTTAAGAATGACAATTTGCTGATGATCATTCATAAGTATGAAATAATAAAAACAAATATATATTCATCGCTTAAATGCTTCATTTTAATATTTTTGTGCGAAATGAAATATTTACAGAATTTTTTTTAAAGCGGAGGAAATTAAAAATTAAGTAAAATGGTGTTGGATGCCACCGAGCGAGAGATAAAAATATTTTCGTAACACATAAAATCTTTATTATGGTATTTTTAAATAAAAACAATTCTGATCTGTCACTTTTTGATTTCAATGTGACCGAGTACATAATAAATTATTTAACTCTGTCTGTGTTTTAACAACAAAAACTACCGCAAAAAATATTCTTTTATTTATATGCAAGCTTGCGATTTTGTTTTTATATTTTTATATTATTATTATTACGAATAAACGTAATTATTATTTGAACTTATATTGATTTACATATGAAACAGTGCTGGTTAGTACGAAATTCCCTCATTACTGTATGAAACAGTGCTGTTGTTTTTATTAGAAAATTTTAGTCGATTTGAATTTAAAATTGTTTGTTTTCTTTCTGTCATGATCTTACAGTGAAATTTTTAAACCCTAGACAAAAACCATTATCTTTAACAGTGCTCTGCTAACAGTTTTACATGACTCTGTTAGAATCTGTTTAAAAATCGTTATTGCAAATTTAAAAAATTGAAAAAAAAAACATACTCATTTTCATTTTCATTTCAAAACATTTTCGAATTAGAAAAAAAAAATTATTCCAGAGACCATAAAATTTCCGAAAGTACCGCACTATGCGTATGATACATTTTTCGTAACTCTCTAGACAAACAGAAAACATATTTCCACATTTACCATAGTGCATATAAAAAAATATTTTTGTATAACAAAAAGTACCAGATAGTGGCATTAGTTTGATCCCATATAAACCCAAAAATTCAAAATACAGTGCAAGCTCGGTGTTCACGACTACCCATTATGGCGACGGTTCAGTTATTACGACGGCTTAATTTTTAAAGTTGCAGATTCTATAATCGCGACAGTTGCCGAAAAATGGCTTCTATTTTCGCGACTTTTGTCTGTTTTTTTTTTTTTTAAATTTGATTACAATTTCAAGCACAAAAAAAAACAAAGGAAATCACCTTCTTTTGGTATATTAACCTTTTTGGATGATATTGATCTTCAATTATGATTTGATTGACAAAATTGAAGATCTAAATCGAGTCATTTGTTTTGTAAATATATCACTTAATATGGGAAAAGTTCAAAATATTTTAAAGCCAACGATTTCTCAAAAATAACAGATTTAAAAACGTTGCACTTTAAAGAAAGCTGAGTACCCAAGAATGGAAAAATGTGGTTCAGCTGTTATTTTAAGAATAAGCCAATGAGCCAACTCAACTCCAGCAACTCAAAATCTTCAATGTTTTTAAAAATGTTTAAAATGTAAATATATCAATAGAAACAATTCTAATTTTAAAAATTACGCACAATTGTTCAATAAAATTTTGGGTTCTGGGCCTATTCGGAAATGCATCATTGCGCCGGATCTGATGCCCATGTATGATTAGTTTGTTCAGCTGATACCAAACAGCATATGCAGTGTTACCAGCCGTCGATTTTCAGAACGTACAACGCATCAGATGCGGCGCAGTGATGCATTTCCGAACAGGACCTCTGTTATCGCGAAAATTCAGTTTTCGCGAAAGGTCTGGTTTTTAATTAGTCGTGAAAATCCACCTTGTACTGTAGTACCAAAATCCATTTAATTTTTATTTTTTTCAAATATAATTTCATTAAACGTTTTTTCTTTGCTTACTGCTTTCGAGAATAACGGTTTTGGTCCGTTGTATTCCCTTAAAAGTACAAAAATCAAAAAGTACCAACTTCTGTCTTCATATTTAATTTTTTTTTTAAATCGAATTACGTTGGATTTTTGTGCTTCGATTTAGTAGTTCCGTGATGAAGAGAACCCCCTAAAATTCGAATTTTCAAGAGTTCACGTAAAAAAATGTACAAATTTTGAAATTTTCAGAAGTTAAAAACTTAAAATTTAATATCGGCTTCACTGAGTAGAATGGCGCTGTGCAGCGATGAGAAATCAAAACATTTGTGTCTGATATATTTTAAGGAAATTTCATTAAAACCTTCTATTTTTTTTTTTGTTCTGACTTTTTGGCATTTTTGCCAAATGTACTGGACTAGATCCATGTGTACTTTTGCACAGTACAATTTGAAGAGTACCAGGCTAAATTCAGAAAAGAAATTAATTTGTTCTATTTTTTCAATCAAGATATTTTTAGCTAATTTTTTAATTTTTTTAGTTTAAGAAAATTCGTTTCCAACAAAAGTTAAAAAGATATAAAAGAAATTGCAAACTCACAAAAGTTCATTGGAATTTCCCACCTTTCAAGACACACCCTAAAATTGTGACATTTGTTAAATAATCACTTGACAACGTGTTTCACATTATTTTCTTTTATCGTTGTCTTTATATCGCCAATTAGCCATAAAATTTAAAAATTTAAAAATTTAAAAAATAAATATAAAAAATCTGTATTTAAAATGTTTCCTGTTTTATGCTCAACCGCATGTGAATGAATGTTTTGGATTATTATTTTCATGGGATACAGTTTGTTAAACATTGAAAGAAGTAACAAGTGCTCTCAGTTTTATGTTTGATATTAATTGGCAAAAACATAAAAAAAGCTTTCCTATAAATCTACATATACAAACACTACGCACTATATACACTCAAAAAACGGCATATGTGACCTTCTCCGAGAAAAGCGACCTAGTGTGTGAAAATGAAGTTTTGCGAAAAATTCATATAAAGTTTCAAAAAACGCATTATCACTCTTAATCCACTCTTTAAGTTCAAAACCGTTTTTTGACATACTAGGTCCCTTTTCTCGGAGAAGGTCACATATGTATAATAAATTGTAGTAAAAAAAATTTCCTTCAAAATAGTTAATAAAAAATTCTATATTTAATTATAATTTTATTAAATAAAATGGTAATAATGTCACTTCAAAAAAAAAAAAATATTTTCAGGAAAATTTTTATTTAATTTGAGTGCTTATTTTCTAAAAGTAAGAATCTTTTTTACTAAATTTAAGAAGATTTTGTCATATGATTGAAATTATTTTATTTTAGCTGTAAAAAAATTATTTAGTTGCACCAACTATCATAGAATTCGGTTGCTACAACTATAATTTTCGTGTAGTTTCGTGTTTTCAGTTGCGACAACCGTCATTGCTTCACACCATGGAATCTTAAATGAAGCTAATCGGGAATATTTATGTTAATTTTTATCCTGGAACACAATTGAAATGCTATTTTTAGTACATAAACTAATTTAAATTGTTTTACTTACTTATTTGAATTAAAAATTTATTTTTGCACATTAATGGTATCGAACATAGAACTCACATGTTTGCAATACAACGCCTTAGACATGTCAGCCACGTGAGTATTTTAAAATCAACAAATATTAAGTAATTACTTATTTTACTATAATTGGTTATGCCGCATAATCGGTTGGGAGTATCAACAAAAACATATTTATTACCAATTATTCAGTTGCGCTCGTCATTTTAGCATTTAGTAGCAGCAAAAGAATGCATTCGGTTGACGCAAGCAATTTAAGAATTGTCACAACCGCATGTTGGTTACAATTTTTTTATTATGGTTATGATAGTGGAATGTTGGATGGATCCATAGAATATTGTAACTGGTAGCTGAAATATAGTCTATGCAACAGATATTCTATTGACACAATCGATTTCCAACCAATATTTCTTTTGGGTGGACATTTTTATAATCACGGTAATTTTGAATTTGCGATAGTTAAGAACTTTTAGATTTTAGATACAAAAAAAAAAAATTAACTAAAAATTGGAAAAATTTCACTTAATTTGGGTTTAAAATGGTGCAAAGTTTAATTAAAAATTATGAAAAAATAATTTTGTCATGGGAAACCATCAATATTTGCGCATAATTATATAATGGTTCAATTCCGTGCTATTTGGTTATTGATCATGCTAAGAAGTTCGCATTCGCACAACTAAGCTTTTGATGTCCAGACCTGCTTCATGAAAGGTAGGATTTATTGTCTGGAATGAGGACGGTTTAAAGTCATTTAATGAACCCTCAAGTCGATGGAAATTTTGCAATTTATCTAATGTACTCTCGTATATACCTTTTAACCAAAAATTCGTGTGAACTTATTTTAATGTTTGTAGTACGGGCAAATCATGATCAGTTATGAAGCGATTTTCGAAATACAACATATTTTTTTTTTCGTTTCAAACGGAATGCTAGAAGGTTGGTACAATGTTTTTTTTTAATACCAATAATGGATAAAAATAAATTAAAAATTGATTGAAAACTAGTTCCATTTTATTGCAAAAAAAAAATGGGCATAAATAGTCCCGATTAGGGAGGGATTTAAGTGTGCAACATGTTTTGGCTTTAGGAAGGATGTATGACATGAGGATGTTGGAGCCGGGCACATTTTATATATAAGCTTTTCTTCAGGATTGAACTAAGTAAAGGGTTTCCCAATAAGAGTGATATGATTTCTTTAAAAATAAACACAATTGTTGTTAAGGAAATTCAAAAGTTTTTTATTTAATGTGAAGTACAATCGATACAATTAAGTTCTAAATAAAACGTCCTCCACGACTTCTTCTGCAGGAATGAATTCGACGAACCCAATTTTCGAGCACTTTTTCGACTAAATCAAGTCGTATGACATGAATGGCACGTTCAATATTGACTTGTAAAGCTTGAAGAGAGTCTGGTTTATTTCGAAAGACCATTGATTGCAAATAACCCCACAAGAAATAGTCTAATGGTGTTAAATATCAGCTTCTTGCAGGATTCAATATCACAATTTCTTGAAATAATCGAATCTCGAAATTTTTCTCGCAATAATTCAATTGTTTCATTTGTCAAGATCAACTTCTTCCAACTTCGGCCATAAAAATCCGCCAGGTTGTGGTTTGAAACAGTTCCAATTGTTGAGAACGTCTTGGAATCGACAAATTGTGATCTTGTGGTCCTGATCGGCAGCAATATTTGCAATACTTCGAGCAGTTCTTTGTCTTATTGGCACTTGAACATTATGTGAAAAAAATGTAGGCTCAAAATTTTCAACAATTCGACGAATAGCGAGCAAACTTGGACGATTATTACGACCATAAAATGGCAAAAGCTCACGAAAAGTTGCAATTGGAGAACGATTTTTTGATAATAAAACTGAATAATTTGTAAACGTTGTTCTTGCGTTTATCTCTCCATGATGAAATTGTAAACACGACTGAAATCAATGAAAAACAAATGATAGATCATGATATATTTACAAATGGCCGAAACATCACTTCGAAATCATATCATCTCTATTGGAAAACCTTTTATCTAATAATTGAATCTGTAGTTACCACGTCTCTTGCATTGGCTTTTTGTTGTTAAGTCGGGTTTTTGTACTAATTATTTGTTTCATTTTTATTCAACAATTTGTTTTTTTTTTTTTTTTTGCTTTTCAGCACTCGATTACTTTTAGCACTTCAATAATAAGCCAAAAAGCGTACAATTTAATAATAATTTTATTTATTTGAATACTGACAGCCATAATAATTTGATGACAAATTTTGCTTTAATGTTAGTCATACGTTCTCTTGCTTGCTTGCTTGATCTCTCTCTCTCTCTCTCTATTTCCTTTTCTTTCTGTTCAACTTCCTTAAAATCAATCAATCTTTAATAAACAAAGAAACGACAAATAAAAAAAAAAAAAAAAACACATTATTTGCTGTGTTGCATGTTGAAAGGAAATTAGATTATGATTATGCTCCTTTTATTTCTGTTTTGCTCATGTTTTGTAGTTGCTATAGCTGTTGCACAACGAATAATATTTCCATGTAGAAAATAAAATTAAAAAACCTTACATTTAGCTGGTAACTAAATATACTCGTATAGTTGGATTGTGTATAAAACGTAAGAAGTTTCTTTTGCCATTTAAAAATAATAAAAAAAAAATGTTTCATTTCAGTAATGCCAGGGCAAAATGGAAAAGTAAATGCATTAAAAACCTTAAACAAATTAACATAATTGCAAAGTGAATCGCTTATTAGAGCATTGGCGAAGACATAAATGAGGCATAACGAAAACCAATTGATAATGATTATAGGAAATATTTTGTTTTCTTTTATACACTATTAAATTGAAGAAATAGTCACTGGGAACTTTAACATGCACATTCGTTATGATACCCTACACCAAATATAGTAAAGGTATTTTTAGGTTTTCACATTCCCTAAGTAATTTCCAAAATATTCACTTTAGACTTACAAAGTATACATACATATATATTCTGGATCATTATAGATAGGGAAGTTTAAAGAGCCATGTCCGTCTGTCTGTCTGCATATGAAATGAAATCGGCTTTCCAAAGCCACTAAAAAATTTTGAGACTTGGTTCTTGTACAGATGTATCAGCATTTGCTTTAAGACGATTCGTATTGGAAATCAGCAAAATTAAAACAAATATTATATACAGGGTGTTTTTTATAGAGGTAAACAACTTTAAGTTGCTAAGACTTTTTTTAACTGGCAGCCATTTTGTCAGTTGTCAAGTGATTTATGTTTAGTTTGGTTTGGCATTTTAACATGAATAGACTAATGCCTGAACAACGCTTCCGAATTGGGAAAAATTTATTTTGATAATCATGTTTCTGTTTGAAATACGCACACTATAGCGCACTAATGGTGTTTTCTTTTCTACACACCATATGGCACCTTGTTGAAAGGTACATGTATAAAATGTGTTACCAACCCTGTAATAATGCAGCTTGCTATTTCACTAGAACTAAACACAACTTATGAAAAAGTGGAACACCATGTTTTCAACAGCTGACAGCTAAGCTTAACAGGGCACTATCAACACTGACGATTTTCACGGGGCATAAAGTGCAATCCCTTCCACCATTAGTGAGGGCGATTTTTTTAGAATCAAACATACTGCCCTTTCAGAGTTTTTAGGATAGAGTTTAAACGTAGTTTAAAACTACGTTTATTTTAATCTAAAATTATAAATTTAATTATGTTTGCAGTTTTTAAGTGATAGCTTAAACCGTGCAAAATGGCCATACTGAAGACTAAAAAATGGCAGGTCTATGCATCAAATGGCAATGTCTTTTTTCCAAGCAACAATGTATTTTATGAAAAAGAAGAAGAAATTCTTATAATAAATTGAAAGGTGGTTTTTTATACATGTTGTTGTGTTACCATATTGTAAGTAAGTTTAAACCACCAACATTGGCCGCTTAAACTTTAAAATAAATGTAGTTAATTGACATTCTAGAAACAGTTAATTCAGATTAAAGTTGTTTTAATCTCTGATCGGCCACCTAAAAACTCACTCTTATTAGAGAGCTAAAAATTTTTAAGAAACGAAGACCAAAGTACATTTTCTGCATGGAGAAGTACCATTTTTTTCTAGTTTGTGGTCAACACAATTGTCCACCAGAGCGATTAAGTCAATTAACTATGGAACCTTTTTCACACCTCATTTACTCTAAATGATAATAATACGCATCCACAGAGTAGTCGTACAGTGCGTACAAAAGAAGTTATTGCTGCTGTAGAGCGTAGCATAGAGGAAGGCATGAATCAGTCTACTCGACATCGAGCACAGGAATTGGATATGTGTACATCCACTTAATGGAAGATTTTGCAGAAATATCTTGCTTTGTGTCATTACAAAATACAAGTCGAGCACGAATTTAAGCCCGTGTGGCTCACCCAGCAAGGCGTAAATTCGGTGAATGGGCCCACAACAAGATTGCCGTTGATCCCGACTTTCATAAGCGACTTTTTCTGAAGCTCACTTTTGTTTGAATGCATTCGTCAATAAACAAAACTGTCGTATTTCGAGTGATAATAATCCTCAAGTGTATGTTAAGACACCGATACATCCAGAAAAACTGTTTGGTGTGGTGGAATCATTGCTTTAAAAACGATGCTGGTCAGATCGTTGAAATCAATGGTGACCACTGTAGAGCCATGATTACTGATTTTTTTCGTTCATAAATTGAACGGCCATGATCTGTAGGAGTTGTGGTTTCAACAGGACGGCGTAACATGTCACTCAGCTCGTGCCACAATTTATTTATTAAAGGAAACGTAATCGCATAGTTTTACGTTTTTTAGGCCTTCAAGATAGTGCGATATAATGCCGCTACACTATTTTCTGTAGGAATATGTGACGCAAGTCGCCAGCCTACGTCGATAAGCTTGAAACGAATGACCACTTGGAGGACCACATTCGCCACGATATTGCCGATATACGGCCACAAATGTTGGAAAAAGTCATCGAGAAATGTACCTCCAGATTAGACTACGTTCGAGCCAGTCGCGGCAGTCATATGCCACATATCATATTTAAATTATAATGCTAGAAGATTATCTTTCAAATAAAGTAAATTTCATGTCAATTTAAAATATTCATCTTTGTTTTATACCATTACAAATTTCTATACCTCTATAAAAACACCCTTTATTATGTTTTAAAAAATAATCTTATAATACATATGACTTGATGAAGGGTATATAAGATTCGGCACATAAGAATATAGCATTTTTTTTCTAGATTTTACTAACAAAGTCAGCGTTTCTATGAAGTAAGAATTTTTTTAAATTAATTTAAATTGCCAATTTTCATAGTCTTTCTTCAACAAACAATACTTAAAGAATGCGAAAGTTTTACTATTTTATTTAAAACACACTTTTGGTCTTCTATAGAGAGATTAAAAAGTTGTTTTGCTTTTTAGGTTACAATTCACCTTCTCAAGTTAAAGTAGAATAAATAAAACTATATTTTTACCAAAATATCAGTATGATGACGAAAGTTGATAACATAATTCTAAAGCCATGATTTTCCGAAAAATTTTCTATCTAATGTTCGGTTCAATTGATATTATTTTCAATAAATATCTGATCAAGAAAACAAAAAAAATATTAACTCTTCTATCGAATGGCTCTATTATTTCATCGTAAAATTTTTCTTTTATGAGCAAATCATTTACATTATAATTTACATTTGAATTTATTTTTGCACAATGAAAGAAACTGAAAAGCATTTCAAGAAAATTACAGTGTATAAATATGATTTCAATAAAGAAAAACAAAAAAAAAAAAAAAACAACAAACTATTGTAGCGTTAAATTATAGATTGAATAGAAAAAAGAAAAAACAATTGTTTTATTATGATTTATTTTGCTCAAGTTTACAAAACAATTCAATTTTGAAACAAATGTGTACCTGTCAATTTAGTATTTTTCTATTTATTTCTTTTTTTTTATTATTTTTTATCTGTCTTGAACAGAAAAACCAAACCAATAGATGTTACATGTCTAACAACATCCATACAATATCTCTTACTTAATGTCATTTTAGAAATTATTTATGAAAATTTCATATTGAACAAATGCATGGACGAACAAACAAAAGATTTTTCTTTTTTTTTTTTTTTTAATTACATGTTATTGATCTGACTAATATGTAAGAGGAAAATATGATTTATCTTATTTAGATGATTACAAAAACGATGATGATGGTGGGAATCTATCGAGCGCTACAAATGCGCTATGCTTTTATCTAAGCAAACACGTGTAAACGTTGTGTTAATGATTTAATAAGAAGAAAAATATTACAGAGAACTTTTTTAATAAGGAAAAAAAAAAATTTACGATATACATATACTTATATTTGATTGATGAGCTTGAGGTCAATTTTTTTTTTTTTTATAAAAAATGTTATAAAAATTTATTTATCGATATTTCGCTACTCCTTTTGTGTAGCATTTTCAGGATTAGATTTACAAATAACAAAAAACTAAGATGGTGTTGGCTGAAGTGCGTTGACTACTAAGCAAACAATGACTTGGGGCCTGGGTTCAAACCCTCGCCAGAGCAAGTCAATCAACATCTTTAATTTGTCTAATGTTGTACATTAGTGAGACATTGCATTAATTGTTGTCGGACTATTTAAGTGATGAAGGCATAACACTGGACATTAAACCTGTTCCGACAGCGATTGATGCTGTTCCAAGCTAATGTACACAACAGCGCCCTCCTTCGTCGTTTAGCAAGAACATCGGCGAAGTAAAACAATTAATAAAATGCCTGCTAATATAGCTTAACAAAGTTAATGCGTTTACTTAACACCGGAGGCGCCTCAACACTACCTTAAAAATTACCATAACGCGCAAAGCAGAGTTGTGAAAGAGTTAAGTCTTCTATCTTCTCTACCCTATCCCTCTCCCTGAGTTCCGGCACAGTGCACTGCATACGTAGGGGTCATCCCCTGAGTGCTGGTCCTAATTAAAAAAAAAAAAAATACAAAAAACTGGATAACAACAATATTTTTAACACAAATGAATGAACTAAACAAGCAAGCAAGATTACACTTGAATTTGCTCCCATTAATTTATCCCTAAAAGTTTCTAAACATAATACACATACTCGTATATCAAATAATAGAGTTCCAATCAAGCAAATGCTTAACAATTGAAATTTCATAACGAAAATATAAATAACTAAATAAATTCTAAAGATGCGTGTATGCTTTCGTACCAACATACTTCTACACTAGAAGTTTGTGTGGGGGGAAAAGAAAAACACGCAGCAAATAACTAACAGACAACATATTTTCTCATATGAAATTCTAATCACGCATAATATAAAACGTATTAATTTGGAAGAAGAAATAAAAAAATATTTTAAAAGAAGACAAAAATATGAACAAAAATTGAATATTGAGAGAAAAAAGAAATAATGCGAATCAGTCAAGCAATTCATTTTTTATAAAAAAGAATGACTTACGTACGCATACGTGTAAATAGTTGATAAGAGTGTATCAATTTTTTTTAGTAATAAGTTTCTAATTTAAACAAATGGCGGCAAATAATTTTTTGTTAATATAATGTACATGTATGTACATTTGTAGATGCGACCCCTGTTCGCCAAATTATCGTAAGCGGTATTTTATAAAAAAAAAAAAAAACATTTTTTATTAAGTATCCAATCATTGAACAAATTTATACACACACGGCTGTAAGAAGAAAATCCCTTCCGAAAATGCATGTCCCAGTATTTTTAGGAGTTTCTTTTTTATGGCATAACTCCCAAATTGCAGGTTTAAGCCACCTGTCACTAACTGCCACGTCTAATGCTGACCCTATACTTGCCAGCACAGCAGAGATTTCGTTTTCCTCAATATAAATTTAAATTTATTAAAATTTTATTCCCTGAGAATCTCGTAATTCCCAAAAACATATTGCAAAATCCCCAAAACAGCGGTTTTTCGAACTTGTCATAGATGTTTTTTTTTAATATTTTTCGCTAGGTGCAAGTATTATTTTTAGAAATACTTTGAGTATATCAGGCCTTTAGGTGATATCATGCATTTTTTGATTGCAGCTGTGGAGTTTAAAAGAAAAAACATATTTAAATTAATATTTGCAATACAAATAAATGTAGTACTTTGAAAGGCATCTGGAGTAGCAAACATTTTGGAAAAATAAAATAAATCCTTGAATAACTTTATATGACTAAAATTGAAATATATAAATAATTTTTTTTTTTTATAATTGCTGTTTTTGCAAATCATGCAAGATTTTACTTTTCTATTAGCAGAACAGTGGACCAGGGTAGTAGATACAAAAATTATATTGAAATTTTTTTAGGTTGAATATCTTCTTAACTGTAAGCAGAAATTCATTAACTTTTTCTTAGCTCTTGGATAAGACATTTTCTACTTGTTAAATACCTTTTTAATCAAATCGAAAATAATACCCTGGCAGTTGTCTGAATTTGTTTTTATAAACCTGAGCTGACGTATTTTGGGGTCTTGTAGCTTCGCTAAAGATATCCAATACTTGAAATTTAAAGCACCTCCTTAAATGCCGGATAAAATTTCATTGAAATCAGACTACCTGTTTAGAAACTGGTAATTTATTTCTATTTCCAAAATCCCCCACTGTGCAACCTGAGTTAAAATACATTTTTGAAATCAGTTAAGAGAATGTCAATATTAAATTTCTAGGCTGCATTTAAGGTGTTGTTTCCACAATAGAAATGTTCCTTTTTTAAATTCTTTTTCAAAGCAGCGAATTTCTTAGAAGATGAAAAAAAAAACAGAAACTGTAACAAAAGTATATATAAAGTTTAAGTTTTAAGGTTTTATTTAATTATCGTTATCGCCAGAACATTGTATTTATATGCAGGATAGCAGTAACTATTCTATTTTTAGAGCTATTTTGTAATTTTCCCCTTTTTTTCTTATTAAAATAGATATTTTGCATTCCCAGCAATTCTATTGGTATGAAAAACGCAATCATGTGTTGCTAATAACAGTAACTAAATAACTAAGAATCTAATAAAGGGTACAGCAACAACAACAACAACAACAATAACAACAACAACAATATATATATATATATATCCAAACTATGTGTGTGTTCTTTGAATACAAATTTTCTACAATATCCTTAGTAAGTACAGCTTAGCACACACACACAGAAATACGCACACACAACACATACAGGGGAAGGTACATACATACTTTTGTAACTTTGTAATTAAGGAGCAGCATTAAACAACAACAGCTGAAACAGTAGTAAATCGAATATTTAAAATTATTGATTAATCTCTAGGGCGTTTTAGTAATTTTGTAGGAAATTTACTTTTAAATCATATTTGATTTTTTTTTCTCTTCTGAATATGAAATCAATGAATGAGAAGATTCAGTAGCTGGGCAACAAACTTGTCCACAAAGAAGTTTTGCATGGATCATACATTATTAGATTCGAAAAATGAGGGTATATATAGGGTGTTTTTTATAGAGTGTCACAACTTTAAGTTGGCATCACTGCTTTATTTGAGCACCCATTTAACAGCTGATAGTTGCTTTTTGTTTATTTTGCTTTGAAATTTCATTATGAAACAAACGACTTACAACAGAGCAACGCGAGCAAATTGTTGAAATTTTTAATCAAAATAATTGTTCTATTCGTCAAACTCATCGTGCGCTACAATTGATTTACTCAAAGAAACTTTTGATGAAAATAATAATTTCACTTCCAATTAATTGGCCACCAAGATCGTGTAATTTAACCCCATTAAATCGATATATGGACGCAAAATTGGTGTTCCAGATTGCGCCTTCTACGCGCCAGCCGTGGCGGCAACATGACAGAAATCATATTTAAACATTATTTTCATAAAATTTTCTTTCCAATAAAGCCCGTTTCATTGATATTAAAAATATATTTCCTTGTTTTATTATGATTTAAACTTGTAACTCAATAAAAACACCCTTTATATGCTCCACACATATTTTCGGCTCCATGAAAAATACCCTAAACCAAAAATTAAAAAAAAAAAATGGTTCTAAAATAGAAAAATGATCTCAAACTAAAAATAAAATAAATTTTTAGTTATAATCCATTTTCACCTTGATCGCCGTTTAGCATAGAAATCGCACATAGACGCAAAGCTGATCCAAATGAAATTAGAAGCCGCCCAAATTAATTGGCTTATTGGAAATTACTCTATATTAAGCCTTGACTGTAAACGTCTCTTATACAACGCGATCCTAAAACCAATATGGTTCTATGGAATCCAGTTATGGGGCACTGCCTCAGCATCGAATGTAGAAAAAATTCAAAGGGGACAAAATAAAATTCTACGTACAACAACAGCAGCCCCCTGGTATATCCGAAATTAGCGAATTCACAAAGATCTTGATGTTCCGTTGGTGAAGACAGTATTTTCAAAACACGCTAAAAAATATATCAAAAAACTTGAGTTGCACACAAATCCACTTGCGCGCAATATTCTTCATTATAGAGGCCATACCCGGCTGAAAAGAAGGGTTTTATTTTGTGAGAATATTGGGATCTATATACAGAAGAACCACCACACAAACGAATTAAATAAATTTTGCACTAAAATGTTTGAATAATGTGGGGTGACGTGACATTTTAACTGCATTCACACATGCGTACATCGTAGCTAAAATAGTCTGATTGGATTTTTTGGCTTCAACCGTCGAAATCGAAAGATAAATTGAATACAGAAAATTTCCTAGTACACTTAAAATAAAATTCACTCATTAAATTAAACTAATTCTTAATGATTCTGTAGGACAAGGGAAAAATTAACATCTATTTAGACTGCAACATATACAGCAGAGCAGAAAACCCTTTTGGCCACACAACCACCGTCAAAATTCATGCATGTATAAGTTTTTTTTTTATTAAATTTTAATACGAGAATTATATCATTAGAATTATATAGAATTAGAATTATATCCCATCACATCCAATCCCAAAATTCTATTTATCTTAATTCTTTTATTTTTGTTTTACTCAAGTTAAATTTTTTATGAGTTCACAATTTTCAGGGAACCTGCCAGGAGAACCTCATATTAATAATTCTTTTTTAAAGATTTAAAAATTCTTTAATCTTCTTTGCATATTCAAATATGAATACAAAATGGATTTTACTCAGAACAAAAAAAAAAAAATAAACAAAAATTAAATCTCTTTTTGTATTATTGCTGCTAAAAGTAAAATTTCATCTATTGCGTTCAATAAATTTTTTTTTTTGTTTGCATTTTTATCTGTAAGAGAAAATGCCAAACAATAGTTTGAACAACTCTCAATATAAAATATGTTTGGCTCACAAATGAATTTTTCAGCTCTCCGGGGGTATAGAAATAAATTGAAAGGAATATGAAATGGCTGGTGAAGTTTTTTCCATAAAGTTATAAAATAGAAAGGAGTTCGCTAAAGCTGAAATGGAAGATTTTCAAAAATAAATAATAAACCATTAAGGGAAATCACAAAGTGTCATATATAAGGTTCTAATAATATTCTAAAAATTTTCGCTTGACTTAAAATTATTACTATTATTTTCTTTCATTACAAAAAACTTTTGTAATATTCGTTCTTCTGTCATTTAGATCAGCTTATTTACTTTTTGAAGATATTCGTTACAACAGTCATGTAATGATACCCGGTGTACCCCCCCCCCCCAAACTATTTACATAAATGACATGAGAGTTACAGAGACGATAGATCACTTTGCAATAGCAATACACTCTTATATTGAAAACAATAAATTATTTGTTCGAATAACAACTATTTTCATCGAAAAAAGTATTAAGATTTTAGGTAAAAGAGATGAATAAAATATCGAACGTACGAACGGTCGTAGGATTTCTAGACGTAAAAACACTAACTTGGGTTTCACTAATAACCGATTTTATTTAACTTGTATGTATATGTATTTTTTTACTGGCACAAAACTTAAACTAAAAAATAAAATGGATATTTATAAGATCGCAAATCTGCCATCGTTCAATTGTATTTAGTGTTGCCATTAACTCGATTTTTTTGAAAAAGTGACTTATGCCACTTTCAAAATAAACGGCTCACATACTATGTATATCAGTACCTTATATACAGAGATATAAATAAGCCAACTTTTAAATATGTTATTGTCCATCAATATTGATGAAATATATATGATATAAAAAAGTTTTCTCTAGGTACGAACAAAATTTTTTTGCCTAGCATAAAACCGGTTACAAAACCGAATACAGCGGAAACCGGGATTCTAGTAATAATAACCATGAAAGTTTTCTCTAGGTATGCACAAAATTTTTTTGTCTAACATAAAATCGGTTACAAAACCGGTTATAAAACCGAATACAGCGGGAACCGGGATTCTAGTAATAATAACCATGAAATACATACAATAAATAAGAGAAAAATATTGTTACACAAAACATGGCATGTCTTATTGGGGAACATATATTTATTTTCTGGGTTTTTTCATTTTATTACCTTCCTCGTATAACAAACCCGGTTATTAAACCGCGTATAAAACCGGGTACACAACCGGTTACAGCGGAAACCGGGATTCTAGTAATAATAACCACGAAATACATACAATAAATCAGAGAAAAAAATCTTATAGTTTTACACAAAAAATGGCATGGCTTGTGGGAGAAAATATATTTATTTTCTGAGTTTTTTTTCCCCATTTTATTACCTTTCTCGTATAAAAATATATATTTGCGCGGATGGAAGCATAAGACTAACTGGGAAAAAAACCAAATATTTTTGTTTATTTTCTGCAATAAATGATTCAAATGAAATCCTCAAAATTCCCAGTAACCAGTCATGCTTAAATCAACTCGGAAACTACCACACAAATGGTTACATGCATGCTACTCGAAATGAATGTATGAATGGATGCGTTGCACTCGGCAACTGATTGTGTGTGAGCGCCTGTGTGTGTGTTTGTATGATTTAATATTTTCTTTTTTTTTTGACTTATTTGCTGTAGCTGGTTGTTATTATCTTATAGCAAGGACGGATGATTTTCACCACAACCGTCATCAGTGACTCCAGCAAATATGTAGTTGAAACTACCCATCACTGACTGCTACTGTTGGTTATTACGCTCAACTGTTTTATTGTCACGCCCGTACGTCGTACATACACTACGGCTGCAGTTACTTTTGGTCATCAAATTTAAGCCTAGTTGTTATTTTTCTGTCATGTTCTTGCATGTTGAATTGCTTTTTTTTTTTCTTTTTTTTAATTTTTTTTTTTTTTTCTTCATTATGATTTTCATTTATATTTTCACATTATTTTGCCGTAAACGAAAATAAAACTACAAAGATAAAATAAATGGAAAAAAAAATAAATAAAAACAACAACTACTATAAGCTAACAATAAGCTCTATTATGTAGTATGTGCAACATGGTGTAAGTGAAGCGTATAAATGTCGTTTCATTCATGATGTTGCTGATTTTGACGCGATTAACCCTTAGATGTACCAACTAGAAATGAATACATAAGGAAATACCGTACAACATTTTTTTTAATAATGAAATTTTTCTACCTATGCATGTGTGTGTGTGTGTGTGTACGTTAAAGATCTAAAATCAACTCTACATCTAACCGATCTGCTGCGAAACGGCTTCATTAGAAAGTTAATTATGTCAAGTTTGTTTTAGACACCTTAAACGTCATATTCCTGAAAATTTAAAAATTTGTAGGTCTTGAAATTTTCTAACTGAAAATGTGTAGATCCACTAAAAAGGGTTGAAGGGGGCAAAATCGGTTTATCTTGGAACATATAAAACTTTCGGCAAAATATACAATTTAATGTGAATTTATGCAAAGCAAAATTTAACAGGTTTGTGGTAATTTTTGTTTTTTATAATTTTAAGTGGATAAAAAGAGGGGGGGTGGGGGGCTACTTGTCATACAATTTGTATCCTTTTTTTCACGAAACCAGTAAGCAGAGAATTTAAATGTAAAATGAAATGTGTAATCCTTTTTTTCCCATCCAAACAGTTGACGAAGAACCCAACTGTTATTAATTCCCACTTGCAACATATGAAATATTTTTATAACAATTTCTGTTAACTTGAGTTGTTTTCCGAAACTATTAACAGCCACTTTAATTAAAAATAATAAATATAAAAGTTTTTTTCTTTACTTTTTTCATAACTTTAATGAATCTGCGGTAAAAGTGAATCTACGGCAATGGATTTATTTATGGTCTCGCCATAGACACATCCATTCTACTGATATACACATAAGGAGTATTTTAAGTTAAATACACATGACATGCATGCACAAACATACAATTTCCAAAGGACAACTTTATGATCGTTTATGCAATATTTTATTCGTTTTGTTCTCATTTAAAGCCAAAAATTTGTTGTTCGTTTGACCAGCCGGTAACCAAAACGAATATAATTCTTTCAATATACATTTATAACCAAACATGTACACACACACACACACACGCGCAGGTACACAAAGTTGCGCAGAGAGAAAATTGTTTACATGAACCGGATGAACAGACAGGATAATATCGCGCGACACAAGTCCATGAAAAAATATATTGTAACACATACGCTATCGTATGAAAACACATACACACACACTCACACATTTAAATGCATCCTTCGCTGGTTAAATAACAATGTTTGTGATTTCTTTTTTAAGTGCTTCCGTATATTCAGAGTTATTTATTTCTGTTTGTGTGGATTTTTTTTTTTAAAGGATAAATGACTGGATGAAATTATGTCTCAGTATTTGATTGTTTGTGTGAGTATGCGACTGTGTGTGTTTTAATTTCAAATATATGTGTATCTTTGTTTGTATGTTTATTTATATTAAAAAGTTTTAAATCGGATCAGAATTTTAGTTTTGAATTGATAAATAAAAAAATCCATTAAAAGAAAGAAACATAAAGTGGGCAGATTTACTAAATTTAGAAGTGCTTTTATTTATTACAGATTAAAAATAAATGCTAATAAAACACTTTTCTCAATATCTACAGTTTATGGTTGTGCGAAAAATGTTATTATTAAACACATGTTTACACTTAGTCATCAGGAAAAGGAAAAGATGATTGCATTTATCAATTAATTTATATTTCCAAAAAAAAATATCTCGTAGCAATTGTGGTTTGCTTGAAAATGTAACCAAACTATGATTGAACAATAAATAAATAAATATAACCAGCATAATAACCGGAGTTTAGTGGCTACTGTGCACTAGAAAATTAAAAGGGCTGGTAGCAGGTTCAATTCCTGCCAAGACCCTGGGATATGTCGATGGCTTAATATAGAAAGGTAGTATCTCGTTTTTTTTTTAAGTCGGGTTTTTACATGTTCTGGTAGACATTACTTAAATACACCTCCCATAAATAATTAAGTTTAGAGCAATTAAAAAAAGCCTCAACTCATTAAAAAAAAAATAACACAGAATATTTTGGCTGTTTTAATAAAATCAGAAAAAAAAATTATTATTTTTTCAGATTTTATTGAGTTTTTTCCTTCTCCTGTAAAGTAGCTAAAAGTTGAGATACGACCTTTCTATATTAAGCCATCGATATGTATGCATGTATAAATACATAGGGTGAACCATGGTATTTTTATATAGAAAAATAGTATGGTTGGATTATATGAGATTATAAACAGTCAGATTATAAGCCATCTTTATGAGGAATTAGAATTACATTAAATTAAACCTAAAGTTACGGATGATTAAGAATTTAAAATATGGGATTTATATATTTTACTTCTTTTCACAAATTTTTTTTCAGTGCAAAATACAACAATTGTTTATTATAGAACTATAATATTTTTATATACAAACATAGTATTATCAAATTAAATAACATATTTAAATTAAACTAAAGATAAGGTTCCTGGTAATATGGAATTTTATATCTGAGAAAAATTATTTCATCGTTTTTTTTTTAGGAAATTTTTTTTTCTCACCCTTGGTAGCAAATATTTTATCTATTATAACAGATTTAAAATCATGACATTTTTATATACAAAAATAATATGGTTAGATTAAGACTTATTATAAACAAAAGACTGCTCTTTAAACAAAAGACTGTTTTATACTATTTTTTTTTATTTACAATTATACTATGATAAGATTAAATCATATTATGTTTACATTCAATTAAACATAAAGTTACTGATGATCAAGAATTCAAAATGTGGGATTAATTTTTTTAAGCTTTTTTTACAAAAAATTTTTTAGTGACTATAAAATGTCTGTAATGAAAACATGGTTAGTTATTCTACTATACTATGATTAGATAAAATCATATTATGTTTACATTAAATTAAACAAAACCTTTGTAATGATAATGAATTTCAAATTTGCGATTAATTTTCTTGTCGGTTTTTCACGCTGGTGTTTTTATTTTTTTTTTTTTGCTGGATTTTTATAAAAAAAGCTACTAAATTTTGCATTTACACTTTCGCTGTACCATTTGCACCAAACACTCAATACAAAGAAAACAAATACCAAATTTTCTAATACAAAAACATGGTTAAGAGAACAACATAAACATGCACATGTGCAAGTATGTGAAGTTATTTAGAACCAGGGTATTTTTAAAAAGAACTATGTTATGCTTAGATTAAATCATATTATAATTACATTAAACCAAACATAAGGTTGCTTGTTGCTGATACAGATTTGAGAACAATTTTTCCATCAAATCATATTATTGTTACAACAATAAGACAACAAATCATACTATTTGTGGCAACTGTAGTAAGTTGTTCTTAGATTATGGTTACCTCAACAATGTTTTCATTTCTCTTCTACACATCTATATTCTACTAAAAATTATATATTCAAGTGTTTTGCATATCCCTTGTTTCGTCAAAAGAATTTATTAACATTTTCTTATTGCGTTTCAAATGAATCACAAAAATAGTGAAAAAGTTAACAAGTATTATTTTTGTATCTTCCATTTACTGTAAATCAAAAGAACAACAAACATTGTTATTAATCCAATGACTGTCATTCAAATAAAATGTAAAAACTTTTTGTTTATTTTACCTGCAGGTTTTCAAAAATATTCAAGATAAACTTTCGTTATATTCAAATGAACCGCAAAGATAACAACAATATTAAATGTTCATAAAGAAAATATAGATGCTGAGCCATGAAAACTTATCAAGAGCATAAAATTAATATTTACGATTATTAAATTTTAACATATGAGAGTATTGTTGTTGACAAATCCTTGTTGGTTACTTCTGAAAGGACACCTTAGGATTGTGTTTATTTGACAAATGAAAATAAAACGAAACACGTTACAAAATATTGTTACTTTTGGTTGAACATTTTTTTTTTCTTTGTATATTTGTAATAAAACTAGAAATAAACAAAATTATGAAAGAAAAGAAAAAATAAAGAAAACTTGTGTTTATTTCCCATTACATTTTATAGTTGCTTGATGTGGTGGTGGATAGAGGCGCACGAAAAGACAGAAGTATGATTTTATTTTATGTGTGTGTGTGTGTGTACGAGTATGTATTGTTGTTGTTAAAAATTCCTGTTGGCCAAAAGTATAACATATGCTACTGGCTGGTGTTCGATCCCCAGTCAGTAGCTAAGGCTGCCACCGCCAATGTTCTTAAATGTTCTACTGTTCTACAATCGAATTTGTTAAAAACTTTTCCCATATCAGGTCATGCAGACTGTGCAAAAAAAAAAAACGAAAAACAACCACAATAGCAAAAGGAAATTCATGCGGAAAATTGAGTTTTTCTTTTGTCCTCGTACACTAAAAGATTATTTTGTTTTATTTTTGTTTTTGCTACTTTTGTTGTTGAATCAATTGTAACACAGTTTTACAACTAAATGTTTGCTATTATTGTCGCTTTTGTTTTTTCCATATGGAAGACTAAAACTTTTATATGGAATTTTTGTTTTTAAATCATGTGTAACAAATTAAAAATCTTATGTTCTTCTTCCGCACAGGTAAAAGAAGAACAACATAAAATACATGATTTTTTCCCTAAAATTTGAAAATAAAATACGGAGTTCATTCGTACGTACATAATTAAGAAATAATCTAAAAAAAAAAAAAAATTCTTTAACACTTTCTGGCAAAAAGAAATGACAAAAGAGCTGCTTTTGCGTGTCATCGTTCATCTTCATTATTTCGTTTGTAAAAATTTTGTAACAACTTTTAAAATACAGAAAACAAACATCTAGGAAAATAAGTGTAGTAAAAAGTAGGCAAGCGTTAGTTGCCCCAAACACCCATTTGCAGCCACAACTAATACTCTTCTATACGAAACAAAGATGAACAACAACAAATACAACAAAAAAAAAGCTGTGCCATATTGGGCAAATGTGTCAAGTTGGCCTAAAAGTGTTGAAAAAAAAAGATTTTGTTTTTTTTTTTCTTTCTTTTTTTTTTCTTGGTAAAATGTAAACATGGAAAATATTGTTGAGAAATTAATTGGAATGAAAACTGTTTTTTTTTGCACCAAAAAAAGACACACAACACAAACATGCCAACACACCAAACGACCAAACAAGAGTTTATCATAAAAATCTTGTTTATTTTCAAAGGACCCAAGAGGAGCTCTAGTGATATAAAGCCAGGAGCAAAAAAAAAATTATATTGAAAATTTTGATAATGGAAATCAATCAACTCAAGATGATGTGTTGTAACAAGAAAATCCTACTTAAGCAACAAACAGTTGGAGAATTCAACAAAAGCTGCTTAAAAGAAAGCTAATTTAGTGTGATTTTATTTTATTTGAAAATATAGAAACAAAATTTTAATTTATACGCAGCCCCTGTAGGTTGCGCGCCGCAATCAATTTTGGGAGAGAAAGAAATTTAATTATTAGTTTTTTTTTTTTTTTTTTTTTTTTTTTCAAATACAAGTATTCACAAAGGCTTTAGATATTATCTACTATACGTTGAAAATTAATTAATTAATCAAATTTCACTTAACCTTTTTGCAAGTCCATTTGCAATAAATACTGAACACCGCTCTTAATGGAAGTGTCTAACATTCCAGTTTCATAATATTATTGTAGTTTTTATATTTAATTAACAAAGCTTACCCAGATATATTATAATAAATTTTTAAAATTCATATCAATCAGTACATACCTAAAATAAAAGAAAACATAAAATTATTAGTAAGATTTTTTTTTTATTATAAAAAGTTTAAATGGTAAAAACTGCTGGTGTTTTTTTTTGTAAATCTACTAAAACGAATAACGAAAAATATTTTATATCATTTCTCAATAATAATTTTGAAACAGTTGAAGCACAATCAAACAAAATGGGGTTAAGGTTACACAGCGTTTGCAACAAAGTATAAGAAGTCGAAATGAAATGTTGCTGTATGAAGCATACATATATTGCCACAAATTTATTATTTCACACAAATGAAGTTGGTAACAACAAATAAAATATTGTGTAAAATATGTTTCTTACATTTCGTTTTAGTTTTAGTTTTAGTTTAAGTTTTGCATTAAAAATCACGCATATTGTGGCCTATTGACCAACTAAAACCAGTACGATGAAGCAGAAACAAATAAGTTTGCAGCAATAACAGAAAACATTATATTAGATACTTGGAACATCATTAAAATTCAGTAAAAAATTAAAATTATAGCTACACACCTATTTTTGTAGTTAGTTGTTTTAATTAAATTTAATTTTAATGTCAAATTGCCAGTTTCTAAAAAATATTCCAAATAGTCATCGCCAAAAAAAAAAAAATCAATTAAATGGATTTATTTAAAAATAAACACTTTAAAAGCATTAACTTTATTAGCTAATTAAGTTTAAAGTGAAAAATTTAACATTAAAAATTTCAATTATTGTATACGAGTATTTAAGATTATTTTAGATAATCAGCTAAATTTATGCAACAAAAACCAAAATAGATATTAAATTTTTTTTTAATTTGTACTTAAAATTGCATTTAATTAGAGTGTCATTATTATTAAGCAATAAAGTTTTAATAAATGGCAAAAACTATAATAATAATAAAATAAAAAAATTAAATAGACAAACTACAGACTTTTAAAATGGGAGGGACTTTTTATTACTTTGTTTTTAATTAACAATTTATGTAGAGTTGCATCTATATGGGTGATGCTCAATTTTAATGGCGATTTATATTAAATTAGAAAATTAAAATACTATTATAGGTTTCGTAACATTCTACGATTTGGGACAATATAACAAAAATAAACGAGTCTTGTGTATTGAACGTTGCCTTGTGTGTTCAAGTTCTCAGCGTTATCGAAAATATATAATAGAGACACTCAATCCTTTTTGATTTGGACAGACATTGAAGCAGTTTAATTGCTATTCATTTTTGCTTTTAAATATCCGAACCCAAGGCCGAAAGGGTGTGTGAGTGTTTGTTTCTGAAAACCACGAATTCATGTTCTGCCGTGTAGTTGGTAAATTTAATTAACGTTATTTGTTATTTCGATATTAGAAAATAGTCGAACTTTAAACATTAAATTTTTTACAAACTTTAATTTCATAATAAATTTAGATAAAAATCACAAAATTTATTTAAAAAAAAAAAACACAAAATGCTTAAACAGTTACTGGCTTAAAAGCTAACGTACTTTGCTATGCTTTTTCCCATTAGGAGAGGATACAACACAGTGACAGAAAAAATATTAAATTACGTGAAAATAAACTAGAATTCAGTAGAAACAATAACAAGCTAAGACCAATACGTATTAATGATTGCATATGCATTTAAATTGTATATAATTCTCGTATTGAAATTCACATAAATCATCAACACTGACAATAACGTCATTAAGTTCTCCAGTGTAAATATTTATTATCCTTAATTAGGAAATCTTAATTAATTAAAAGAAATGTGTTTAACGTTCAATACATTTCTAAAAAAACAAATCTCATCAATTAAAATAACAAATGAAAGGTAACACTCAATACATTTGTGAAACACGCAAAGCTATAATCGATTATTGAATTAATGTCATATATGACAAGATTTCATAGGTAACAAAAAAAAAAAGAAAAAAATTTCATAATTTAAAAAAAAAATAAGGAAGAGTAACGTTCAATACATTTATATTTTATTCAAAGCTACAATCGATAATTAGAACCTTGCCCAAGATAAAGAGATTTCATTAATAACAGTTCGATTTCTTGAATTAAAATTACAACGAAAAAGTAACGTTCAGTACATATTTTTAGCAAACAAAGCTATAATCGATTAATGTTGTCAAAGCTGGCTGTACCACATAATCCCCAAAAACTAAATCCCCAAATCAAAATCCCCAAACACAAAATCCCAAAAAAAAAAAAATCCCCAAATTCAAAAATCCCCAAATTCAAAATCCCCAAACACAAAATCTTCATGTACAAAATCCCCATTTTCTGTGTGAAATACATTTAAATTAGGTTTAAAATCGCCGCGATTTGTAATTCTTTCTGACATTAAAACTAAAAATAAATTTTATGATAAATTAACAAATATTTATTAGGTACGAGTTTGTAAATGGAAGAAATAGTTAACTTATGAAAATATAATACAAAAAACTACATATATTACACAGTACGACATTTTATTATAAAATCTTATTTTATAAAAAAATAACTTTATATATAATACTTTTAGTTTTCAATATTTTCATGAATTAACATTTTGTTCCATTTACTCGTACCTGATAAATATTTGTTAATTTATCATAAATTTTTTTTTTTAGTTTTAATTTCAGTTTGGGGATTTTTTGGCACTTTCGCTAAAGTTGGATTTTGGGGATTTTGAGCTTGGGGATTTTGTTTTTAGGGATTCTGTGCTTGGGGATTTTTTTTTAGGTTGGGGATTTAGTGTTTGGGGATTTTGTTTTTTAGGGATTTTGTGGCACTCCCGTCATGGCTACATATGACATTGTGTTTGGCGTTTGTCTTTAATCTAGTAGTTGGCGTAGTCGAAAAACGCCTGAAGGCTGATTAATTCATAGATAAAAATATGATTTCATTAATTAAAAATTCATAGGAAGAGTAACGTTCAATATATTTCTTAACCACGCAATTCTATAACCGTTTGATGTTACCTTGTCACATATAACAAGATTTCAGATATAAAAAATTTCAGAACTTTAAAAAAAATTAGTAACGTTCAATACATTTCCAAATGACGAGATTTCAAAAACGGTTTTCATCGATTTATATTACAAAGGATACGTGAAAGAGTAACGTTCAATACACAAATCTGCATATGATTGATATAATTTTACTCTACTATTTTTCATAATATTATTAAAGTAAATTATGATATAAAATTTCGAGTAAATAATTTTTATTTAAGACAAAATTTTCCTGCAGCCTGGTATTTCCTGGTATTTACCAGGAGTCATTGGGGAGTTGGATTGTCGCAGCGACTACAGTGAACTAAAAGGGCTACCCGTTCCAACAAGTTTATTTTCCTTAAAATTCTAATGTACTTTTAAATAAAGCATACACAGTATACTTGTACATGGGAATCACCCATATACGCAATAGAATTTTATTTCAAATTGCTTTTGCGGAAGCACATTTTTTTTTGTAATTTTAATTAAATCAAAATTACTTTTTGACTTTTATTTTAAAAATCTGCCATGTGTGGAAGTAATTAAAAAGTCCAATAATATTATTTCAAGGCTACTTAATCTGATATTTACTAAAATAAATACAAAGTATAAAGAATTTTCTACATTTTCTGCAGTTTGTTGTTTAATTTATATTTCCGCAATGTTTTTAGTTGTTTAATACAGGGAATTTTAAGATTTGAAAATGACACAAAGAACTAAATAAATATAAGGAATATATTTTTCAAAAATGCAGATCTTTTTTTTTATAACGAGAGAACGAAAATGGAAGGAGCTGATTAAGAAAGAAAATCATGTGAAGGTTACCCTATCACTTTCCGCAGTAGTTCGATTGCATAAGTAGGGGTCATGTCCTGAGCACTGGTCCTTAACTAAAACACCAAAACAATTTTAGTTTTCCATTAAGTAGTGAAAACGTTTGCAAATTCATTTTCATTGTTGTGACGTTTGCTGCACAAAATATGCAATTTGCGCTGCACAATAAACAAAAAAATTTCTATGTCAGAACAATTGTGACTGGTGTTACACAAATACACTGCGATATATTTTAACAAGAAATATTTGTTAAGTCTTTTATTAAGATATGCGTTTCACAATAGAAAATCATTAGAAACTTGGACTATTTAACAATTTTCGTTCGGTCATTAGACAAATATCTGCAGCGGTCTAAGCAGACGTTACACCAATTTATTTATTACGTTGTAGGTATAAAGCTGCTCGGTTTATACTGCCCAATTGTAGGGTATTCAATAATTGTAACCGAAAGAATAAAAAACACATACCTAAGTTGTTTTAAGACTTTTTTTGTTTGTCATTTGAAATCAAAACAACAAATAATTGATGTTGTAACTATGACAGCATTCATACACGACGTTCGAGTAAAAACTTAAGCATAAATAAATGAACGGGTGAATGAATACATACGATGGATGATGATTTGACACTACGTACAAGGTAACATCCAAAAATACCAAAACAACGAACAATAACAGAAAACTTCTGAAAAAAGAAAAACACGGGAAAAAAAATCCATCAAAAACATCATTACAATGAATGTTAGCATTGATGACTGCCACATATAGAGATCATAAAGAGCCAGGGACAACAACGGCGATGATGATGATGATGCTACAACAGTACATACAATGTTAATGTTTTAGCAGTTGTAAACATAATGAAAAAAAAAATCATTGAATGTGAATATCTATTCTTGTTCTTCAACTCATACCCCCCCCCCCCCATTTTTTTTTTCTTTTTTTTTTTTGTGGTTAAATTGATTACAAACTGACTGCTTTATAAGTGAAGCAAAAATCACAAAATTCAATTGAATAACAATTTGTTCAATTCATTTAGTTTTTTGTTAAGCCCATTCACGTGTGTTCGTTCGTGAGTGATTTCAGTGCGCGTATGTCTGTAGCAAAAGAAAAAAAAAGGGAGATTTTAAGGCAACTTGCAAATACACCAAAAAACAAATAACCGTCATCGAACCCACAAGCTAACAAACAATTATTCAAAAAATAAAAACATCGCTTGTAACGAAAAAAAAAACTTAAATCAACTCATACACATACACATCGGACCCCGTAATCAAACCAATCAAATTGTTTTCTTTTTGTTTTTGTTTTCGTGGGCTTCAATAGCTTTTCAATCGAACTTTTAAAGAAGAATTAAAAGCAAATAAGGTTGATTATGTCTTAACCCTATAACGAACCTTTAGCATTTCTATACCCTTCAGCAAATATGTTAAAATGTATTGATAGATTTGTCATTCCGTATGTAATTTCCACAATATTCATATGAGACGCATAAAGTATACGTATGTATATATTCTGGTTCATGTCCGTCTGTATATCTGCACATGAAATGGACTTTCCAAAGCCACTAAAAAATTTTGAGACTTGTTTCTTGGACTGATGTATCAGCACGATTCGTATTGGAAATCAGCAAAATTAAAACAAATCTTATATAGAGGGTGGTTTTTATAGAGGTACACAACTTTAAGTTGCTAAGACTTTTTAACTGGCGGCCATTTTGTCAGGTGTCAAATGATTCATGTTTAGTTTGGCATTTTAACATGAATAGACTAACGCCTGAACAATGCTTTCGAATTTTCCAAATTAATTTTGAAAATCATGGTTCTGTTCGAAATACGTACCTATCGCTAAGTACTAAGTCTAGTTTACGGTCAACAAGGTAGGTGAATGCCCCAAACAACAAAATTGCCGTTGATCCCGAATATAAAGTGTATATATTCTGAATCCTTATAGTTAGGGAAAAATAAATAAGCCATCTCCGTCTGACAGACTTTACGTCTGTCTGTGCGTGAAATCAATTTTCTGATGCCAGCAGACCAGTTGGGGACTTAGGTTTTGAATTGCTACGTAGAAATTTGTCTTAAGATGATTCGTATTGAAAATCAGAAAATATAATATATCGGTTCCGATATTTAAATATATTTTAAATGACGGTGTGGCAGTATAAACCTTGAATCATCGATTTGAGAATTCCACACACAGTAGCTGTGCTACTGAGGCTTGTTAAAACAGTTTTGCGAATTTACTTCATAATAATAAATTCCCATTGATCCTATGAGGAGCATAGGGCCAATAGCATATTCTTTTTTTTGTTTTCGTTCGAATCCGCTTTATGTACAGGTACGGAAATGGCCAGGAATGGAAAATTTAGTTTTCACTATGAAATGAAAAGTGGGGAAAAAATTTTAAACATCATAATTGTATTAGAGTATAAATTTTTTTCGTACGGAGCGCATATGCCAAACTATCAAAATGGACTAAAACAACATATTTTTTCTTCTGGCATATCTTTTGAATAACAACCAAAATTTTTGTAAACTTTCATGAAAGTAAGTATTTAAAAGTTTGTTGTTAGTTTTTATAAAAAAATCTTAAGCTCGATTAATGAGTTTGTTATTAACAATTAAATTTTAACGAAAGTTTATCAGAAAATAATATTATTTTATTGCAACTAAATTACTTTTAGCTGTTTTTTATTCAATTGATTAGAAGTCCATTCAATTTTTAATCAGCTGTTCATTTAGTTGTTTTTGGTAAGTTGTTTCTTATAAAGGATTTTTCTTATAGAGTGTCATAAGTGTTTCTTATAGAGTGGCATCTCTGCTTTATTTGAGCACCCATTTAACAGCTAATAGTTGCTTTTTGTTTAGTTTGCTTTGAAATTTCATTATGAATCGACTTACAGCAGAACAACCCGTGCAAATTGTTAAAATTTTTAATCAAAATAATTGTTCTATTTATCAAACTCATCGTGCAGAGGGTGCTACAATTGATTTACTCAAAGAAACTTTTGATGAAAAAATAATTTCACGTAATGGCCCAATTAATTGGCCACCAAGATCGTGATATTATTTTCGTTGAGGTTATGTTAGGTCACTTGTCTACGTCGCTAAACCGCAAACAATTGAACACCTGGAAATCAACATTCGAAGAGATATCGGCGCAATACGGCCGCAAATGCTGCGAAAAATTGTTGAAAATTGGTGTTCCAGATTGCGCCGTCTACGCGCCAGCCGTGGCGTCCACATGGCAGAAATCATATTCAAACATTTATTTCATAAAATTTTCTTTCCAAAAAAGCCCGTTTTATTGACACTAAAAATATATTTCCTTGTTTTATTTAAACTTGTGTCGCTCTATAAAAAACTCCCTATATTATGATTTATAATAAATGTGGTTGTGAATCATAATACAACTTTATTTAGTTCGGTTGCGAATCATAATAAAGACAAATAACATCTTGTTCTGTTCCCCATATATATATATTTTTTTTAATTAGCGGCCAGTACTCCAGTACTTGTATTTATATTTATTTATATTTATATTTATATTTATATTTATATTTATATTTATATTTATATTTATATTTATATTTATATTTATATTTATATTTATATTTATATTTATATTTATATTTATATTTATATTTATATTTATATTTATATTTATATTTATATTTATATTTATATTTATATTTATATTTATATTTATATTTATATTTATATTTATATTTATATTTATATTTATATTTATATTTATATTTATATTTATATTTATATTTATATTTATATTTATATTTATATTTATATTTATATTTATATTTATATTTATATTTATATTTATATTTATATTTATATTTATATTTATATTTATATTTATATTTATATTTATATTTATATTTATATTTATATTTATATTTATATTTATATTTATATTTATATTTATATTTATATTTATATTTATATTTATATTTATATTTATATTTATATTTATATTTATATTTATATTTATATTTATATTTATATTTATATTTATATATTTATTGAGTTAAAAGATTAAGAAATAATATTAAATGTTAATTTTTATCATCTCACTTTTTTAGGTGTTAAAATTCTGCAGTAAATACATACGTTTCGTATACTCGTAGTACATAGAAATTTCTTAGTTTTAATTTCCAAAATAAATTTAATCTTGTTGTGCCCCTATTTTGCTACATTTCTATTTGAGTTGGTTGCGAAGTTTAAATTGAATTTCCTGGGGATTAGAAATCAAAATAAGAACTTTAATAAAAAAAAAAATAAAAAAAAACTTCCCCTAATTTTGCATTTTTCGTAAATACTCCTGACTAAACAGAGGGAATACTTCGAAAGTGTTGTGTAGCATGAAACAAGGACTTTTGCTCTAACTTCGTTATGATTAATTTTTGTAAAATATTTATCACGTATGCATGTCCCAAGAATTTTCTTTTTAAGTTTGTTAGCAAAAAAATATATACATATAAATAAATTTCAATTACACTAAAGTGTTAAGTGCAGCAACCGAAAATGAATTTTTCCCCATCATATTTAAATTTAAAAATTGAATTTTTCTTAAAATATGAGTTTAACTAGAGGGAATAACTTTTATTGCATACCTACAAACGAATGTGTGGTCTAGCAATTACTGGCAGCAAATGCCAGGTATGTTTTAGAGATATGCTTGATTGCGATTCAAACAACATATTTTTGTCTTTTTTATAATGAATACTGAGATAACATTTAACACTAAAAAAAATTGAGGATGACAATGCTTGATTCACATCAATGAAACGTTTTTACTACATGTGTGCCATTGCTTGCTTTTCTAAATGATTCATAAGAATCGAAAAAGCAATGAATCAATATGATTGTTTTGAATACTTTTTAAAATTTTTTTTTTTTTGATAATTACAGATTAATAGAGCACATTTAATTATACGGTAAACTCTACTTTTCTTATATATAATAACCTTTTATATGATGAATTTCATGTAAAAATCGAGATGCATTGAACCCGACCCCCTCAGATATCGATGAAATTTTGTTCATAGCTAAATTTGATCAATACAAACAAACTCTCATTTTTAGAAATGACTCGTTTTGCGATTTTTTGGGCGTGGCACAGTGGGAAAGTTTTCGAAAAAACGCGAAAAGAGCTCCATTTAAACTACAATAACTCAGAATCGGCTGAACCGATTAACATGATCTGTGAAAACATACATATACATACGTACTGTTTTGTACACATAAAAGACAGCAAGCCTTTGTGAGTTATTTGAATACATTGTAAAACAATCAAATAATGACAGTAAAACTATTTTATTTACTTTTGCTAACGGCACTTAAAAAACAAGAGCAAGGTCTAATAAATCAGTGTACGTTCATCTCTCTTTTCAGTTTAAAAAGAGTTTAAACATGTAAATATATAAATCAGTAAACGTTAAAACCATCTTTAAACGCTAAAAATCGGGCGTTACAATACAAAACTACAATTTAGCACCATACGAGTATGTTACGAGAAGTTATTGTAGCTGCTGGCTATGTACCGCCACCAGTGAGATATTGTTCAGTTTTATCAGCTGCAAACCGTGTTTTTGCTGTTTTCTTCATGTTCTCATATTTTGTTTTAAGTACGGTATTGCTTCGAAAAACTTGTCCATGTTTTGCGTTGAAGGGACCCTTCATTTTTAGCCAAGCCTGCAATTTCTCTTCTGTTCTTGTCCTGTCTGTTTTTTTTTGCATTCCACTACGTCTTTGTACTTTTCAACTTCGTTCAGAAGATAATTTATTTCTGATGTTGTGAAATTGGGGGTTCTTTTAGTATTTTCTTTTTTTAACATTATTATTATATTAGTTTTTATATCGCGTTGCGTTGATTTACTCTGTATTCAAAAATTTTTCAACTGATACAAAGTATAATAAAGTGATAGACCAACCAACCAACCAACCAACAACCAGCTGTTTTTAACATTTATTACAGTGTTGTTATATTGTTTAAATTATGAATAGCTTAAGCGAGGACTGATTTACAGATACTAAGTTTAACCGTTACATAAAATAATAGTAAGTTTTTCGAAACTAGCGTTTAAAAGTTCACTGATTTATTAGGCATTAGTTAAAGACAGTCACTTTGAAAAGAGTTAACAGTGCAATTAATATCATCAGAACAGATGGATGTTTAACAACACAACAAGAGCAATTTAAATATGAGTGGAGAGCGAAAAGAAATCAACTCATACACTTCTCTGGTATGTTTGTAGCTGATGCCAAGTGCGTACGTAATCAATCGAAATCGCCGAAACACCATACGCGGCAAAATCCTTCAACGCATTCAAGTTCGCATGTGAGTTCTTGGTTAAATTTCAGAATTCAGATCAACGAAACTCTCTGTATAGGAATTTTGTCAGAAGTAGAATATGTGATGAACCGTTTTTTTTTTTTCTCGTAGTTGTTGTTAGGACGAACAATCAGGGTATAACCCCTACTAATGCAATGAATTGTACCAGAACTAACAGGGAGGGAAAGACGACTTGACAGCCAACTGTGTTCCACAGAAAATTTGGTTCAGCTATCACAAATACTATCGAAGAAGACAATACCAATAATCATTATCCGAATTGTTAACCAAATTTTAAATGTACTTGTAGATGTTAAGACGCTCCGAAGCCAGGGATTTCTAGTGATCAAAATACGAACCGATAGCAGTGATTGTATGAAAACTTAAACGTTTTAAGAATATGGTTTCGTAAAGAATTAAATGAATAAAAATGTTTGCAGCCTTCATAATTTTTTTTTTTTTCACGTTCCCAACTTTATATGTTAACACAGGCCTCAGGGCCTCAGCTTTATGTGACCGACCCACAGGCAAATAACAATGTGCTGAAAATTTATTTGCAAAATAACTCATATAAATATAATAATAAATGAATCACTTCAAGTTGTCTTTTTCTGAATATTTCATTTCGGTTTTCTCTGTAGAAATCTTTTGCAATTTGCCCCACCATCTACTTCAGGATGTATGAGAAGAAGGGTTCTTTTCTTTTTTTCGTTTGTTCTTTTTGTTCTTTAATTTTATTAAAAACAACCACAAAAGTTAATTACAAAAGTTTTATATAAAAAAATCTATTCGAAATCTACATGCAACTGTGATAAAAAAAAAACACACAGTGTAAACATGGAACAACAACGGCAATCGATCTAAGAATGGTTATCTTACGTGTGTTTGTATGTATGATTCTGTGTATATGGTATATTAATTTTAAACTGGAAAAAACAATTAACTCCTTGTTAAAATCTATAGCATGAAAGATAAAAGAAAATAAAACAAACAAAAAAACACGCTTCTAACAATCTAAATCCCTAAAGAAGAAGCATAATAAAAATAAAACAAAAAAAGAGGGAAAAATAATTTGGTGAAAGGGGAAAAAGCTTGTACTACAAGCTTTTACAGTTTTCACGCATTTCATGCAAAACATTCAGGCACCTATTTGCACACAAACACACACACATCTACACACACACTCACACCACCACCGGTATAAGATATCGTAGCATTTTGATTTTCTTTACGCGCCCTTATTGTGTCAGGCTTGAAAGTTTTCTATTTCCTTTTTTTTTCTTTTTTTTTTTTTTGAACAAAAAATGTTTTTTGTAGTTGTAGTTGTACAAGCGCAAGTATTAAATTGGCATCAATTTGTACCTGACGGTTATTGCCACATTCTACCGGTTGTTTGGGGGGGTGGTTATTTGGTTGTTTGGTTGGTTGATTGAGTTCAAGTTGTTTTCTCGACAGTGAAGACTTTATGCCTGCACAGTTTATATTCAGTTTAAGTTGGTTGGCAATTAATTCGTCTTCTACTTTTGCTTCGATACGGATACGATTCGATTCAAATCAACACTAGTTTTATGAAAAGTTTTAACTTTGTTTTTTTTTTATTTTTCAAGCCAACTTTGTTGTTGTTATTAGTTTACATATACTTTTCATTTGTTGTCGGTTGTTGTTGGATGCGGACACTTGCCAGCAATAACTTTTAGGAAAAGAAAAATTATAGGGGTTTCCCCACCCCTACCAAACATGGCAATTTTCGGTTAACATGTATTTGCCTTTCCGTTTGTACTAAAATGAAGAGCAGTCAAGAGCTGCTCTTGATAAAAATAAATACAAATGAAATTAATTTGTGCCACCAGTTTGTGCTTTTTAATGTAGTTTTCTTAGCTTTACTTGTAGATAAGGATATAATGAAATTCAGAAACGTAATTTTTTTTTATCAATTTGCAGAAGTGAGACACAAACAGAACTTTGGAAATTATTGCTTTTAAAAAACGGGGACAGATCGACGCCTAAACTAATGGGATTTTACTTTTAACAAACATTTGCTCAACCGATTAAACGTCCCTAAAAAATATTATTTAGATGCAAACGGACGAACGGTTTGAGTGTAAAAAATTTGTATGGAAAACACTTTCAAAAAATTAGATATGACCGCTTTGAGTAGTAAATTTTATAGATCGATCGATCTGTGCAATCCTCAGGTCTCTCTCAACCTTTTATGGGTTTTAAGATATAATAGAAGCGTTCTATAGTATCTACATCCACTATTTATATGCAATTTTAAAACTTTAAGACTCAATTTCCCAACAAAAAATATTTTTTTTTTGGAGATACTTGATACGACGATATGTCGCCGTAATTTACATATTGCCTTCTGTTACTTACTTACTTTCATGGAAAATAGCAAAATGACGCATATGTGTGGACTGTAATTATTTTAAACACCCTCATTTTGCAACTTCTACAAACAACTTTTTAAAGGGTGTTTTATAGAGAGGTATAAAGCTTTGATATGTATGTATTTGTGTTTTTTTTTTTTGAAAACTATTTAAATTTTAGCTTTACATATTTAAATAAAAACGGTGCGTTATATGCCACAAAACTATTTCGAACGATGCGAAGAGACCATCTAAAATGGAGAGGAATCTTTTAGCAAATCATCCGGCTTTGAAAATAAAATATATTTTTTTGTTCGCTACTTTTCTGCGTTTTTAATTCAACCTAAAAAAAAAAAAAAAAACCTGGACTTCCGCGAAAAAAAAATTTTTGCAAGGGGTCTGTGGCCAGGAATTTGGTGAGAACCACTGGTCTAATCTGTATGACCAATTTTCAATGACTTTTTCCAACATATGTGGCCGTATATCGGCAATAACGCTGCGAATGTTGTCCTCCAAGTGCTCAATCGTTTCGGGCTTATATGCGTAGACTATCGACTAGCGTCATATATCTCTACAGAAAATAGCGTAGCGGCGTTGGAGGCCTATTTATGAGTCCAAAACGTAAAACTTTGCGGTTATCGAACGATTTCCTTCAATAAATCAATTGTGGCACGAGCTGTGTGACATGTTGCGCCGCCGTGTTGTTGAAAACACAACTCCTGCACATCATGGTCGTTCAATTGATGAACGAAAAAGTCAGTAATCATGGCTCTACAGTGGTCACCAATCTCTTTAACGATCTGACCAGCACCATTTTTAAAGAAGTACGGACCAATGATTCGACCATCCCATAAAGCAGACAAAACAGGATGTAACGGTGTCTCACACAAACACTTGAAGACGTATCCATTCAAACAAGAGATCTTTATCGCTAAACAAAATTCGCTTATGATAATCGTATTTACGCACTTCGAACAGATCCATGATTTTCAAAATAAATTTGCACAATTCGGAAGCGTTATTTATGCGTCATTTTACTCATGTTGAAATGCCAAACCAAAGTAAACATAAATCACAGCTGACAAAATGACTACCAGTTAAAAAAGTGTTTCCAATTTAAAGTTTTATACCTCTAAACACCCTCTCTCGCTCTCTCTACTTAAATTTGAACAAATAAAACTGAGCGTCTTCTTTACCTTTAACAGGAATTGAACTTTATAGAATATTTTTCTTTTGTAAACGATGAAGAGATAGAATCTACAGTCATATGCAGTTAATAAAGTGCATTTATCGTGTGCATTGGTCTTGGGAGAGTCGTATTAATAAATGAATTAGTTTTTATTGTCTGTAAAAAGTTCTTTAGAAAGTTTAGTGATGCGAACAACAAAGAGAAACAGCTGGAAATTGTGTATAATAAAAATTAATATTTAATCTTGGGGCAAGTGATAGTTTTTAAACTAATAATATTTTTTTTAAAAAATATATTATTTTCATATTTGTCTTGCTATTATTTTAATAAACAATTTAATTTATTTTATGTAATTAAAAGTTAAAAATAATAAAATAATATTTAAAATCGCACAGGGTACAGCGAGGAATATCAAACTAGCATATGTTGGTTCATTTTGAATGCGAAAAAATTGCAATAAAAAACATGGCACAGTGCACTTTAATTGTTGACTCAGGCTAGCGGCTTATCTATAAATATTTCCGAGACACTTAATATGAAAGTTAGTATGTTTTCCTGGGAATTTTTAATTAAAATAGTGCACATTTTCCTTTTTAAAAAACGAAATTTTTGCTACCCATTGTTGAGTCTATAAGAATTACCAGAAAAATTCAGTATAGTCCGGTCAAATTAGACCAAAAAATAAGAGTAAAGATAGACAAATTTACAACAAGCTGAAAATCAGTAAAATTGTTCAAAATAATCATAATTATAAATAAAATTTTAAAATTTCCCTCCATTCCGGTGTATAGAAAAAATTTTATTCAAGGTCAAAGATCAAAAAACGAGATTTTGCAATTTTCAGCAAAACGTTAAGTTTTATCAAAAAAATACCCTGGACAACAATTGAAGCACAGCCGCGAATAACGTTTCAAATGCCATTTTTTGCAAAACATGTTTTTTTGCATATTACCGTTAACATTACTCTCTTACATTACTCAAACACCAAATTAGCCAAAATTATGCTCCTTATCGCTATCGAAATGCAATTAGAAAAAGACAGTCAGTGGAAGAACGTTGTAAGTTACATTCAAAATGATGCGAACGGAATTATCGAAAGTAATTGATAAGTGGAACAGAGGTACAAAAAGGAAAGTTGATGTTGAAAATTGGAAAGACAATAAAATTATAAGGTTGAGAAATAGTGGAAATGCGTATATAACAAGAAAAAATAAAAGTATACCTAAAAAAAATGCTCCAGAGCAGGTAACATGGAAGAACGTTTTAAGTCCGCAACATTTTATTTTTTATATTAATTTTTGTTATATAGGTTTGTGATTGCCAATGCTACTTAATTTGTAAAAAAAATTAGCATAAGTCAAATACAGCAACATTTTTATCATTTCTATGAAAAAAATACAATGAACAAACAGGTTTTTTATCGTCTTTAATCGAATTAATTTTCGAATTTAATTTTCTTGATACAAATTTTTGTTTTGATGTTGAAATAATTTTTATTTGTTATAAATATATAAAATTTTATATTTTATCCTTTATTTAAAGAATATAAATCAATTAAACAAAATTGTCTTTAATAGGAATGTTTTCTTTGCGACAATAACATTTTGCAACGTGGAATAACGTTTTAAAAGCCATTTTCCATGATGCTTGCTGTAGTGGAATAACGTTTTAACTGACATCGCGCTTTGGATATAAAACGTTTTTCCACTAAAAAAATGTTTAAACAGTAAATTAACATGTAATTTCAAATTAAAATTTCATGATTTTTTGAATATAAGTTTTTATTATTATCATTTTTGAGAAGGTAAAAAAAAATTTAAAAAATATATAATTTTGCCTTGAAAAAAGGTTTTTTTACTCTCCTGAACAATTTGCAATTTGTCACTTACAACGTTATTCGCGGCTGTGCTTCAATTGTAGATCATAAAATTATCTACAAAAAAAGTATTAATATTTTTTTTCATACGAGCCACCATTTCGAAGATATTACGATTCAAAAACGCATTAACATTAATGCATTTACTGAGTGCGTTTACATGTACTGAATTGATGTACATGTGCATACACGTAAATGTTAATGCCTTAGTAGTCAACGCGCTAACCACTTTAGCCAACACCACCCTATAGCTAAGCCTATGCACTATCTATAGTCAGGGGTACAGTCTAGAATAGAGACGAAACTACAGATAACACCAGCCTGTAGCAGAGGCAGAACACAAAACCATCGCATAGTCTGTAGATTAGTCCAGACTATAGTTGAGCTTATAGACTAAACTATAGTCGAATCTATATACACTAAGAGAAAAAAATTAACTAATGTTTGGGAAATTTTACTTAATTTGAGTTTAAAATGTTGTTGGTGCCATTTTTATAGAACTTCTATATGTTAAGAGATATATAGTTGGCAACACTGCTTTATTTGAGCACCCATTTAGCAGCTGTTAATTGCTTTTTGTTTAGTTTGCTTTGAAATTTCATTATAAATCGACTTACACCAGAGCAACGCATGCAAATTTTTGAAATTTATAATCAAAATAATTGTTCTATTCGTCAAACTCATCGTGCAGCGGGCGCTACAATTGATTTACTCAAAGAAACTTTTGATGAAGAAATTATTTCACGTTATGGCCCAATTAATCGGCAAACCAAGATCGGATGATTTAACCTAATTAGACTATTTTCTTTGGGGTTATGGTAAGTCACTAAACCACAAACAATCGTACAACATTCGAAGAGTTATCGGCGAAATACGGCCGCAAATGCAGCGAAAAGTTGTTGAAAATTGGTTATCCAGATTGCGCCTGATACGCGCCAGCCGTGGCGGCCACATGACAGAAGTCAAAATATATTTCCTTGTTTTATTATGATTTAAACTTGTGTCACTCTACAAAAAACACCCTTTATAAATTTTGCCTATCAAATTTTTCATAATCACACAGAAATTTTTACTAAAAATTAGTTCATTGTTTATCCAAATAATGAGCAAAAATATCGTTTGTTGGGGCTTCATCTGCCGTGCCAAAGAAATATGTCTTCTTATAATTGTGTAGTGGTAGTGGTGCAATTCCTTGATTTGTGGCTTGTGATTATGCTGAGCACTTTTAATCGGCTTTTTTTTTTTTTTTTTTTTTTAATTTTTTATTTAAATTTTAATTTAAAATGAAAAATTGTCAAAATAACTTTAACAAAGTTAAATAAATGTGTAACATCCTTGCTAATCGTTTACAAATAATTGTAATAGCTTAAATGGCAAAATAAAATGTCAAGGTTACAAAACACCCTCTAAAAAGGCACCAAGAACCCATCGAAGTAGAAAATAAATTCTGTAGGAACCTTGAATTAATATGCAGACTTTAAATAATATTCTCTTGATTGTATCTCAATTTATCTGGTGATTTTGTTGAATCTACAAGAAAGTTCATTTAAAATACAAGTTTTTTTTTTCTTTCTTGTTTGTTATCAACAGCAAAAAAAAATATATCTATTTTTAATTAAATTTTAACTACGTTTTCAACACTTCAAAGGATACAATTTTGTTTTTAGTGTGTGTGTATGTTTGTGTGTGTGTGTTTGTATGTGTGATAAAGTCTATGAGTTGTACAAACATTTGCTGCAAGATGATGTCTTTGATATTGCAACACATTTACATACGAGTATAACTGAGTGTGTTTTTTTTTTGTCCCACCAAAAGGCATTTGCATTTTTTTTATTTTGTTTCAACACTAAAGCTGATGATGAGAAAGACTACAGAAAATTTAAAGAGGAAAAAAAAACAGAAATACCAAAAGAGTCCCAAATGTTGTTAAGGAAAATTTTTCGCATAAATTTACATGTTGTAAAAATATTAGATGATGTTAGCGATGACGATGGCAATGATGATAATAATAACGATATTTTGCTGCCGCTGCTCCTGCTGTGTGTTGATGATTCTCAGAATGGGCCATGACAGAAATGAAAAATGACAACAACGTATTAATGCAACCGAGCGTAGAAATTTAATGCTTTTTATATTAATTTAACATCCGACATTTCACACAAAACTCATACGCCAAATTTTACATTTAACACAATCGCCCGAGCACACTTTCACAATAAAAATTCATATCGAGCATTACTAAAATGTTACCATATATATTAAAATGCAGGCATATTTCGCTCAAAAATAATAATAAATTTTAAAAAATTATATCAAAATGTGGTTTAGCTAAATTAGAATAAGAAAGCTATTGAGAAAATTAAACCTGAGGAGGCAATAAGTGGGGCTATCGGGCACGTCATACATTCCTTAAATGTATTCCGATTTTTTTTTTTATTCTTTATTCATTCTTTTTTTTTTTATTAGCATGCAAAGCTTATTTTACTGGCGCTCCTAAAAGTATACACCTTTAAAAACTAAATTTATGTAATCAAAAGTTTAAGTTCGTATTCTTTGCCCTCAAAAAGCATTAAATCGAATTATTCGTGCAGACTTTTACGGTAAGCACAAAACAAACATCAACTAAATTTATGTAATTGAAATCAATTTCGATCGGAACTAAATTATGTGACATGGCTGTACAATGTGTTGTATGGAGTGATAATACGACAATGCATATGTATGTACCTACATATGTATGTATATCTAGTATATGGATTAAAGGTCGGGGGATTTTCGGCCACTGATATACATTTAGACTGTGACTACCAGTGATGAAACGAATACTCGTATTCGTATTCGATTATTATGTATTAACAATTTCAAAAATTTTGTTTTAAATGTAATTTGTATGAATGAAAAATTCGTTCGACATCGTGGGCCAAGCAGTTAAAGTCTTATATGTAAATTCATATCATGTTAAGATAGTGATCATTTCTCATTTCGCAATCTGCGAAAATATGTTCTCTCAAACAACACTGACTTACTAATTAGAAGTGCAAACTGAGGGAGAAAAACGAAATCTAAAAAAAATTTCATTAGAGGTCTTCAAATTCAACAACTCAATGTCATAATAATTTTGAATACCTAAAGTAGTGTGACAGTTTTTTTAAATTTATTGTTACCGACGCAAAAAGGGATTTTTCCAATTAAATTTGAAATATTACCGAAAAAGTAACATTCGTATTCGCGAATACTAAAAATTGATGTTCGTAGCATCACTAGTGGCTACACCTATATCTCTTACTATATAGTTAATACAACAGCGGAATTGTATCGTAAATGTACTTTTGTCAGCAATTATGAATAAAAGGTCGATTGCAATTATAGATATATACCCTATAGTCGGCAATAGCCATGACTATATTAATCGAATCATGGCTAAGACTTACAAATAGACCATATATATTATATATAAAAATTTGACTACAGCCGTTACGTAGCGACTCAAATAATAAAGGATAGAGTGTGGTTATGGGTAAAGACTCGATAATAATCTAGACAATAGACTCCAATATAGTCATGACTGCAGACTGGACTAAACCTATGACTAAAGACTCGATGACATTTATGACCATATATTCGAATATAATCAAGACTAGGGTAATATACAACTGGATTTTTTTTTTGTCACTGAGCGAAATAAAATATTTATATTTGCATATTTTACTCTTTGCAGAGTTATTTGACATATTTTCTACACCACCGTATATGGGGCACGTACACTCCGGTTCACTTATTTAAAGGCACTAAAAATTCTATCTTCAGCAGCCTGAATCTTTTGCAATTTTTAACCGATTTCAGAATTTCAAAATGGAAATGGAGGCTAGACATCTTGAGATATAAAAAATATCATGTTAATAGTGGTTTCTTAACTAAAGAGCAATTTATACAAAAAAAAAAAGAAGTCCAAATATGTGCTATTTTTTTTTTTTTTTGTAGATCTTTTGATAATTCTGAAATATTTTACATTATTATTTGGTGATTTTTTTTTTTTTTAATTCTAATATCCACTTTTTCGAAAATATTTAAAAGTTGTTTTGTAACTGCATATTTTTTGCATATTTCTTTGAATGTTTTTCTTCTGCATATTTTAAAAAAATATTTGCAGTTTTTGGCAAATACAAGAAGATATTAAGCGAGTTATATGAGACTATTTTAGATTAAAAAGGGTTTTTCAACAAGAACTTTAGTTTTCTAAAACAAAATAAAACAAAAAATTTAGATGAAGATGATACAAATTTTTATTTTATTACGAAGAGAAAAGTTCGGCAATTATGAATGAAAAATGATATCTGGTAAATGTCCACGCCACGAGCACGCTGACATTTATGGATTCTTTCATCAAGGTTTTTAATTACTTTTTGGCAAAATGGCAGGTCTACTTCGTTAATCACACCACGGATTCTGAGTTTTAAGGCTGCAATCGATTCGTTTGGCTCCGTGTATAGACGTGAATGGTCGGTCGGCTTCAATTCCTGCACCAGTTGAACCTTGTAAGACTTCAAAGCCACACAATTACGCAAAATTCGCCATGTGGTGGATAACCTCAATTGTTGTGAACGTCGCGGAATTGACAAATTTGGATCTCATTTAACACTGGCTCACGGCTATGATGTTTTTAGTTGAACGACCCGGTCGAAGACTCGATGGTTTTGGCACATTTTGTATCGACCCTGTCGACTCAAATTTAACGACTAAATTTTTAATAGCGGTCTCACAATGACGATTATGTTGTCCGATAATATCACGAATTTTACGAAATGTAACTTTAACAGAACCTACACTTTCATAGTGGATTTTAGTTATTTTAATGCACTTTTCGAGCGAAATTGATTTGATTGTAACAATTGCCAATGCATCTACTACGAATACGTCAAAAAACTAAATGTCAAAACTCACGTGTTGTTTGTATTGCCACAATTGAAAACCAAAGTTCTTGTTGAAAAACTCGTTATTATTAGAGACTTTTTAAGATTTTGCTTATTTATGGAAAAAATATTGAAAAATTTAATAGTCGAATAGATGGGCTGCCATTGGTGATAGACGAATAGCTTTAGTGTGGCTACAGTTAGAATATAGTCTGAACTAATTATTATATGACTTGTCAAGCTGCAATCTAATATACATACGAGTATATATGTATATGTGGATGTATGTAGATGTTTGTGGTCTCGACCAAGGTCTTAACTTAGCTGTACACATGATAGCAACCAATTACGCTTTTTAGAATTTTCCAAAGTCTTTGTGAGTGTAAAGAATCCTTTGATATATTTGCATTTTAACTTTATGCAATCAGGAAGGCTTTTAGTTTAAACAAGAAACTAAAAAATTGCGTAATTTTGTATATAAGAGATTATGTGGGCATACATATATAAAGGAACGTAATTATGTGTTGTTGTGTATGTATGTATGTTAGGAGTAGTGTACAATATTAGTTTCCTCCTTGTACTGAGGAAAGTTTTTCGAGATCTTTTTTATGTTAATACTTTCTATATGAGATATCGATAGTCCTTGAGTTTTAAACTTTAAAGATATGGCTATAAAATTAGCATATTGTTTAAAAAATATTTTTTTTTATAAAATACGTAAGAGCTGCTAACGGATTTTGGAATAAATTTGAAAATCATTCCAGTTGTGAACATGATGACTTGCTCAAATTTTAGAATATACGAGATATTTTTGCAACGCCCTAATAAATATTAAATTTTTTCTCTCTCTCTACTTTAATATGAATAAATATAAAATTAGAATTTCATGCTTGTGGCACAAACAAACGTAATAGAAATGCTACCCATACGTATACACATTTTGTTGTATATGTTAGGAAGTTAGCGTTGGATATGCGCCCCATTTATTTACAATACACACACACATGCATGAATGTTGTTTTGTGAAATTTAGCTGCAAAAGCAGCAGTGCTGGTTGTTGTAAGAACTAATGTGGCACCTCTAACAGCCATAACAAATGCAATGAAGATGTATTTTTATTTCTAATGCGACACAACTACACCCCCGACAACAAACACCATCAATAAGAAAGAAAACACACACACATGAATGACAACGCAACGCAAGGCAGGCAATGTGAAATGGCTATAAACAATATTTCATAATAAACACTCAACATCATTAAGCCCCAACATGCGGCAGGCATACTCATACAAAGTAATCAAAGCTGTTGCTTAGCGAAACAAGTTTTTTTTTTTTTGGAAGGGTGCAAAAGATTTTTTTTTTAAGAAATTATGGAGGTTTTTTTGTTACAACTCAGGTTTTAAAATATAATTTTATAGAAAAGAGTATTCGATGAAAATCCGATTTATTCAGCATTTTGTTTAAATGATTTTTATTTCTTTTCTTTTCATGCGTCTTTTGTATTTTGCTTGTCCACGCCACGCCCGCCTCTGACTTTATCACAGTTTCCCTAACGTTAACGAAATATTATTATTTGATAGAAATGCTATTTCTGTCACATTTTTTTTTTTATTCTGTAGAGTTTTAGGTTTTATAAATTTTCCCTCATTTCAACAATTCAATTTTTTTCTATATTTTTTTTAAGTATCGTAGACGACAACACCAAGCATGAGTTAGTTGTTTCTTCAAGTACGAGTATGTTCTTCATCAAATCTCTGGTGGAATTTTTTTACTCTACCTCTGTGTATGTTAGAATTTATACATTAAATATCTCCATTTCCTGCTAAAAAAAAGAAAAAAAACCGGCAAAAAAAACACAATAAATATATCTACAACCTGCAATATGATTTATTTTTTAAACTGTCAAATGTATGGACACAAAAAAAATAAACAAACATTTATAGAATGAAATTGAAAGAAGTTGAATTTAAGTGAAGAATACACACGTCTAAAAAATTTCTTTCTACAATACATTCCATTGCACTTTCGCAAGATTATTTGGACAAAACATTGAATTTAGCAAAAATTTAATTTATTTGCACACAAATTAAAACGCCATTTTTTTTAATTTAATTTTTAATTCTCTTGATAGTTTATAGTGTTGTGGCATCATTGTTATTGTTAGCCGAATTGTCATCTTTCATATTAATGACATTATTTCTCATCATTTCTATGCATGATATAATTGTCCTGACTAGTATGGATGACAGAACTGTCATCACTTTTATGGATAAAAGAATTGTCATCATTGGTATTGGTGATGAAATTTGCCTCATTCGTAGTGATTTGAAAAATTTTCATAATTTGTATGGATGACGGAATAGTCCCGACTAGTATGGATGACAGAGCTGTCATTACTTTTATGGATGAGAGAATTGTCATCATTGATATTGGTAATACAATTTTCATCATTCGTAGTTATTTAAAAAATTGTCTTCATTTGTATGGATGACAGAATCGTCCTGACTAGTGTGGATGACAGAGCTGTCATTACTTTTATGGATGAGAGAATTGCCATTATTCGTAGTAGTTTAAAAAATTTTCCTCATTTGTATGGATGACGGAATCGTCCTGATTAGTATGTGCTCACTGTTATTTGTAGATTATAGAATTGTCATCACTGGTACGGATGACAGAATTGTCATCAATGATATCAATGACAGAATTGTCATTATCAACATCAATAATGACATAAATAATAACTGATATGATACAACGCAATGCTAACAACTGTCATGAGGTCTTAAGTGAAGACACTTGTCATAGAATTGATCTTGAACTACATCATCATACAGCTGATATATAAAATAACATAAATAAAGATTTTTTTATATTAAGAACAATAAACTGAGGAGCGTACGATTAAGACTAACACCAGAACTAAAAATAAATAAAATTGATACAAGAATTGTTATTAAGATGACAAAGTGACAAACTGATGTAAAATGTAACATTGCCAATTGATGACAACAGTCGTTAAGTTAAAAAATAAAAATAGTTGTCTTTGTACATTTACATGGCCATCATAGCAGATGCTTAAAACAGATTCGAATTTAAAAACTTCAAATATTATGGATTAATCGTGAAAATATTTGTAAAATAGATTTTAAATCAAATCCGATTAAAATATTATATAATTTGTTTTTTATACATATTAAGTTTTTTAGTTTAGCTAAATTTATGAAGTTATTTTTACCACTGTATTTCCATAAATTTAATTTTATTGTTTCTTTTTTCATATTTGTATCATCACGAGTGCGTAACTAGAAGCACTAGTGAGTTTTATTACATTAACAGCGTTGCAATTGAAACTGACGCTGCTGGTGTAAATAAATATTTGTTCGTTTGTATTTGTGCAGGAAGAGGTAAACACACATATGCGTACATTTGTTAGGCTTATGAATGTGTGTGTATGTAAATAATACTGAATGGAAAAGTAGGCAAAAAAAAAAAGATATTTGATGGGAAATGAAACGAAGGAAAAAATATATCATGAAAATCAAGAGAGAGTTATAAAAATCTAATATTTTATTTAGAAAAAAACACACGTTTTTTTTTCGTATTAGTGACGATATATTTTCGTATTGAAAATGTTTTAAATCACAAATCGATAAGTTGTAACAAAAAAATATTTAATTGCATCTGACAAAAATAACTTAATTTAATAGAAAACACTACGAGACAAATTAAGTAGAATAAGACAATCTTAATTGCAGTGAAAATGTATGTAAGTACATTTGTAAGGGGTACCACCCCTTATTTCTTGGTATACATCTTTCTATATCATATTAGGCATAGTTTCTGCTAGGCACTTACACATATCTAATATAAAATTAATGTATTTTTTTAATGAAGAGAAATTCCCCTGATTTTAGAAATTTTACTCAAATCCCAGAAGAAATTTAGCTCAACCTTTTTTTTTTTTTTATATACAATAAAAGCCACAAAAATTTGTTTAATTTAAATAAATGTTTCTTTTCTTATTTTACTTTATATATATTAAAACTACTAAATTTTAAACATTAATTTATAGCATACTTTAAGGGGTTTAAATAAAAGGGGTTTTTTCACAGCATACTTAGGTTAGGAAATGGTCACTATTGTACATGTTTGTTTGTTGTTTTTCATTTTTAGCAAAAACAAAAAATATTGTTTTCTTAGGCTTTTTTTTTTAATTTAAACAGAAAATCTGTTTAAAGCATACTTTGGGGTAACCAAAAATATAAGGAGAAATGAAAAATAGAAAACAATTTGTGGATTTCTAACATGAGAACAGCAGGCTGTTTTGATAACCGCATTTTAAATACACACCTGTTCATAGTAAAAGGTACAGTAGAATGGTTTTTTATTAGAAAAATTTACCAAATTCCAATCGTATTTTAAGGTGCCGCCGTGGCTGACAGGTAGCGTAGTAGTCCGGAGGTACAGTAGAATGGTTTTTTATTAGAAAAATTTACCAAATTCCAATCGTATTTTAAGGTGCCGCCGTGGCTGACAGGTAGCGTAGTAGTCCGGAGGTCGTCGGTTCGAAACCGGCCAGAGATACTGGGTGTATTCTGCAGACAAGCTAATCGCTTTGCGGGTCGTGATTGTTTAAGATAAAAAGAAAAATGCGTGCTTTTATTATGAACAAGTGTGTACCTATTCTAGGTTTAAGTTTTAATTATGATAAAAAACATTTAAACTTTTCCATATAAGAGAGAAAAAATTGTTGTAAATAATTCCTGAGTGATGCATGAACAAACATGCTTATGAAGGTATTCCATGTGTGTGTGCTGTGTGCTTTTGTTACTTAACCCCAGGCAGCTAAGAGATATGTAAGTATAACACCGAAAAGTTAAAGGTACTATTTACTTAAAATAAAACAAATAAGGCCACATATAATACTTTAACATAATAGGGTTGGATTTTGAAAAAAAAAGACAAAAAATATATGAAATTAAGTTAATTAAGTTCAAAGCTATGAAATCATTGATTGAAGTATTTAATTCAAACTATTATTATGTATGTATTTCTAGAAGGTTATTAAGAAAATTAGCAAAGTTTTTGTAAAAATTAATGTGATTGAATAGATATCTATAAGATAAATAGGGAAGACTATTTTTTGTGATGAACTTTGTGGGCAGAATATTCAAACAATTTGGACAAAACTTATACGAAATGAAAAATATTTATTCACAGATGTGAACAAGATATTTTGGCTTATTATTGTGGACGTTCAAATGACCGCATCAGGTAAATCAAATATTTTCGACTTTTAGCTTGAGACAAGTTAGAGATGTTTTAATTATGTCAGATGTTATAACACATTTTGTTCCATATTGTTTAGTCCCCCCCCCCCCCCCCCCCCCTTTCACTGTTCATTGAGCTAAAAACTAATTGAAATTGTTTTTTTATTTTCGCATTAAAATAACACCCCATCATGTTATGACATGAAAGAATCTTATGAATAATTCAACAATCATTTATAAAATCAATTATGATTTGATTATAAATTCAAGCTAAAATAACTGATTAAGCACATTTTATATTAATCACAATAAATTTATATTAATTAAACATGTCACAAAATTTCACATTAGGAAGCTAAATTGATTTATTGTTAAAGAAAAACTCATTCAGAGTTGAAATTAGTACAAAGAATTTGTGGTCAGGTGATTGATGCATTTTCTTCTTAGTCCAACATATCCCAAATAGTTTTAGGAATATCGAAACAAATTGCATTTATTTTGGCATAACAAGAAAAGAAATATGTTTGAAAAATTTTTTTTTTTATTAATCGAAACACAAATAATCAGTGTCACCTTAATAACAAATAAACACTAATGAAAATTCTTTGCTAAATGCCACTATTTCATTTATTTATGCGAAACAATGAAAATTTTCTATTCAGTATGTAAATTTGGCCAATTATAGAATAATTAATTATTATTTGTTAGAAAGCAGCCGCGGGAAATGTACGTTAAATATTCATTCGTGCAAAATTTGTACACTATCATGGTCAGTGTGTGTATGTGTGTGTATGTATGTTTTCTTTAAAGATTTAACTGCTATTTGTGTGACAAAATGCGGGATTATGTTAAACCAAATAATTGTTTAGATTAAAATCAAATACTCTCTTATATATAGCAGTCACTGAATTGATAATTAATTTAAATCTAAGGAAAAAATTATATGAAGATATCAAATTTCAGCAATTGGTAGAGCTTAAACCACATCAAAACATTTTTCAAAAGCCGCGTAACACTGCAACATCAGTGTCCATTTGTATGGTGTGTCTTTCCCTCCCTCTGTTGAGGTGGCTCATTAGTGTGTGAATTTAAATTTTATTTATACTAATCATGAATTAGAATACGAGAATTATATCAGTCGAATAACTTAAGATTTAACATCACACTGAATGCAATTTATTTTTACATTGATAGTCCTGCTTCATGTTGTTTTTTAAGTAAAATTTTAAAAAAAGTAAGACTATTGTTATAGTTCGAGTGTTAATCTAACAAATTAAACTCGTTTAATGCTATAGAATGACTGAAACGCAAATATTAAACAATTGCTAAATATGTCATATATAAAATATTTGTGACAAATATGTCCCAAAAAAAAAATTTCTAATGAAATTATCCATAAAAAAATAATTCTAATCAATTGCATCTACATATATAATTGGTATATTAAGTTTGTCATAAAATTTCCAACTTTGTCACAAAACAATTTTTTGGTACAAAAACTATCTCAAGAACTGTTTTTTTTTTAATAGCTACAATAATTTTAATTATGAAAAAAGCTAGAAAAATAGTTTATAGAGAAAATAATTGTCACAAAAAATAATTCTTCTAAAGTAAATTATGACAAATATCAATTTTAGTATCATAATTGTAATTGAAAAGCAAATTCTTAGTAGTCGTAGAAGATTTTTGTAAACTAATTAGAAAAAAGCCAATTACAAATAGTTCGTATAAAAACGTTTGTCATAAACTACTTTGTCCATTTTAAATAATATTTCAACTTGCAACAAATTTCAGAAAATGTAATTTGAAAAATTTGAACGATTATTTTTAAATGAAGTTGGCTGAAAAGTGACTGACTGATACCTTTTAGAAAGTTTTTTTTTTGTTTGTCTAAAAACAACTTTGCTTGAAAATTAACACACGTTTCACAAAATTTTTGTTTTGTGGGAAGTTAACAAAGTTATTTTTCATGCAAATCATTTCGACTATTACAATTGCTATGAAAATTTGGGACAAACAATTTTTGGAGTAAATGTATTTAAAATGAATTTTTATTAATTATTAATTAATTATTATTAATTATTAATTAATTTGCACTGTTTATTCCCTCGTTTTTAGTAATTTTGAATTTACACTCGTTTATGCGCACGGCACCAATAAAAAAATGTACATACTTTTGTTTTTTAGATGGGAAGCAATATATTTGAAATATTTGGCTTAAATGACAGAATTGAACAAAAGGTGTTTTAATATGATACAATTGAAAACAACTAATACATGTACGTACGTACATCTAATCCCCATGGTGGTGAAATGATAACGCGAAAATTTTTCAATTTAGGCAGAATTATGGTCAAGTCATTAAATCGTCTAAAAATACAATAATTTTATGATAAAAAAATATATAATTGAAACTTAGTAAAAATTATGTAGAGCAAATATTTTGCTGCTATTGAAATCTACTTAACCGATTTTTATTACATTATCGTATAATAAAAAAAAAAAACAAGACAATGCCACGCCCATTGTAAGTTAATATTTCTCTGCGGCAACTTCATGCAATATGATTCTTATGAAACTTTTGTACACACATTCAGTTGTAATAAAAATACAAAATTATTATTTTTTTCAAATTGGGCACTGCCACGCCCAAATGTAGTAAAGGGTGTTTTTTATAGAGTGACACAAGTTTAAATTATAATAAAACAAGGAAATATATTTTTAATATCAATGAAACGGGCTTTTTGGAAAGAAAATTTTATAAAATTATTGATTAAATATGACCGCCACGGCTAGCGCGTAGAGGGCGCAATCTGAAACACCAATTTTTAACAACTTTACGCTGCATTTGCGGCCGTATTTCGCCGATAACTCTTCGGGTGTTCATTTCAAGGTGTTCAAATGTTTGTGGTTTTTCGACGTAGACAAGTGACTTAACATCACCCCAAAGAAAATAATGTAATAAGGTTAAATCACACGATCTTGGTGGCCACTTAATTGGGCCATTACGTGAAATTATTTTTTCATCAAAAGTTTCTTTGAGTAAATCAATTGTAGCGCCCGCTGCACGATGACTTTGACGAATAGAACAATTATTTTGATTAAAAATTTCAACAATTTGCACGCGTTGCTCTGCTGTAAGTCGATTCATAATGAAATTTCAAAGCAAACTAAACAAAAAGCAACTATCAGCTGTTAAATGGGTGCTCAAATAAAGCACTGATGCCAACTCAAAGTTGTGACACTCTACAAAAAACACCCTATATGTATACAATATTTTCCAAATACTTCTCTTTAGGCGGTCGATTCTTATGAAACTTTGAAGACACACACATAACGTTTCTGTGGTAATAAAACATTAAGACTACAAAAAGGATTCTGTAGAAGTGTGTCAAGTTAAATTATCAAATATAAAACCCTAGACACGAATCATAGAAAGTAACAGAGTTCTGTTATCAAATAAACAATGTTATGAGAGCTACAAAAGCGTTTTTTTTTAAGGAGAAGGAGTCAATATAAGCGGAAAAAATTAATGGGTTTCGTGGATGAGGTAGCCTCCTATAAAAGCCTAAAATTGGAAATTCTAACAGTTTGAGTTGCACCAAGTTATACAAACAAGGATTCTCTACAGGATGTCCACTATGTTTTAGAGATCTCTGATGGTTCGTGACACGGGTTTCATATTTTAAAATTTAACTTCCCGCATAAGTCTGTACTACGCTTGTTTTGTATTAATTGTTTTTTTTTATCAGTGTTACTGTCTACTACCAAATGAGCGCACTGGCTTCCCTTATTTCCGACTACAATTATGTTGGAAAGTTCTCAACCGCTACCGCTTTCAATATGATTCGAAATTATTTAAAACTTTAATAAACTAAAGATAAACGTGTTTGTGTACACTTTCAAGCATTTTATTTTTCGTTGCTTGGTTTTTAAATAATTTATTACCAACACTTAAGCATCTGAAGGATTAAGTCCTTAATGCACAGTAATTATTCATTAAAAAATAAATTGTTTTTAAACAAAGACAGCATAGAGAGCCAACCAACAGCTCACACAGATTTGCACGCACAATATTGAGGGGGAAAAATTTTTTTTCACGTTTGTAAAAAATATTATATGAAAAACTTTCAAATAATTTACCAGCTTAAATATGTGTTGTTGTTCTGAATTATCTGTTTAGCGCATTTTATGTGCTTTTTGGTTATTTATTTAAAAAGTTTTGCGTATATTTATTAAACTTTTTTTTCTACTAAATTTCAGTCAACTGTTTGTGTGTAGGGCTGGTTTTTCTGGGGTTTTATTAATTTTTAATATTAATTTTATTTTTTTATTTAAAACAAACGAAGGGAAGACCTTAATCAGTTATGGCGCTTTTAAAAACTTTTCCTGATATTGTAAAGGGTATAATTTTATTGCAGCTTTTTGTATTTTTTCATTTTTCTCAAAATTTCATTTAAAACAACCTGAAAATATGCTGTATAATCTAATTAAATTTTAACACCTTATGGTATGCTTTATAATCTAATTAAATTTTAGTACATTAAAGTATGCTTTGCTTAATGATTTTTCAATGTTTATACGAAGAATAATGTTCTTGAAACATTATTGCTGTAATTATTATTTTTATTTCAAATTATTCAGCCTAAAATTAGGCTTCATTTTTTTGCTACTTAACTTTACTTACAGTTTTTCTTATTTAAATAAATTGATTAAATAATTTTTTACGTACCTGAAAAAAAAAGGAAAAAAATTTTATTAAAAATGGATATTTAAATATTGGTGAGAATAGCAAAAACTTTAAAAACAGGAACATTTATAGCCAAAATTTGAAAAAAAAAAATCCATAAATAATTCTTACGGTGTTTTCTTTTCTACACACAAAATGAAATATACATGTATAAAATGTATTGCGAACCCAGTAATAATGCAGCTTGTTATTTCACTAGAACAAAACACAACTTATGAAAAAGTGGAACACCCTGTTTTTAACAGCTGACAGCTAAGACTTACACGGCAACACTGTCGATTTTTACGGGGCATAAAGTGCAATGCCTTCCGCCATTAGTGAGGGCGATTCTTTTAGAATCAAACACACTGCCCTTTTAGAGAACAAAACATTTTTAAGAAAGGAACAGCAAAGTACATTTTCTATATGGAGATGTACCATTTTTTTTTTTTTTTTGTAGAAAAGAAAACCCTATTAATGTCTAAAAAAAAAACTACTACCCTATTGTTCTTTCCTGGCCATCGTAAATATTTTGTGAAAATTTCAACAAGATACGTTCAATACTGGCTTAAGGGCATACAAACACACAAACATTCAGTTTTATGGAATATAGAAGAAGACAAATTTCATGTTATTAAAAACCCGGTATTGTTCTCTGACAAATACTCGTTGATATTAATGTATAGCTACGAGAGCCAAAGAAGAAAGGAGAGCTTTTTGAAAGAAAACCATACAGTCATTTTTCATTGAAAGTAAAAAAAAAGAGATGATCCTCTATGTTTTTACTTCTATAAGATTTCCGCTCCATTTCATCTCTTTTAATGAGAATTTGAATAATGATGTCGCATTTATTAGGACATGTTTCAACAGGAATTAACGTGTGTTTTTTCTAATGACTTTATTCATTTGTTATAATAAACTATAGAATTGTACAATTCTCGACAGTCACTACAATTTATGGTTGGGGGGAGGGGAGGTATCGTGTTTACCAAGGAAAATATATCTACTTCCATCTATTATTTATTTTAGCAGGAATTTTTGTTTTAAACACAAGAACCAGCGAAGCGTCTATCAAATGAATTGCGAACGAACTAAACCAAAGGAACACTTATTTCTGCATCTTAAAAGGACTCTTGTTTATTATATATGTATATTTTTTTTTTTTTTGTATTTCAAAATATATTTTATAGTCGTTGACTTGATTTTGTTTTTTTTTTTTTTTTATATTCTTCGCTCTTTTAACATGAGAAATTTGTTCATTTATATCCGGTGTAACATTTTATTGTTGCATGGTTGTGTGCTTTAGTGTATGTGTGTGTTCAACAATGTTGGCTGTGTGTGTTGCCATGTTATGCTTTTTGCTTATTATGATAAAATGTTTATTATATTTCGTAATTTTTCATTATAATATATTTTTATTGTTTTTTTTTTTTGTATATAATCTGTTCTAGCAATATGACACTTAACTTTTAGTACAAAGGATTTAAGGATTTGTTTGTTAAAGGTGATGGGATGCATATAATTTTTTTTTTTTTTTTTTTTTTATAAAATCTTAGCAACTTTATATATAATCGTAAAAATATTTTCGTTAATATGTACATCGTCAGCTAATAATTGAGCACCAACCGACCTTTGAAAAAAAAAAAAAAGAAATTGAGTTAGGAGCGGTTTATACATGAGGCTATAAGAGAACACTTATGGCCTAACCCACAAAATATTAAAAAAGCTTAATTAGTGACGTTAATGGGTTTGAAATATTTATTATTCTCATTATTTCCGTTGTTTATCAGCACTTTGGCCTGATCTGATTTAGAGTGTAAATATGAGAGAGAGAGTGGGTTAGGCCACTATTACTCTCTCATAGCCTCATATATTTAAAATGCCCGCTCTTTCTGAATGAATGAATCCCTGTGGGTACCCCTTGGATTAGTAACATAGAGTAGTTTTTTGGTTACGTGGTCCAGCCCTAGGACATTGCAATGTAAATTGGACCATATTTTTTGCATAAATTTGGATTAGTTTTGGAGTAGTCCTACTCCATTGTTGAGGGTTCCATAAAAAACAAGAAGTTAAAGGAATCGAAAAAATAAAGCAAATACTTCTTTAAAACTTTTTAACTAGAACCTACCCCCTAGACTTTAGCGAAAAGAAGATTTAATTTAAGCAAATTTTGCTGAAAATGATATCGACAACTTCATTTCTACAAAGACCTTATCCATATACGGCACTTATTAGTATGCGTAGGCAGCAAGCAAAATGCTCTACTTTTAAATTGAAAAAAATTCATATGCGGCAGAAAAATTTTTTTTTAATTAATTTTTTACAGTTTTTTGGTTTTTTACGTTTTTGGGGATTTTCTGTTTCGAAAAAAATGGACAAAGAATTTTTTTAAAATTTTTTATAAAAAAATAAAATTAAGTGTTCAAAAATAGTTACAAATGTTGACAGTGGCAGACGGTTGGTTGATTGTACTTTGAGTCATAAAAGTTTTTACAAAAGGTCCGCCCCAGCATATCAACCAACTACCGATGGAAATGTTGAGAAACTGAAGAAAATTGTTATGGAGAATTTACGAATTTCTATTAGGGAAGTTGCTGGTTATGTCGTCATATCGCGTGTTTCGCAAATGTTGGTCATAAAGTGTGTCGTAGCGAAATTTGTTCTAAAATGAATGAATTTTGACGAAAAAAAAAAACATCTCACCCGATTTTCCTTGTTCGTAACTTTTTGTAAAAAAAACAACACCAATACGGTGTTACACTCAGCCACAGTATTCACCCGAATGGGGCCGGTGCGACTTTTTGCTGTTCGCAAGATTGAAGAGACCCATGACGATTTTGATGACGATTGAGGATATAAAAAACCAAATCGCTGAGAGAGCTCCAGGATTGAAAGTGCGTTTTGAGAAGACTTCAGTTAACTTTTCTTTGCCTTTCTCTTCGCCATCGACTCCTTGGCATATGCGTCAAACCAATATTTAAAATTTTACTAGAAAAAAATTTCATTCAACGAAGACTTTAAAATTCTCTCATAAAATTTTAAATCATAAATTAATTTTTGAATTGTAATTGTGCATCCTGCATCTTCATTTTACAGTGGGAAGTATAATTTATGACCACAAACGGTCAGGGTGGTATACAGCGTTGCCAAATGTGCAGATTTATCTATTTTTTGCAGTTTTTTGAAGCATTGTGCAGTTTTGAATTTGGTTTTTTGTACGTAAAGCAGCTTTTTTATTTACAAAATAAAAAATTATATTAAGATTAACTATATTATCTCGCAGAAAAGGGCCACACACTCTCGTGACATTATTATTTTTACATAAACAACTAAAAAGTTATTTTCTTTCGATCAAAACAACAGCATGAAAATATATTAATTTTTATAATTTTATTTTATGTTCTCGCTCGCTTAGAAATAAGCCGTCACGTAATGCATTTTCCTGCTTACGGCAAATACTGTTTACGTTTGCTGTTTCCTGGATTTTTTTTTAAATCCAGCTAAAATAAAGGTACTCAGGAAAAACAAAGCATTACGTTTAATTAATTTTGTTGACATTTACGATAATGTCATGTCGTCTTACATATTTAATTTACTTGATGCGTGTGGTATTCGATTACAAAGCAATTAACTTTAAGGCCACAAATAAGAAGCTTACAATATCTATTGAAAGCCTAAAGGAAAGGTTAGTAAGTTAGGAGTGAATCTATGACGAATGAGAAGAGAACTTAATAAGGTGCTTTGTATTTTAAGATTGAAGATAAAATTTATTACACTTCAAAGAAATCCAAGACAGCTGATTGCTTATGAAGTGCTTCGTGGCATAGAAAAACATTAATTAAATTATAATTTCGTAGATCTTAAGTCCATAAACTCTGCTTTGGTACCAGCAAACAGAGACAACAAGCAGCTTCTGACTGCCACTTCTTCAATTCTACGGTTTTTATATTAATGAAATATCGAAGCAGGCCACATACCTCTCCATTTTCACAGTAATAGCTGACTAACACAATGATTGTGCAAAGTTTTGCAATTGTAATTCTCATATTCTTTTCTTAAACATGATTGGAATAAATAACAATTGATTTTTATAAGAGTGCATATAAACAGAGTCACATAAAATATGGTATTAATATACATAAAACACATATCAATTATTAAAACAAATAATAAAATTTTATTCGAATAAAAATTATTCGAAAAATTTATCGAATAAAAAGTAATCGAATAAAATATATTTGATTAAAAATTCCAACAGAGTATAAATTGTAAAAAACTTTTTTTTTTAAATTAAATTATACAAATACAATTTTTGGAAAAAATAAAAAAATAATAAAAAAAACTAATAGCCCGACAAAACTAATCGAATAAATATTATTCGAATATAAAACTTTCGGTCTGTAGATAATTTATTAACCGAATAAAACTAGTTTGTTAAAAATTATTAAAACGAAAAAAATTCAATACAAAGTTTTTCGAAAGAAAATTATTCGATTAAAGTTTTTTATATACCAACTATTAATATATAAATGATAAAAAACGTTGTGCAACTAAAAAATTCGCGTACTTAAGTACATATTTGCATTAGTTTAACTACAATATTATTCGAATAAAAATTATTCGATTAAAATTATTCGACTAAAATTATTTTAGCAAAACTTATGAAAACAAAAATTATGTAAATACGTATTATTTTGAGTTTAATATTTGAATTGACAACAATTAAGGGTATCCAATCAGACTGTCAGAACGTGTCAGTATAACGATTTCAAGGCCGCTCCGCATATTCGCAATAACATCGTGTGATTCGATTCAAATAATTTTAATTTGCTTTGAACTCTTTAAGTCCTTAGTTTAATTAATTTCTTATTATTATATTTAAAGTCCATATGTCATTGAAAATATACAAATGTTATAAGTTCCTGGGTCGCATCACAGAAAGAGAAAAAATGTAAAGATCGCCTCTTGAATCGAATAAAATATTAATAATTTATTGCGAGTTTTTAAAAGAAGTTTTACAGAATGATATAATTTCATTCAAAGCTTTTTTTTTCAAAAAGCTTTAGCTGGTTGCACGTCTGGCATGTTCCATCTAATCATAACTGAACATGTATTGAGTCTATTGAGGGAATATTCTCAAGACTTGTGAGTCATGATTACGATTGCTTAACGTCTAAAATCAATCGCCAGGATTTCTTTGATATCTTAAACTTTGCCATTTAATAAAACTTAATTTTTTCATGTCAGTAACTTTCCCACCCGTCTCACTCTTTCACTCCCTCTCTATCACACTCTCTCTCTCATTCGCGCACACAAACTCTTTCCGTTTGATTGTTTGCTTAGGACCTTTTTTTATTATTATTTGTGTATTACTGCACTCGTGTTTGTTTCTTCCTTTTGTTGTTTGTTGTTGTAAAAGAAACAACATGCAGGCAAACAAAACAAAAAAATCTAAAAAGTTTTATTTCCGTTTGCATTTAAATTCTTGTTAAAACGTTTATTCAGCACGCATACATTAACATGCAATTCGTCGTCTCCATTTTTTTTTTTTTGTTATAATTTTTTTTTTTATAAATTTTATTTCCGTCAGCCATTATGTTGGATTTTTAGAAGCGTTTTTCTATTACTTTGCAACTTAACCTCATTCTACAGTTTTTTTTTTTTTTTTTTAAGAATGCACTTTTTATTTTAGCTCTTGCTGGTTCATCAGTTCTTACTGCAGTCACTTCATTTTTTTGAATGTAATGACAGCAGTCTTTATGTTTGTTTGACTGTAAATATATATTTATATATGTGTGTGTGTGTGTATTTTTGCTGAGGAGAGCCTTAAATGTCTGAGATTATATACATATAAAGGTGCTTTGATGAAGTTTTATAGTAAAATGTTTCCGTTTAAGTCTCTCCTTTTTATATAAATTTCTAAGAGCGAAAAAGGACTGGCGAAATAGTAATTTTTTCCACCGACAAAAGATGATGTTTGTTATTGGAAAAGAAAAGATTATGAATAGGAAGTAATTTTTTAAATGCTTGTTAAGCAAAAAAATCTTATTAAGGATAAGTAATAACGTAATTTTTTGATTGGTTGAGATGACTTTTATTAGAAAAAAAAAAGCTACTCCGGATGCCATGGAGTAATTTTAAGCCAACAAAACATGAATTGTTCAATGTACGATTTCGCCAACGAAACTGTTTCCTTTAATATTTTGCAAAATGTTTATAAAATGATTTTGTTGAAAATTATATCGTTTCAATTTTAAAATATTTTAAACCGACTTCAAAAAAAGAGAAGGGTATCCATCACTTCACGTTTGTGAACTCATTTTTTAACTGATTTTTAAAATCCTTTTTTTCCCTTTGTAAAGGGTTTCTTTGCTGTTGAGTCCCATACAATCAGAGACCTAAACTCAGGAAATGAACCCTACTTATGCAATGCATTGTGTCAGAAGTCAGGGAGAAAGGGATAGGGCAGAGAGGTTAGATGGTGAAATTATAGAAGAAGGTTTATTTCTTTTAGAGCTCTGCTATTGCACTTTTTGTAAAACTTTTTTAAGCAATTTTGCTGCGCCTTTGGTGTTAAGCAGACGCATTAACTTTCTTAAACTGTACGAGCAGGCATTTGTAAAGGGTGTTTTTTATAGAGTGACACAAGTTTAAATCTAAATAAAACAAGGAAATGTAGTTTTAATATCTATGAAACGGGCTTTATTGGAAAGAAAATTTTATAAAATGAATGTTTGAATATGATTTCTGACATGTGGCTGCCATGGCTGGCGCGTAGAATGCGCAATCTGTAACACCAATTTTCAACAACTATTCGCAGCATTTGCGGCCCTATTTCACCGATAACTCTTCGAATGGTGATTTACAAGTGTTCAATTGTTTGTGGTTTATCGACGTAGACAAGTGACTTAACATCACCCACCCCAAAGAAAATAATCTAATGGGGTTAAATCACACGATCTTGGTGGCCAATTAATTGGGCCATTACGTGAAATTATTTTTTCATCAAAAGTTTCTTTGAATAAATCAATTGTTGCACCCGCTGCACGATGAGTTTAACGAATAGAATAATTATTTTGATTAAAAATTTCAACAATTTGCACGCGTTGCTCTGGTTTAAGTCGTTTCATAATGAAATTTCAAAGCAAACTAAACAAAAAGCAACTATCAGCTGTTAAATGGGTGCTCAAATAAAGCAGTGATGCCAACTCAAAGTTGTGACACTCTATAAAAATAACCTATAGTAACTATTTTACTTCCCCGACGATTCTGCTAACCGACAAAGCATGCCGCTGGGTGTTCATTAGTTGGGAACTGTACCAATTGCTGCCGGAACTGTTTGTGGTGACCAGTGCTATGGCTTCATCACTTGAACAGTGGAGAAGAATTAACACAATGCCACACCAAAGCACATCGGAGAAATTTATGACTTGCCCTGGCCAGGCTTTGAACAGTGTGCTGAACACTTCAGATAAAACCAACCTAAAATATTGATTATCGGCATAATTCCGGTATTTATTAAATGGTGGCCAACAATCTTGGTTCATCACGTTTGCTAGCAGTTTGGTCCCATTATACCTTTTCTAAAATCGTGGGCGGGGAGGGGGGAATTTGTACCCCTAAAATATCCATTTTTGGACAACTACTGTATTTATGGACCGATTTTCAAAAAATTTTCTTATGGAAACACGAGGCAAGTTGTCCATTTCTTCCTTCAACAATAGTAGTTATCGCATAGCTCTGCTATTTATTGACGGATTTCCAAATTTTAGTTTGTTCGGGTTTGCATACAGTTTGGCGACATAACACTTTTTCTAAAATCGGGGGCAATTTTTTTCCCTAAAATATTTGTTTTCGAACAACTCCTGCATTTATAGACCGACTGTACTAATTTTGTGCTTTGCTTGCTTAAATCGGTGAAAATTGTTGGCCCCTCCTATATTTTTTTTTTACGGATAGCCAAGTTGTCAATCCTACCCATTTTTGCGTCGATTTTGTTAATTTTCCAGAAGTGTTTCGGCAGATACCTGCAAGCGCTGATAGTCTTTTAATTCTATTTTCAAAACTTTCAAAGCATTCATGCCTGATTATATATTATTTTTAAAAGATTTCTCGTTCTATTTAAAAAAGACCAAAAGATTAATGGCTCGATTATGGATAGCAACCGAACTTCAGTTGCGTTGCCAGCTGGCAACTGAAAATTTGTGGTTGCCAGAAAAGCACTTAATAGCAACTGAAACTGGCAGCTCTCAGTTGCCATCCGTAATACAATTCTCAGCAACTGGCAATGCAACTGGAGTTCGGTTGCCATCCATAATCGACCGATAACAGTTTGTGATTAGAAGGAGGCTATAAATTTTGATATAGAGATTTTTTCAATCTCTTTTTTTTTTAAATACCATTATAAATATTAAAACATTTTGCGCAAAATTTAAGAAAAACCATTTAAGAAAATAATTTTTAAATTTAATTTCCAATTCCTCCATCCATCATTCTCTTTTTCAATTCAAACTAAAACAAATTTCTTTATGCCACAACTAATTGACCATAAATCTCTGTCCTTGAAAAATATTCTAGATTTAATATAAATTTTCTTGTACGTGAAATGTTAAACACACGTTTGGGCAGTAGAATTGTTTGCTTATACAAAAATTGATTCACACTTAAGAAAATTAAATATTACCAAAAATAAAAAAAAAAAAAAAGTATATAAAAATATATTCCAAATGAAATGTAGCATGATGAAATATATATTTCTTCTCGTATGCTCTATATTCTATTTGGTAGAAAAACAAACTAAAGCAGACAAATACAAATGACGACTAGTGGTGGTGGTGCCTGGTTATGGCCAAAAGAGAAACACCCTAAAATTAAGCACCTTGAAAGGAAGCAGCGGAACACCTAACGAGGAAGAGGGAATCCCCCAAGCTTAAAAGAGAAAATTAAATGTTGGTACATATTTCGTAAGGTTTTCTTTCCCATTTCAGTTTCCCTTTGGGACATGTGTTGCTTTAAGTACTTTAACAATAGAAAAGTCGTAAGATTCTCATTTTTTTTTTTTTTGGCAACAGAATTCTTAAATATAAAACATGTTCTTAATACTACAAGTATGTATTTGGATATTTTTTTCTTTTCTTTTTTTGTTGTAAAGGTGAAAGGAAATTTTGTGTACATTTTATAGTACTAAAGTGCAGTCTTAAACAAGAGTTCTTATGAATCAAAGTTATAAGGAAAGATATATGGCAGTAATTTTCTTAAGCATTCAAAAGTAGTTTTCGGTTAAAAGAAACTAACAGAAAATTGTTATGACCAGTAGGAAAAAATCAAGCATCAGGATAAAATTTCTATCATTATAACGTAGGGTGTGATGTTGTTTGTTTTTACATCATGATTCAAACTTTGTTCTACTTATTTTCAAATTAACTTAAATAGTGGGTTTTCTTAATATACAATGAATTCTTCTTCTGCTGTCTATTGCTGTTTACTTCATTCCAATTGAGAGTTGTCCCTTTTACACTTTAAGAAATCAAGCAAAGAAAACTAAATTAAATTTAAGTTTGAAATATTGAATGTTACTTTAGTTCTCCATTCTAGAATAGAAAAATGAAGTTCACAGCAACGTGTCAAAAGAGATTCCGTCATAATGAGTTTTTAGTTCGAGAAATTTAATTGACGTTTTTTGCGAAATTTTAGAAATTTAAATTAGGTAAAGTTTTTAACAAGAGAAAGAGCATTTAAGAAAAAAAAAAAAAAACGTTCAATACATAAAATTAATTTATAATTTGGGCGTTAAGAAATAAAAATCTTCACAATCTGTTGAATGCTACAAAAACCTGCAATATTTACTTTCATAGTAATACTAAAAAAAGTAACGTTCAATACACAAAATTAATGTCCTATTTTTAAGCGTGAAGAAATTAAAATTTTAATAATCGAGGGAAACTGCATTATTTACTTTCATAGTATATAAAAAAAAAGTAACGTTCAATACACAAAATCATTATCACTTTTACCGTAAAGAAATCGAAAAATTCATAATCTGTTGAGTGCTACGAAAACTCCAACATCTATTTTTCTATAAAATATATAAAATAAAACGTTCAATACACAAAATTATGAAAACTGGAATATAAATACAGTGAACTCGCAGAAACAATGACTACTTTAAAACGTGAACAAAGGTTAAATAAAGGCTATAAAACGTAAACTTTTTTCAAACGTTTAAATTAAATTTTGTAAAAATTTTGACTTTCCCCGCTGAAGAATTTTTGAAGTGAATAACCATCCACTAAAATCATTTTTATTATGTTTTATTAAGCCTTTGAATGAAATAACTTTAACAGACCCTTTTTTATTTTAAATTTTTTTATTTTTCTTACAAAAAGTAGAATCGAAAAATGTTTCATAGGTAAAACACCACGTACTTTATTTTAATATAAACCAAACGACAAAAGAGACTGAAAAAAGTGATAAAAATGCAATCTAAAACGTGAACACCCTTGGTAAAAATTAGTTCACGTTTCTGTGAGTTCACTGTACTTTCAAACCAAGTAGAAAAAAGTACACAATATTAGTTTCCGTTTTTTTAGCGTTAAGAAATTGAAACCTTCACAACGAATTGAGTGCTACGATAACTGCAGTATCAACTTTTAAATCAAGCAAAAGAACATGTAACGTTCAATACCGAAAATCAAGTTCGTTTTTAGATAAAACTGATTTTAATCAGATTATTCTTATGAAAACTTTGAATTTCCTACAGACCACCGAAATGACCAGCAGGGAAAAAAACTTTTAGTTTATTTTGATTTATAGGTTTTTTTTAATACTCTCATACCGTACATAAAACGAAAATACTGTAAAAGTATTTTGATGTTAAAGCAAAACTTAACAGTTTCTTATTACACATTTATAGCGAGTGGCATGCCGACCGACACGGTAAAGAAGACTAATATGGGCCAGAATGGCAAACATTTCGTTAAAATACGCAGAGTGAAAGATGCATAACAAAAAAAAAAAAAAAAAAAAAATATCCTAAAAAATTAAGCAAAGAAAACATGTTCTCTTGGAATTAAAACATTTTATTTTTTTTAAGGATTTAAATTTAATATGAACTACATACATAGTTTTGAATAAAAAACATGTGTTTTTTGTAGAACATTAAGTTCCATTTCGGAATTTTCTTTTTAAACTTCTTTTTGCTTGTTTTCTATTGTTGCGTACTTTCAAGTTTGATAGAGTTACTTTTCATTAGATGATCTGAAATGTAGAGTAGATGATTTTTTTTATTATTTTCTTTTTTTTTTTAGTAAATAGAATGGTAAACTAAACGTGACAAGTTGGATAGTCGGTTTAAAGTAGTTTTATTTTGCCTCAAACTTATGGTTAGATTCTAAGTTTTTATTTCTGTTCTGGTCCTGTTTTTTTTTTTTTTTTTGTCTTTTTTTTTTTTTTTTTGTTAGTCGTCGTTTGCATAAAACATCGTATAGTTATTGTTTGATATCATTATTTTTAAGTTGTGTCAACTACTTGACAACAAAACTTCTCATGAAACTTAAAATTGTTTTTAGCACACATACACACTCACATATAGTCGAAATACTTTTTACTAGGATACGGAAAGAAATATCATTTATACTGGAGAAGAATATACAACTTAATGTTGAAAGAGAGAAAAAAGCATTAAGAAAATATGATGATGAAAAAAAATATCCGAAATATATTGTTCTTTATTAACATTTTATCATGGTATACTTATGGTTCTTCTTCTCTATATATATATATACATACGAGACTAGAAAAATTCTATAGTTTTTGTTTTTCAGGACGATGTCGGAGATGGTTCACAATGAATTAAGAAAACAAACATATGGTCGAGACCAGCGGTGCCCACAAGTTCCTTATGGAAGAGCAAACACCAATACATTGAAAGAAAAACTAATTTTTATTCCAAATTTTTTGTTGTAAAAACAAATACATGCAAAGAAAACACAAAAAATATATTTCATATATTTATTTCATATCATACGTTAAACAAAAACAAAATCTACATTGATGATGGCGGTCGTCAATGTTTTCCAGCAAAGCATACGAAAGTGTTGTTGCTTTGCTCTTGCGTGTATACAGTGAAGAACTACAAAAAAAACTAATAAGACAAAGTTGTTTGTGTATTTAGTATTGCTAGTGCTGAGTGCTGTATGAGTATATTACAACACACAGCCTATAGCTTAGAGTATTACGGCACCGCTGGTCTAGACATAGACTAAAAGATAGGCTTGGCATATATTGCGCTCACATTATTTACCGCTTAGACATGGACAAGACATACACGAGATGTAGAGTAGACAGACTGATATAGAATGAAAATATACGAGACTTCGATGAGAGATAGACATAAACAAGAAATATAGCAGCCACAGATAACAAATATACTACACAAGGGGAAGATATAGACTAGACGTGAACGAGACAAAGGGAAGACAGAGTAGAGTAAATAATATAGAATACATAAATTGGACACAGAAAAGACATAGGCTAGACATAGATAATACATAGCCTACACATAGAGAAGACCTAGCCAACACATGGGGAAGACATAGACTAGACATAAATCATACCATGCCATAGAAAAGACCTAGTCTACACGTAAATAATACATTGTCTACATACACGTATTGAAAACAGAAAAGACAAAGATTGGACATAGACAGGACATGAACTAGACATATATTAGACAAACACTAGACATAGACTGGACATAGCCCACACATGGACCATTAATGTAGTCAAAACAGGCAGACTAGATATTGACTTAACATGGACAACTTATCAAGTAGATTACGCTTTTAAGGCGCCATGGCTGTTTTAGATCATATATAATAACCGTTTCGGACATAACAGTCCGAGATGTGGTGGAAATGTTGTGGAAGATGTCGAACCTGTGCTCCGCACTCATGGCAAATACCAGCCCGGTCAAGGATTTTCAATGATTTTCATCCCAGGAATTAAGAAATAAATAATAGATTACGCTAAACTACGCAGTAGATCAAAAAGATGTTTTGATCTTTTGGACATGGGATACATGGAAATTATTATTTTCGCCGTTCTGTCTGGACGAACATACAGTGGCGAGCACATGTGATTACATGTTGGATTGCGAAGATTCAAAACCGCACTAAAAAAAATAAAATTATGGAAAAATCATTTAAAATTTGTAATGTTATGCTTTGGACTATTCGATAACTCCGTATGGATTCGGGACTTAAGGCTTATTAAATTTGTTGGCACTATTATATCGTACCGGAACAGAAGTTTCTTTAGCAAAGCCCATAACTTTTCGATAAGGGCTTTAAACTAGCCATTGCATTGATTAATTACCTAATATATGAATATAATGTTCTTTTTTCATTATTATCTGAATTTAAAGCACTGAAGAAAGATAAACAGGGCGAAACTATTTAAATTCTACCCCCTGTTTTACATTTATCTTTAGTTCGTGTTTTCTAAGTGTTTCATGAGTGCAGTGTTAGTAAAAAGGGTGTATTTCATAGAGTGACACAAGTTTAAATCATAATAAAGCAAGGAAATATATTTTTAATATCAATGAAACGGGCTTTATGGGAAAGAAAATTTTATGAAATTAATGTTTGAATATGATTTCGGCTGGCGCGTAGAAGGCTCAATCTGGAACACCAATTTTCAACAACTTTTCGCAGCATTGCGGCCGTATTTTGCCGATAAATCTTCGAATTTTGATTTCCAGGTGTTCAATTGTTTGTGGTTTATCGACGTAGAAAATAATCTAAAGGGGTTCAATCACACGAAATTACGTGAAATTATTTCTTCATCAAAAGTTTCTTTGAGTAAATCAATTGTAGCGTCCGCTGCACGATGAGTTTGACGAATAGAACAATTATTTTGATTAAAAATTTCAACAATTTGCACGGGTTGCTCTGCTGTAAGTCAATTCATAATGAAATTTCGAAGCAAACTAAACCAAAAGCAACTATAAGCTGTTAAATGAGTGTTCAAAGAAAGCAGTGATGCCAACTCTCAAAGTTGTGAAACTCTATATAGAACACCCTCTTTAACATCTGACTGACCAAAAGCGATTTATCTTGGTTTCATTAGACCATATTAGCCGCTACAAAGGCTGCCACACTCTACTCTTTGTGTTCTTTACAGAGTTTTAGTCTTGTTTTAAAATTTTTTTTCTAACAGTGCTGGTTTTATTTTTATAACATTGAGAGCATGACTTCAAATCTAATGAACAGAAAAGAGAACTACTTTCAATGACAATTAACCGAACTTCTTATACCACTTCCGAATCACAAGTTCAAAAATTTTATCAACTTCTGTTTGCAAACTTGAATTTGAATTTAATCCTTTCATTATTTTATTGTGACGCTTATTTAACAACCCTCGTAGAAAACTTTTAACATGCACGACATACTCACTCATCTGGTCATATAAAACGTGTTAAACATAAAACGTAAGAAAACAAATGAATCTTTAAGTTTTTTTTTTTTTTTTTTATATATTTACAATTCAAGTAGAGCACAGCATACTTTCGAATGCGTAAAAGTAGGCTATATATTTCTTTTGTTATGTTAATATGCAAAGATAGGCAATCCTTTTTGTGTTGTTTGTTTATTAACTTACAAATAAGAGGAGAAATGTTGAAGAGACATTTAAAACGAAAACTTAAGTAAAAATAACAAATTATTGCTTAAGCGTGGCGACTTGATAGTTTTGGAAAAAAATGAGATACGGTACTCTATTTATCTGTTACGACTTATTTGTAGGCCAGTTTAGCGAAAAAACTTTAAAATATTAAAATAAATTTCGCAAATTCATATCTGTACCACTGTGCCACAATCAATATTTGTTTTTTGTCTTCCTCATAATTCTTTTAAAAGAAAATAAGAAAATATCAAATTAAATTTAACACGCTATTTTGAAAACAACTCTAGACAATATCGAAAAAAAAAAAATATGTTTAATGTTGAGAACAAATGAATTGCATGAATTAGGGATCTGCCGCTATCATCTAACCCTTATTTTGAAAAGATGTTTAATTTTTTGCCCTTTTGCCTTTTTTTTTTTTTTTTGGTTAAAGCGAAAAGTTTGCAATGATAAGCACATGAAAAAGAGGAAGAAGGAAGAGAAAAATTGTTAACGAATCCACCGCAATGCAATTATTTTAATTTGCTGCATATTACTCTTTCATAATTTGGCCGAAAATAAAAAGAAATGTGAAAAAATAATTAGAAAGACAACAACAAGGAGGGATTGTTTTTGTATTTCTTCTTTTTTTTAATTTAAATTTTACCTTTAGCATTTATTTGTTGCCTGAGGATACGCTACACTTAAGATATGATGGACGGTTTGTGGTTGGCAGTCGTTTATTGATTATATTTGTTTTTTTTTTTTTTTTTGCTTGGATTCAGAAATTTAAAAGAGTGTGATGCATTTTATGCAAAACCCTAAAATTTGAGGACTTAAATATTCACACTTTTGCTTAAAAGCTATTGTAGCCTTTCCTAATTGTACTTCGATTGTTTTTGATTTACAGTCTTCAGATTTTGTTTATTTTTTATTTCATATTTGCAGCTTACAGTTTTATTGTTTTTTTTTTTTACTACCAAAGCTTACATTCAGCTTCTTTTTTAACATGCAAAGCTTATTTTACTGACGCTCCTAGAAGTTTGCATGTTTTTTTTTATTGTTTATTAAAAATGCAGTTAGTAACAAAAATTCCGTTTTGAATTTTGGGCAAACATTTTTTGGATCATGATCACAACCATCTTAATTTATACCCACAGACCTATTTAATAGTCATACGTACTAATAATTCAGCACCGAAAAATAGGCAACAAAACCCCAATTTTATTTTTAATTGTTTTATTTAATCTATGTGTAATAGATGGTATATTCTTGTATTGTGTATTTGCAAAATTATTTCGTAAAGAGAGGCCTCTTTGTCTCACTCTACCTCTTTCCCACCCATCACTCACTGCCTCATTCTCATTCTTATGCATTATAACGAAGTATATTTTATGGCGCTTACGGCAGCATGAATTTAAATTTAACAAAGGTTTGTTACAACTCGTTGATTTTAAAACATCAAAACGTACATTTTAATACGAAACGGGCAAAATACAAGAAAATATTTTTCAAATGCTCTTTAAAATTTATATCTGCGCAAATAAAAAAAAAAAATAAATATAAAATATTACAAAAAAAAAAAAAAACAACAAAACAAACTCTACTTCAACTCTAACAATGTGGCATTTGAATGTTTCTTTTACGGTAGAGAGTGGCTTTAAAATGTTGATCCTTGCGCTGCGTGCTTGGTATCTGACTTCTACTCGTATTGTATTGTTTGTGCATTGTGTCTTGGCATTTTTGTGCTGACTACCTCTCTTTTCCTTTTCAACATCATACTTTCAAGTTTTCCTTGTTTTTTTTTTTTTCTTCCTTTAAATACCAGTAGAAGTATATGCTCCTTTCATAGTCATCGTTATATTTCTTTCTGAGTAGTAAGAACTTTGTAAAATTATATGATTATACATTTTTACTTCTTTTATTTTCTTTTCTTTTAATAAACAGGGTGTCCCTTATGTTATTGAACAAACGTAAAGTTTGCCATTTTATCGTTTTGAAGTTAAATAAAACAATCATTTTTATGCAATAATTATTGCTTCTTATATATTTTTTTGATACTTCATTATTTTAGACTTTCCAATATTCCGGAGCTTTCTAATATTCTACAAACGGTTCATAATTCTAGCAAAGAAAAAAAGAAAAGAATTCAATATGAAGTACGAATTGAGCAGAACAAAAATGTAGTTGCCACAAAACCCTTTTAAGCAAAAAATCATTTTTAAAGTAGATGGGGCGTACTCGTTTCTCTCGTCCAATCACTTCAAGGTATTTCGTAATTATTGTTTTGATCTAAGAGCACCCACCCTACAGCAAATTTGTGGACATTTATTATTTTAGTTGCACGAATTTGTGAATAATAAATTTTATTATATATGGGGCGTACTCGTTTCTCACGTCCAATCACTTTAAGATGTTGCGTAATTAGTGTTTTATTTTAGAGCACCCTACAGCAAATTTTATGGCATTTATTATTTTAGTTGCACGAATTTGTGAATAATAAATTTTATTATGTATGGGGCGTACTCGTTTCTCTCGTCCAATCACTTTAAGATGTTGCGTAATTATTGTTTTATTTTAGAGCACCCTACAGCAAATTTTAGAACATTTACTATTTTAGTTGCCCGGTTATGTGAATAATAAATTTTATTATGTATGGGGCGTACTCGTTTCTCTCGTCCATTCACTTCAAGGTATTTTGTAATTATTGTTTTGTTCTAAGAGCACCCTACAGCAAATTTTAGGACATTTACTATTTTAGTTGCCCGGTTATGTGAATAATAAATTTTATTATGTATAGGGCGTACTCGTTTCTCTCGTCCAATCACTTCAAGGTATTTTGTAATTATTGTTTTGTTCTAAGAGCACCCTACAGCAAATTTGTGGACATTATTATTTTAGTTGGGCGGTTATGTGAATAATAAATTTTATTATGTATGGGGCGTACTCGTTTCTCTCGTCCAATCACTTTAAGATGTTGTGTAATTAGTGTTTTATTTTAGAGCACCCTACAGAAAATTTTAGGACATTTATTATTTTAGTTGCGCGGTTATGTGAACATAATTAATTAATTTCTAAGTACCCTACAGCAAATTTTAAAAAGGTACTACTTGCTACCAGCCAAACACAATATTTTGCTGTACGTTTTAATTTGTTCTAGGAGTACCCTATAGCAAATTTTAAGACATACATTACATTAGTTGCGCTGCTTTTTCGAATATTTATAATTAATTTATATGGGTGTATCCCTTTTGTCTTTTTAAATATTTTCTGTATTGTATTTTCTACACTAGAATTTCTTTTCTAAATACAACTTTGTTAATAAAACTGAACTTAAATATGAATTTATTTTGCAATTGCTACTTTGTTGTCATGTTTCTGTACCAGCCTTTAATAATAACAAAAAACGACACACCATTATCCTGAAAATGCTTTGTTTATTTATAAACTGCTTGTTTTATGGCTGCTTTCCCCTCGCTCTCGCTCTCACTATCCCTGCCTACAAGCTCTCATTTGGCTTGGCTCCCGTCATTTCCTTTTCCGTCAATAGATGTGTTTCATTGTAATGATTATTTGTTATTTTTTCTGCAACTTTTATTCATGGTATTCCTTCTTCATACTTTGCATTAAATTTATATTCGTATTTTTTTTCTTCTGCTGAAATAATATTCATTATTTTTGCATTAAATACGCTTTTTGTATAATTTCTGCTTGGTTGGTTGGCTAAGAAGGGTTGCCGAAGTCGTTAGTCTCGTTTGTTGAAATGAAGAATATGGAAACAAATTTAGATTTTTTTTAGTACATTTGGCTCATTTGTTTCACCAACTTATTTTAATTTTTATTATTATATTTTTTGTTTCGTTTTTATTTAATTCCGGCCAACCAACGAAGAGGTTGCTTAAACGTAGCGTACTGCATAAATTAAGTCGTTAGGATTTTTTTTCTTTTGGGGGGAAAATTATATTTCTTTATTTATGTTATTAAACTTTTCAACACTTATAGGAAAAAATTAATTGTATAGTATTCTTTCAATGTTGTTAAAGAAGGATCTTCTAGTGATAAGAATATAATTTGAACATCTTTAGTAATATCCATTAAATTAATTATGTTGAGAGATTGTGTTCTTTTCCTTTTAATTTTTTCTTCTTTTTTGCCTTCTTCTTCTACGGATGCTTGAAGTTTTATTATTTGAACAGCTTAAAAGTTTGCTTTGTTTTTTTTATAACAGCAACGCCTTAAGGTATGCTAAGTATTTTTTTTTTTTTTTTTTTTTGTGGATTTGTTGTAAGTATTTAAGACATTAATGTAATAAGAAACTGACAACTTTCGTGTTGTCTTTTTCTTTTCGTGTGCAATACAAAATTGTATACTCGTACAGCAATCTAAAGTAATTTTAAATATTGGCATTTAGAAATTTAATGAATTTTTAAGAGTTTATGGCACATAAATATTTTACAATTCTGCTAAAAATAAACGACAATAATAAATAAAATTAATTGAAATTAACAGAAAATAATATTTAGAGTAACTACTGCAAGTGGATTTTAAGATGCACAAAAAGTTTTGTGGCATAAATTTTGGCTTCTGATCATCAGTGCCTTGGGTGCTTTTTTAAAAATAAAATACATAGCAGCTACCATTTTAACCGTTTACTAAATTACAAACAAATTGAAAATTGCCCAATATAATTTACATTCAAGAATAACACTAGTCTACAAGGTTTTTGTGCACAGTTTACAACTTTCATGGGGTTGTTAGTTTTAGCCCGTCTAATTTGGGGAAAAATACTTGAAAAAATCCAAGATGTCGATATTTATTCGGAATGAAAATAAGTAAAAGTAACATTAGAGTAGAGACAAAATATTAGAAATAAAGAATTCTAGCTTGTTTTAAAAAATTAATTTTCATACGTTTCTCTTACCGGCACTTGTTTTATGGGTCTCCGAAAAATTCACTGTTTTGTACAGATGGCTTTTTATTATCGTTATTCAAAAGAAGAGCTTTTTTTTTTTTTGGAGGATCAGCATTAAGGGTGTGACCTCTACTTATGCAATGCGTAGTGCCAGAACCATAACGGAAGAGTTAGGTTAGAGGAAATAAATGGTGAAAAGGTAGAAGAAGGTTTAATTTTTTACAACTCTGTTATTGCGTTTTTTTTTTTTTTTTTTAATTTTTACACCAGTGTTGCAGCGCCTCTGTTGTTAAGATAATACATTAACTTTCTTAAGGTGTATGAGCAGGCATTTTATTAATTGTTTTACTTCGCCAATGATTCTGCTAACCGACGAAGGATGGCTTTGTGGTGTACATTAGCTGGGAACTGTACCGATGGCTTTCGGAACAGTTTTTGGTGATCAGTGATATGCCTTCCAGCAACAATTAATAAAATGCCACACTAATGCATATTCGAGAAATTTATTATGTTTATTGACTGGCCCTAGCAAAGAATCGAACCCAGGTCCTAAGAAATTGTTTGCTTTGTAATCAACGTCGTTAATCAATTTTACCAAAACCACCCTCATTTCATGGTTGCCTATTTTTGAGGAATCTTTTAAAAGGCCCAAACCTTTTTTGTTGTTGTATGATTTCTTCATTTCTTTAAAAAATATCTCCGTAAAGAAATCGAAAGATATTAAACAGCTGTAGTTTGGCCACGTCAATAAGCAAAACTGGCGTTACTGTACTCCAAGAACCCACAACCCTCGATTGAAACATCAGAAACCATTGCATTGCCCAAGGGTAACTGTTTGGTGTGCCTTATCCACGCATGAGATAATTGAACCAAGTTTACAGCAGCGTGTGGCACAGAACACAAGACTCCGTTTTTAATACTGTGTTCAACTCAACGGAAGACATCTGGATGACATACTATTTAAAAAATAAAATCCGCATTTCCATTCTATCGTTCAATGTTCTTAATAAAACTTTGTGTCAATTATTACGTTTTTTTTTTAAGTTTGAAAATATAACTTTGCTACCAGACACCATTTCCCATTAAATCGTGAACTTCCGGCTGCGTTATAAAAGGTATACTGTTCTCTTCGCCGGCAAAGTTATCAGAGCTGGAGTGCTTGCTTGCTGGCACTATTAAGCAACAGTGGCATGTGGAATCTTTTTTTTTTTAATTTTAAAGTCTTATGATTTGAACTCTATTGACAAACTCATTTTATATGAAAATAAAGTCAATTAATATATAATTGTTGACTCAATTAAAACAATTGCTGATTCAATTAAAATAATTATTAATTCAATTAAAACAATTGCTGATTCAATTAAAATAATTATTAATTCAATTAAAATATTAATGGAAAAGAAAAATATACAATATTTGTTCTGTGTAGCCGATAAAAAACAATTGTGCCAGTTTTGCCGGCAATGCATTAAAACAGCTTTTAAATAATTATTATATTATAAACTTTGAACTCATAATTAATTTCTATTCACCACAAAACTTTGTTATTTGTCAACTACTTGTTAGAAACTTTATCCAAGTAAACTGACAACCATAATGATAAAAAAAACACTATCTAGTGGAAAAAACACAAACTTTTTAAAAAAGAAAATATTATAAAACTATTTGTAATATGAAAGACTCGTAAAAACAAAAATAAACAACGCAAAAAAATAAAAAAAAAGAAGTGGCGGAGACGCCAAAACAAATTCCCGGACGAAATGGAAAAGTAAAAATAAATCTAGAAAAAAATAAAATACTAAAGTTTATTTTGGTACAATAAAAATTTGTAAATCCAAAATAAAATAGATAAAAATATTATGAAAAATAAACGGAAATATTACGCGTTTCTTTTTCACGCTTTAAACTAAAAAGTTTGTGTTCATTTATTTCTAAACAAAGAACAAAACGAAAAAAGCATATAACTTTTATATTTAATACACATACACACACACTCTCATCCAGATTTATTTTATTTTCCATTTTGGGCGCATAAGTTTTTCTAATTTTCCATGAAATAAAACAGTGAGTGCACAGAAAATGCATTCACATTCGCTGATTAATTCGCACATACGAGTACAGCCAGCCAGCCAGCCAGCCAGACATATGCGGATTCGTTAAAGTGGAAAATGTTTTTCGAAGTTAAAAAAAAATTAAATAAAAAGTAGAAAATATTTCAACTGTAAATCTACTGAATAAATGTCAACGGGTCGGGTGCATTTAAAAGTAATTGAAGAATCAACTATAGAATTGTATACCGATCGTTTTTGAATTGCTGTCTTCAGATTCTGTTTATTTTTTCTTTTGATTTTATTAATTACAGTTTTGTATACAAATAAAAGTTTGTTTCTAACATGCAAAGCTTATTTTCTGATCTAAAAGTATTCATGTTTTTTTTTTTTTTTTATTATTTATTACAAACGAAGTTAGTAGAAGCATTCATTCAATATGAATTGCATTTGGAATTATTAAAAAATTAAATTATTAAAGTAGTTCGATTGCAAACAAAATGTGTGTTTTATAAAAGCTCAACTTTTGGATTTGAACTGACTTTTGCGTCTTTTGTGTCTTTTTTTCTTTTTATTAAAAGGACAAAAAGTTACCTCTTGAACAGACTTTTTACTGTTTAGTTGGTTTGTTTTTTTTTTTACCTTAACTGAATCTAAAATACTTTGTTCACTTCTGAGAATAAATATTTTTCATTTGTTATAAGTTTTGTCAAAATCGGTTAAATAATGTGCACGTAAAGTGCATCACAAAATATAGTCTTGCCTATAAATTGATTAGTTTTCATAGTTGATTTTTGTTATTTTTCTATCTCCTTTTCAATCGAAACACGTTAAATATGTTATATGTATGTGTGTTTTTGTATTGTCTATGTATTTAGCCTGCAGCTGTTTGACATGTGTTAACATTTTATTTGGATTCTATGCATGGCATTTTTGAAATAAATATATATTTTTATCTAAATGCCATAGAGTTGCAATTGCATACATGTGCATTTAGTTACTAAATGCACATGGATGTATGCATGCTAAGGGAAACATTAGAAAAAGTTAATGTAAATTTGAGGGTGTTTATCTTTACACAACTCTCTTGGCTTTACACTTCCATGGCGCCACTCGCACTCGCACACACACACACCCATAAGTATTACACATACAACAAAATAGGTATGCATGTACTCAATGCAATGAGTGTTTTATATCTGACTACGTAAACTAAGCATTTATTTGTTACGTACACAATTTTCAAACAACACTTCCGTTTCCCGTTTTTAGTTGTTACTTTTTTTTCTCTATTATTTTATTTTAAAGACTAGTTTTTTTTTTGCACAGAACTATAATAAAAGTTTTTGTTTTGTAGTGTTAGTTGTTGCAATAGTTGTTGTTGTGCATTCACTAGTGTTAGTGGCAATAGTGTTAATACACATTCTGGTACGAAAACAATGGCAACAACAACAACAACAGCAGCAAGTACTCTTAAACTGGCTGACAATTACTTTCTATTTTAGTGTCTGCCAAAAGTTTACACTCAACTTGAAAAGCAAACAATCTGACATTCCCGGCACGGCACACACACACACACACACGCTGGCACTCAACTTTATGAAGATACATTTATTTTAGATCTATTAGCACTCGTATGTGTGTGTTTGTTCCTTATATGGCAACAAAGTCGAGAACATTTTGCTTTTTAATATAGAGAAATAGTTTTGTTCTGCTTTAGCAACTTTTCACACTGATACAAACAAACAAGAAGTGCAAGTGTGTAAGTCTATTGCAGCCATCACAAGACAGACAGGAACCAAAGTAGCTGGTATTTAGGAAATCATTGCGTTCATTTTAAAAGCGATTCTCTTCTCTTTTTTTTTTGGTTTCTTCTTCTATTCTTCCTTTTGCAAAAGAAACTGAACTTATTGAGCAGCAGCAACTAGAAACATTTTAAGTTTGACAAATCATGATTTAACGGGAAAAAATATTATGATTACGAAAAATGTAATTTTTCTTAAAAAGAGATTTAAATAAAAATGGCAACAAAAATTATATGGTTGAAATAAACTTAGTTTCGCTCAAAGTTAATATTTGCCAACAACATAACTTTATTAATAATCGAGTAATAAAAAAAAAAAAAACTGATACTTATTGAAATATACGAGTATGTGCAATCAAATATTAATAAACTTAGTTATTAATTGGATAATTGAAATGGAAACATGTGTCATGTGCATTAACATTCCTAGAATAATCTCATGCATTTTTTATATACACTAGAGGCCCGCTTTGAGTCGTTAATGAGGTCCGGAGAAATGCGACGCATAACGAAACGACTTAAATCGCATCATTTTTTTATAAGTGCGAAAATTCAATTTTTGATAAAAAAAAAATTATGGTTTAAAAATGTATTTAGAGAATAAACGGGGAACTCCCATTTTTAAATGCAAATTTATATATTCTGCACTTTAAATTAAGACTTCAGTTAAAAAGCTCAATCATAAGTACGGAATGTAAAGACACAAATCGGAATTAAAACAATGCAAAACGGCTTGAACAAAATTTTAAAAATCGACGCATATCGGGGCCCCATTGTAATCTATATGAAATGTAATGTTGTCGTAAATAAATTGAAAAAAAAAAATTCCTTTAAGAAGGCTACAGTTAAAATATTTTCAATTAAAATGACAAATTATACTCAAATTCGTATGGATATGTAAAAACGTAGAATATATCCAGATAATCGGAATGTAAAAATAACAAGAAACTACTCAAAATGGTCCGTTACAAGAGATCGTATATTTGAAAAAAAGCGAAAGCTTGAGTGTAAAGGTACGGTCACATCTGTCAAACATTTGCCCAAAAAAGCGTAACCACTAAATACGAATGAAAACACTTTTGATTTAGATACCTGTTTATTACGTTAAACAGTTTCCTACATAATTTATAGAAAATGTAATAGAATCTTATCTTATTAGATGCTGTTCAACTTAATAAATAAATGCATAAATTAAAAAGTTTTTCATTCGTATTTAGTGGTTACGCTTTTTTGGGCAAATGTTTGACAGATGTGACCGTACCTTTAGACATTAAAGTACACGAAGAAAATGTTTCAATAATCGCATAATATACGAGTATATATAAGAGCAAGCGTATAATAAAGGGTGTTTTTATTAAGTGTCGCAACTTTGAGTTGGCATTACTACTTTATTTGACCACCCATTTAACAGCTGATTGCTGATTCTTGTTTAGTTTGCTTTGAAATTTCATTATAAATCGACTTACAGCAGAGGAATGCGTGCAAATAGTGAAAATTTTTAATCAAAATAATTGTTCTATTCGTCAAACTCATAGTGCAGCGGGCGCTAGAATTGATTTACTCAAAGAAACTTTTGATGAAAAAACAATTTCACGTAATGGCCCAATTGATAGGCCACCAAGATCGTGAGATTTAACCCCATTCGATAATTTTCTTTGGGATTATTTTAAGTAACTTGTCTACGTCGATAAACCACAAACAATTGTTCACCTGGAAATCAACATTCGAAGAGTTATCGGTGAAATACGGCCGCAAAAGCTGCGAAAAGTTGTTGAAAATTGGTGTTCCAGATTGCGCCGTCTACGCGCCAGCCGTGGCGTCCACATGGCAGAAATCATATTCAAACATTAATTTCAGAAAATTTTCGTTCCAATAAAGCCCGTTTCATTGATATTAAAAATATATTTCCTTGTTTTATTATGATTTAAACTTGTGTTACTCCATAAAAAAACACTCGAATAACATAAGTTGATAAAATATTTGATTAATCGAATAGAATATTCAAGCAATATATTCGAATGATAAAATCAAAAATTCAATTAATCATATTACAAATCTAATACAAAAAGAAGTCTAACCGTCGAATAAGGTATTCGAGTAAAAAGCGAAAAATTACTAGACTTTTGCTAAATTTTTCAACTTTTCACTCTTTTAAGTAGAGTGCTTCTATAGACGACACTCACTAATCCACTTGTTTCGATTTTCATTAAAATGTGCTCATGTATGTTGATGACACGTTTCAAACATTAATTAGTTTTTCTAGTTTTCAAAAGAATTTTGCTTTATATTTTCTAGTCGTTTCATATCATTTTATTTTACATGTAAATTAAACATCATGCTGCAGCAATAGAAACAAACGCCAAAAAAATTTTTTTTTCTTTCAAATGCATATTTGAAATATTTCCAATAACAACAAACGAAAAAAAAGTCAAGTGAAATATTTATATTAAAAAAAAACTAGTATTTAATTTGTGCAAAATATTATTATTCATCTAAAACTGACAGATATAAATAGATTATTTTTCTCTATTCTACTAAAAGTGACAGTACAAAACAACAACAATAAATTCAATTTAGTTGACATAAGCATGAGTTTGCATAACCGGATATTACTTTATTTTGTTGTCTTTGCTTTTTATTCACTTAAAATTTACATTCAAAAGGTAAAATGTTAAATAAAGTCATCACAGGAGCCGTTGAAAGGACCGCTGAATGCAAAAATACATACATACATTACTTACGTGCATACACAAACATACATCGGTCTGTGATGTGATGGTTCAGAAAATCCATTAGTTTAGTTTAGTTTTTTTTTTATGAAACTTTATCTTATACGTATTTTCATTTTTACTGCCTTTGGAAACTCACTTACCTGCAAAGTAAACAAATAAAAGAGATATTAGAAAAAAAAATATATTAAATAATGTATCATTAATAACATTATCGATATGCAATGTGAAACAGGACAAATAGGAAATCGAAAGGACATACATATTATGTTACTAGAAAATAAAATATAAAAAACATTTTGCTTATAAAAGGTTTTACAATAAGAGTGATATGATTTCTTTAAAAAGAAAAAAACATTTATTGTTAAGGAAATTCAAAAGTTTTTTTATTTACTGTGAAGTACAATCGATACAATTAAGTTCTAAATAAAATGTCATTCAAAATGTCATTCTTCTGCAGGAACGAATTCGGATGAACCCAATTTTCGAGCACTTTTTCCACTAAATCAAGTCGTATGTCATGAACGGCACGTTCAATATTGACTTGTAAAGCTTGAAGAGAGTTTGGTTTATTTCGAAAGACCCATGACTTCAAATAACCCCACAAGAAATAGTATAATGGTTTTATATCACAACTTCTTGGAGGCCATTAAATATCACAATTTCTGGAAATAATAGAATCTGAAAAACTTTTCTCGCAATAATTCAATTATTGCATTTGCTGTGTGGCACGTAGCACCGTCTTCTTGGAACCAAGTGTTGTCAAGATCAACTTCTTCCAATTTCGGCCATAAAAAGTTGGTTATCATCGATCTATACCGCCAGGTTGAGGTTTGAGACAGACCCAATTGTTGAGAACGTCTTGGAATCGACAAATGGCGGTCTTTAGCAACACTTGCCTGAACAGCAGCAATATTTGCATTACTTCGAGCGGTTCTTCGCCTTATTGGCACTTGATCATTATGTAAAGAAAGTGTCAGCTCAAAATTTTCAACAATTCGACGAATAGCGGGCACACTTAGACGATTTTTACGACCATTAAATGGCAAAAGGGGACAAAAAGTTCCAATTGGAGAACGATTATTTTGATAATAAAACTGAATAATTTGTAAACGTTGTTCTTGCGTACACCTCTCCATGATGAAATTGTAATCACTACTGAATACAATGAAAAACAAATGACAGATCTTGAGATATTACAAATGGCCGAAATGTCACTTCAAAATCATATCATCCCTATTGGAAAACCTTTTACTATTAGAAAAACGCAGCCTAAATGGTCCAAAACTGCGAGGACCCTTGTGATCATATAACTGGAATTTAATTTAAAATTACTTTTGCAAAAAATTATCATTGAAGATATTTTATAACAAGATTGAATAAAAGCTTTTGGAAAGCTTTGCATTAGTTTTACATATTTTAGTAATTAATATTTAAAGTAAAATTGTTCCTAAGAAGATGGATGACCTTTTTTTTTACTTCACTATATATAAAAAAAAAAGATCGAAGGATTATAAATAAACAAATTTCGGCCATCTTTTATGGTGCACAGCCGCACTAAGTTGAGTTGGAAACGTTACAACGTAACGCCGATATATTTTTGTATTATGATTCACAACCAATTTTATGAACAATTAAAATATAGTTCATGTGAAACATAACACGGATTTGATAATACCAACGTAACAATTAATTTACTTCTGAATCATAAGAGTTGCTTACAACAATTGAAACAAATGTTATTCATATTAATGAAATATGAAACTTCAAATGCATAATCCTGTATGGAAAAGATACTGCAGAGGATTTAATGTATTTAGTAGCATTAAAATGATTTCTTTCCTTTTTTATATATTTAATATTGTTGTCGTTTCTCTATGCTGTTGTGCTGGTAGATGTATAAATAAATTTAAATTTAAATAATAACAAAATATTGTCCCGGCTTGCTTTCTATATTGATGGCACTTGTACATTATTATTAATTTGTATGGCAGTGACACACTGTTAATTAGTTTAATAAATTCTATGAATAAAGAGACTGCGATATATGTAACTTAAAATGTTCATTGAAATACACTCCCACACTAACGCTAAGGCACATGTGCAGCCATACAAACATACAAACTTAGTTATAAGTTAATTGAGCGACAAAAAAATAATTAAAATTGTAGAAAATTATATAAAATAAATTGAATGTCAAATAGAGTATTTTATAATGTTTTAAGCAAAATGTTAATTGAAGCAAGAAATTTGTGTAACAGAGATAAAATAAATAAACATTTTAACTCTTGAATTGATATAAAAATCTGTATAGTAAAAATATGAATGTTATTTTAGAATATGAAATTCTAATACAATATTCTACTATAAATATGTTATGTGATAAATTATTAATGCTACAGTTAAGCTAACTACCCTGTAGTTTTTTCGTGACAATTTAACCCAAAAGTGGCAGTACTATACAATGTGAACTGGTTATAAAACTATCCACATTGATCCTATACTCGGAAGACTGGTTCTAAAACTGTGAAAAATTTTACTGTCACTTTGTGCAGGCACTTAGCTGTCTTTTTGTGTCGCAGATGGTGGATAGTAAAAAATGTATGTCATTAAGCACACATAGCTTAAGTAGTACAATGTACAAGTACCAGTGAGTGTAGCTGAGTGGGTTGAGATGTTGATTAGCAGTCGGAAGGTTGCTAGTTCAATTCTCAATACAGTCAAAATACATTTACAAAAATAGTGCAATGTTACGCATCCTTACTAAGTTACAAGTGGGCTGTAGGAACATTATTGTACTGCAGTGGGAATAACCAGGATGAAGATGACTAGGATGAAGATAAATAAAATAATAAGAATAATAATAAAAAAAATAGCTGAAAGCAAAATTTAATTATTATATTAATTAATTATTATTATCTTTTTAATTAATAAATTAATTTGTTATGTTTTTTTTTGACGAAATAATTTTTTTTTAAGTTAAATAAATTATAAAATGACTTTTATTTCATAAAAAATAGGGCATGATTTGGGGTTTTTAAGGGAGTGGTTTGGCAGGTATAAGGAGACAGTTTAGGGTAAGCCAAGAAGAACCGGCTTATGAACTGTCTTTTTGTGGCCTCTTGGTGACAATTAACCCCATCGTAGGACATCCCCTTGTTAAAGTGGCCAGTCATATGGCTAGCATTCGGACTGGTTGTGTCATAAAGGGGCTAGTATTATAACCAGCTCGGTGACAGCCACTTGAAATACAGGGAGGGTACTAGCTGTTATACTTATACATATACATATTAGTTGTGCATGTATTGGAAATTGATATCAGTATCACAAAGTGTTAAAAAATAATTATTCCAACAAGAATAATACAGAGATGAAAAGCTTTGATGAAATAGATTAGATGTGTCAATTTAACATACATACATTTGTATATACATACATATGTATGTCAACGGTAAGACTCTTATACTACACATGCGAAACGACTTTAAAGCTTTATTCAAGACTTTGGGTGACTTCGCAGCACAATGATTATACAATGTATACCATTTCAAAACGCCGCCGCCAGGTATTTTTAGGGCATTAAGAAAGCAAATAAGGCATCGGTTTTATAGTTGATTCATTGTTTCGGAACTTTGCATATGTATGTGATTTAAATACAGTATCAATACAGTAAACAAACTTTGTGTACAAACGTTTTGGAAGTCAGCCTTTCTGACAAAAAAAAAACAAAATAAATATTAACTTTTAAACAACTTTTTCTCCAAGTTTTAATTTATAGACTTTAATTTTTATAAAACTAATTTATTGTTTTTCAAAACATGTTCATTTGTATATACACATATAACATTGATTCACACATACTCATCCAATACAACTAAACACAAATAAACAATCTTTATGAAGCAAAAAATGTTCAACATTATTTTATAAAAATAAACATATACATACATACATAAAAAAATTTATTTCTAAAATCTTTCATAAAAAATATCTCAAGAAGCTTTTGTTTATTATTAGAATTATTATAAATTATTTGTAGAATAGAAATTGAATTTTAAAATACACTAAAAATACAAATGTAAATACTCGTATGTATGTATGTATTTATTTCAATATGCAACATAATAAATTAAATATTTAAAATACTCGTCGATGTATGTACATCTGTATGTATGTATGCATGTATTTGATTGTATGATCAGCATACTAAAACTATATATACTTGCATGTGTCATAAATATTCAAAAGTCTTATAAAGGCAACAACAATATAAAAACTCCAAAAAATTTTTATACAACTTTGTATGGCTTATGAAATAAATTATTACTGGGTTTTTTTATTTTAATGCATAAAAAAGCATATAAATGCATATAGGTAAGTACACACACACATACATATGTGTATGTACATACATAATAAACTTGGAGCTTAAAATCTTTTCATCCATATATCCATTTAATATTGTGGCACAAATGCATTTGTATTCCAAAAAAAAAAAAAAACTACGTACGATCAATTAAATACATTTAACAGTGCACAGTAAAAGTATTTTCACATACTGCTTTTTTAAAAACAAAGTTTACGAAGAAGTGAACCCAAAAAAAAAAGATTGGTAAACTAACAAACCAAGCTAAATTACCACGCAAAGCGTTGTCTGGCTGCCATGCCCATACCAACCAACCAACCGAAATATTGCGGCGTCAACGCTTTGCAATTGAAAAATCCAATTGTGACAGCGCGTCAAGAAGTGAAGTTGGCTGCAAAAGTACTGCCGTTGTTTGTTAAGGAATGTAAATTTAGCAACATTCAGCTTAATTTAGCGTCTTCATCTTTATTTCTTATTTTTATTTAGAGTTTTTCATTAATTAAAGTGAGTAAACATTACTGTTTCTGGCGCAACGTTAACGCTCTAATTTAGGTTACTCATTACAGCGTAAAAGCTAAGCGCTAAATTACGTTGCGCTTTGCGTCGTAGTTTAGGTTGGTCTGTAATAGTGGGGACAGCGTTTCCATACCATAATTTTGTAAACTGTTACGATAGCTAAAATGTGTGTGAAAAGTGTCGTAAGAATCGATTTTAATTTTTAAAATTTTATAGAAAAATTCTCAAATACAATTGAGAAATCGGACTTACTTAGTCCATAAGTATGGATCCTTGGCTTTAATTTCCTATTGGTCGAAATGAGTGACAAACAAATTTTATAGAAAAATTCTCAAATACAATTGAGAAATCGGACTTACTTAGTCCATAAGTATGGATCCTTGGCTTTAATTTCCTATTGGTCGAAATGAGTGACAAACAAATTTTATAGAAAAATTCTCAAATACAATTGAGAAATCGGACTTACTTAGTCCATAAGTATGGATCCTTGGCTTTAATTTCCTATTGGTCGAAATGAGTGACAAACAAATTTTATAGAAAAATTCTCAAATACAATTGAGAAATCGGACTTACATAGTCTATAAGTATGGATCCTTGGGTTTAATTTCCAATTGGTCCAAATGAGTGACAAACAAAAATGTGCCCACAAATGGCCAAATTCCCGTAGATATCATAAAAAAGTTATCTTAGATAAGATACAATTATATCAACTAGCAAAGATGTAAACCAAAAAGTTCAATCGAGCTATTTTGGCAATGTCCCGACTAAAAATATTTAACTTTTGAGTTCAATGTGTCATGTGTCAAATAATTTAAAATCAATTAATATAAAAATATTCCATATATGTACAAAAAAAAACGCATGCATAGAAACCCCATACACACCCACACACACATATATATATATATATATATATATATATATATATATATGTACATATATAAACAACAAATGAGATGGATCCTAAAATTAACTATAAAAACCGAAACCATCACAAACTTGCATGAGTGTTTCTAATACAACCCTCCCCTCATCATATTCACTTTGTGCATAAATTTTAATGATGATATTTTCCAACAAAAGGAAATGAATATTTAGTAAAATATTAATTTGATTAATTCACTGGACTGAACACTCGTGTTACCCTAATAATGAATAACAAGCCCCCTCTTAAGGTAAATGGGGGTTAAAAATATATAAAAAGCACGCAAATTGTTGAGGAACGACTTAACAACATACGCACACTATCACAAGAGTGTATCAAATGACCCTTATGTGCGCCATCATACCGGCATGGTAATTTTACAAATTGGCAGTTTATTAAATTTAATAGGCCAGCACTATCACAGTGGAAGAAAACACATACAAGGCAAACAATGGCAGCAAGCAAAACACAACAAATAAGCAAATAAATTGCAAATGTATTTTACAACTTTATTTCATAGTTGTTGAACAAAAACAAAAAAAAATATTTACACAACAATAAAAAAAAAACACAAAATAGCAACAATAACAAAAACTGAAACATGTTATATCGTGTGAATAAATTTTATTAGCAAATAATAATTTTGCTAATATTTTGGTAACATGAAAAGCAATTTGTTGCACATTTTTATTTCGTTTTATTTTTATTTTGTTGTTTTTCTTTTTTTTTTTCAGTTATCAAATTGGGAGTGTGTCTCACTGAATATTTTTCAACTAATTTGTCTGTTTTATGGGGCTAAATAAAATATAAAAACTTTAAAACTTCAGCTCATCATTTTTAGTTTAGTTTTTATTTGTTTGTTTGTTTGTTTTGAAATTGCTCCTTTGCGTGTTAATGTTAAATTTTAATAGTTTTTTTGTTTTATAATTATTATTGCAAAATATGTATAAAACAAGCAAAAAAAAAAAAACCTTCAAGCATGTTGGTTGCCTTGCCAGAACTTTGCACAGGCTTCGCGAAGGTTAAACTACATTCCTTATCTTTAGAGATGAGCTATCTCCTTCCTTATTACAACATCATAGAGAGAGGGAGGGAGAGAGAGAGAGTTACAGATATATAGAATGGTAGCACTCGCTCATAGTGTTAACGCATCCGTTGCCAGACTTCGTTCTTACCTTAGAGTTTGCAAACGATTTCGTGACCGATTGTTAATATTCTCTTACAACTCTGCTATTGCGGCTCTGGTGTTAAGTAGACGCATTAATTTTCTTAAGCTTTATGAGCCGAGATTTGATTAATTGTTTTACTTCGCGCAAACGGTGCTGCTAACCGACTATAGAGGACGATGTTGTGTACGTTACCTTGTAACAGAATCAATCGCTGTCGGAACTGTTTTTAGTACATCACAACAATGCCTTCAACTCAACTAAATTGTCTAACAACAATTAATGAAATTCCGCACTAATGTGGATTAGAGAAACTTATGGTGTTGATTGACTTGCCCTGACCAGAGAATACCAACCACCCATAAGCCCCACAATGTACTCGACTTCATCTTTAAGATCTCGATGTAATTTGAGATTTTCTTTACTCTTTTCTACTGTGGATAACTAAATTTGCGCGGATTTTTTACGGGTCATGAAGATTGAAATTTCCAGAAATCGAAATCATTGTGATTTCCTTCTTTAAATTAAACGTGAGCATTTCCCAGACTCTGTGGCGAGAAGCGTTCCCACGACCTCTGGACTGACAAGCCAGAACCGCTAACAATCAGCCACACCGGCACCCATTCTTTCTAAATAATAAATAAGACTCTCTATTCGATGTAGACAGTTAAAGCGATATTTTTCATTTTCTTTTTTAGTTCTCAGACACTGCCAATCAATAAATCAGTTGCACAGAGAATACATAAGTTTTTTTTTTCTTCTTTCAAAGTGTTGCGTGTTTATTTTGCAGGATAATTTATTGTAGCAATTTCGTATTTGAAAATAAAAATCCTTTTGCGGCCATTATTTTTATAATTTCGAAAGGTAAATGCTACTGTCAGAAGATAACAGACATTAAATCATGTTTATAACCCAAAAGCAAAATGAAAACCTGAGGCATACGAGTATATGGAATTAAATAAGAAACTATGGAAGTTGATAATAAGAAGGCAATAGCGTTGGCCTTGAAAACGAAATCGTTGCAAATAAAACAGCAGCAAATAAAATGTTTGAGTAAATATACCGCCAGCCAGTCGTCAGTCAACAGGTCCACGAAATTTAGTTTCATTTTACAGACATAAAAAGTAAAGTTCAAATTTTTACCAAAACAAAAAAAAAATAAGTCTTGCGCTTTTAATGAAAACTTAAATTTATAAAACAGCAAAATTTTAAAAGAAATATTATTGGTAGTTGTGTGAAAAATATTTCCATATTTTGTGACATTCATTAAAAAAAATGCTGCAATTTTCTTATGGTTTATTAACCACAAAAATACAAAATATTTTCTCTTAATAATTGTGAGAAAAAACAAAATTAATTTTTTGCACACATGTACGTGTACGGGTGTCAAACATAAGAAGCTTCAAAGAAAAGTTCGTGGAATTTCTGACAAATAAATTCTAAACAATGAGTATTGTGGTCTTACCAAGTTGTTTTTGGTCATTTTAAAGCCAAATAAGCTTAACAGCCAAATTTTTTAGTTTTAAGTTTTAAAAAACTTTTTTTCTTGTTTGTAAAGAGTTTTATAGCAAAAGAAAGTTTGTCTTTTGTTGTGATTTTCTTGGTTTTTGCAAAAGTTTTATCTTAAACTTTATTTTTTAAGGCTGTACTTGTCATCAAAGTAAAAATTAAAAAAAAAAACACAAATTTTCTTTAAATAGTTTCTCTGTGTAAATTTCACGGTGTACAACCAGATATATTTTCTCTGTTTAAAACCTGAAAGATTTGCTATAGAAAAAATCCGAAATATTTTCTATAGAAAATTTCTCTGTGTAAAACCAGAAAAAATTCCATACAAAATTTCTCCGTGTAAAATTTTTAAAATCTGCAATAATTTTCAAAATTCAAAAAGAGATTTAATTTCAATAAATGCAAATGTTTCACCGATTTCTTTTTCAAATAATACTTGTGACATCTGTCATGTATTTCCTTAAACAAAAAAGTTCAAATAAAAAAATGTTTCTAATTTTGCCAAAGAAAAGTTTAGATAAATCAGCTTGCAGAGATTTTCTTTTAAATTTAATAAATTTTTTTCTGCTATTGAACGAATGTTCGGTATTGATTAAATAAATCATCTATAAAAATCTTTATCTCGGTTGACATCTGTGATTTATTTATTCTATTTCCTTTTTTTTTTATTGTATCACTCACTTAATAAATCGCTTTTGTAATTTGAAAGGGGAAATAAGGAAGTGGAATTTACTTAATTTCATTCATCTTCAATGAAGAAAAGTACACAAACACTTCAAACAGAAATTTCAAGATTTGTGGTTGCAGAGACAATTTTCTTTCTAATATATAAATTTATTTTACAAACCTTTTTTTAGTCGAACACCTCGTTTGAGAAGAAATATTGTCTCTATTACTGAGAAAAACTGTTTAAAGTCAAATAAACAATTTAAGAGTTAAGACAAGGGAAAGCAGACGAAAAAAGATGTGAATAAAAAACGAAAAGTATTTATCAGAATGTCCCATACATGACCTTGGCAATACACTGCATTTTCTTATTTCATGCCTTTTTTTTAGATTCAAGGCAATTTTTTTTAATTAAACTGCAGCAAAAGTAAAATAAATTAGGATTTTTTTAAAAAAAAAAAGTTCAAATTGTAAACAAAACAAAAAAATAATAATCATTTTAAAACAATAAAAAAGAATAGAAAGAAAATTGAGGGACAAAATTGAAAAAAAAAATATGTTTACTCGTAAAGAGCAGATCTTTAAAGATAGTCCTGACACTTTTTTGCAAAAAAAAAAAAAAGTTTTCCATAGAAAATTTTATTTTTTAAATTTTAATGTTTTACTGAGAAATTTTTCTGTGAAAAATTTTTATGTTTAAAAAAAATAAACAAAACTGTCGATTCTGGTGTGAAGAATATCCAAAAATTATTCATTAAAAATCGTTACATTCACCTAAATTAACAGTTTGGTGTGGTTTTTGATCTGGTGGAATCTGGAATCTGGAATCATCGGTCCGTAATTCTTTCGAAATGAAGCTGGTAACGCCGTTACTGTCAATGGAGAGCGGTATAGATCGATGATAACCAACTTTTTATGGCCTAAATTGGAAGAAGTTGATCTTGGCAACATTTGGTTCCAACAAGACGGGGCTATGTGCCACACAGCAAATGCAACAATTGAATTATTGCGAGAAAAGTTTTTCAGATTCGATTATTTCCAGAAATGGTGATATTGAATGGCCTCCAAGAAGTTGTGATTTAACACCATTGGACTATTTCTTGTGGGGTTATTTGAAGTCATTGCTCTTCGAAATAGTCAATATTGAACGTGCCATTCATGCGACATACGACTTGATTTAGTGGAAAAAGTGCACGAAAATTGGGTTCATCGAATTCGATCCTGCAGAAGAAGTCGTGGATGACATTTGAATGATGTTTTATTTAGAACTTAATTGTATCGATTATACATCACAAGCTTACAGGTTGCCTAGAAATGAGATGGAATTGTACCTATCAAGAACTTGGTCCTTATTTTGATCTCAGTACTTTTTACGGCCGAAATATCTTGGATAGGAACTTGGCCTTATTTTCACATTTGTGTTTTTGTGATGATCTTACTTCTTTTTTCTAAGTTGTTTTTGTATAAATATTTATGTGCATTGCTTCTATGGGCCTACTTGTGTGCGAAATTTCAGCTTTCTAGCTATACTGTAAGTGCCCCATACAAAGAAGGGGTGTGATAGTCCCCCCTGGTGAAAAGTGCCCGTTTAAAAATCATTTTCGTTAATTTTTCATCAGGACCTACCTGTGTACCAAATTTCAGATTTCGAGCTATACTGGAAGTGCTCCATACAAAGAAGGGGTGTGATAGTCCCCCCCGGTGAAATGTGCTCGTTTAAAAATCATTTTCGTTAATTTTTATCAGGACCTACCTGTGTACCAAATTTCAGATTTCGAGCTATACTGGAAGTGCTCCATACAAAGAAGAGGAACCGTATTCCCCCAGATAAGTGCCCGTTTAAAAATCATTTTCGTTAATTTCTCATCACGACCTACCTGTGTACCAAATTTAAGCTTTCTAGCTCTACTGGAAGTGCCCCATACAAAGAAGGGGCACCCTAGTCCCCCGGGTGGAAAGTACTCGTTTTCAGATTGTTCTGGTTAATTTCTCACCCAGACCTACCTGTGTACCGAGTTTCAGCTCTCTAGCTATACTGGAAGTGCCCAGTAATATTAATGAGTCAGGGAGTGAGTGAGTGAGTGAATATGTACTAAAATATGGACTTTACACACCTTAATATCTCGGGAAGCTTTTATGGTAGAACATTCAAATTTAACGTTTGAGGTCACCTCTGTGGAGAGACCTTTGTTTCAAGTTTCATTATATTATGATCAAGAGGATCAAAGTTATGAGGGGGGTAAAAACAGCTCGAATGGTTTCGTGTAAATATACACACTGTGTGGCCGAACTTGGCCTCACGCATTACCGTGCGCTTAGATATAAGCAAACGTATGCGCACTAACCTGATTAAAAAATGGAGCGTAGTTAAATATTTTTTTTGTTTTCATTAGCTGATATAGCAAACTAAAATATGACGGGGTGTTCACACTTGTCATATTTTGGTGTGCTATTACGTTATGAATTTATGACTACAGTGTGAATACCCCAATTATCGTTAAAAAATTTTACTATTTTACAAATACATTTTCTAAAGAATTTAAAGAAGAAGAAGAAGAAGAAATTTTCTAAATAATTTGAGAAGTTTCTATAAATTGACTGCTTCACAGAAAATTTTTCTCTATTAAGTGTCGGTTGTAGTGAAAAATTTTGCTAAATTCTAATTTTTATAGACCTTAAATGTCTACAAAATTTACAATGCACATTTTTTGGGGACGATTTCAGTTCAGCAAAAAAAAAAAAAAAAAAAAAACTCTTTCTTATGTAACGATAAAACTATTTCATTGTTGCCTTTTTTCCACAGGTAAAATGCAATTGTTCTATATTTTTCTCTCTCTCTCTCTCTCTTATAAATAATATGTTTTGCTAAATTTTTGGTCGAGTTTTGCTACTATATTTCATTTAATTTAGTTTTCTTATTATTTTCAATTGCTGTGACAATTGTCAGAGATAATTTTTTGTGCCATTTACAATTGTAAAGGAATGAATAAACGAAAAAAGAAAGAATATAAATTGAAATGAATATAACAACCTAATTAATTGTCAATATCAAACTAGAAGAGCTATTTTTTTTTTTTTCTATGAGAGAGAATACTGCAGCAAAGTTAGAAGCATTTAAAATGCAGTTATCATCGTCATTCTACTGTCACATGATAATACAAAGTACCCAGACAGTTTTTAATTAATTTCTACTCTTTAGTTTGTTGTCTCGTTTTTTATTTAAAAGTTTAAGATTCAATGATGGCGAAGGTATTCGCGTTTAAATAGGCCTTGACCTTTAAAGCAAATTTTTTTTTATTACAAAATTTTGTGTTATAAAAAGTTGTAAGTTGTGTTATAAAACAGTTGCAAGTAGGGTTGCCACATGGCCTGGAATGAGCTTGATTGTCAAGATTTCTTAGGTCCTGTCAAGTGTCAAGATAAAATATAATTTGTCCAGTTAATTTTTTAAATTAAAAAAATTCAATATTAAAAAAAATGTATCATCCATCATTTGTTAAACACCAAACCCACAAACTAATTCTTATTTTTTGCCCAACATCAATAATGCATTGCAATCGATAACCAAAAAAGTATCAACACTTGCAATTTCCCCCCTAACTCATCATTGAATTATTGCTTGTTTTTGCCCAACACTAAAAAATTACAACATTAATTAAGTGTAAACTTTTTTGATGTAAATAGTAAATTTAAATTGTTTAATTGTTTTTATATTCGTTTAAGAATTTAAAATAATATTGTTACAATATATTGACCCATGTCTCGTCCATTCACCATGGAAAATAACGAACATGCCTGACCTTCAAAAATAAAGGAAGATATACAACATTCTGCGATAGATGGATGGATTGAAGAAGCAGAATGTTGCAAATGGATTAAAAAAAAAGATGATTACACCGCATTTTGCAAATTATGCCAAATTGATATTTCTATAAAATATGAAGGAAGTCGAGCATTACGGAATGGGATTTGACCTTATAAAGGCTGAACTGTTACGAGTAATAAGACCAAACTTTGATGAAAATTTTTAAAATTTTCAAAGTTTTTTACTAACGCCTAAAGGAACAGAACTAGTTAAGTCTGTTACTAAAAGTACAACGTATATGTGGAAAAATTAACATAGCTAAATGTAAATTAATTGTAGGATGTTTATATTATTTGATATAGACTGAATTGTAATACGTTTTTGTTTTTTTTTTTTTTTTTTTAAGTTTTTGTATAATTTGTTATGTTTTTATTGTTTTTTTTTTTTAAATAAAATTCAGCTGTTTTTCTGCTCATTTATACGTATGCGTTATTTTAATTGTCAAGATATTTTTTTTTTTGAAATCAAGCTTATTTTAGGTGAGTGTTGGTTGGCTTTTGGGATGTGGCAAGCCTAGTTGCAAGGATTGATTAAACCGGTTGCGGATACATTGTTTTGATGACTGACTCACTTTGTTCTTGACATTTTGTGATGGTAATTTTTTTTATTTTTCTATTTACATTTTTGTTATATGTAGCATATTTTATTCCCAAATATGTACAGTGAACACGCAGAAACGTAAACTAATTTTTACCAAGGGTGTTCACGTTTTAGATTGCATTTTTATCACTTTTTTCAGTCTCTTTTGTAGTTTGTTTTATCTATATATATAAAACACAAAAAATCTACCTATGTACGTTATAGACTTCGAAACCATCCAACGGATGTGTCCCAAACCGGTTTCATTGGAAAGGCAATTATTCGATGATGGTTCTTTTAAATCGGTTATGTAGTTCCGAAGATTTAATATTTTTCATATATTATTTTGTTTCATGAAAAAATTCAACAAAGTTTTCTTTTTGTACACTTTAAAGCCACAATCTATATATAAAAATGAATGTTTGTCTGTATGTCATCGATGAACTCAAAAACTACTGGACCGATTATTATGAAAATTGGAATATATATGAATTTTTCCACGGAGAAGGTTTGTATAATATGCTCATTTATGCCACTCGCCACCAGGTGGAGCTGCAGAGTATCAACTTCTGCCCTGTTCAACCGATTGTGATGAAATTTTCAGGGAATCTTCAGAATATTCATGCGGGTGACATAGGCTATATGAAGTTTTGATTGGACAAAGAGGCGTGGCAACGCCTATATAACCCAAAAATTTAAATCGCCGTATTTTGGGAATTTTTTGACCTACGTCGATGATATTTGGTACATATGGTATTGGCATAATTTGGAATACGTACCAGGAGAAAAGTGGGTGGAACCACGCCTCTTTTTAGAAAAACCAAACCCTTGGACCGCTCTTCTTGAAATTTTCACAGCATGTTACTGGGAATCTGGAAGGAATAATAGACTATATGAAGTTTTGATGGGACAAAGAGGCGTGGCAACGCCCATATAACCCAAAAATTTAAATCACCATATTTTGGGCATTTTTTGACCTACGTCGATGATATTTGGTACATATGGTATTGGCATAATTTGGAATACGTACCAGGGGAAAATTGGGTGTGGCCACGCCCCTTTTTAGGAAAACCAAACCTTTGGACCGATCTTCCTGGCTCTGGAAGGAATAATAGACTATATGAAGTTTTGATTGGACAAAGAGGCGTGGCACCGCCCATATAATCCAAAAATTTAAATCGCCATATTTTGGGCATTTTTTGACCTACGTCGATGATATTTGGTACATATGGTATAGGCATAATTTGGAATACGTACCAGGGGAAAATTGGGTGTGACCACGCCCCTTTTAAGGAAAATAAAAAATCGTAATATAGTCTTAACCACTGGACCGATCGTCATTAAATTTTCACAATAGGAATTTTATTTTATAACGAGGGGGTAGCGAAACGCACCGGGTATATCTAGTAGTCAATAAGTATGGATTCTTGGCTTTAATTTCTAATTGGTCCAAATGAGTGACAAACAAAAATGTGCCCACAAATGGCAAAATTCTCGTAGAGATCATCAAAAATTGACATATGTACATAAATATTAAGTTTCAAAATTTTACAGAAAAATTCTCAAATACAATTGAGAAATCGGACTTACATAGTCAATAAGTATGGATTCTTGGCTTTAATTTCTAATTGGTCCAAATGAGTGACAAACAAAAATGTGCCCACAAATGGCAAAATTCTCGTAGAGATCATCAAAAATTGACATATGTCCATATATATTAAGTTTCAAAATTTTACAGAAAAATTCTCAAATACAATTGAGAAATCGGACTTACATAGTCAATAAGTATGGATTCTTGGAGCTGCAGAGTATCAACTTCTGCCCTGTTCAACCGATTGTGATGAAATTTTCAGGGAATCTTCAGAATATTCATGCGGGTGACATAGGCTATATGAAGTTTTGATTGGACAAAGAGGCGTGGCAACGCCTATATAACCCAAAAATTTAAATCGCCGTATTTTGGGAATTTTTTGACCTACGTCGATGATATTTGGTACATATGGTATTGGCATAATTTGGAATACGTACCAGGAGAAAAGTGGGTGGAACCACGCCTCTTTTTAGAAAAACCAAACCCTTGGACCGCTCTTCTTGAAATTTTCACAGCATGTTACTGGGAATCTGGAAGGAATAATAGACTATATGAAGTTTTGATGGGACAAAGAGGCGTGGCAACGCCCATATAACCCAAAAATTTAAATCACCATATTTTGGGCATTTTTTGACCTACGTCGATGATATTTGGTACATATGGTATTGGCATAATTTGGAATACGTACCAGGGGAAAATTGGGTGTGGCCACGCCCCTTTTTAGGAAAACCAAACCTTTGGACCGATCTTCCTGGCTCTGGAAGGAATAATAGACTATATGAAGTTTTGATTGGACAAAGAGGCGTGGCACCGCCCATATAATCCAAAAATTTAAATCGCCATATTTTGGGCATTTTTTGACCTACGTCGATGATATTTGGTACATATGGTATAGGCATAATTTGGAATACGTACCAGGGGAAAATTGGGTGTGACCACGCCCCTTTTAAGGAAAATAAAAAATCGTAATATAGTCTTAACCACTGGACCGATCGTCATTAAATTTTCACAATAGGAATTTTATTTTATAACGAGGGGGTAGCGAAACGCACCGGGTATATCTAGTAGTCAATAAGTATGGATTCTTGGCTTTAATTTCTAATTGGTCCTAATGAGTGACAAACAAAAATGTGCCCACAAATGGCAAAATTCTCGTAGAGATCATCAAAAATTGACATATGTACATAAATATTAAGTTTCAAAATTTTACAGAAAAATTCTCAAATACAATTGAGAAATCGGACTTACATAGTCAATAAGTATGGATTCTTGGCTTTAATTTCTAATTGGTCCAAATGAGTGACAAACAAAAATGTGCCCACAAATGGCAAAATTCTCGTAGAGATCATCAAAAATTGACATATGTCCATATATATTAAGTTTCAAAATTTTACAGAAAAATTCTCAAATACAATTGAGAAATCGGACTTACATAGTCAATAAGTATGGATTCTTGGCTTTAATTTCCCATTGGTCCAAATGAGTGACAAACAAAAATGTGCCCACAAAACGCAAAATTCTCGTAGAGATCATCAAAAATTGACATATGTCCATATATATTAAGTTTCAAAATTTTACAGAAAAATTCTCAAATACAATTGAGAAATCGGACTTACATAGTCAATAAGTATGGATTCTTGGCTTTAATTTCTAATTGGTCCAAATGAGTGACAAACAAAAATGTGCCCACAAATGGCAAAATTCTCGTAGAGATCATCAAAAATTGACATATGTCCATATATATTAAGTTTCAAAATTTTACAGAAAAATTCTCAAATACAATTGAGAAATCGGACTTACATAGTCAATAAGTATGGATTCTTGGCTTTAATTTCCCATTGGTCCAAATGAGTGACAAACAAAAATGTGCCCACAAATGGCAAAATTCTCGTAGAGATCATCAAAAATTGACATATGTCCATATATATTAAGTTTCAAAATTTTACAGAAAAATTCTCAAATACAATTGAGAAATCGGACTTACATAGTCAATAAGTATGGATTCTTGGCTTTAATTTCTAATTGGTCCAAATGAGTGACAAACAAAAATGTGCCCACAAATGGCAAAATTCTCGTAGAGATCATCAAAAATTGACATATGTCCATATATATTAAGTTTCAAAATTTTACAGAAAAATTCTCAAATACAATTGAGAAATCGGACTTACATAGTCAATAAGTATGGATTCTTGGCTTTAATTTCCCATTGGTCCAAATGAGTGACAAACAAAAATGTGCCCACAAATGGCAAAATTCTCGTAGAGATCATCAAAAATTGACATATGTACATAAATATTAAGTTTCAAAATTTTACAGAAAAATTCTCAAATACAATTGAGAAATCGGACTTACATAGTCAATAAGTATGGATTCTTGCTTTAATTTCCCATTGGTCCAAATGAGTGACAAACAAAAATGTGCCCACAAATGGCAAAATTCTCGTAGAGATCATCAAAAATTGACATATGTCCATATATATTAAGTTTCAAAATTTTACAGAAAAATTCTCAAATACAATTGAGAAATCGGACTTACATAGTCAATAAGTATGGATTCTTGCTTTAATTTCCCATTGGTCCAAATAAGTGACAAACAAAAATGAGCCCACAAATGGCAAAATTCTCGTAGAGATCATCAAAAATTGACATATGTCCATATATATTAAGTTTCAAAATTTTACAGAAAAATTCTCAAATACAATTGAGAAATCGGACTTACATAGTCAATAAGTATGGATTCTTGGCTTTAATTTCTAATTGGTCCAAATGAGTGACAAACAAAAATGTGCCCACAAATGGCAAAATTCTCGTAGAGATCATCAAAAATTGACATATGTCCATATATATTAAGTTTCAAAATTTTACAGAAAAATTCTCAATTACAATTGAGAAATCGGACTTACATAGTCAATAAGTATGGATTCTTGCTTTAATTTCCCATTGGTCCAAATGAGTGACAAACAAAAATGTGCCCACAAAACGCAAAATTCTCGTAGAGATCATCAAAAATTGACATATGTCCATATATATTAAGTTTCAAAATTTTACAGAAAAATTCTCAAATACAATTGAGAAATCCGACTTACATAGTCAATAAGTATGGATTCTTGGCTTTAATTTCTAATTGGTCCAAATGAGTGACAAACAAAAATGTGCCCACAAATGGCAAAATTCTCGTAGAGATCATCAAAAATTGACATATGTCCATATATATTAAGTTTCAAAATTTTACAGAAAAATTCTCAAATACAATTGAGAAATCGGACTTACATAGTCAATAAGTATGGATTCTTGGCTTTAATTTCCCATTGGTCCAAATGAGTGACAAACAAAAATGTGCCCACAAATGGCAAAATTCTCGTAGAGATCATCAAAAATTGACATATGTCCATATATATTAAGTTTCAAAATTTTACAGAAAAATTCTCAAATACAATTGAGAAATCGGACTTACATAGTCAATAAGTATGGATTCTTGGCTTTAATTTCCCATTGGTCCAAATGAGTGACAAACAAAAATGTGCCCACAAATGGCAAAATTCTCGTAGAGATCATCAAAAATTGACATATGTCCATATATATTAAGTTTCAAAATTTTACAGAAAAATTCTCAATTACAATTGAGAAATCGGACTTACATAGTCAATAAGTATGGATTCTTGGCTTTAATTTCCCATTGGTCCAAATGAGTGACAAACAAAAATGTGCCCACAAATGGCAAAATTCTCGTAGAGATCATCAAAAATTGACATATGTCCATATATATTAAGTTTCAAAATTTTACAGAAAAATTCTCAAATACAATTGAGAAATCGGACTTACATAGTCAATAAGTATGGATTCTTGGCTTTAATTTCCCATTGGTCCAAATGAGTGACAAACAAAAATGTGCCCACAAATGGCAAAATTCTCGTAGAGATCGTCAAAAATTGACATATGTACATAAATATTAAGTTTCAAAATTTTACAGAAAAATTCTCAAATACAATTGAGAAATCGGACTTACATAGTCAATAAGTATGGATTCTTGGCTTTAATTTCTAATTGGTCCAAATGAGTGACAAACAAAAATGTGCCCACAAATGGCAAAATTCTCGTAGAGATCATCAAAAATTGACATATGTCCATATATATTAAGTTTCAAAATTTTACAGAAAAATTCTCAAATACAATTGAGAAATCGGACTTACATAGTCAATAAGTATGGATTCTTGGCTTTAATTTCCCATTGGTCCAAATGAGTGACAAACAAAAATGTGCCCACAAATGGCAAAATTCTCGTAGAGATCATCAAAAATTGACATATGTCCATATATATTAAGTTTCAAAATTTTACAGAAAAATTCTCAAATACAATTGAGAAATCGGACTTACATAGTCAATAAGTATGGATTCTTGCTTTAATTTCCCATTGGTCCAAATGAGTGACAAACAAAAATGTGCCCACAAATGGCAAAATTCTCGTAGAGATCATCAAAAATTGACATATGTCCATATATATTAAGTTTCAAAATTTTACAGAAAAATTCTCAAATAAAATTGAGAAATCGGACTTACATAGTCAATAAGTATGGATTCTTGGCTTTAATTTCTAATTGGTCCAAATGAGTGACAAACAAAAATGTGCCCACAAATGGCAAAATTCTCGTAGAGATCATCAAAAATTGACATATGTCCATATATATTAAGTTTCAAAATTTTACAGAAAAATTCTCAAATACAATTGAGAAATCGGACTTACATAGTCAATAAGTATGGATTCTTGGCTTTAATTTCCCATTGGTCCAAATGAGTGACAAACAAAAATGTGCCCACAAATGGCAAAATTCTCGTAGAGATCATCAAAAATTGACATATGTACATAAATATAAAGTTTCAAAATTTTACAGAAAAATTCTCAAATACAATTGAGAAATCGGACTTACATAGTCAATAAGTATGGATTCTTGGCTTTAATTTCCCATTGGTCCAAATGAGTGACAAACAAAAATGTGCCCACAAATGGCAAAATTCTCGTAGAGATCATCAAAAATTGACATATGTCCATATATATTAAGTTTCAAAATTTTACAGAAAAATTCTCAAATTCAATTGAGAAATCGGACTTACATAGTCAATAAGTATGGATTCTTGGCTTTAATTTCTAATTGGTCCAAATGAGTGACAAACAAAAATGTGCCCACAAATGGCAAAATTCTCGTAGAGATCATCAAAAATTGACATATGTACATAAATATAAAGTTTCAAAATTTTACAGAAAAATTCTCAAATACAATTGAGAAATCGGACTACATAGTCAATAAGTATGGATTCTTGGCTTTAATTTCCCATTGGTCCAAATGAGTGACAAACAAAAATGTGCCCACAAAACGCAAAATTCTCGTAGAGATCATCAAAAATTGACATATGTCCATATATATTAAGTTTCAAAATTTTACAGAAAAATTCTCAAATACAATTGAGAAATCGGACTTACATAGTCAATAAGTATGGATTCTTGGCTTTAATTTCTAATTGGTCCAAATGAGTGACAAACAAAAATGTGCCCACAAATGGCAAAATTCTCGTAGAGATCATCAAAAATTGACATATGTCCATATATATTAAGTTTCAAAATTTTACAGAAAAATTCTCAAATACAATTGAGAAATCGGACTTACATAGTCAATAAGTATGGATTCTTGGCTTTAATTTCCCATTGGTCCAAATGAGTGACAAACAAAAATGTGCCCACAAATGGCAAAATTCTCGTAGAGATCATCAAAAATTGACATATGTCCATATATATTAAGTTTCAAAATTTTACAGAAAAATTCTCAAATACAATTGAGAAATCGGACTTACATAGTCAATAAGTATGGATTCTTGGCTTTAATTTCTAATTGGTCCAAATGAGTGACAAACAAAAATGTGCCCACAAATGGCAAAATTCTCGTAGAGATCATCAAAAATTGACATATGTCCATATATATTAAGTTTCAAAATTTTACAGAAAAATTCTCAAATACAATTGAGAAATCGGACTTACATAGTCAATAAGTATGGATTCTTGGCTTTAATTTCCCATTGGTCCAAATGAGTGACAAACAAAAATGTGCCCACAAATGGCAAAATTCTCGTAGAGATCATCAAAAATTGACATATGTACATAAATATTAAGTTTCAAAATTTTACAGAAAAATTCTCAAATACAATTGAGAAATCGGACTTACATAGTCAATAAGTATGGATTCTTGCTTTAATTTCCCATTGGTCCAAATGAGTGACAAACAAAAATGTGCCCACAAATGGCAAAATTCTCGTAGAGATCATCAAAAATTGACATATGTCCATATATATTAAGTTTCAAAATTTTACAGAAAAATTCTCAAATACAATTGAGAAATCGGACTTACATAGTCAATAAGTATGGATTCTTGCTTTAATTTCCCATTGGTCCAAATGAGTGACAAACAAAAATGTGCCCACAAATGGCAAAATTCTCGTAGAGATCATCAAAAATTGACATATGTCCATATATATTAAGTTTCAAAATTTTACAGAAAAATTCTCAAATACAATTGAGAAATCGGACTTACATAGTCAATAAGTATGGATTCTTGGCTTTAATTTCCCATTGGTCCAAATGAGTGACAAACAAAAATGTGCCCACAAATGGCAAAATTCTCGTAGAGATCATCAAAAATTGACATATGTCCATATATATTAAGTTTCAAAATTTTACAGAAAAATTCTCAAATACAATTGAGAAATCGGACTTACATAGTCAATAAGTATGGATTCTTGCTTTAATTTCCCATTGGTCCAAATAAGTGACAAACAAAAATGAGCCCACAAATGGCAAAATTCTCGTAGAGATCATCAAAAATTGACATATGTCCATATATATTAAGTTTCAAAATTTTACAGAAAAATTCTCAAATACAATTGAGAAATCGGACTTACATAGTCAATAAGTATGGATTCTTGGCTTTAATTTCTAATTGGTCCAAATGAGTGACAAACAAAAATGTGCCCACAAATGGCAAAATTCTCGTAGAGATCATCAAAAATTGACATATGTCCATATATATTAAGTTTCAAAATTTTACAGAAAAATTCTCAATTACAATTGAGAAATCGGACTTACATAGTCAATAAGTATGGATTCTTGCTTTAATTTCCCATTGGTCCAAATGAGTGACAAACAAAAATGTGCCCACAAAACGCAAAATTCTCGTAGAGATCATCAAAAATTGACATATGTCCATATATATTAAGTTTCAAAATTTTACAGAAAAATTCTCAAATACAATTGAGAAATCCGACTTACATAGTCAATAAGTATGGATTCTTGGCTTTAATTTCTAATTGGTCCAAATGAGTGACAAACAAAAATGTGCCCACAAATGGCAAAATTCTCGTAGAGATCATCAAAAATTGACATATGTCCATATATATTAAGTTTCAAAATTTTACAGAAAAATTCTCAAATACAATTGAGAAATCGGACTTACATAGTCAATAAGTATGGATTCTTGGCTTTAATTTCCCATTGGTCCAAATGAGTGACAAACAAAAATGTGCCCACAAATGGCAAAATTCTCGTAGAGATCATCAAAAATTGACATATGTCCATATATATTAAGTTTCAAAATTTTACAGAAAAATTCTCAAATACAATTGAGAAATCGGACTTACATAGTCAATAAGTATGGATTCTTGGCTTTAATTTCCCATTGGTCCAAATGAGTGACAAACAAAAATGTGCCCACAAATGGCAAAATTCTCGTAGAGATCATCAAAAATTGACATATGTCCATATATATTAAGTTTCAAAATTTTACAGAAAAATTCTCAATTACAATTGAGAAATCGGACTTACATAGTCAATAAGTATGGATTCTTGGCTTTAATTTCCCATTGGTCCAAATGAGTGACAAACAAAAATGTGCCCACAAATGGCAAAATTCTCGTAGAGATCATCAAAAATTGACATATGTCCATATATATTAAGTTTCAAAATTTTACAGAAAAATTCTCAAATACAATTGAGAAATCGGACTTACATAGTCAATAAGTATGGATTCTTGGCTTTAATTTCCCATTGGTCCAAATGAGTGACAAACAAAAATGTGCCCACAAATGGCAAAATTCTCGTAGAGATCGTCAAAAATTGACATATGTACATAAATATTAAGTTTCAAAATTTTACAGAAAAATTCTCAAATACAATTGAGAAATCGGACTTACATAGTCAATAAGTATGGATTCTTGGCTTTAATTTCTAATTGGTCCAAATGAGTGACAAACAAAAATGTGCCCACAAATGGCAAAATTCTCGTAGAGATCATCAAAAATTGACATATGTCCATATATATTAAGTTTCAAAATTTTACAGAAAAATTCTCAAATACAATTGAGAAATCGGACTTACATAGTCAATAAGTATGGATTCTTGGCTTTAATTTCCCATTGGTCCAAATGAGTGACAAACAAAAATGTGCCCACAAATGGCAAAATTCTCGTAGAGATCATCAAAAATTGACATATGTCCATATATATTAAGTTTCAAAATTTTACAGAAAAATTCTCAAATACAATTGAGAAATCGGACTTACATAGTCAATAAGTATGGATTCTTGCTTTAATTTCCCATTGGTCCAAATGAGTGACAAACAAAAATGTGCCCACAAATGGCAAAATTCTCGTAGAGATCATCAAAAATTGACATATGTCCATATATATTAAGTTTCAAAATTTTACAGAAAAATTCTCAAATAAAATTGAGAAATCGGACTTACATAGTCAATAAGTATGGATTCTTGGCTTTAATTTCTAATTGGTCCAAATGAGTGACAAACAAAAATGTGCCCACAAATGGCAAAATTCTCGTAGAGATCATCAAAAATTGACATATGTCCATATATATTAAGTTTCAAAATTTTACAGAAAAATTCTCAAATACAATTGAGAAATCGGACTTACATAGTCAATAAGTATGGATTCTTGGCTTTAATTTCCCATTGGTCCAAATGAGTGACAAACAAAAATGTGCCCACAAATGGCAAAATTCTCGTAGAGATCATCAAAAATTGACATATGTACATAAATATAAAGTTTCAAAATTTTACAGAAAAATTCTCAAATACAATTGAGAAATCGGACTTACATAGTCAATAAGTATGGATTCTTGGCTTTAATTTCCCATTGGTCCAAATGAGTGACAAACAAAAATGTGCCCACAAATGGCAAAATTCTCGTAGAGATCATCAAAAATTGACATATGTCCATATATATTAAGTTTCAAAATTTTACAGAAAAATTCTCAAATTCAATTGAGAAATCGGACTTACATAGTCAATAAGTATGGATTCTTGGCTTTAATTTCTAATTGGTCCAAATGAGTGACAAACAAAAATGTGCCCACAAATGGCAAAATTCTCGTAGAGATCATCAAAAATTGACATATGTACATAAATATAAAGTTTCAAAATTTTACAGAAAAATTCTCAAATACAATTGAGAAATCGGACTACATAGTCAATAAGTATGGATTCTTGGCTTTAATTTCCCATTGGTCCAAATGAGTGACAAACAAAAATGTGCCCACAAATGGCAAAATTCTCGTAGAGATCATCAAAAATTGACATATGTCCATATATATTAAGTTTCAAAATTTTACAGAAAAATTCTCAAATACAATTGAGAAATCGGACTTACATAGTCAATAAGTATGGATTCTTGCTTTAATTTCCCATTGGTCCAAATGAGTGACAAACAAAAATGTGCCCACAAATGGCAAAATTCTCGTAGAGATCATCAAAAATTGACATATGTACATAAATATAAAGTTTCAAAATTTTACAGAAAAATTCTCAAATACAATTGAGAAATCGGACTTACATAGTCAATAAGTATGGATTCTTGGCTTTAATTTCCCATTGGTCCAAATGAGTGACAAACAAAAATGTGCCCACAAATGGCAAAATTCTCGTAGAGATCATCAAAAATTGACATATGTCCATATATATTAAGTTTCAAAATTTTACAGAAAAATTCTCAAATACAATTGAGAAATCGGACTTACATAGTCAATAAGTATGGATTCTTGGCTTTAATTTCCCATTGGTCCAAATGAGTGACAAACAAAAATGTGCCCACAAATGGCAAAATTCTCGAAGAGATCATCAAAAATTGACATATGTACATAAATATTAAGTTTCAAAATTTTACAGAAAAATTCTCAAATACAATTGAGAAATCGGACTTACATAGTCAATAAGTATGGATTCTTGCTTTAATTTCCCATTGGTCCAAATGAGTGACAAACAAAAATGTGCCCACAAATGGCAAAATTCTCGTAGAGATCATCAAAAATTGACATATGTCCATATATATTAAGTTTCAAAATTTTACAGAAAAATTCTCAAATACAATTGAGAAATCGGACTTACATAGTCAATAAGTATGGATTCTTGGCTTTAATTTCCCATTGGTCCAAATGAGTGACAAACAAAAATGTGCCCACAAATGGCAAAATTCTCGAAGAGATCATCAAAAATTGACATATGTACATAAATATTAAGTTTCAAAATTTTACAGAAAAATTCTCAAATACAATTGAGAAATCGGACTTACATAGTCAATAAGTATGGATTCTTGGCTTTAATTTCTAATTGGTCCAAATGAGTGACAAACAAAAATGTGCCCACAAATGGCAAAATTCTCGTAGAGATCATCAAAAATTGACATATGTACATAAATATTAAGTTTCAAAATTTTACAGAAAAATTCTCAAATACAATTGAGAAATCGGACTTACATAGTCAATAAGTATGGATTCTTGGCTTTAATTTCTAATTGGTCCAAATGAGTGACAAACAAAAATGTGCCCACAAATGGCAAAATTCTCGTAGAGATCATCAAAAATTGACATATGTCCATATATATTAAGTTTCAAAATTTTACAGAAAAATTCTCAAATACAATTGAGAAATCGGACTTACATAGTCAATAAGTATGGATTCTTGGCTTTAATTTCCCATTGGTCCAAATGAGTGACAAACAAAAATGTGCCCACAAATGGCAAAATTCTCGTAGAGATCATCAAAAATTGACATATGTCCATATATATTAAGTTTCAAAATTTTACAGAAAAATTCTCAAATACAATTGAGAAATCGGACTTACATAGTCAATAAGTATGGATTCTTGCTTTAATTTCCCATTGGTCCAAATGAGTGACAAACAAAAATGTGCCCACAAATGGCAAAATTCTCGTAGAGATCATCAAAAATTGACATATGTCCATATATATTAAGTTTCAAAATTTTACAGAAAAATTCTCAAATACAATTGAGAAATCGGACTTACATAGTCAATAAGTATGGATTCTTGGCTTTAATTTCCCATTGGTCCAAATGAGTGACAAACAAAAATGTGCCCACAAATGGCAAAATTCTCGAAGAGATCATCAAAAATTGACATATGTACATAAATATTAAGTTTCAAAATTTTACAGAAAAATTCTCAAATACAATTGAGAAATCGGACTTACATAGTCAATAAGTATGGATTCTTGGCTTTAATTTCTAATTGGTCCAAATGAGTGACAAACAAAAATGTGCCCACAAATGGCAAAATTCTCGTAGAGATCATCAAAAATTGACATATGTCCATATATATTAAGTTTCAAAATTTTACAGAAAAATTCTCAAATAAAATTGAGAAATCGGACTTACATAGTCAATAAGTATGGATTCTTGGCTTTAATTTCTAATTGGTCCAAATGAGTGACAAACAAAAATGTGCCCACAAATGGCAAAATTCTCGTAGAGATCATCAAAAATTGACATATGTCCATATATATTAAGTTTCAAAATTTTACAGAAAAATTCTCAAATACAATTGAGAAATCGGACTTACATAGTCAATAAGTATGGATTCTTGGCTTTAATTTCTAATTGGTCCAAATGAGTGACAAACAAAAATGTGCCCACAAATGGCAAAATTCTCGTAGAGATCATCAAAAATTGACATATGTACATAAATATTAAGTTTCAAAATTTTACAGAAAAATTCTCAAATAAAATTGAGAAATCGGACTTACATAGTCAATAAGTATGGATTCTTGGCTTTAATTTCTAATTGGTCCAAATGAGTGACAAACAAAAATGTGCCCACAAATGGCAAAATTCTCGTAGAGATCATCAAAAATTGACATATGTCCATATATATTAAGTTTCAAAATTTTACAGAAAAATTCTCAAATACAATTGAGAAATCGGACTTACATAGTCAATAAGTATGGATTCTTGGCTTTAATTTCTAATTGGTCCAAATGAGTGACAAACAAAAATGTGCCCACAAATGGCAAAATTCTCGTAGAGATCATCAAAAATTGACATATGTCCATATATATTAAGTTTCAAAATTTTACAGAAAAATTCTCAAATAAAATTGAGAAATCGGACTTACATAGTCAATAAGTATGGATTCTTGGCTTTAATTTCTAATTGGTCCAAATGAGTGACAAACAAAAATGTGCCCACAAATGGCAAAATTCTCGTAGAGATCATCAAAAATTGACATATGTCCATATATATTAAGTTTCAAAATTTTACAGAAAAATTCTCAAATACAATTGAGAAATCGGACTTACATAGTCAATAAGTATGGATTCTTGGCTTTAATTTCTAATTGGTCCAAATGAGTGACAAACAAAAATGTGCCCACAAATGGCAAAATTCTCGTAGAGATCATCAAAAATTGACATATGTACATAAATATTAAGTTTCAAAATTTTACAGAAAAATTCTCAAATAAAATTGAGAAATCGGACTTACATAGTCAATAAGTATGGATTCTTGGCTTTAATTTCTAATTGGTCCAAATGAGTGACAAACAAAAATGTGCCCACAAATGGCAAAATTCTCGTAGAGATCATCAAAAATTGACATATGTCCATATATATTAAGTTTCAAAATTTTACAGAAAAATTCTCAAATACAATTGAGAAATCGGACTTACATAGTCAATAAGTATGGATTCTTGCTTTAATTTCCCATTGGTCCAAATGAGTGACAAACAAAAATGTGCCCACAAATGGCAAAATTCTCGTAGAGATCATCAAAAATTGACATATGTCCATATATATTAAGTTTCAAAATTTTACAGAAAAATTCTCAAATACAATTGAGAAATCGGACTTACATAGTCAATAAGTATGGATTCTTGGCTTTAATTTCCCATTGGTCCAAATGAGTGACAAACAAAAATGTGCCCACAAATGGCAAAATTCTCGAAGAGATCATCAAAAATTGACATATGTCCATATATATTAAGTTTCAAAATTTTACAGAAAAATTCTCAAATACAATTGAGAAATCGGACTTACATAGTCAATAAGTATGGATTCTTGGCTTTAATTTCCCATTGGTCCAAATGAGTGACAAACAAAAATGTGCCCACAAATGGCAAAATTCTCGAAGAGATCATCAAAAATTGACATATGTCCATATATATTAAGTTTCAAAATTTTACAGAAAAATTCTCAAATACAATTGAGAAATCGGACTTACATAGTCAATAAGTATGGATTCTTGGCTTTAATTTCCCATTGGTCCAAATGAGTGACAAACAAAAATGTGCCCACAAATGGCAAAATTCTCGTAGAGATCATCAAAAATTGACATATGTCCATATATATTAAGTTTCAAAATTTTACAGAAAAATTCTCAAATACAATTGAGAAATCGGACTTACATAGTCAATAAGTATGGATTCTTGGCTTTAATTTCCCATTGGTGCAAATGAGTGACAAACAAAAATGTGCCCACAAATGGCAAAATTCTCGTAGAGATCATCAAAAATTGACATATGTCCATATATATTAAGTTTCAAAATTTTACAGAAAAATTCTCAAATACAATTGAGAAATCGGACTTACATAGTCAATAAGTATGGATTCTTGGCTTTAATTTCTAATTGGTCTAAATGAGTGACAAACAAAAATGTGCCCACAAATGGCAAAATTCTCGTAGAGATCATCAAAAATTGACATATGTACATAAATATAAAGTTTCAAAATTTTACAGAAAAATTCTCAAATACAATTGAGAAATCGGACTTACATAGTCAATAAGTATGGATTCTTGGCTTTAATTTCCCATTGGTCCAAATGAGTGACAAACAAAAATGTGCCCACAAATGGCAAAATTCTCGTAGAGATCATCAAAAATTGACATATGTCCATATATATTAAGTTTCAAAATTTTACAGAAAAATTCTCAAATACAATTGAGAAATCGGACTTACATAGTCAATAAGTATGGATTCTTGCTTTAATTTCCCATTGGTCCAAATGAGTGACAAACAAAAATGTGCCCACAAATGGCAAAATTCTCGTAGAGATCATCAAAAATTGACATATGTCCATATATATTAAGTTTCAAAATTTTACAGAAAAATTCTCAAATACAATTGAGAAATCGGACTTACATAGTCAATAAGTATGGATTCTTGCTTTAATTTCCCATTGGTCTAAATGAGTGACAAACAAAAATGTGCCCACAAATGGCAAAATTCTCGTAGAGATCATCAAAAATTGACATATGTCCATATATATTAAGTTTCAAAATTTTACAGAAAAATTCTCAAATACAATTGAGAAATCGGACTTACATAGTCAATAAGTATGGATTCTTGGCTTTAATTTCTAATTGGTCTAAATGAGTGACAAACAAAAATGTGCCCACAAATGGCAAAATTCTCGTAGAGATCATCAAAAATTGACATATGTACATAAATATAAAGTTTCAAAATTTTACAGAAAAATTCTCAAATACAATTGAGAAATCGGACTTACATAGTCAATAAGTATGGATTCTTGGCTTTAATTTCCCATTGGTGCAAATGAGTGACAAACAAAAATGTGCCCACAAATGGCAAAATTCTCGTAGAGATCATCAAAAATTGACATATGTCCATATATATTAAGTTTCAAAATTTTACAGAAAAATTCTCAAATACAATTGAGAAATCGGACTTACATAGTCAATAAGTATGGATTCTTGCTTTAATTTCCCATTGGTCCAAATGAGTGACAAACAAAAATGTGCCCACAAATGGCAAAATTCTCGTAGAGATCATCAAAAATTGACATATGTCCATATATATTAAGTTTCAAAATTTTACAGAAAAATTCTCAAATACAATTGAGAAATCGGACTTACATAGTCAATAAGTATGGATTCTTGGCTTTAATTTCCCATTGGTCCAAATGAGTGACAAACAAAAATGTGCCCACAAATGGCAAAATTCTCGAAGAGATCATCAAAAATTGACATATGTCCATATATATTAAGTTTCAAAATTTTACAGAAAAATTCTCAAATACAATTGAGAAATCGGACTTACATAGTCAATAAGTATGGATTCTTGGCTTTAATTTCCCATTGGTCCAAATGAGTGACAAACAAAAATGTGCCCACAAATGGCAAAATTCTCGTAGAGATCATCAAAAATTGACATATGTCCATATATATTAAGTTTCAAAATTTTACAGAAAAATTCTCAAATACAATTGAGAAATCGGACTTACATAGTCAATAAGTATGGATTCTTGGCTTTAATTTCTAATTGGTCCAAATGAGTGACAAACAAAAATGTGCCCACAAATGGCAAAATTCTCGTAGAGATCATCAAAAATTGACATATGTACATAAATATAAAGTTTCAAAATTTTACAGAAAAATTCTCAAATACAATTGAGAAATCGGACTTACATAGTCAATAAGTATGGATTCTTGGCTTTAATTTCCCATTGGTCCAAATGAGTGACAAACAAAAATGTGCCCACAAATGGCAAAATTCTCGTAGAGATCATCAAAAATTGACATATGTCCATATATATTAAGTTTCAAAATTTTACAGAAAAATTCTCAAATACAATTGAGAAATCGGACTTACATAGTCAATAAGTATGGATTCTTGGCTTTAATTTCTAATTGGTCTAAATGAGTGACAAACAAAAATGTGCCCACAAATGGCAAAATTCTCGTAGAGATCATCAAAAATTGACATATGTACATAAATATAAAGTTTCAAAATTTTACAGAAAAATTCTCAAATACAATTGAGAAATCGGACTTACATAGTCAATAAGTATGGATTCTTGGCTTTAATTTCCCATTGGTCCAAATGAGTGACAAACAAAAATGTGCCCACAAATGGCAAAATTCTCGTAGAGATCATCAAAAATTGACATATGTCCATATATATTAAGTTTCAAAATTTTACAGAAAAATTCTCAAATACAATTGAGAAATCGGACTTACATAGTCAATAAGTATGGATTCTTGGCTTTAATTTCCCATTGGTCCAAATGAGTGACAAACAAAAATGTGCCCACAAATGGCAAAATTCTCGTAGAGATCATCAAAAATTGACATATGTACATAAATATAAAGTTTCAAAATTTTACAGAAAAATTCTCAAATACAATTGAGAAATCGGACTTACATAGTCAATAAGTATGGATTCTTGGCTTTAATTTCCCATTGGTCCAAATGAGTGACAAACAAAAATGTGCCCACAAATGGCAAAATTCTCGTAGAGATCATCAAAAATTGACATATGTACATAAATATAAAGTTTCAAAATTTTACAGAAAAATTCTCAAATACAATTGAGAAATCGGACTTACATAGTCAATAAGTATGGATTCTTGGCTTTAATTTCCCATTGGTCCAAATGAGTGACAAACAAAAATGTGCCCACAAATGGCAAAATTCTCGTAGAGATCGTCAAAAATTGACATATGTACATAAATATTAAGTTTCAAAATTTTACAGAAAAATTCTCAAATACAATTGAGAAATCGGACTTACATAGTCAATAAGTATGGATTCTTGGCTTTAATTTCCCATTGGTCCAAATGAGTGACAAACAAAAATGTGCCCACAAATGGCAAAATTCTCGTAGAGATCATCAAAAATTGACATATGTACATAAATATTAAGTTTCAAAATTTTACAGAAAAATTCTCAAATACAATTGAGAAATCGGACTTACATAGTCAATAAGTATGGATTCTTGGCTTTAATTTCTAATTGGTCCAAATGAGTGACAAACAAAAATGTGCCCACAAATGGCAAAATGCTCGTAGAGATCATCAAAAATTGACATATGTACATAAATATAAAGTTTCAAAATTTTACAGAAAAATTCTCAAATACAATTGAGAAATCGGACTTACATAGTCAATAAGTATGGATTCTTGGCTTTAATTTCCCATTGGTCCAAATGAGTGACAAACAAAAATGTGCCCACAAATGGCAAAATTCTCGTAGAGATCATCAAAAATTGACATATGTCCATATATATTAAGTTTCAAAATTTTACAGAAAAATTCTCAAATACAATTGAGAAATCGGACTTACATAGTCAATAAGTATGGATTCTTGGCTTTAATTTCTAATTGGTCCAAATGAGTGACAAACAAAAATGTGCCCACAAATGGCAAAATTCTCGTAGAGATCATCAAAAATTGACATATGTACATAAATATAAAGTTTCAAAATTTTACAGAAAAATTCTCAAATACAATTGAGAAATCGGACTTACATAGTCAATAAGTATGGATTCTTGGCTTTAATTTCCCATTGGTCCAAATGAGTGACAAACAAAAATGTGCCCACAAATGGCAAAATTCTCGTAGAGATCGTCAAAAATTGACATATGTACATAAATATTAAGTTTCAAAATTTTACAGAAAAATTCTCAAATACAATTGAGAAATCGGACTTACATAGTCAATAAGTATGGATTCTTGGCTTTAATTTCCCATTGGTCCAAATGAGTGACAAACAAAAATGTGCCCACAAATGGCAAAATTCTCGTAGAGATCATCAAAAATTGACATATGTACATAAATATTAAGTTTCAAAATTTTACAGAAAAATTCTCAAATACAATTGAGAAATCGGACTTACATAGTCAATAAGTATGGATTCTTGGCTTTAATTTCTAATTGGTCCAAATGAGTGACAAACAAAAATGTGCCCACAAATGGCAAAATTCTCGTAGAGATCATCAAAAATTGACATATGTACATAAATATAAAGTTTCAAAATTTTACAGAAAAATTCTCAAATACAATTGAGAAATCGGACTTACATAGTCAATAAGTATGGATTCTTGGCTTTAATTTCCCATTGGTCCAAATGAGTGACAAACAAAAATGTGCCCACAAATGGCAAAATTCTCGTAGAGATCATCAAAAATTGACATATGTCCATATATATTAAGTTTCAAAATTTTACAGAAAAATTCTCAAATACAATTGAGAAATCGGACTTACATAGTCAATAAGTATGGATTCTTGGCTTTAATTTCTAATTGGTTCAAATGAGTGACAAACAAAAATGTGCCCACAAATGGCAAAATTCTCGTAGAGATCATCAAAAATTGACATATGTCCATATATATTAAGTTTCAAAATTTTACAGAAAAATTCTCAAATACAATTGAGAAATCGGACTTACATAGTCAATAAGTATGGATTCTTGGCTTTAATTTCTAATTGGTTCAAATGAGTGACAAACAAAAATGTGCCCACAAATGGCAAAATTCTCGTAGAGATCATCAAAAATTGACATATGTCCATATATATTAAGTTTCAAAATTTTACAGAAAAATTCTCAAATACAATTGAGAAATCGGACTTACATAGTCAATAAGTATGGATTCTTGGCTTTAATTTCTAATTGGTTCAAATGAGTGACAAACAAAAATGTGCCCACAAATGGCAAAATTCTCGTAGAGATCATCAAAAATTGACATATGTACATAAATATTAAGTTTCAAAATTTTACAGAAAAATTCTCAAATACAATTGAGAAATCGGACTTACATAGTCAATAAGTATGGATTCTTGGCTTTAATTTCTAATTGGTTCAAATGAGTGACAAACAAAAATGTGCCCACAAATGGCAAAATTCTCGTAGAGATCATCAAAAATTGACATATGTCCATATATATTAAGTTTCAAAATTTTACAGAAAAATTCTCAAATACAATTGAGAAATCGGACTTACATAGTCAATAAGTATGGATTCTTGGCTTTAATTTCTAATTGGTTCAAATGAGTGACAAACAAAAATGTGCCCACAAATGGCAAAATTCTCGTAGAGATCATCAAAAATTGACATATGTCCATATATATTAAGTTTCAAAATTTTACAGAAAAATTCTCAAATACAATTGAGAAATCGGACTTACATAGTCAATAAGTATGGATTCTTGGCTTTAATTTCTAATTGGTTCAAATGAGTGACAAACAAAAATGTGCCCACAAATGGCAAAATTCTCGTAGAGATCATCAAAAATTGACATATGTCCATATATATTAAGTTTCAAAATTTTACAGAAAAATTCTCAAATACAATTGAGAAATCGGACTTACATAGTCAATAAGTATGGATTCTTGGCTTTAATTTCTAATTGGTTCAAATGAGTGACAAACAAAAATGTGCCCACAAATGGCAAAATTCTCGTAGAGATCATCAAAAATTGACATATGTCCATATATATTAAGTTTCAAAATTTTACAGAAAAATTCTCAAATACAATTGAGAAATCGGACTTACATAGTCAATAAGTATGGATTCTTGGCTTTAATTTCTAATTGGTTCAAATGAGTGACAAACAAAAATGTGCCCACAAATGGCAAAATTCTCGTAGAGATCATCAAAAATTGACATATGTCCATATATATTAAGTTTCAAAATTTTACAGAAAAATTCTCAAATACAATTGAGAAATCGGACTTACATAGTCAATAAGTATGGATTCTTGGCTTTAATTTTCCATTGGTCCAAATGAGTGACAAACAAAAATGTGCCCACAAATGGCAAAATTCTCGTAGAGATCATCAAAAATTGACATATGTCCATATATATTAAGTTTCAAAATTTTACAGAAAAATTCTCAAATACAATTGAGAAATCGGACTTACATAGTCAATAAGTATGGATTCTTGGCTTTAATTTCCCATTGGTCCAAATGAGTGACAAACAAAAATGTGCCCACAAATGGCAAAATTCTCGTAGAGATCATCAAAAATTGACATATGTACATATATATTAAGTTTCAAAATTTTACAGAAAAATTCTCAAATACAATTGAGAAATCGGACTTACATAGTCAATAAGTATGGATTCTTGGCTTTAATTTCTAATTGGTTCAAATGAGTGACAAACAAAAATGTCCCCACAAATGGCAAAATTCTCGTAGAGATCATCAAAAATTGACATATGTACATATATATTAAGTTTCAAAATTTTTGGTTCATCTTTTGCTTATCTAAGCCACCTTTTAAAAGCTGGATCATTTTCCCAAGCTTTTCTATATAAGTATTTGTTTTTCGATCTAAGGGAAAGCCATTGTTAGATGATGAACTTTAACATCAATGAAGAGCTTACTTTTAATAACTGTTCAGCTTGATAATAACCAAGACACTTTCTTGTTTAAATTTGCACAACAAACAAATCAAAAGATATGTACTAATATTAAAAGTAAAATCATTGCTAAACAAATAAATCATAAAAATTTTTGCACGAATTAAAAAAAAAGGTGCTTGAGAAATTCTAGAATTCAAACTCTTAACAGTTTGCGAGTACTAATCAAAATATAGATGCAAATAATACGCAGTTGGTTAAAAAAGTATTAGGTGTGTTTAAAGAATAGTAGGAAAATGCTTCAGTGTCAAAAATGTTGATTATTTAAAACGCACCTAAAAGCACTGTAAAAAATTCTTAAAAGCACTATAAATACCCGCTTTTCAAAAACGGGTATTTAACAAAATTTCGGGTATTGCTTAAGTAAAAAAGCACCAAAAAATACCCGAAAAGCACCAAAATGGCAACGCTGCTTCGAAACCATTCAACGGATGTGTCCTAAACCGGTTTCATTGGAAAGGCAATTATTCGATGATGGTTCTTTTAAATCGGTTATGTAGTTCCGAAGATTTAATATTTTTCATATATTATTTTGTTTCATGAAAAAATTCAACAAAGTTTTCTTTTTGTACACTTTAAAGCCACAATCTATATATAAAAATGAATGTTTGTCTGTATGTCATCGATGGACCGATTATTATGAAAATTGGAATATATATGAATTTTTCCACGGAGAAGGTTTGTATAATATGCTCATTTATGCCACTCGCCACCAGGTGGCGCTGCAGAGTATCAACTTCTGCCCCGTTCAACCGATTGTGGTGAAATTTTCAGGGAATCTTCTTAATATTCAGGCGGGTGACATAGGCTATATGAAGTTTTGATGGGACAAAGAGGCGTGGCACCGCCCATATAACCCAAAAATTTAAATCGCCGTATTTTGGGAATTTTTTGACCTACGTCGATGATATTTGGTACATATGGTATTGGCATAATTTGGAATACGTACCAGGAGAAAAGTGGGTGGAACCACGCCTCTTTTTAGAAAAACCAAACCCTTGGACCGCTCTTCTTGAAATTTTCACAGCATGTTACTGGGAATCTGGAAGGAATAATAGACTATATGAAGTTTTGATGGGACAAAGAGGCGTGGCAACGCCCATATAACCCAAAAATTTAAATCGCCGTATTTTGGGAATTTTTTAACCTACGTCGATGATATTTGGTACATATGGTATTGGCATAATTTGGAATACGTACCAGGAGAAAAGTGGGTGGAACCACGCCCCTTTATAGAAAAACCAAACCCTTGGACCGCTCTTCTTGAAATTTTCACAGCATGTTACTGGGACTCTGGAAGGAATAATAGACTATATGAAGTTTTGATGGGACAAAGAGGCGTGGCACCGCCCATATAACCCAAAAATTTAAATCGCCGTATTTTGGGAATTTTTTAACCTACGTCGATGATATTTGGTACATATGGTATTGGCATAATTTGGAATACGTACCAGGAGAAAAGTGGAAGGGATCACGCCTCTTTTTAGGAAAATAAAACATCGCAATATAGTCTTTACTACTGGACCGATCGTCATTAAATTTTCACAATAGGAATTTTATTTTATAACGAGGGGGTAGCGAAGCGCACCGGGTATATCTAGTATTAAAATAAAGTACGTGGTTTTTTGCCTATGAAACATTTTTCGATTCTACTTTTTGTAAGAAAAATAAAAAAAAAATTTTTAAATAAAAAAGGGTCTGTTAAAATTATTTCATTCAAAGGCTTAATAAAACATAATAAAAATGATTTTAGTGGATGGACATTCACTTCAAAAATTCTTCAGCGAGGAACCCCAAAATTTTTACAAAATTAAATTTAAACGTTTGAAAAAAGTTCACGTTTTAGAGCCTTTATTTAACCTTTGTTCACGTTTTAAAGTAGTCAATGTAAAAAAAAAATGTTCATGTTTTTGGGTAGTTCATGTTACGGGATGTTCACGTTTGTGCGAGTTCACTACATATCGCTTTAAAAACCAAAGATTCCTAGCGAAATTTTAAGAAAAGCTTTCGCGTACTAAAGCTTTTACTCACATACATATTAACTATGTCTTATTAAACAAACAAACAAAATAATAGTATGTATTCTAAGACGCTACTTATTTATATTTATATATTAGTTTCACTCGAAAGAATAGTTTGAAAATATGTTTTAAATAAAATAGCTTTCTACGCTACTTTTCTTTGCGTTTTAATGCTTATAATTTATATTGTGCAACTGCATGTGGCAACCAGCATTTAAAAAATAATGTTTATAGGAAAGTTTTCATTTAAAATTAATAGTGCAACATTAAACAATTTTAAACACCTGGGTATAATCTGTTGTGCCAGATAGCAACGTTTTATTAAAATCAAAAGAAAAAGAAAATTGTTTAAAAAGTTTTTTATAAGTTTTCAAACAAAAGAAATTTAAAAAAAAAAAAAATGTTTTCAAAAAATTCTGAAAGTTGCCAAAGGCAATTTTAGGGAAAGGGAATAAATTGCACATGAGATGTTTATTTTTCAAAAATATTTCGTAAATAATTCTTGCAGAAAAACCGATTACAAAACAGCCGTGACAACGCAGCCAATATTTCTTAGTAAAATGCCGAATTTGTTGTAAAATTATACTGTGCGTCTATGGCTCGCTTTTTTTATCCAATTTTTTGTTTTCTATTTACGAAAAAGAATATTTGCTCTGCATCGCTAGAAGCTCTTTTTATGGAGTTAATTTAACAAAAGTGGGCGTGCTTGTGATCAGTATTTTAATTATAATCCTGCATTGCCATTATAAGAAACAGTTTAGTACATATTGCTGAAACTCAATATTTTCTTTACATGGGCGTGACACTGCCCCTTCCTAACTGGTTTAAAAAAAAAATGATTTTTTAAAAATTTCATTTGTTAAGCGTTAGCAAATCTATATGCATTTCGTTGGTTGCTATACCAACTCATCTGTAGATCTTTACCATTTATGTTTGAAAAGTTCCAAAACACATTTACTCATACATAAACACCCAAATACAATTTGCGAATTATAAAGCACAAGCAAAATAGCTTTTCAAAAACTTTACAAACATCACAACAAACAATTTTCTTCAATCATCATGAAATGTCAATTTAAAATGAAAAAAAAAATTATGTTATCAATTCGAGAGGTTTGTTGTGTTTATGCATGCACACTCATCATTTATAAACTCATGAAAATGAGGGGGCAAGTTGTTCCAAAACCTCTTTCGTTTATAAAACAATTTTTATTTGTTTGATCGGAATTGTTTGCAGTTTGGCTCTATAAATTTTTTTGTACCTCCGGGGGAGGAAGAGGGGAGGGTGTTCCTTCCCCATCCAAAAAAAAAATGTTTATCGCATAAATCCTCCATTTATGGAAGTTTTTAGTGATTTTTTTATATGTTTTTCTAAGAGACTACGCAGAAAAAGAATATTTTTATATAAAAACACATTTTAAAGAAATAAATTTTCAATTTGTTATCTATAAAGTTTTAAAAATTTTTTTTAATAAAAAAGATTAATTGCATTTGAATTTGTTATTAAAACTTTTAAAAATTTCATTTTAATTTGTTTAAATATTTGGATTTTTTTCTTCTTTTTTTTTTAGAAAATTTCTTAAAATAAACTTAATTACTTACAGAATTAGTTGTCGGTCTATCTATCATGTTTATTATGAGCTCTATGTATTTCTTATTTGCCAGTTGAATAAAAAACTTACCTGCAAAAAGAAATAAAAAGAAAATGAAATTATATTTATCAGTTATGAAATTCTGGATAAACTTTTATAAAAAGTAATTAAAACAAATTAAAGTTTGAGCCCATTATACATGAAACAGGCATACATACACAAAAACATTAATATAAAACAAAGATGATAGAGTGGAGAGTAGACGCAGGCCTTGTGTTTGGGAGGTGGTAAAGCGGGAGATAAAACACATCCTTTCAATTTAATTTTATGCAACACAACTATTATTGATTCACAAGCTTATAAGACAAGGAAAACTTGTAAATAAAATGTAGAGAGAGGAAAAGTTATAGCAAACAGTGGTGTTTAATAAAAAAGCACAAAGTTATGTAACAATTTTCAACGACAATTTAGTAGACGTTAAAGTGTTACCAAAATTTTTTAAAATAAAGAAAAACAATCTTTTAATTCTTTTGGTAAAATTGCACAATTTTTTAAAACTTCATTTTTTAAGAGAGTTTTAAATTACTGTTGCTGTGAAACATAGTATATCTTACATTGGCCAAAGCAAACCAACATTGTAAACGGTAAGGCTTTAGTAGTGAAGCATCTTGAATGCCGTCAAAAAGAATCCGGCTCGAAGGACCATAAGCAGTTATAAAGTTAGAAATGAAATCAACTTGTGAACAATTAGCATAGTCGAAAGCTCTTTCCGATCTGCTGCTTCAGTTAGAATTCACTGTGATATGTGTGAAATTAACGGCATGGATTTTAATACGTTTTTCAAAAATATCGCTTTTTCTACCCTTCAATCTCAGGGAATCAAACCGGGCGAAAAACAAAGATAATTTATTATTGGCTTTGTTTGTGTTTTTTTTTTTAATCGCAGCTTAAAAATTTAAGAAATTTTATCAAATTTTTCCATATGAAAATTTTTCTTTTTCTTTTGCATTCTCCTTCCTTTAAAACTGTGTTGGCTGCTTTACATCTGTCCATCTGCTTGTCTTTACTAATAAAGAAAACTGGGTTAAATTTTTCTAAGAGACAAGGCTGCAAAATATTTTTATGGTTTTGTAACTGTGTGCGTAAAAACCAGATGAAAGAAAAAACTAAGTGTAAGAAATAAGAAAAACCAGTTAGTGCAAATGTTGTAACATCAAACTACATGTACGAATAAGTAGTACCAGTGTTAGGGAGGCGCAGATTTTAGTACAATCAGAAATTTTTTTTTCAATATCACTAGACAGTTTTATCAGAAGCAAATTGTATATAAAAAAAAAACTGCCTTATTTACAGACGCCAAGCATTTAATTTAACATAACTCTGTTAAAGGTGTTAACATTGCTCTGTTAACATATAAGAAACAGTGTAAATGCATTAGCAATAACTGGGCCCAAATCGTTATATCCGTGAACGTACAACTCGTCACGTAATTACTGTATAATTGGATGGGAAATTACGTGACGAGTTGTACGTTCACGGATGTAACGATTTGGACCCTGATTTAAAGAAAGAAGTCAACGTGAGCGAAAAAAAACTGTATTTGTTGGTGACGTAGTCCTCTACAAGAGCCTATAATTAAATTTTCTAACAGTTCGTATTGAAACATAGAGAATATAAAGCGTGTTTTTTATAGAGTGCCACAATTTTAAATTGGCATCACTGCTTTATTGGAGCACCTATTTAACAGCTAATAGTTGCTTTTTGTTTAGTTTGCTTTGGAATTTCATTATGATTCGACTTACACCAGAGCAACGCGTTCAAACTCATCGTGCAGCGGACGCTACAATTGATTTACTAAAAGAAACTTTTGATGAAAAAATAATTTGACATAATGGCCCAATTAATTGACCACCAAGATCGTGTGATTTAACCCCATTAATTTATTTTCTTTGGGGTGATGTTAAGTCACTTGTCTACGTCGATAAACCACAAACAATTGAACACCTGGAAATCAACATTCGAAGAGTTATCGGCGAAATACGGCCGCAAATACTGCGAAAAGTTGTTGAAAATTGGTGTTCCAGATTGCGCCTTCTACGCGCCAGCCGTGGCGGCCATATGGCAGAAATCATATTTAAAGATTAATTTCATAAAGTTTTCTTTCCAATAAAGCCCGTTTCATTGATATTAAATATATATTTTCCTGTTTTATTATGATATAAACTTGTGTCAGTCTATAAAAAAACACCCTTTATAATTCTAAGTGTTTATCAATCGATTATATCTCATTCTAACTTAAATTCTAATAAAATCCAATAAAAGTTTTCCCAATTTTAAATCATTCTTAAAAAAAATAAATTCATCTTTATTGCGTTCACTAGTTTCTTATACGATAACAGAGCAATGTTAACCTCTTAACAGAGTTATGTTAAATTGAATGCTTCGTGTCTAGGGATTTAAAATTTAACTTTTCTCACATATTACAAAAAATATAATTTGAATACTTGAACCAACCTAATTTTTTGCATATATGTATGTAGATAAGTATACATATATGTATGTATGTACATAAATATGTATATACGTATTTGTATTTGGAGACAGGGAAAAAAGTTATACATACATGTTGTTGCTGTGTGTACCTGTGTACTTCATATACTCGTAGCACTCAAGCATGAGTCTTGAAACATGATTCCCAAGTTGAACTGAATATGTACTTCTAAATATAGTTAAGGAGACATACTTATTGGGGACGATAACAAAAACAACAACAATAAGAGCACCACCACCATCAACAACATCAGTAAAAACAAACAACATTCATACTAAACAGTGAAAGTGGTTCAAAACAGGCTAAAACAAATACATACAAACAAGCACACAATAGCATGTGAGTATTTGCGGTAACATGAATGAATGAATGAATGAATTGGAAATGGAGCCGCTAATAATAATGGAAACTAGCACACACTTACACACATACATACATACATACTGAAATGTGCTTGCTTATGTAAACCTTTTAAGGAAAATGTCATTTCAGGTATTTTATAAAGTAGGTGGGATCTGTATGTATGGAATTTAGCCATACAAAATAAAGCTGTGAATTACTTAATAACAAATTAAGCAGAATTTATGTGAAGAACACAACACAAACGCACACTCGCATTTAAAACGTAGTAAAGTTCTATTAAGCCACAAAATACTAGAATTTAATAGAGCAGCAAAAGTAGGAACAATTTAAGTAAAAACAAATTGCGGATAAAGAATTTTTATTGGTTACAACTAAATACTTGAGAAATATTGAGCACACGTTTTGATTCGTTTCATCAAAAATGTTAAGGGTACATAAAGATGGGAAATCTGTTTGTAATTTCCAGAATTTTTATGTGATCTCGATTTTCATAAGTGAATTTTGTTCACCAAAGAAGCTCACTTTTGTTTGAATAAACAAAACTGCCGTATTTGAAGTGATGATAATCATCAAGTGTGTGTTGAGACACTTTTACATCGAGGAAAACTGACTATTTTGTCTGCTTTATAGGTTGGTGGAATCATTGGCCCGCATTTCTTTAAAAACAATGCTGGTCAGAACGATACAGTCAATGGTGACCGTTATAGAGTCATGATTACTGATTTTTTTCGTTCATCAATTGAACGGCCATGATCTGCAGGAGTTGTGGTTTCAACAAGACTGCGGCGCACCATGTCACACAGTTCGTGTCACAATTTCTTTATTGAAGAAACCGTTAGGTAACCGTATAGTTTTATGTTGTGGACTCATGAATTGGCATCCATGATAATTAGATTAACGCCGCTAGACTATTTTCTGTAGGGATATGTGATCACTTGGAGGACAACATTCGCCACGTTATTGCCGATATACGGCCACAAATGTTGGAAAAATTCATCGAAAATTGGACCTCCAGATCGGACTACGTTCGAGTCAGTCGAGGCTGTCATTCTCTCACACACACACACACACACACTTCTGGCATTGTATGGCATATTAAAATTATAATGACAGAAGATTTAGTAGTAGAAGTAAATTTAAGTAAATTTCATGTCAATTTAAAAAAAAATAATTTTTGTTTTATTCCACTTCATCGTTTAATACCTCTATAAAAACACCCTTTAGATAAAAAACAAAACTCCTTCTAAATTCAATTACTTGAGGACGAGTTGTAAGTCATCCACAAAAGCGATTAAACACTTTTTAAGCTGCATCTGTTCAATACTGCAACTGAACAAAAATAATATATTTTTTTATTTTTATTTGTCAATTTTTAATTTTCTTAAGTGGTTGAGTTTTCTAAGAGGATGTGGTACAAACATGTGATTTCATGTTCAATACCAACAAGGGACGAAAATAAATTTGAAATGGAAATGAATAAGTAAATAATATTATTTTGAAGTCTGAATTCAATTGAATTCCAGGATATAAATGAACGTAAATAAGGGTTTGTTCCAAGTATCCGGCGGTATTGTTTTATGTGTGTGAAGTTAAATTTTAATATATAAAACCCTAGACATGAACCACAGAATTTAACAGAGCTCTGTACGCAGGTTAGACATATGAAAATCATAAGGAGTGCACTAAAAACGTCTTTTTTTAGGAAGGAGGCAACGTGGGCGAAAAAAATTTTTGGGTTTTGTGGACGAAGTGGCTCTCTACAAACCCCTACAATTGGCATATATTACAGTTTCTGAGTTTTACAGAGATATAATCGATTTATAAAAATTTTAGAAATATGGATTCTCTACGTAGCTCCGAGAAGAGTTTTAGACTTGGGTATCAGAAACGGGCTTAAAACTATTCGTTTTGAAAGTTAGCAAAAGTAAAAGATCGTTTCCTTTCACATACAAATTAATAAATATATGATACGTGATCTAGTATTGAACCTAGAGCAACAGACTCTGAATTCAGCGCACTGCACTCTTTGCGAAAACTTTATTTAAAGACTGTTTAAAATATAAATTCCTAAATATATAAAAAACACACACACACACACTTAAAACATTATTTAATTATAACTGATAATTGGTGATTGCTGATAATAAAGCCATTTAATGGGAAAATTACCTCAATATTATTTCTTAACTAAAACTTTATTGCAAAATTTTTTTTTTTCTGCAAAATTAAGATATTTTGTAAATGAACAAAAATCTCATTAAATTTAATGAACGTCTTAAATAAAGCCGAGAAATACATACATACTCGTATATGAACATACCAACATATTTAGTGATAAAGTTTTTCATTTAAATATTATATTTAAAAGGTTTTCCAATAAGAGTGATATGATTTCTTTAAAAAAAAAACACATTTATTGTTAAGGAAATTCAAAAGTTTTTTTTATTTAATACAATAATTAATTCGATACAATTAAGTTCTAAATAAACCGTCATTCAAATGGCCTCCACGAGTTCTTCTGCAGGAACGAATACGATGAACCCAATTTTCGAACACTTTTTCCACTAAATCAAGACGTATGTCATGAACGGCACGTTCAATATTGACTTGTAAGGCTTGAAGAGAGTCTGGTTTGTTTCGAAAGACCAAATAACCCCACAAGAAATAGTTTAATGGTGTTAAATCACAACTTCTTGGAGGCCATTCAATATCACAATTTTTTTAAATAATCGAATCTCCAAACTTTTCTTGCAATAATTCAATTGCTGCATTTGCTGTGTGGCACGTAGCCGCGTCTTGTTGGACCAAATGTTGTCCAATGGCTTCAGTTCTTGAGTGAGAACAATTTAATACGGATGCAAATCCAAGTCCGCCATGTTGTGGTTTGAGACAGTCCCAATTGTTGGGAACGTCTTGGAATCGAAAAATTGCGGTCTCCAGCAACACTTGCCTGAACGGCAGCAATATTTGCATTAATTCGAGCGGTTCTTCGCTTTATTGGCAATTGAAAATAATGCAAAGAAATTGTAAGCTCAACATTTTCAACAATTCGACGAATAGCGAGCAAACTTGGACGATTATTACGACCATAAAATGGCAAAAGCGCACGAAAAGTTGCAATTGGAGAACGATTATTTTGATAAAAAAACTGAATAATTTGTAAACGTTGTTCTTGCGTATGGCTCTCCATGATGAAATTGTAAACACTATTGAATACAATGAAAAATAAATGACAGATCATGACATATTACAAATGGCCGAAACATCACTTCAAAATCATATCATCTCTATTGGAAAACCTTATACTTATGTCTGTAATGTGATAAAATGTTTGCAGATAATCCAGGTACTTAAGTGTCAAATATTGACAAAATATATGAAGAAGAAACAATGTTTTGTAAAATAGCAAAATATTAATTTTAATGTCTTCTTGGTTAAAGTTAAGTGTTATTAAGAAAAAAACACTTTGAATTTTATGATATTTTGGTCATTTTAATGACAGTATTGTTCTTTTCTTATAAAGATTCATTGAAAGCATTTGTTTAATATTTTTGATAACAGCTAGGAAGAAAGTTGCTTTCTTGTCAAGTAAGAAAAAAATTCATTTAAAATTATATTCATTTAATAATAAAAGTAGTAAAGCAACATAATTAATATCTGCAAAAATTCTTGCCACAATCAAAGTATTGTAATTTCACAAATATTATTATAATAAACGGCACAAAACATAACTAAAGTCGGTTATACTTGTACGCTCATGAAAGTGCATTGAAAATCCAGCGGTTTTCTTATATAACAGCTTAAGTCGACTTACGTTTATTTTCAGTTATTGTTGCTAATTAACTTTATGTTCAAAGGTCCGTCTATGTGAGTAATATTTTTTGGAATATCATATGCAAGACTCGATATATTTTAGTTCAAAACAAAACAATTTCTTCGTTAGTTCCTCATAAGTATTCCTTGGTTTTTTTTTTTTTTTTTTAATTAGGACCAGCACTTAGTGGATGACCCCTACGTATGCAGTGCATTGTGCCGGAACTCAGTGAGAGGGATAGGGTAGAGAAGATAGATGTTGAAAATTAAGAAGGCTTAAGGCTTAACTCTTTTAGAACTCTGCTTTGCGCGTTATGTTAATTTTTATAGCAGTTTGGAGGCGCCTCCGGTGTTACGTAGACGCCTTAAGCTGTAGTAACAGGCATTTTATTAATTGTTTTACTTGGCCGATGTTTCTGCTAACCGACGAAGGAGGGCGATGTTGTGTACATTAGCTTCGAACATCATCAATCGCTGTCGGAACAGTTTTTTAGAGACCAGTGCTATGCCTTCATCACTTAAATAGTCCGACAACAATTAATACAAATACAATGTCTCACTAATGTACAACATTAGAGAAATTAATAATGTTGAACCCAGGCCCCAAGTCATTGTTTGCTTAGTAGGCAACGCGCTAACCACTTCAGCCAACACCACCCTCACCACCCTTGTTATGTATTATTTAAAGACATAAACAGAGATATGTATGTTGTTATTGTTTGAACAAGTCTTAAAAATTAAAGAACGACAAAATTTTTTTTTTTTTTGTAAAAATCACTAAATGTGACATAAGCGGCTTAATACACATTCACTACAATCACATTTTGAAGGTATTTTCGCATTAAATTTTTTACACGCATATTTTTTCATTTTGGCATTTCTTTCTGTCTGTCCGTCCACACATGTGACCATCTGGACGAATAAAATATGATTTTTATTAAAATACTAGATTTTACCCGTGACTTCGTTCACGCTACTTGTTAATGAAAAAACAAAAAGTACTAAAAGCAAGCAAGTATACCTACTATATTAATGTAACTTATTATAATAACAATTTTTCTTTTTTTTTTTAATAAAATGTTATAATAGTAACAAAAGTGACAGATTTTCATTATTTTGCCACCAAGAAAGTACGCTGTAAGTCAATGTAAAAGACCTAATAAAAACAAAACCTACCAAAATTACAAAATTTACTCCTTTTTAACACTTAAAAAGTACCCTACCAAATTTCATCAAAATCCATTAAAAAAAGTACCAAAAGTACTTTAAACCTTCTCTAGACTTCCGCAAATAATTCAAGACCCAAATTAGACAAATCGGTCCAGCCATTTTTGAGTTTTAGCGAGACTAAAGCTGGATTCACCCATTGTTTCGGGACAAAATTTTTTTTATATGAAGTTTGACGTTTCTCTTTTTGAGAGAGAGAGAAGAAGAGAACAAAGAAGGAACAAACAAACAAACAAATAAATAAACAACACATTCGGTTTTATATATATATATATATATATATATATATATATATATATAGATATGAGCATTGCCACGCCCATTTTAACTTTTTAAATGCTTTACTCGTACTTATAATTAAATTTTACGCACATTAGTACATAATTATGTTTAGGAAATTGACTAGTGCCACGCCCATGTTCTTATTATATGCGAGCATTATTAAACTATTGCAAAAGATGAAGAAAACACCAATTGGAAAAATATTTAAATGTTCTCTATTCAAAAAAATACTGACCAACAAAAAAAAATGTTTCCCAGTATTTGATATAAAATTGATTTAAATTTCATTTTTATTTTTTTTTTGTCAATTGTTTGCATTTTTATTACGTCTATTTACGAATGAAATTTCATTAAAAAAAAAAATAAAACAACAAATAATAAATTAAAAATGGGCAAAAGATTAATTAAAATATTTTTATGTCCGTACATGTCATGATCAAGGCAAGCACATCAGCATACAAACATATACATTCGTATAACACAGAAAGCAGGCGGGCGGGGGCATATGTACTAGACTGTTGCACTGTAGAACCAATTGAAACAAAATTTTTAATACAAGAAATAAGAAAAAGGCTTTGTTTTGATATTTTCAAAAGTCAGATAGATATTCCTGAAGAAAAAGAACTTGAAAGAAGTGATGGGGCAAATTATCGACAGGATACATTTTGCATGTTATGTTCTTCACTTTCCACCTACAAACTTTTGAAAAATATCACTCAACAATAAGTCTGGAACACGGATACATACAAAAGTTAATTAAAACAATATGATTGTGTGTCTATTATTGCCTTTACGATATACGAGGGATACTTTGTTAAGACTAGATATATTTTTCTGGTGATTCGGCAAAAATTGTATAATAAAAACATAATAGAATAAAAAAAATGCTAAGAAAAACTATTCATAATAAATATAACAAATAAATTTTTCAAAAATTGTTAATTTATGTGTGCTAAGCCGGTTTTAAGCAAAATTTTAAAACCCCAGACATGAACCATCGAATTTAACAGATCTTTGTCGCAGGTTAACAATGCTCTGCTGAGAACCTTAAAAGAAATGGGATTGTGAACGCCGGAGCCAACACAGAACAATGCTCTTAGAATCGCTACAGGATGCGTAAAAATTACCAACATTGACTACCTGCAGGCAGCATAATATGATGCTTTCAAAGCATTTCCTGATGGCATGTCAGCTGCCAACACATCCAAACCACCAACTTGTGTTGCAGGACCCTCCGCCGAGACGCATTCGTAAGGAATCCTGGCACTATGATGAGGACATCAGAAACGCGATTCCACCGGACATTACACGAGTGTCCATCACAAGTGCCCTCAAGATGTTGCATCAACAAGCGGCCACCGAAACAATAAATGGATACAGATGCAACAGAGTCCTTAACACACGACCACCTTCGATCGCTGACAGCGAGCAGCAACTGCCCAGACAATCTCGCTCAATCTTAGCGGAACTTAGAGCCGGCTGGAGTAGCATTCTTAACTGCTACCAAGAACGCATAGTCCCCGGCACTATAGACAGATGCCCAGATTGTCCCCAGAGCCCGCACAATACTGAGCAATTGTTCAACTGCCCCAATAGGTCGACATCCCTTAGCCCAATAGACCTACGGCTAAGACCAACTGAGGTGGCAAGGTTTCTCCAACTTCCAACCCCAAACCCACCCAATGACAATAATTAATACTTTTCCCAATTATTCGCACACTAATATATTTTCAGGAGAGAAATCCCGATAGCAACAGCATCGGAGTTGTTACAACAACAACAATAAGAGCGGATTTGGGTGTGTTAAAAATTAAGTATCCCACTTTTGTAAATATAAACACATTTCAAACCTGAAATTAAACTTTACTTACGTTGAAAAATAATGAAATTAAGAGCTTTTTAAATTTTTATATCATTATTACGAATAAACGAAATTAATATTATCAGGCTCAAGTTCAGTTTTATTGAATTAATGAAAATTCAAATTACTATGAGTTTTTTATTTTGAAAAACATTCGCATGTGCAATCAGACTAGCAGAACGTATCAGTATACCGATTTCAAGATCGCTACAGGTCTCATCAGCGTTCGTTTGTCCATTTTTGCAATTGATGTAAAGTGGATACCAATTGGGAAGAATGTCAACTAATTAAACATGTTTTCAACAGAAATAGAATACGAGAATTGTTATAAATTGATTTCGTAATTTTATTCCCATCGTTTTTGCTTTTGAGTCTTCAGAAAAGGCTTATTTTCTGTTTCGATTTTACAATCATAAAGTTTTTATCATACCCAAAGGCGAGTGCTTAAATTGTTTTTACTAGAAAGGCTCACATTAAGCTTTTTTTCCTAATAACATGCAAAACTTATTTTACTGGCACTCCTAAAAGTATGCATGTTTTTTATTGTTTTTTGCAAAAATAGTCAATTTTATGTTGAATTTTAAAAGGGGCTGTGCACATATATTTTGTAACGCTCGGGGGGTTAAAGATTTGTTACGGATTGAAAATTTTGTACTGAAAACTTGGAAAAAAAAACGTTATGGAGGGGGTATAAAATCTCTGAAAACAGCGTTGCGTAATATGTGCACAGCCCCAAAGTGGGTTGATTACAAACAATATTTGCATTTTCGAAAAACTCAACTTTCGAAATTGAAATTGATCGGCATTAAGTTCTGTAACATGTTTTATATTTCCGTGTACGCTAAAATAAATATCATATGTATTTATAAATATGCTATTAATAGAAACTGTGAAAAATTTATAGCAATAGAGTCGCAGCCATGAAAACTTACATGGTGTAAGAGCAACCCTCGTTAAATGGAATTATAGTTCTCTGAGAAATTAATGATTACAACGTTCAATTTAAAGAAAGAAACATAAAACTATAAGAAGAGGCACATAATAGTTCTTGCAGCACGCACCGGAAATATAAAATGCCATTTAAATTAATGGTTGAAGTCTTTAAATGAATTTATGTACTCGTACTACAACAACAGCCACAAAAGAACCTTGTGAGCATTAATAAATAAATGGAAAATTGTAATGGAATTGCAAGAAGACAATAGCAAAAGACAAAATGAATATGACACTTCATGTTTAAAATATTAATTTAAAAAATCTATTCCAAGTAAGAAAGAGAGAGTAAAACAAAACTATAGTTTGCTCTGAGACGGGTGAAATTTATTAGAATTGTAATGAGAAGGAAATTATAGTTAAGCTAGACTTAGTTAAAGCGTATACATAATTCCAAACGTGTTTTAAGCAATCCCCAGCAGTGTCAAAAATACGTCTTGAATCAAGAATAAAAATTTGCCTTCAGGTCCGGATTATTTCATTCCAAAATATTTAATTCAATCTTCAAAAAGGTCTGGCTAGATATAAGCCGACAATTAACGGCTTTAGAATAGATGCATAAATCCAATAGTCCAACATTATTAGGCATCGAATTGAAAGCCGTACACCACATTTCTTTTACCTAAAAACGAAACCTGTCGCATTATTAAATCAATCCTTTAGGCCTCATTAGTTTTCACTTTTACTTTCTGTTCTGTGCCGTTCTGTTGTTCTGTAAAAACGGATCAGATGTTTCTGACAGCAAAAATATAGACGAATATACATGTATTATCGGCGGCGGTGTTCACAAATTTAAAACGGCGCACCGTCTTAATTATCAGGCTGAATAGTTTTAAAGAAAATAAGTTGAAAATGTTATTTAATTAAAAAAAAACTCTTCTGACTATAAATTCTTCATGAATATAGTTTTGTTTTATTGAAAATCGTTTTGTTTTTCATGTGCTTTAAAGTCGATGGCGGCGGTCTTAATAAAAATTTATCAGCGCTTACGCGGCAATTTTATGCCGATCGTCTTGGTTCACTGAAACAAGCAGCTGTATCTTGCTGTCACTTAGAACTATAAGTAAAATTCTGTTTTCAACAGAATGGTCCGCACTAGAACAGAACAACTATGGGTGGGGTGAACAGAGACCAATGCTTTCTAGGAAGCTGTTTATGAGGCTTCCCGAAGTAATGCAGATAGCGGTCCCGGAAATGCATTCTCCCCAGAATAAGAGGACGGATTGTTATAGTGGATACACCACTCGACTCAGCTGACAATGGTCGCGAATGCATTAAGAAAAAAAAAACCAACAAAAAAAAGCATTTTAACCTTAAAATTAATCATTGACCATTTTTAATATTGAACATAGAGTCACATGTTTGTAACACATCGTCTTTAAGTCTGGGTTCACACGTGAAAGTTTTCTTTCATGAAAGTGGTAGTTTGTTGGTGAGAGGGGAGAGAAGAATGGTGTCGGGTACCATTCCTCTCACCAACAAACTACCCACTTTCATGAAAGAAATCTTTCACGTGTGAACCCAGACTAACAATTCAGCCACATAAGAAAATTAAATTGATAATTTTTTAATTTTATTTTTGTTCATTTGTGGTATTGAACAGAGGCACCAGAAAAACTGTTCGCTTTTGTGATTAATTCAACAACTCGTACTGAAAATAATTGAAAAATACTTAAATTCAGTACGAGTTTTTTTTTTTCGAGTGTAGCAAATAAGTTTGTAAAACTGTGTCACTTTAGAAAAGACGAGAAAAAATGTTCCAAGTTTTATTCATTAAAGTGGTCCCATTTTCCAAATTATTTTCGTATAACCGATCAATTCGGATCATATTGAAGTCAAAGGTATTTACTAATGTTGTCCATTATTCGCATTTCAACTTTGTTCGAATAGTTCAAATAACGGTTTTTGTTCGTTCGATCATACGATTAAAGCTAAAAAATTATTCGATTAAACGATGAGAACAACGAATAAAAAAATTATTTATTGACAAAAATAAATGTTTGTTGCCAGCTCGCTATTCCGAAGGTGTGTAATCCGAATTATCCAGTAATACGAATTGAATTTATGACGTATTAAATACTTTGTAGTCCGCATTGGTTGCAAGCTCGCTAAACCGAATTTATATTTATTTGTATTTCTCTTTCCCATATTATAAAGGCAAAAATATTTTGCCATGCTTACAGGTTGCCGAGAAATGAGATGGAATTGTACCTATCAAGAACTTGGTCCTTATTTTGATATCAGTACTTTTTTAGGCCGAAATTTTTTGGATAGGAACTTGGCCTTATTTTCACATTTGTGTTTTTGTGAGGATCTTACTTCTTTTTTCTAAGTTGTTTTTGTATAAATATGTATGTGTATTGCTTATCTGGGCCTACTTTTGTGCGAAATTTCAGCTTTATAGCTATACTGGAAGTGCCCCATACAAAGAAGGGGGGATCCTAGTCCCCCCGGGGTGGAAATTGCCCGTTTTCAGATTTGTCTGGTTATTTTCTCACCAAGACCTACCTCTGTACCAAGTTTCAGCTCTCTAGCTTTACTGGAAGTGCCCAATAATATTGATAAGTCAGTGAATATGTACTAAAATATGGACTTTTCACACCTTAATATCTCGGGAAGCTTTTATGGTAGAACTTTCAAATTTAACCTTTGAGGTCTCATCTGTGGGGAGACCTTATGTTTCAAGTTTCATTATATTATGATCAAGAGGAGCAAAGTTAGGAGGGGAGTAAAATCATCTCGTAAATATACACTCTGTGTGGCCGAACTTGGCCTAGCGCACTACCGTGCGCCTAGATAACAAGGCAAACGGTGAAACTCATTAACCGTGACAGCAAACAACGCTAAATTGTTCTGCTGCATAAACTGATATTTAGTAACAGCAAGTTTTTTGATTATAAATTAATAAAAACATTTTTTTTAAGTTTCCTAAAACAAGCAAATAATATAAATTGAACATTTAATTATATTTATGTTGGTCATTTAATAATTTATTAACAATATTTTCAATATTGGCTTAACGATTTGTATTTTTTTTTTTTTTTTTTTTTTTTTTGTTTTTATGCTAATTATGTATGTACGAGTATTTACACATATGAAATGAAAGTTCTGCTAATAAGTGAAGGCAGGCATTTTTTAAATTTTTAATAAAACATTAAAATAATAATATTAACAATAAACATAATAGTGATACACAAAAGCCATTTAACGTTATTGTTTAACAACAACAGCAACACTGGAATATGTTTACATTAATAATTAAAAAAATTCGAATTGTATTTGTTTAAAAATTTCATATTACAAACACATTTACACACACATTCATAGGTAATTTAAATAATATTTAATTGAAAAAAATTTAAATAATTTAATTAATATGTTTTTTTTTGTTTATTTGTTTCCGTGGTGTTTAATTGTGTTTGTTTCGAAAAGCGTAACCCAGTAAATCATGGCGGTTTTTTTTTTTTAATTAATCCCAATTTCTACACTGGGATTTATTGTGATACCAACATATCGCACCCTAAATACAAAAGGGTCACAATTCAAAATTTTCCAAAACTGACTTTTTTCCATAAATTAATTCAGAGTATACATCTCTAACTACTGCAAAAATTTCTTTTACATCACTATCTTCTTTAACTGGAAAAATACAGTTCTGTCTAATTTTATGTTAAGTGTGTTGCTTCTGCACGAATACAGTTTTTTGTCTCTCCTGAAAATTTTAGTATTTTGAGTTGTGACCCTTTTGTATTTAGGGTGCGATATATTCAGTAGTGTTGCGGTAATTCTCGTATTCAGATGTCGCAAAATAAATTCACCTAATCAACCTGGTGAGCAGCATAACTTGATTATTTGATAATGATTTTTTTTTTTTGCTCATCACTAATTCGTTTTGAATATAAGGTTTGGCTCCTTTCAAAAGCTACCCGTTAAAAATTTTAATCGGAAGTGTAATGAGAATACTTTGTAATAAACAAAACCTTCACTAGTTCTACACTTAAAAAAAATTAGGTAAAATTTTGGAAATTTTACTTAATTTAAGTTCAAATTGGTTGTCGTATGGCGCCCAATGCGTGACTGCTGAGCATTGAACCGTAGTCAAGAGGATTTCTTTTGCTAAGTGTTTTTTATTAGGCTGAACTCATACCGATGTAAGAAAAAAACACCTTTTCAATATTTAGAAATTTTTAAATATTCAAAACAAAATAAAAATTCAGTCTCTGCTGAGCATTGAACCCGAGCAAAGAGTTTTCCTTTTGCTAAGTGTTTTATTTAGGCTGAACCCATACCATACTTTTTCTGACTAATACGACAACAGAACATTAGTTCTTATGAGACAACCCACATCGAACAAAAGAAACGCAAAACTGTCTTGTTTGACTTACTGCGCCACAATATTGGTTGCAAAAAATGCATGTGGTTTGATACAACATACCGACACAGAGTAACACAAAACAGACTGAAACCAAAGTTTGTTGCTGAAACGCACCTCGTTGTACACAATTGTGTGCTTTTTTTTAAGATGTAACTCACACCAACTTCCCAACTTGGGGAGAAAAAAAAATGATTTTACAGCAAACTTATTTAAAACATTCAGCAGCACAACACATCTTAAAGCAGACTTTTTTTTCTAACTCAATATATGATGAAGAAAGACATCGACTTGTTGTTCTATTTTATTTATTCGAAAATGGCCATTTTTGATTTATGACGGTTTTAAAATAAACGAACACTAATTGTGTGTACATAATTCTGAAGCATCTTCTTTTACTTAGATCATTTATATCTTTTTTAAAATTTCCATTTGTATTTCATTTATTTGATATGTTTTTATGCAGCCATCTTTATTCTGGGTTTTCGTATTATTTACGCACAAATGTTTTATATTTTCTTTTTCTCTTTTTACATATTTAATACCCAATCATGTATCTGTTTTTGTAGTTGAAAAAAAAAAGTTTTTTGTTTTAATCTAAAACAAATCTGTTATTTGAAGCTGTTGCCGCGTTATCATTTGATGAAATGATTTTTCTTCTTGTGAAAAGATTAATTTTCTGTGAGGTTCACTAAATTTACAGCCAGACAGACCGATAGACATCAGCAGCAGAGTACTGTGTAGAAATCGCAAGAAACGCTGTACCAAAAATTAATTATTATTTCCGTTTTAAGTTGGATTTGCCCTTTTTATACCCTTCACCAAAAATTTTAATGGTTTTTGTCGGTTTGTCATTACGTTTGTAATTCGACAATATTCACATGAGACTCATAAGTATATAATATATATTGTGAAAACTTTTAGAAACGAAAGTTGTCCGTCTTTCCGTGAGTCAGTCTGAACATAAAATCGGTTTCCAGAAGTTTCCAGAAGTTTCCAGAAGAGTTGGAGACTTGGGCCTTTCACTGATATGTAAGGAGTTGTCTTAAGACGATTCGTATTGAGAATCAGCCAATAATATCAGTTCCGATATTTCTTAAAGTACATATACACATTCCAGAAATAAATTTATTAACGTTGCCCAAGTATTGAATCAGAATTCAACACACTGCAGCAGCGCTATTTAGGCTTGGTAATGTGTTGTGTAAATTTACTTAATAACAACATCTTACTTTTTTCGTTCAAAGTCTATTTTACTGCAGGGATGGAAGTGGCCAGGAATGGAAAATGGTATAATTACATAAGATAATTAATTTTTTTTTGGCAGCCCAAAACATCGGTGGCCTTAACTTTGCAGCCTTTAAAACATTTATATGCGTCAAAGGAAAGGCTTTTCTAAGAAGACAATAAAACGTAATCATGCAAAATTCAAAATGGCGGCCAACCCGAACATCGTATGCCCAAAATTTTCGGTCCAATATTTTTTTCCACGTCCCCATGATATCTATGAAAGATGCACATTGCTTGATCAAGGATATATAAAATTCGGCATAGCCGATTAAAACACTCTCGATTAACCGAAATTATGTTGGATTTTTAATCGAATAATTTACTTAACCTTGTATCGTTACGTCATAACATAATTAATTTTACATCTAAATATGCTGAAACGTAAGTTTTTACGTCGAAACATATTTAACTCATATTTGCATATGGTTTGCAATTGGTATGACTTGAATATATCCATAATCAGCCCAATTATATACATATATGTATATAATAATTTCCGATGAAGCTTTTCCCTTTTATCAATTTTCCTATACGATTTCCAATAGAAAAAAAATTTAATATTTTAAATCTGATTATTCATAATTGTGCCGAATATGTAAAACAATTTCTGCGATATAGATCATTTCGGACCCCAGTGTAAAACACGGTTAAGAATTTGTCGTTGTTTGAACACAGAATAAAAAAAAAAAAAAACTTTAAAATTGTACACAACATAAGTTTTTTGTTTTCACTTCACACTAAAATTTTAATGAAAAAGTTCATTGTTTCAACGATTTCATTAATTTCATTAATTATGTTAAAGTGTACAAATGTGTTCAATCAAAGAACTGTTTCACCATATTTTTTTTTTTTTTTTTTTTTTTTTTTTCAAAGAGCAATAATATACATGTGTTATCAATGAAACGGTTTACATTAAACTTCAATGAATGTTTTCATTAAAACAATGTATGGGTACATTAAATCAACGTATTTCTACCAAAATTTCATTGAATTCTATGCAAATCAATGAAAATCATTCATAGAAATTATTGAAAACATTTTTTCACTTATAACTTTTAGTGATTTTGTGGTGAAAAAAAATAAATAAATGGCATCTATAATTGTCATCTTCATTTTAAACAGTCTACTGTGACACGTATTCCAAATTATACGAAAACTATTTGTTTGAAATGTATTTCACGTTATTTTTTTTTAGCTAAAACCACAAATTCAATTCTATAGCAAAAATTTTCAGATATTTTAATTTAAAAGAAAATAATTTAATGTAGGAATTTGAGAAATTCTGTATCGATTTTTTTTTTTTGTAATTTAAACTTTCTGTGTCTTTTTTCTATTTCCCAAAATATTCGCTGTCATCCAATAAACGGCATAATATAAATCAAGTTTGTAATTGATTCGAAAACAAAAGGCCTTAACCTTACATTTGCCATTATAAGAGTTCAAGAATTAAATTAAATAATTAGAAAACTAATTGCTCACATGTTTCCGTTGCAGTTGTTGTACAAGACACCGAATAAATAATATTGAAATATTAAATTATTTTACATTTAAGGTTTGATGTTTGCACTTGAAAATTTATGTAAATTAAAATGAAATGGAATAAAAAAAATTAAAATATTGCAGTTTTGTCGAATATGATTATAATGACGCAAGTCTTTCACATTACAAAAAATGAATAAATGAATTTCCTGTGGCTTTTGAAATAAAATTAGAAAATAAGTAATAATTCTTTGCCAATCTGATAAGAAATTTTAAAGAAAAGAAAAAAACACGAATCCATTCACTCATGCACACATACACTTGTAATAATATTTTTGTGAATTTTATAAACAATTTAATAACAAAATAATTAAATTAAATCAAAACATAACAAGTTTTTAGTTTATTTTAATTTGTGTTTTAATAAATGTGAATAAACAATTAAATATTAAATAATTATTATAAAAGCAAAATTATAATTTCGGAACTTTCAAACTTAACAATGGCCGGTAAAATAGCGAATAAAAATGTTAAAAGCAGAAAAAACTTTCACGGTTATAATTTGCTATTTTGCAATTTTTTCCATAAAAAAAATAGTAAACATTTAATTGCCATAAAAGTTTGAAAAACTTTAAAAAATTATCAAATTTGACACGTAAATTATACGCTGTTTCAAATTGTTTATTTCATAATTGAATTTGTCATTTTGGAAAAGGGGTTCATTAAAACAAAATTTATTAAAATTTATTTTTTCCACTATCTTGGATTTTGGCATGTCCATTCTATTCGAAAACAAGACCATCTGATTATCTCAAATCTCAAAAACTTAGTGAAAATTTAGTAGATGGTTCTTCTTTTAAAATGATGTATCAATTAAAGAATGAATAACTTAATGTTTTCAAATATTGTATTTATTTTTTATGAGTTTGCAAATCTATACACCACAAAACAAATACATGTAAAGGGTGTTTTCTATAGAGTGACACAAGTTTTTTTTTTTTTTTTACTTAGGACCAGCACTCAGTTGATGACTCCTACGTATGCAGTGCACTGTGCCGGAACTCAGGGAGAGGGATAGGGTAGAGAAGATAGATGTTGAAAATTTAGAAGACTTAACTCTTTCACAACTCTGCTTTGCGCGTTATGTTAATTTTTAAGGCATTGTTAAGGCGCCTCCGGTGTTAAGTAGACGCATTAACTTTGTTAAACTGTATTAGCAGGCATTTTATTAATTGTTTTACTTCGCCGATGTTTCTGCTAACCGACGAAGGAGGGCGATGTTGTGTACGTTAGCTTGGAACAGCATCAATCGCTGTCGGAACAGTTTTTAATGACCAGTGCTATGCCTTCATCACTTAAATAGTCCGACAACAATTAATGCAAATACAATGTCTCATTAATGTACAACATTAGAGAAATTAATGATGTTGATTGACTTGCTCTGGTCAGGGTTTGAACCCAGGCCCCAAGTCATTGTTTTGCTTAGTAGTCAACGCGCTAACCACTTCAGCCAACACCACCCTCAAAGTTTAAATTATTGTCTTAAACAAGACAATATCTTTTTAATATCAATGAAACGAAAAGAAAATTTTATGAAATTAATGTTTAAATATGAGTTCTGACATGTGGCCGCCAGCCGCAGCATTTGCGGCCGTATTTCACCGATAGCTCTTCGAATGTTGATTTTCAGGTGTTCAGTTGTTTGTGGTTTATCGACGTAGACAAGTGACTTAACATGACCCCAAAGAAACTAATCTAATGGGGTTAAATCACACGATCTTGGTGGCTATTTAATTGGGCCATTAAATGATATTATTTTTTCGTCAAAAGTTTCTTTGAGTAAATCAATTGTAGCGCCCGCTGCACGATGACTTTGACGAATAGAGCAATTATTTAAAAATTCAACAATTTGCACGCCTTGCTCTGGTTTAAGTCGATTCATAATGAAATTTCAAAGAAAACTAAACAAAAAGCAACTATCAGCTGTTAATTGGTTGCTCAAGTTAAGCAGTGACGCCAACTCAAAGTTGTGACACTATATAACAACAGCCTTAAGTGATAAATTTCCTACCAAAAAATTTAAAAATTTCCAAATGTAATGAAAATTGGTCCCAAAAGTATAAATTTGAAAGTGGAAAACAACAACAAAAACTAGAGCCATTTTTCGTATTTTTTGTTTGCGGCCATTTCTATTTTTTTTTAAATAGCCCCAAATTAATTAATATTCAATGAAAAATGGTCCAAAAGTTCATGTTGTTGCGTTTAATACAAAAATTTTTAGCCATTTTTTCTTAGGCAAAAATTAAAAATTGTCCCAAAGTTTTGTATTAAAAATCACTTCAATAACAACACGAACTTTTGGGGCAATTGTTCCTATTTTTTGCGGCCATTTTCAATTTTATATTTTTCATTTTCAAGCCAATTTTTAACCTGCTTGGTAACTTTTCATTTTATGGAAATACAAAACTGAAATGAAAAATTGGCGCAAAATCCAAAAATTAAAAATAGGCCCAAACTGAACCGCATATTAAAAATGGTTTTTAGACAAAAAAGTAATATTGGCACTGCTTAATAAGATCTCCCTAATAATTTTCTTTATAGGTCCCTTTTTGATAATAAAGAGTTTTTGGGATATCTTTTCTTTGCTATTTTGGGGCCATATTTTTTATTTTGGGACATTTCTTAATTTGGGGCCATTTTTCATGGAATTCATCATGTCTTTGAAATTAGTTCTCACAGGTCTAATTTGAGAATTACAAAAGCAAAAGCACAATATTTTTAAGAAACATAAACAAATAACACAACAAACAAATTGTTATCCGATATGAATTTAAATATTTTTTTGTTTTTCGTTTATTGAATAATTTTACTTAAACGAAAGTTTTTAATTTAAATAATGGTATTTTCCAAAAAAAGTAACGTTGTACCGAAAACAACTTTTGTTCTATTTAGACGTGTATGTAGAAATCTAAGTGATGTTGTATATTAAATTTTCCTCTTTGCTAGTCTACTCCTCTTTTAAGAGCATTTACTTTCTTACATTCTGTTAAAATCATTTTATTTCAAGATTTGTTAAATTCATGTCATGACTTTTCTTGATAATGATTTATTTGACTGTTGGATCCATTATCATGATATATAATTGCTGAGTTCAATTCCTGCCAGCAGCGCCCCCATAACAAACAGTATACATACATGTATCAATGAAAGAAGCTAAATTGTGTGTACAAAGTTATAGAATAATCACTGTATACATTTCGAGCCTTTCCTGTAATAGAGTAACAACTCAAAAATTCAGATTTTTTTAGGTAATAATGCAGCATGTTTGTAAAAATTTCTTCCAATTATTTTATTAACTAAACTTTTGAGTAAAAAGTAGTTAGCGAATTCAAAACCTTTAATTCATTTTCTGTAAAATTTATTTTATTTTAAATTATGACTCTATTGCAGCAAAGGCACGATATGTTTTACAACAAATTATAGTGTACGTATTCTATATTTAAGGACTCAAAATATTTCAACGAATGCCAGCAAAAAGAAGAAGCTGTTGTGGTTAATTCTTCATTGCTGTTTATGCGGTTCGGTTTGAAAATCAACCGTAAATTATTTATTTTGTTAATTTCAAACACACCCGCTGCTACAGTTTCTGCAATTTTGATCTTAACCCAGAAGCGTTAAAATCCTTTTATAATTCTGTCTCAATAAATTAGTAAATATTTAATCGCTCAAGCAGATAGCGTCCAAGACTTTAAATAAATCAATTAAACGGTACAAAGAGATTTAATTTGAAATTTTTGTGTAAAAAGAGAATTTTAAATTAATTTTAATTGGCTGCAATTTTCCTTTTACCAATTGGATTATTTTTAATCTCATAAAATTATTTATTTTTCCTAATGTCAGAGAATGTTAATGGTAAAGAATTATTAAGAGAAAAATTAAATAGTAATCAAAAGAAATGTATGTGTTTTAAAATTACAAAGACATCGGAGAAATAAATTTAAATAAAATCGACCAAATTAAAGTGAAGTAAACGTTTTTTATTCTGGCAATTTAAAATCTTTTAATAGAATCATTTTTTGCTTTAGTTTTTTTTTTTTTTTTTTGTGACGATGTTATACTAGACTGGCTGAAATACTAAAATTTAAAAACTTTTTTTATCATAAAACTGTTCCTATTCCAATTGACAAAATAAATATATTTATAAAATTTCAGACAATTTGGACAATATTTGAAGGTAGTTAGAAATTGGAACAAATAATAATTAAACCTGAAAAATTCCGTCAATTTTGAAAAAAAAAAACATGTTCTAAAACTTTAGATTAAATTGAGTTTTACAATTCGGTTACTTCTTTTGAATTTAAAAGACAACGTCAGAGATACCTCTAATTTTATACCAGCGTTGTGGTTTTACGGAAAGTTTCAAGGATCGCTCACAAGGCCAACCGCAACCGTACATCATATTTTTTTCTAATTGAAAGAAGGTACAGGGTGGTCCAAACACAGTGCACAATGTTAATTGTGAGTCACACCTTAACGTCAAGTTTTTTACCCAACTTAATTTAGCATTTCTTTGTTTGAGTGTTTGACAAATACAACTATGGAGAGGTATACAATTAAGCAGCGCGTTAATCATTTTACGATAATGGACGTTTAATACAAAATGCTTTTCGTGCACAAGGCACACTTTCACTTCATCGGATTCGTTAACAAGCAGAATTGCCGAAAAACGAATTCGAAAAACGAGAATCCACGAGTGATTGTTGAAGAGTCGATGCATCCACAAAGAATGACTGTTTGGTGCGGTTTGTGTGGGCTGGCGGAGTCATCCGTCCGTGCTTCTTTTAAAATGAGGTCGGCCAAACAGGTACCTTGCAAGATATTTGCTATCGTGAAATGATAACGGACTTGTTGTGGCCAAACCTGGACGATACATGTGGTTGCAACAGGATGGTGCCTCTTGCCACATAGCCAACGAAAAAAATGGCTTTTTTGCGCGAACAATTCAAAAGTCGCGGCCACGATCATGTGAGTTGACATCATTGGATTTCTTTCTTAAAAAATATTTTCAAGAAAAAATGAACGTCAATAAGCCAAGAACAATTCAAGAGCTAAAGGATGAGATAATTCGGAACATCAATGATATGAAACCAGGGGGGTTAATCCGTATTGCGATGCGACACCCAATGCAATGCGAAAGCAATCTTATTCACATTGTTTTCGCATCGCATTTGCTTTCGCATCGCAATACAGATTAATCCATTTGAATTATGTCTCAAAATATGTAGCATCGGATAGAGGTATGCATGCCATTGAAGCCGATATTTCAATTGTCAAAGACACTTCCACCAACCATAACAAGAAAAATATTAAAATAATTTTTTGAAAAATTTTTTTGTTTTATTTACAATTAAAATCGCGCGTTTTAGTTGGATCACCCTCTAACAAACAATTGTATTCACACATATAATATTTTCAAGGTCCAGCAAACATTTTCGTTGTACGTCGCTTAATTACACAACAATCATTAAGTATACTTTCTTGTAATATAGTTATAAATAAAATTGAGTAATAAGTAAGAACTTCGAAAATATATATAATTAAAAGTTAGACTAGTGTTTTGTGACACATTTTGTGCACAAATTTTTCAGCAAGTCCTGACAAAAGTTTGTGTAATTTGTAAGGTATTTATTAAGAGATGTGCACAATAAAAATTTTATCAAAATCGATTTAGTATTTTGAGAATTGTACGGTTTTCCAACAGAAACTTTTTCCAAATAATTTTTTTTTCTCTGGTTATAAGATTTTATATCTTTAGAAATAAATTTTTTTTAATCGAAAAATTTTCATACATCATTTCTTAAAGAAGAAATTGGCTCTTTACGCCCTCTCTTTATTATTTATTACTTTCACTTATCGCGTTGTTTCCACTTGATTTGACCAATCGCACCGTTACTAGCCGACAACCAATCACCATTAATTATGATAACAAGTAAAAAAAAATATCTACTTTTAATTCTAAAAGAAGCTTATCTTGATGATTTTGTAGCACAAAACTGATAAGTTTGTCTCTCTCTCTCTCTCGCTCTTTCTTGGCAAATAACAACGAAAAGATTTTTGTATTTTTTCTGTTTTCTTTAATTTTTCTGTGAAGTGTTTTTTAATATTTTTTTGATAAGATAAGGGCACTTTGGCAATTTGAAACATTTGATATTTCAGCATTTATTTGTCAATTTTTTTTCAACTTTCATTGCAGAAAATTTATTCAGAAATCTATATTTTACGATCACTTAATTATCTGTTTACCAGCCACAGTCTCTGAACACATTTCGGATCAAAAGTAGTTTCAATTCCGAAAGTATTGATTATTTGTAATCAAATCACTTTTAAAATTGACTTACTTCGTTTGTCGGAAAAATAACAAAACCTGCATATTTTAAGGAGCGTCAGTAAATTAAGCTTTAAAAGTTGGTTATAAAAAACGTGATCACTGTAAAATATAAATACAAAAAAAAAACAGAATTTGAAGACTGTAAATCAAAAACGATCGGAATACAATTATAGAATTGAAACCATTCCGATCGGAATGTGTAACTTCCATGAATTCCCCGTAATCAAAAAACATTAGTTGCCAAATCAAATTCAACGGCCGACTTGCCATCGACACCAAAGATATGCAGGCATATACATATAAAGAGTATCAAAACTTTAATTTGGCATCACTACTTTATTTGAGCACTCATTTAACAGCTGATAGTTGCCTTTTTGTTGAATTTGCTTTGAAATTTCATTATGAATCGACTGACACCAGAGAAACGCGTGCAAATTGTTGAAATTTTTAATCAAAATAATTGTTCTTTCTATTCGTCAAACTCATCGTGCAGCAGGCGCAACAATTGATTTACTCAAAGAACCTTTTGATGAAAAAATAATTTCACGTAATTTTGTGTGATTGAACCCCTTTAGATTATTTTCTTTGGGGTTATGTTAAGTCAGTTGTCTACGTCGATAAATCACAAACATTTGAACACCTTGAAATGAACACCCGAAGAGTTATCGGCGAAATACGGCCGCAAATGCTGCGAAAAGTTGTTGAAAATTGGTATTCCAGATTGAGCCTTCTACGCGCCAGCCGTGGCGGCCATATGGCAGAAATCATATTTAAACATTAATTTCATAAAATTTTCTTTCTAATCAAGCCCGTTTCATTGATATTAAAATTATATGTCCTTGTTTTATTATGATTTAAACTTGTGTCACTCTATAAAAAACACCCTTTATTAGCTTAACCCACAACATATAGAATACACATATATTTTTATATTAAATATCTAGAGTAAATTTAACAAATCTATTAACAGCAACAATAGTGGTATCTTGCGTTCGTTGATTAAAGATAATTCGAAAATATATTTAAAACAAACTATTTAATCCATTTAGAAAAAAGAAAACCCCCACACATGATGTTGTTTATCTTTTCATTCAAATGAAATTTTTATATTTTCACCTGAACACTAAAAACAAGTAAATCATCCATCGTATCCTTTTGGGAAATTGCTGATTTCGTTTTATTTTACCTGAATGTTTGGGGCATTAAGAAATGTCATTAAATAAATTATTCCCTCGACTTTAAATATATTTGAAAAATGTAATAAATAAAAAAAAGTTACCACCATTCATGCACACACTCTAGCAAAAACTTATACGAATTTAATACCACAGCCACCAACCAGCACGCTCCACCAATGGTAGCAGTAGTAGTAGTTGTAGTAGTAGTTGTAGTAGTAGCAGTAGTTTTGCTGTCGATGTTGCAACTTTAGACTCATTTGGCTAAAACAATTAAATATTTGTTGGCGTTACAAAACAATTTCGCAAGTTACACCATTTCTAAGGAAACAGTGAACAGACAATAAAGAAATCATTAGATTTTTAACATCTAAACTGTGTTGGATATTTTTAATGTAGAATATGTCACAATATTTTTTGCAAAATATTTATCCTTACTCCGATTAATTTGGCTGGGAAATTGTGTAACAATAATTGCTCATTTGCTAATTTTGTTGTTGTCGTATATTCTAAATACTTGTATAGTTATATTTGTACATGGACATGGATACAAAACTAAACAAGGATTTCATGTGAAGTATTTGTTTAGAAAATAGAAAAAGAAATGTGTTGGCATTTAAACACTCTAAAGTGAAATTAAAATCGTAACAATAATGAAATAATAAAATATGGCAACAATAAAAAAACATGTCGAGTATTTGTTCAACTTAAATATACAAAAGTTGTGGATGTACTCGTACATCTAATCACAATCTCATTTAAATGGGAAAGTAATTTTCGAAAGTGTGTAGTATGCAAAGTTTTATATTCTGGTTTAAAAAAAAAACACAAAAAAAACGTTAGTTGTAACTTTCGGCATATTTTAAAATTTGAAGATTTTTACAGATTTAGTAGAATTTTTGAAATGACATTATGAACATTTGATTTTTTTTTTTTTTTTTTTTTTGTGTTTTAAGAAAATTTTGTTTGATTTAAAAAAAATTTCTACAAATTTATCAAATTATACTTAAAGATACATATGTATGTAGAAGTATTTTAAACTATTTTGAATGAATTTTTTTTAATCAAAGAAATTTTTAACTGGTGTGATTGCAGCTGCCGTGGTGGCAGTGAGGCTAAGCGGTAGACAACTCTGATGATGAGACTGTGGTTAGTCTCGAAACATCGATGTCAGTTCAACCCTCCGCGCAGTCAAAAAAAAAACCTTTTCTTGGTCTGTTTCAAGTATTAAGAGCCACTAGATTTTTCTTTCTTTCTAATTTAAATAATAATTTAATTTATAATAAAATTAAATTTAGAGGAAACGAACTTAAGCCTGAAAAATTAAAAATTTCTTTGATTAAAATACTTCACAAATTAATGAATTTTTTTTTAATAAAATTTAGTACATGTCTTTTTTTTAGTGTAAATATGTATGTATATTTTAACGTACATCGGTGGTGACTTGATGAAAAATAGTCCCATGAAAATGGTCCTAAGCCAAAAATATAAAATTGCAGCAACGATTTGTATCGTGGTGATGATAAAAAAAAAATTACCGCAAGCTGAAAAATCGAACATGGCCTTAAAAGTTTTCTATTAAAAATAAAATTTTTCTCCTACTTTGCAGCCATTTTTCTGTTTGGAGCCATTCTTAATTTTTTAAGTTGCGGCCATTTTTAATGGATCCAATATAAGGTTTTCCAATAAGAGTGATAAGATTTCTTAAAAAAAAAACACATTTATTGTTAAGGAAATTCAAGTTTTTTATTTAATGTGAAGTACAATCGATACAATTAAGTTCTAAATAAAACGTCATTCGAATGGCCTCTACGACTTCTTATGCAGGAACGAATTCGATGAACATAATTTTCGAGCACTTTTTCCACCGCATCAAGTCGTATGTCATGAATGGCACGTTCAATATTGACTTGTAAAAACTGAATAATTTGTAAACGTTGTTCTTGCGTTTATCTCTCCATGATGAAATTGTAAATACTACTGAATGCAATGAAAAACAAATGACGGATCATGACATATTACAAATGGCCGAAATGTCACTTCAAAATCATATCATCCCTATTGGAAAACCTTTTATGTACATACATATGTATATGCAAAATGTAAATATGTATCATTCATATTTTTAATTTTCGTGGAACTATTTAAGAAATCGCATCATAATTTTTTGCGTAGTTAAAACTTAATCAAACCAAAATAAATTTTTAATTCCATATTTCCTTTAACAAATTTTACGCATCACTAAAATCTATGTTAAGAATATGCTGAATACATTCATTTTTAATGAATTAATTATAAACACACAACAAGAAAACCTCAAGACATTAGAGTTTGCTAAACGAAATTTACCTATGGACCATTAAAAAACAATTAAATTAAAAGATTTTGATAAATTAACTAAAAGAAATATTATATTTAAGGTCAACAGAATTATTAGTCATTAATCAATTGTTAGATAACGATCAATATTAACTAAATGTGAGACCGAATTATATGAGATTTTAGTTTCTTCGGCTATTTAGCCTATTAACTTTCTATAATATTTTGAATATATGTATGTGTATTCATTAATTTCTTGTTCGTTTAAATTTAAAAAAAAAATAATTTGAAAATCTGGTTATACGAAAATTTTGTGTGGCAATTGCCTTTAATGTCCTTGTCTTATGACTGATGACAAAGCGAGTTGGTAGAATAAGTTCCCGAGTCGTGAGTGGTAAAAAAAAAAAGAATGCATTAATTAATATGTACAACTGTACTTGTGCAGGTGGTATTAGTACCGATTTGAAACACTTATAGTTGCCAAAATGCTGTACTTACAGAAACCCACGATATTTTGTTCACTTCTATGAAAACATATCTTTAATTTGGTAAAAGTTTCATTAAAATCGATTGAATAATGTCACCATGAAGTCCATCACAAAAAATGGCCTTGCCTATTAGTTACATAAAAGATGTACAGTACATGTACAGTAATTATAGTGGTTCACATTATTGTTTGTATGTATAACCTAATACTGAATATCACTTAATTATATCAATGGACCCCCCTCCCCACTTCAAACATTTTTCTGACAATTAAATGGTTTTTCTTTTCGAAATTTCCCCTTCCCTTTGTGGTATAACAACACTTGCTTTTAAATGTCCTTCTAATCATTTGTAAAATTGTCATAAAACTTTAGTTTTATCTGTAAATGTATCACCGTATATTCATTGTGGCAACCAACTTAATATTTATCCTATCAAGTCACTTGACAATAAAAATTTTGAAAACAACAACAAAAAAATGGCACAACAATCTAACAGATATTCATTTTATCATTTTCGTCTTCATCAACGCCATAATAAATGAAAAATTTGTTATTAAAACCACTTGAGGATTTATTTTTATGCTTGAGATATTTACTTCGTCCCACAGCTACACATGCCCAACCCTCCGCCCCAATCCACAACATTACACACACGTATAGCAACTAACCATTGCGAGCCAGTCACAAGTGCGTTCAGAGTATCTCATCAGGGTGTGTGCAAAAATTGAAATAAAGACTCAAGCACTTGGCTGAAAAATACATTTCAACTCATACTTAAAAATATTTTATTGATTTTTCAAAAAAAAAAAAAAAAAAATTGTTGTTTGTTTGTTTTAGCATTTGCCAACGTCCGTCCGTCCCTGTTTTACCAAAAATAACAAAATAAAATGAAATTTTTTGGTGAATAATTTTTTGTTTGTTTCAACATATGAATTAGTGATTTTTTTTTAAATTTTATTTAATTTCAAAACGTGAGGTATAAAAATTTTTATTTCTATAAAAAACAAAAAAAAAAAAATTTTATTACTGTGTAGTGGAGTATGCAGGTTCTTGCTATGTGGTTTGTGACCTTGCTAGGGACTTCCCACTGCCTGTGATACGTTTTAAAATTTTAATAAACTTTTTAAATAAAATTTTCTTAATTTTAATAAAATTTTAGTTAAATTTACAAAAGCCTTTAAACTATTTTAAAGATTTTTTTTTTTTTGTTAAAATTTAGAATACATTTTTTTAGTGTACAAGTATATCGCAGCGGCTGAAAGAAGCATTTAGCAGGCCTTCTGGAAGGCCCTACTTGGCAGACACAAAGCCTTGTTGCCCCATTACATACTCATACATTTCTAACACATGATGTCCCTGCCAGGCAAGGCGTTTAAAGCTTCCTTCTTACACAGGCCTGGCTTATTCAGCTGACTGAAGGTCTTATTTATTAAATTGACTCTAGACCTGTCACAAATTTACTTTGAAATTAACTTTAGAAATGAAAAAACTTAGTAAAAAGCCATGAAAGTGCCTCTACAAAATAGTAATTATTGTATTATGTTGAATTTCAGTGTTTTCTTTACATTTGATGACATGTTTGTTGTTAACTATTTATTTATTTATAAAAAGCACATTTTTAGAAAGGAGTTGGTTGGAAAAGAGTAATGCCTTCCTGAGAATGCAAATGTCCATGAGTACTGGATCTAAATGAAACTCTAGGAAGGCCTTACGGAAGGCCTTATAAATGAATGCCTCTAAAAGTTTGCCGCCGGGATGTACGACTAAGCTTAAGTGTTTGTGTGTGTATGTAAATTTCTATGCTATTATGTTTTGAAGAAGAAAAAAATATGCGATGTTGGTCCTTTGTGTACCACCTTAGTTTTTTTTTTTTTTTTTTTGCGTATTTTACACACGAAATGATTCTACATACATTTGTTGCAGTTGTTATTATCATTTGTTGTTTCAACACGAATGAGTAGCGCCAGCAGTGAAAAAAATTTTATATTTAACTAAAACATCATTTCAGCAACAGCAACAGCATTGACGCAATCTCACAAATAATACCATAGAGATTTGTGAGGCTGCATAAAAATATAAAATAAAATAACTTTAATTTATTAGAATAGAATAAAAATCTCCGAGGAAATATATGGAGAGCTTGATTTTTTGTTTTTCCTAAAAATTTGAATGTGTTATTGTTTTGTTGGTGCTGTTAAAATTTGAGAGTTGTTGATGTGTATGTATATAGATTTGTAATTGCTTAATTGAAATGCCACCGAAATAATTTTCTGATGTGAAAGTATGCGTAATCATTTGTTTACATCTGACTGCAGATTTGCCCGATCTTTTTTTATATTGTTTTGGGACTAAAGGCCGAGACACATAGAATCCGTCATACGTTATACGTCGCCTTTTTCAACTGACAGCTAAGTTAAAATACATGTTTTCTTATGAACTTGATCACATACAGTACTTCTCCGTCAACGCAAAGAACAAACTTTTAACTTTTAACATACGTTGAGTACTTTGACAACTATTAGTTGATTTGTTCTTTGTTTTGGTTTTGTTGTTCGCTCAAAAATAAAATAATTTAAATTCAAATTTATTCGATTCGATAAACTTTTGGTGGTGTTATAAAAAAATAAAGAAAAAGTTTATAATTAAATAAATTTTCAATGATTTTCTCTTTAACAGATATAATGTGTGTGAAGTTAAATTTTAAAATATAAAACCCTAGACACGAACCACTGAATTTAACAGAGCTCTGTTCGCAGGTTAACAGTGCTCTGTAGTCATATAAAAATCATAACGGCTGCACTAAAAACGTAATTTTTTAGAAAGGAGGCAACGTGGGCGAAAAAAATCCTGGGGTTTGTGGACGAAGCGGTCCTCTACAGAACCCTATATTTGGCATATCTAACAGTCTAAAATTTTTGTAAATCGAGTATATCTCGGTAAAACTCAAACTTTTAGATATACACTGAAAGGAAAATCATTCATTTAAACAATGAAACGTTTTCATTGAATGCTCTGCATAATATTAATGAAACTTTTCATTTATTGTATGTTACAACATCATTAAATCAATGAAACAATTACATTTAATTCATGAAACTATTTCTTTGAAGTAATGAAATAGTTTCATTCCATTTATGACATGACCGCCAAAATGAAGCTCATTAATACAATGAATCATTCTTTAGTGATCCAATGAAGGGCTTCATTAGCTGACATTCAATGACAAATTTCATTAATGCAATGAAGAATTTCATTGTCTGAATGATGGTTTTCCTTTCAGTGTACCAAATATAGGAGTTTTTTGAGGACCACTTCGTCCACAAAACTCAATGATTTTTTTCCGCCCACGTTGACTCCTTCCTAAAAAATGATAAATAATAACTTTGGTTGAAAATGAATAAGCCTAATGTGCATAATTGAAAGCCAGCATAATTAATCTTAAACTATGGGTTAATTATTAAAAACGCATGTAGTATTTAATATTATTTAATTAAAACAAACAACCATTTATGCGATTGCTCTTTATTTACGGTTTGGAAGCAAATGATTGAAAATGAACTGCTTAAACTGAGAACAGAGTGAAAAAAACACAGAAAAAAGAAAATACATAAAGTAGAAAATAAATTAATCGAAAATGAAAATACATGTCAGAAATAAATTAAAACGGGTGATTTTATGAATATGTATTCATAAAAATAACAATAAAACAAACTCCTGCAATATTTTCATTGTTATTACTTTTTTAATAGCAAATGACATTTTTAAATTTTTAATAGCAAATGACATTTTTGTCGTTAAATTGTATTTAATTTAATTTAATTTAATTTAATTTATCTTTTTTTTTAGTACAACAATGCACACAATTTTAATTGCAAGTTATAAAGATGACGTTTAACACTTCCTACATTCCTTTCTTTTTAATTTTTTGTTAAACTTATTTTAAAATTTTTATAAGTGTCACTGTGTCTAATAATTATGTATGTATACCCGTATGTATATATTATTTTTCTTTGCAAAAGTTTATTCAACTTGTTTTATTTGCATTGTTGTTGTTAGTTTTACGGTATGTGTTCTTCGCGTGCTGTTGATTGTTGCCACACTACAACAACTAATAACAATAATTTGACTCGTGTGTTGGTGCTTTTTGCTTTGCGGTCGCTAAAATTGTTCAAAGTGTGAAACAATCAACAGTGATTAGCCAACTACAAAAAAAAGTTATTAATTTCTACAAAAAAAAAAAAACCTATCAAAATCTCACAAAGTCTGTCTTTTTGTAATTACAATAAACGATATATAATTTTTTGTTTGAAATTTGACACCTGAATAATTGGCAGAGAAACAAAAAACATAGAAAAGTGTCAAAATTAAGGGGGTTTTTTTAAATAATTTCATTCAATAGATTTTTAGCGGCCAAGTTAATGAACTTTAAAAGCAGATATGTATCGTTTTCTCCGTTAAATAGATGCTTAAAAATAAAGTTTCACTACAAATTTGCATTGAAATTATAAATTTTTGCAGAAAAAAAGATATGATTAAAAAAGTAGCACATTAGAACTTTATATTGATTGAATATAAATTATATTTAAAGCTTTCCTAATTTAGAATAAAATATATATATATGTATGTAATTCATATTTTAGGTATTTTCTTCAAACTATATTGATGTTCAATTTAAAAGTTATTCTTTGGGCATGGGTTCGTATCTGAATTTCTTTTTTTTTTCAAAAAGATTGTATTTGAATCAAGAAAATCACGTGTCGATCTTAAACTTTCAATCTAAAGCCAGCTGAAATTAAAAAGCAGTGGGCTGTTTGGTTTACGTGGCTACCCGTTACACACAAGCATTCAAGTTGAATCAATAAGATTCCTTTTTGACAGACTACTCCACTCGTACAGGTGTCAACCTAATTTAGATCCGAACCCAGGCCTCGGATTGGGAGTTAGATACTAGATCCAACCCGCCGCCGAGATATCTAATCAGGTCAGCCAGACCTATCCTTGATACCTCCGAAAGATCGTCTAGTATGCTGTTGCCCAAGAATTTGTGTCTCGATAGGTGCAAGGTCGGGCATTCGTAAAGAAGGTGGAAGACTGTTTCTTCTAGAAAGCCCTATCCTTCTAGCAATTGTGCCTATAGTCCAGTGCCCTGTCACTACTGCGACGAACCTCAAGATGTCTAAATGGTTTCTGTTGATTAATTGTGTTTTGCGCTTGTCGTTGTAGCAAGGCCAGATTGCCCTAGCAACCTTGCACGTGCTTAACTTGCGCCACCTTTATTCAGCTTTCTGCCGCAAATATTTGAGAAAGGAGTTTCTAATAGTGCCAAACGGCATGGGTACCGATTCAGCAGTAGAGACGTCCATGGCAGATCCAGTCCTGGCCAGCTCGTCCGCCTGTTCGTTGCCAGGGAAGTTGCTATGTGCGGGAACCCAGATGAGAGTGAGGTCATGATAACACACCTCTGCACTGGCTAACTAAAGTAGAAAAAAGTAGTGTGTGACCTTAGAGACAGAAGTACCGCCTGGCTGTCGGCGAAGATGCCGACTCTTCCTTGGACAGCCCTACGCGCCTCCCTTATAGCCAGTATTTCGACCTGAAATACACTAGATTCGTCAGCAAGTCGGAAGGGAAGTTTTATTCCAAGGTCCTTTGAGAAGACTCCAGAGCCCTCACCGCAGATCATTCTTGATCCATCAGTATACATCCTGATTTTGAAGTCTTTTGCTATGTTTCCCCCTTTCAACTCCCGTCTGGGTGGTTTAAGAACGTTGACCGCACTATCAAAGTCCTGATGAGGTACCATATAATCAGTGGGCCTCCTCAGTGTCGGTGGTGGCTGTCCTAGGATTCTGGCATGGCCATAGGTCCTTGATCTCCACCTTCCAGATGCCGATAGTATTGCCGCACTGCTTGAGGACTCAGCTAATACATGAATGCCGATCGGAATTAGATTTAGTATAGCATTCAGAGCCTCTGAAGGACTAGTACCCAAATATCCAGTAAGCCCGATGCAAGCAGATCTTTGTATCCTGTATAGTTGGTCTACCACATATTTCTTAGTTGTGGCGGGCCACCATACTACCGATCCGTAGTATACATCCATTTAAGCATGTTAAGGCTTAGGCCTCATTTGGAACCAAACATCCTCCGACAGGAGTAATAGGCAACTGTGGCCTTTTTGACCCTGTGTTGCACATTCGTTTAGTGAAGCAGTCTACTAGCCGCAAAAAATCTCTTTGGATTTCTCTCGCGATATGGAAGCATATTTGTTAGTCTATTATATGTCGCCATTGAAATGGAATAGAAATTTTCGCGAATTATAATTTTTACCGATAAAATTGTGGAAAATTTATTGTTTGAAATATTCTTCCAGTTTTATTTTCAAAAAAAAAAAAAAAAGTTGTCCGTTTTTGTGTGCTAAGCATGTCATAGGAGTACATTTCATTGGCGCATACGCCAAATTACCAGTGGACTTCAACCAGCAGTAACTACAAGACACACTATTCCGACCCTTAAGAATCAATTATGCAGATATTTTAAATTTGTATAATTATAATTTACTTGCAAACTCACTTAGAACTCGTAACAAATAATTTATACATACCTGCAATGAAAAAAAGAAGAATAAAATAAATTTTAGTATGAGTAGCACGCAAAAAAAAATTTTCTCTTTCTTAATATAATTGCAACCAAATTTCGTTTGAAATAAAACATGTGGGGCAATATTAGAATTTAAAGCTAAACTGTCCACGCATATGGATGCGAATTTTTAACCGCAAATAATGATAAATATAAATTATATAGATGTATCGAAGGAATAATTCTCGTACCTGGAGATCCTTAGACAACATTTTCATTTGCAACTATTTTCTGCCAAAAATTCTCACAAACGTAAAAAATTATGTAGTTAACCGGCAGAAAACAAAAATTATTCAAGATATGCTAATTCCCAAAGAAATTCCACAAATCCCAATAATGAGTTTTTTTTTTAATTTTTTTGGGGATTTATTTTTTTTTTTTCTTCTTCTTTTTCCTCAAGAAATATTTTTGTTATAGCATATTAAGCCTCGATGACAAAATGTTAGTCGTTTTGACAAACTTCATTGATTTTTTTCGTCGCAACCTTCTTTTTTCTTTCGGTATCGTTCGCATTTTTTTAAGTTCAGGGAGCTGATTTACTTGTAAAGCTGCTGTCGCTGCAAAATAAAGGATACAGAATTATATGAGCCGTTTATTTTGAAAGTGGCATAAGTCACTTTGTTTTTAAGCCGAGTTATTTAAGGGTTTTGCGTTTTAACACGATTAAAAATATGGAGAAATACTTAGAAAAATACCAGTATCATGAGATAACGAATACAAGAAAATCTACTCGAAAGTTAGCATCCATATTAAAAACGTGTTAAAACGCAAACCCTTAAATATCTCGAATTAAAAACAAAGCAACTTATGTTACATTCAAAATAAAATGCTTATATATAGTACCACTGATTCCACAGATACGACGTATTTCACGCATGTACTCCATACAACTAACGCATAAAAACAAGATTGGGCATGCAGGGTTAAGACTAAAGGCAGCTTACAGGTTACTTTTATTTTTTTGTTTTAATATTTAACACAAATGAAAAAAAAATTTTATTCAGACTGATATTATTTCCATACTCATTGAAAATAAAAAAAAAATTAGTTTTTCCATCATTTTACTGCTAACAATTTTTACAACACTGTACACTAAATAAAATTCTAAATAACTAATAAGCATTTTTAGAAAATGACAAACAAAAAAAAAAAAGTTAACCAACCAGTTCTTCTCATGCAATTTTTTGTGGTTAAATCGTAAAAGTTACTAAAAAAAAGTTTTTTATTTTTTGTTCATGTCACTTTAACGAAACGATAAACAAGTTTTTTAAAACAAAAAATTTCAAAATGTAAACAAAACGAGAGCAAGAACAACAACAACAAAAGGATCACGTTTATGGTGGATTATTTATTTCCAGTTGATTTTAATGTTTTTATTTTACAAAACCAAAAAAAAAATTGAAAATTATCGATTGGATACATGATGTTTAAGCATGAATTGCTCATTTTTATGGTATCACTTTTACTAGACTAGTAAACCAGTTTATAATTGTATTTCATCTTTATTATAGTATTTGTTTGTATTTGTTGTCATACTGTTTCTGCATTTATTTTCTGATTGTTGTTGCTGTTTTTTCTTTAAATGCATTTTTTTTAATTAAAGTTGCCAGATAAAAGATGGATATTTGAGACTTGAACATTAACTTCTCTATGAGAGATCAGTACGTTGAGGATGGGATCTACGATATTTTGGTTGTATGTTTATAAAGAGCCGTGGTCGCCAGCCACCCTGTTCTAAAGTTGACTTAAGTTCTACAATGGTATTACAGCAAGCAGTAGCACCACAGAGGACCTGGTTCCTCACAACATTCGAGATGATGCTCACCAACAACACATACTCCGTTGCATACTGGCACTCTTTGTTTTAAAATAATTAACGTCACTATCTCGACTGATTATTAAAATGATCTTGTCATAAAGTTCTCATAAAGTCATAAAGCCAATTTAACTTTCTTTTTTATGTTATTGTTCACAATTATACACATTTTTATCAACATTTTGGTTCAAAAACTCACTAAAGTTGTGAGAATTTTTCCCAAATCTGGCAACTTGTGAATTGTGCAGAAATTTTAATGTTAAAAACTGACATCATAACTGGTTTAATGAAACAACAAAAAAAATCCTAACAAAAGCTCTACCGGTAGACATTTTTATATCCATGACTGAATTGAATGGGAGTGCTTAAAAGTGCATGCTTGCATACATTGTGTTCATCAAAGATAAAAGAAGATGGAGCAAAAGAAAAAATAGTGCAGCAGACTTTAAGCAGACTAAATTGAACTTTATTGAATGAGTTTGTTGTTTTGCTCTTAAAAAATTTTTGGAAAAACAAGTGGAGCATTTAAGAAATAATAATTATAATTAATGAATTACCAAACAAGTCTGCTTGAACAATTATAAAATAGTTTGCCTGTCCCTGTATCTCTCTCTCCCTCTCCTGCTCATAACATTATAAAATACGCTTGAGAAACTCTTTAAGAGGAAAAATTTTATGTTCATCACAGAAAAAGAGAGTTTAATAAATTTTTATGTAGGTGTAATGGCAAATAGTGTTAAGTTTTTATTTTACCGATATGAGCATATACCGCATATCCTAGAAATAGAACTTTTCGTGATATGGCAAAACTAGATGTTATCTCGTTGACTCAAACCACCTAATTGGTTTAAATTTCATAGGGGAAGAGTAATTGAAAAAGAATATTTATTTCGCTTTGGGCATGGCCCTGCTACTTTTATGATCACAATCTTGAGTTCATACGGGAACGAGTGGCACTACCGACTTTTATAGTCATAACATTTTCTACAATTGTGTGAGTGAGTTCTAAGGGAATACACAAGGAAAAAAGGTAATAATTTCACTTTTTAACATCGGTTTACAAACTCATATAAAACATAGATTTTTTCTTTTTAACACTGTTTTGGACATACATATGTACATAAATAACTAGATTTTGCCCGTGACTTCGTTCACGCTAAATGTTAATGATTAAACAAAAAGTACTAAAAGCAAAACGCACTAAAAGTACCTGCTTTTCCTTATATTACACCCAAGAAAGTATACTATAATAATGTACGTTATTGTAAAATCAATTTTACTTTTTTTTAATATTAGTTTATAATAGTTTATAATAGTAAAAGTGACCGATTTTCATTATATTGCCCCCAAGAAAGTGCACTGTAAGTCAATGTATGAAACCTAATAAAAACAACACCTACCAATAGTACAAATTTTACGGCTTTTTAACACTTAAAAAGTATCCTATCAAATTTCATCAAAATCCATTAAAAAAAGTACGAAAAATAAAAAAGTACCAAAAGTACTTTTAAAACATCTCTAGACTTCCGCATATAATTCAAGACCAAAATTAGCCAACTCGGTCCAGCCGTTCTCGAGTTTTACCGAGACTAACGAACAGCAATTAATTGTGCAATGTAAAATTTCAATACAAAACACAATTTTCGTTTTTTTTCGATTTTTAACCTTTTTTTGGGCTTTTCTGAACTTTCTTTTTTTATAAACCTTCCTCTTGATTAGACGAACAAAACAAAAAAAAAATCATACAAATCGTTCCCGAGTTTTAGCGAGACTAAGATTTTTATATATATAGATTTGTGAAACATTCTTTTACATAGAAGATTTTTAGTAAAAAAAAACTCTTATACTGATGTGCATTATTTTAGTTTCTGTAAAATAATAATAAATAACACAAACTCGAGCACAAAATATTATACACCGTAAAATTTTTTTAAACAGAAGACAATTTATTATTAAACATAAGGTTCTGCAAACTCTTATACCAACTCTTATACAAACTATATTTCATAACATATAAATAATTTTTGTTGCATTCTTTTAAATAGAATATTTTTAGTAAAAAAAAACTCTTATACTGATGTGAAATATTTTACAGCCACTATAATACAAACTCGAGCACAAAATATTATACACCGTAAAATTTTTTTAAACAGAATACAGATTATTATTAAACATAAGGGTTCTGCAAACTTTTATACCAACTCTTATACAAACTATATTTCATAACAAATAAATAATTTTTGTTGCATTCTTTTAAATAGAATATTTTTAGTAAAAAAAAACTCTTATACTGATGTGAAATATTTTACAGCCACTATAATACAAACTCGAGCACAAAATATTATACACCGTAAAGTTTTTTTAAACAGAAGACAGTTTATTATTAAACATAAGGTTCTGTAAACTCTTATACAAACTCTTATACAAACTATAATTCATAACATATAAATAATTGGTGTTGCTTTATTTTATATAGAATATTTTTAGTAAAAAAACTCTTATACTGATGTGCAATATTTTACAGAAACTCTAATACAAACTCGATCACAATATATTACAGTCTGCAATATTCGTTCAAGCAGAAGTCTACTAGTCAACAAACATACTTTAATTTTGAATTTATAAAATTTTTTGTTGCATTCTGTTAAATAGAAGACTTTGAATAAAAAAAAACTCTTATACTGATATGCTATATTCTAAAAACAAACAAAAAAATAACAATAAAAACTCGAGCACAAAATATTATACTCCGTCAATTTTTTTTTTTTTAACAGAATACAATTTATTATTAAACAAACTCTTCTGTAAACTCTCACACCAGACAATTTTGTCGTTTTACTGCAGCTTATTACAATTTCCTAAAAACTTTATGAATTTTTTATTTTATTTTTAATTGTCATTTTATTTTTATCATGATAATAATTTCCATGTTATTTTATCACCAGTTCTATGGCTGCAAGGTACTTTTGTTGCAAGCACTTTCATTAAAATGCATTTGGATGTGTCATCTTCAACTTGCGTACTTCGTTTTCTTTTACTTCTATTTCTACTTTCGAAAATAGTGAAAGTATTCAGACAATCACAGCGCCACCGTGGTACGAACTTCAACTCCAATGCAAACACACTTTAATAACATCTTTGAAGGCATTGATTAAAATTTCCTTGCGAAATTAAAGTTGTTTTTTTTTGGTTTTTAAAATTTACACATACACTTTTACTTGATCGTTTGGCTGAAAGCATAAATCGTTGGTTGGTTGGTTGGTTGGCTAATGCTGGTTTCAGGTTAATTAATAACGTCTATTGCATAAATTTTTTTCTCTTTTTTTTTAATTTCTTAAAAGTTTACTTTTTAATTAAAAAAGGACGGTTTTTATTTGGTTGGATTTTAGAGTGGGTTTACGTTAATTTCCTCTGTTTAATTATTTCGAGCCATCGTTGGCTTGTTGTCATTTTGTTGTTTAAAAGTAGAAATGCGTTTGGGTTTTATGGTTGTTAATTATATACCCAAAAAAAAAAAGCAAACGCAATGGAACAGAGGTTTTTTAGTCAGACTACGTAAATATTGCACAAAATAAACTGAATAAACTTTTATTTCGTCATACATGCATATATTTGCCAAGTCTGATCATAATTTTACGCTTCAAGTTGAACTATAAAAGCTGAGATAAGGTTTTTTATTGCCCTTTTTTATTTTGTGGATTTTTTTTTTTTTTTGTGAGGAGATTTAATATTAATTTAACGAAAATGTTTAAAACCTCAAAAGTGTATTTTGAAATTTCGTTTTTTGTTGTTTAAAATGTTGAAAATTATTATTAAATATTCCGAAAGATGTTAAGATTTTAATATTAAGGAAGTAGAAGTGTAACAAGAAACTAAATGGTTACGAGTTTAATTTTCAAGGTCAAATTTGTAGTCACACACATGGAACATTTTCTTCATGATTTACAGTGAATTTTAAAACTTCTCAGGTATTTACACGAAAAACATTAACTGTCTGTCGCTTTGGTTAAAAATTAAAATCATAAACATTTTAGAAACAACAAAAGAAATAAAAAAAAACAGTGACTGGTGATACAATTTGTGACTGGTGATACAAGATTGTGCCTCAAACAAAATTGTTTCTTATAAAAGGTTTTCCAATAGGCATGATATGATTTTGAAGTGACGTTTCGGCCATTTGTAATATGTCATGATCTGTCATTTGTTTTTCATTGTATTCAGCAGTGTTAACAATTTCATCATGAAGAGAAATACGCAAGAACAACGTTTACAATCTATTCAGTTTTATTATCAAAATAATCGTTCTCTAATTACAACTTTTCGTGCGCTTTTGCCATTTTATGGTCGTAATAATCGTCCAAGTGTGCTCGCTATTCGTCGAATTGTTGAAAATGTTGAGCCCACATTTTCTTTACATAATGTTCAAGTGCCAATAAGGCGAAGAACCGCTCGAAGTAATGCAAATATTGCTGCCGTTCAGGCAAGTGTTGCTAAAGACCGCAATTTGTCGATTCCAAGACTGTCTCAAACCACAACCTGGCGGATTTTGAGAAAGGATTGGGGTTTGTATCCATATAAAATCGGTTTCACTCAAGAACTGAAGGCATTGGACCACCGTAAATGTCGTAAATTTGCTGATTATGACTTGGAAAAACTTGAAAAGTTTGGAGATTCGATTATTTCAAGAAATTGTGATATTGAATGGCCTCTAAAGAAGTTGTGTTTTAACACCATTAGACTATTTCTTGTGGGGTTATTTGAAGTCATTGGTCTTTCGAAATAAACCAGACTCTCTCTTCAAGCTTTACAAGTCAATATTGAACGTGCCATTCATGACTCACGACTTGATTTAGAGGAAAAAGTGTCCGAAAATAGGATTCATCGAATTTGTTCCTGCAGAAGAAATCGTGGAGGCCATTTGAATGACGTTTTATTTAGAACTTAATTGCATCGATTCTACTTCAAAATGTATACAACTCAATTTCAACACTTTCACATAAAATATAAATTGCATGCAACACAGTTGCGTCGTAGTGTAAATGCCGTCTTACTGAATTAAGAAGCCATCTTATACCAAAAATTTTCGTAGAATATATTTTTACATGAAAGCTTTTATCAAGTCAATAAATTAGACAAAAATCTATGAAGTCCAGTATAAATTTCAACTGTCTTCATGTGTTCTGCTGCATATTCATTTTTAACAAATTGAGTGCATGTTGAGGCCTCCGGAAACCGCATGTTCTTCCGGTTTCCAGAGTTAATTAAAATTTCTATAATGGTTTCGTAAGACAAATTTGTTTTAATTGAACGAAATTAAAGAAATCACGAATATAAAAATAAGTTTCTCATTCTCGTTTTTTTTTTTTTGTCGTTAAAATATTATTTTTATTCGAGTTTTATAGAACAAAGAATTTAAGTAAAATATGAATCCAAACAATAAATTAGGTTTGAAGCCTTGACCGTGACGTTAAACTATTTTTAATAACTTTTCGAAACTTGAGTTGTTGTAATAATAAACATGTTATTAAATTTTGTAATATTCGTAATTACAATGATCAGAATAATAATAAAATAAAGTTTATGGCCAAGACATGTACAGCGCGCCACAAAATACAATTTTATTCAGATTTAAATAATAATAAAAATCATTTATTTGAATAAATTTAACATTTTTTTCTGTTGTTGATTTATGCTTGATGTTTTTTTTTTTTTTTTTTTTAATTAAAACAACATCTGAAATACAAGGAAAGGCATTAAGAAGAATTAAGCATGAGATTATCGTTACGATGCCAGCCACTTTCAAAAGACAACTCAAGTCAAGTCTTTGTGGTGGGGGGGGGGGGGGGCTTAAAGTGTTAAGAAAACGCTTTTTTTTTAAACAATTTTATGGTTTTAAAGAAACTAAAAAGGTTTCTTCCTCATATAATCTTGCCAATAGCTGCTATTCAATAGATTTGAAAATATGTTGTACAACTAATGAAATCATCATTTTAAATAAACAACGATGTAAATGGGAAAATTTTAGTTAAAAAAAAAAGTACTATACAAAATTGCATGCAAGCTGAAGAAGATTAAATTTATAAATATTGTAAATAAAGTATGATCAAGAGTCATAGAGAAATCAGATAATGATTTTTTGCAACAACAAAATAGAAATATTAAAAAAAAAAACTTGTTCGAAGCAAACAAAACACCTCACAAACGTCCTCAAAAGGTTGTTGTTTGCAGTGAAGTGTTGTTGTAACCACTATTTAATGATTTTCTCTGGAGATCTGGCTATAAAGCAGACGGTTTACATCAACAATCAACTATACGACAGACATTCTTCGTATTATATATGACAAAATACGAGTATGTATGTATATTGTTTTTGTTTTTTTTTTTTTTTTTGGTGAGTGTCCACTTTTATGTGATTTTTTTTTTAATAAAAACCTTCATTAGCAAATTGTTTTAATTGTTATCTGTTGTTGAATAATTAAATAATATTCAATGCAAATATTAAACATGAGCAGAACTTGTTGTTGACATTGCAGATTTTTTGCGAAATATTTTTTTTTTTTTTTTTTTTTTTTGTGAATATAAGAGTTATTTATTGATATGGAATTTTTGGAGTCACTTAAAAAAGTACATGTCATTGAATTTGAGAACTGAACGTATCAGCGAAAAATTCGGTGGATAATAAACATTAAAATTTTTATAAGATTAAAGCGAAATTTCGTACAGTTTTATTCGAACACTTTTAATACCAATTTTATTTAGAAACGGTTGTTAAAGCTAAAGAAAATTTCCTGAAATTCTGTAAGCTTTTCCTTGATGAGACAGAAAATACAAATTTCGTTTTCACAAGATATTTTTCACAATCGTATGGAAATATTAACTAAAAACCGCTTGAAAGTTTATCCAAATTAGTATAACCAACGGCCGGCCGGCACAATCGGCCGTATTCTAGATGTGTTTCTTTTAATATGCACACAGAAATTATCATAAATAAGTGCTTAAAAAATAGTCGTACAATAATTACACTTATTTAAACGTTTAACGTTCCAAAGACAATTGGATCTTCGCTTCGAAACGAACCGTGTCTCACTAGGCCAAAGATGATCAACAAAGCGATAGGCGTAACAAACGCAAGTTTTTTCTTAGGAAAGAACCCCGAACACCAGAGTAAAGCTTTTACAAGAACCACAGTTACTTAAAGGTACTTTTTCATCAAATTGGCTTTCATTAAAAATAGAACCGTAAAATTAAATTAAAAAAACTACGGGTAGCACTCCGGGAGTGCCGACAGAAGTGAAAACGTTTTGTGATTACAACAATACACGTGCTATTGCCAAAAAAAATTATGCGTAGATATAAATAATTATATAAATACATGCAACAAATTTAACCACTTATCAAGGCGTATGCAACAGGTGAACTTACTAGCACAGCTGACTGAGCTCGCTTTATAGCAAATTTTCATACAAACTGATATAGTTTGAAGAGAGTACATAAAAAATGGTTACAGTTTGATACTCATCCGTATTAAAATGCTTTAAATTTGTTTGTGTATTTTGATATGAAGCGAGTGCTTTATACCAACAAAATACATGTTGTTTTTGGATTGTTGTACTTGTTGTCGAACTGCGCATACCTGCTACTTTTGCCATGCCACTTATTGTAAACGCAAATGCAACTGCGCCCGAGAAGTTAACAACCTAAATTTTTTTCGCTCATAATGAAGAGAGTGCCATCTTTGTGTACTCTTTTTAATCAGTTTCGCTCAAATTGAAGAGTGCGCCCTCTTTGGTGCACCAAAAAATTAGTGTTTTTCTCATATATGGCAACATCACCCACAAGAGAGGGCGCTCTCTTCATTTTGAGCGAAAAAAATTTAGGTGTTATCTGTAGGTTGTTAACTTCACTAACATCTGTAGGTTGTTAACTCTTAACAAGTGTCAAAAAGCGTGACGGTGTCGAGAGTTCTGAGATTTTAGCCCACCCAAAACCTCCGTACCGCGTCAATAGAAGTTTTCACTTCAAAAACTAATTAACATTCCTAAAATCCTCCCACTTTCTCACCAAGTGGATGATATGTGTACATGGATTGGTAGCAATCCACAAAAATCCACAATATGGGCCTGTTCGGCAATGCATCACTGCGCCGCATGTGTGATTAGTTTGCTCAATATAGAAAGGGCGTATCTCAACTTTTAGCTACTTTACAGGAGAAGGAAAAAACTCAATAAAATCTGAAAAAATACTACAAAAAATTTTTTTCCTGAAGCAGATTTTTATTAAAACAGCCAACAAATTCAATTCTGTTTTATTTTATATATTTTTTTTTTTTTTGAAATGAGTTAGGGTTTTTTTTAATTACTATAAATTTGTTAGTCGTCAACATAGGAAACTGTATTTTTTAATGCAGGTGTATTTGAGTTTTGTCTACCAGAACATGTAAAAAAAACGATTTTGAAAAAAAAAGTGTTGCAGTTGATTTTCAGAACGTATACTGCATCAAATGCGGCGCAGTAATGCATTTCCGAACAGGTCTTATCACCCTATTTCCCTTTAATTGTATAAATAAATAAGTAAAAAACTTTCATCCTGAGCTGCAATCTGCCGGAACAATGTTTTTATATAATTGTTTAGTGGTACAGTTCTTTGCTAAGTGGATTGTGATTTTGCTAAGCACTAATCGTTGCCGTTTTTTTGTCAGTAGATCGCTGGAATGTCAGGTACAGCTTCTTTTAGGGAAGATGTTTTGTCTGATGGCAGGTGGTTGTTGAAAGCCTCTTAAAAAACTGTAAATTGTTTTAAGACTATTGAGATTCCAACTGAGATACTACGGCTTTGAAGATTTGTACTCCAATCACTAAACTACAACTACAATATGCCACCTACATACATACATACCTACCACCTGCTAGTTCACATAAGTAAGAACTATATTTTTATAAATTCGTTCATTAACAAAGCTATTTTCTTTAAAATTGAACATAAAACAATTTATAGAATTGTTTTTCTGTAATTATTATGAAAATTTTCCAGTATTATGAAAAACTATGAAGACGACAGTTTTCCATTTTTTATAAACTATTCAGGAGTAAGACATTTCCGAAATCGTCCTTAGTGGTTCCCATAAAAACCACTAATATTCATCCGAAATGAGTTTCATCAAATTTTACTACAAGTGTTAAGTATTTAACAGTGCTCTGTTAAGTTTGGTTCAAATCTTTGCTAGTTAAATTTATATTTATCTTCACACACATATTAAGGAAATTTTATTAAATTTAAAAAAAATTTCAATTGTTTTGAAGGAAATTTTTTAGTAGAATTTATAATTTTTTCTGAGTTTATCTATACATCATTGGTATATTAAATTTTTTTTTTTAATTCATAGCCCTAGACACAGACTATGGAGTATAACAGTGCTCTGTTAACAGGTTAACATTGGTCTGTTGATACAGGGAATTCACTGAAAATTTATAAACGCGGTAGTCCTTTATAAGAGCCTATTGGTTACCTGCTAACAGAACTCTATTGAAGTCTATGGTTTGTGTCTAAGCTTTGAAATTTAAAAATTTAACTTAACTCAAATCATTCATTACCTTTAATATTTGTTTATGACTGATATGTTATATATTTAAAAATATATGTTCCTTTTCATATTAAATATCCTTATAAATTTGTTTCATACATGTTGTTAGTCCTTAATATATACAATTTCTTTTTAAACCACGATTTATATTTAGTCATACGAAAGCAAACAATCAATCGTTTTGTAGTTATGATCTTTCTATTTTAAAGTAGAGTTACATATCGATGGCTTAATATAGAAAGGGCGTATCTCAACTTTTAGTTACTTTACAGGAGAAGGAAAAAACTCAATAAAATCTTTGGTTAGTTAGTTTGCGTTTTTTTTTAATTACTGTAAATTTGTTATTGTCAACATAAGACACTGAATTTTTTAAGGGAGGTGTATTTGAGTTTTTTCTACCAGAACATGAAGAAAAAAAAACGAGATATGACCTTTCTATATTAAGCCATCGATATGTAGAAATAATTTCTAACATTTTAAACTAAAACTTGATGGCTTGGCCGATAATAATAACAAACATCGCCAGGCACATAGAGGCATACTTGAGTGCAACATCTGTGGAGTTCTTATCAATAAAATTAATATCTTTTCAAAACGTAACTTGCTGGCTTCCATACGTCTAATAAATATTTATTAAATGTACTCGTATATTGACAAAATTTAATACGCTTTGAATTATTAATAAAACGTGTTCTTCTATGCATTCACTTTTACAATGCGCGAATAAAATATTGACTGCAAAAAAAAAAAAAAAAGATTTCAATATTCGCAAAATTTATGAACAAATAAATTTTTATATTTTTTTAATTTAACAAAAAAAAAAAAAAACAGCAACAACAACAACAATAACAATAACAAAATCGCTATTAAAACGAACTTGAGATGTCGCATAAAAATCCAATTAAAAATTTATATAAAAATTAAAAAAAATTGCTGTTGACGGTTAACGATGCAATTAATTGTCAGTAGGAGACGTAACGAAAAAGGACAACAATTAAAAGGATTAATTAATTAATTTGTTTTTTTTTTTTACATGCAGTAAAAAGCAGTTGCCGTTTTTTTTTTTCAAGTAAAATGTTTATTTACATAATTTTTGGAGTCATGCGGCATGCAGTTACGAGCTGGCACCCTACAGAGTATCTTTTTAGTTCAGAAAAATCGTAGTTATACATAATTTAATAAGATAAAGGGATGACCCGCATAAATTTGTAATAAATACAAATTCGTAAAGCAACTTTTCTTCTTTTGACACTAAAGTGTTTGTTCCCCCATCTCTGCCGCCTTTCAAGTTTTTATACTTTGTTTTTTTTTTTTATGCAAATATTTAACTTGAGAAAATATGTATACAAAAGTATTTATTTATCTTTTGATCAAAGTACACAAATAAAACCTATTTATTTGACGATTTATGTGTTTAACGTACGTGTGTTTTTATTTTGCTATCGGAAGGCGTTAACATCGAAATTTATCATTGGCTGCTCAATACAAATATTTATTTAAGCTACTGCACAACTGCCACATTTATTTACTGTTGTAAGCCGCTACTGCAATTCCTACATAGAAAGCAGATATAACTCTACTGTTACTATTGCTGAGAACAGCAGAAATAAACATTATTACGACGAGGGCCGTCTTAGCAGTCATTTTATCTTTTATACACCAAACATACTTTTATTCTATTCTTTAAATCTCAGATAAATGGAAATGAAACAATTTTCAAATATCAAGAGAAAAATTAAATGCCACAACATACGCGGCGGGCCACTACAACAAAGTTGTATTCGAAAGCAGCAACAGCATTATTCCATTGTCAATGAGCAGCAGAATTTCAGGTATTTTGCAGCTGTACATTCGATTCTCGAATATATGATTTTAAATTCTATTTTTACAAATCACACTGGAAATAGAATACGAGAAGTAATAATAATTCTCAAGAGAAATCAAAATGAAGTATTAGGTAATGTGGAATTAGGTAAACAGCCAACTTAACATTTTAGTTATTAAAAAATCAGGGGTGTCACAGACACCAAATTCGTACGAAAGTGAAAGTGAAAACGTTTTTACCTTCTCCAGAAAACGTAAAAATTTTTCGTTTTCAATTCGATTGAAAATAGTCAGGTGTGTCACAGAATTTTGACGAAAGTGAAAATTTACACGAAAAATTTTTGCGTACATATTTGCCATCTTAGCATAGAGAAAAAAAGGTTGCTGTAAAATTACATTTTATTTTAAATTAAAGTGTAAACAAGTTTTTTGATAAAATATTGAAAATTTTGATTTTATATCATGGAAAAAAATGTTGGAAGTTGGCCAAAATTAAGACAGCTAAACAGTGGAACATGCTAATAAAGTTATTTTTTTTTTTAGTTGAATATCTCCTAAGCTTCGAACGCAAACCCTATGTGCTTTAAGTTCCGAATATCGAAAACTAATTGCGAAATCTTTTTTTTTTTTATTAGAGCAAAAATATCAGGAATTGTTTATAAACCCTAGATGACCCACTTTGGGTCAAAGACATAAGATTCAAACCTTAAAATTAAACTGAAGAGAGCCTTAATTACCGTTTAGTAACTGCAGATCTAATTCCGATTTTTTTTTTCATAATCTTCTACAGTATGTGTGGTTATTCTGTGCACACCCTCGTACGTTCGTTATGTTTGTAAAATAGTGCAAAATATGTAATATTGGAACTGTTATAAGACTTGTTCGTTAGTTTGGCTCAATTGCTGTTTGTTTACATATTTTCAAGTGTTTTTCTTAAATGTCTTCTTTGATTTGCTTTAGATTGTTTGTTTTTTTTTCTTATTGAAACAATTCTTTCCGTCTTGTTTGTGAATCATTGTTATGAGGGTGCAATTGTTATTGTTGGGTTTGTTTAACTTTGGTGTTGTTGCTATTATTGCTGTTGTAATCTTTAGCAGCTTCTTTACTATTCCTATTGTATTTTTTTTTTTTTTTTCTTAAATTTAAATTATTTGTTTTATTTTTTTTTTTACATTATTTTCTTCAATGCCATGATGTTGGCTTGGCATCATGGTCATGAAAAACAAACAATAGTAGTAACAACAATAAGAAGAAACAATATTTTTAAATGCCTGTTCGTATGTATTTTATGCACACAGTTTTATCTTTTTGTTTGTTGTGTTATTTTTGTGGCTTAAGTTGTTATTTTATTTAGCACGTGAAGTGTGCTTGTCATTATTTCCCAACAAATTGTTTATTTGTAGGTATCTTTTTAATAGTTAACGATGGACATGATAGATATTACCTATAATCAATCATACATTAAATTATGACTGGCGTACTCATACAAAAACACAAAAATTGATTTTTTTTTATAGTATTTAGTAATTTATGAAAAAAAGATCATTTGGCAATTTTATTATGTGCATTTATTTCATAATTTGGTAAAAAATTTTGTTTACATATTTATTTTTTATTTACGATTTTTGGATAAAAAAAACGTATTTTGTAAATCTCTAACACAGTCATGTAGAACTGTTAACAGATCTATGTTAAAACTGATGTTAAGAACGTTGCAAAATACTCATTACTTCAACTAAAGGGTTTTTTTATAGAGTGTCACAACTTTGAGTTGGCATTACTGCTTTATTTGAGCACCCATTTAACAGCTGTTAGTTGCTTTTTGTTTATTTTGCTCTGAAATTTCATTATGAATCGACTTACACCAGAGCAACGCGTGCAAATTGTTGAAATTTTTAATCAAAATTATTGTTCTATTCGCCAAACTCATTGAGCAGCGGGCGCAAGAATTGATTTACTCAAAAAAACTTTTGATGAAAAAATAATTTCCAATTAATTGGCCACCAACATCGTGTGATTTAACCCCTTTAGATTATTTTCTTTGGGGTTATTTTAAGTCACTTGTCTACGTCGATAAACCACAAACAATTGAACACCGGGAAATCAACGTGCGAAGAGTTATCGGCGTAATAAGGCCGTAAATGCTGCGAAATTTGTTGAAAATTGGTATTCCAGATTGCGCTTTCTACGCGCCAGCCGTGGCTGCCACATGGCAGAAATCATATTTAATCAATAATTTTATAAAATTTTCTTTCCAATAATGCCCGTTTCATTGATATTAAAAATATATTTCCTTGTTTTAATGTAATTTAAAATTGTGTCACTCTATAATAAACAACCCTTTAGTTAAGTGTGTTAAGATATACATAAGTATAATATTGTATATGTATATAGATTTAACTAGGAAAGATGCAAACCTAAAATTTAAGACAAGCTAATTTTGCAGTTAACAGAGCACTGTTAAGTAATTAACAGTCGTAGCAAGTGTTTGAATTTTATTTATTATTAAGATTAATGGTAGGTATAATCAAAATAAATGGATTAAAATTAAAAAAAGCATATCATTCATTCATGTAATGTAAAGTAAAAGACGAATATAAAAGCAACATAGCAAAAAAATCGCTAAAACGAATATAAACGCTAAACATGAAGAGTCCTAAAACGAACGCTTTGAATAATCGCCAAACCAAAAGAATGCGTTACCAAAAGAAACGACCAGACCAAAAACGGAAAAATACGCGGAAAATCTAAAAATATAAACTCCCAAAGCGATCATTGCAAAAAACCGCTAAACCCAAAAAAAACCCAGAAGAAAAAAGTCGGCAAGCGAAAATGCTTTAGCTAGCTGATAAGCATGGCAAAAAACAAACAAATAATTGCACTTCAGTGAATTTATTTATGAATACGTCAACAGTGTGTATTATTTTTCTTTTTTTTTTTTAATTCAAATACAATAGAAAACTAACTTGTAAAATTTAAATGACTTCTAATAAAGAATTTTTTGTTTTTGCTTTGAATTTGCACACTAATTACTAAACTAAAATTCAGACGCATTTTGAATTTGTAAATAATCATGATGTTACGTGATCTTTCGGCTCCCAACTATCACTTTCTTACATTCAAACGATTTAATAATATGAAATGTTGCTGAGCAACTTCAGTTTAAATTTATTTTATTAGACTTTTTAGTACTTTTCTTGGAATTTTTTTTTTTTTAGAAATTTATAGTTAAGTTAAGTAATAGTGGCCGGTTGCTCGTTTAACGTATTAAGTTGTTTATTTGTGTAAATCATTAAAATACGATAGAGTATAAATTTAATAAATGAAAAAAAAAACAAAGTTATTGACCTTTGATAGAAACTTACCGGATAATACATTCCTTGTGGAGGAAGGAAAAAGGCCCCGGAACCCCACAGTTTGACGGCTGTTATTTAAAAACTTTGTAAAAGGAAGAAGAAAATTTTTTTATCCACTAAACTTCTGCTTATAAAACACAATTTAATCTCTGTTTTAATGACTACAATAATTTTCACTGATAATATTGAAAATTTCTTTTGTTTTCTATAACTTTTTTGTGAAAATATTCTTTTTTTTTTATTCCGAATGTTATTATTATTAGTTATTATCTTAAATACAACTTTTTACTTAAGATTTACACTGTTTACACTAAAAATTAACTTGTGTTTTTTCTTTTGTAACACATTAATTATTTTGGCACATGTTAATTAAAACTTGCTGTTTTTTTTATTTATTATAATAATATTTATTTTGTAAAAGTGGTGATGCTCTGCAAAAGGGAAAAAGAAATTAGTAACAAGATAAGAAGAAATTCTGGCACAAAAGCACGCGAAGAGATAAAAATTTTTGTTATTTTTTTAAAAATATTTGACAACTTATGCTTCTTTGAAAGGTGTTTCAAGTATTCATTATACACGACTCTACATTGCCGGATGACAAGCTTAATAAGACTTCAACAAAGAGAGAGAGAGAGAAGAAAAATTTCAGTTACAAATTGTTTACTAACCTTCAGTTAACCTGAACTTAACATTTAATGAAGAGATTCAAATTTTTGCACAAAAAATTGTTTGCCAATTGAATGAACCATTGGGTTTTTTGGTCGATTAATGTAATAAAGTTTCGAGTATTACCGACATATGCAATATTAAGAAACATGAATTCTCTACTAGATGGCCGAATTTTTTGTGTTAAGGAATAAAGGTGGGCAGAAAATCAAAACCAATGGGTTTTTTTGGACGAACTAGAATTCTACAAATTCCTTCTTTAAAAAATCTAACTTTTATAGCGTTCACTATGCTTTTTACATGATTAGAAAGTAATGTTAAATTGTGAACAGAGCTCTGTTAAATTCTATGGTTCATATCTAGGGTTTTATATTTTTAAATTTAACTTCGCACTTACATCTTATAATAACACATTATTAAAAAAAAGATATGTGGAACTCGGGGACTGTCGCGGTAAAGCTAGTGCATAGCATTTTTTTCAACTTATGCAATTATATTATTACGTTTTGTTTAATAACTCCGTTGTTTTTCTGGCAATACTGTATGGTAATGAAATCAAAATCAATAGCATACTTTAGGGGTTAACATACATTGAACGATTTAAATACTTAAAAAAACAAAAGACTGAAGAAAAAAACTTAGGGCCAAATTTACAGTAATTAGTTAGCTATTAGTAAACTAAAATGATAACTATTGTTTAACTAATACTTCATATTCACAGTGTATTATTTAAGCAACACTCTTAATATGAACAAAAAATGGTAACCCTATCAAACTATCAACTTTCAGTACTGGCAATTCCGTTAAAGCATATGGTTTTTGTTTACATTTGATGTATTATTTTTTAAAAAATGGCGTATACATTCAAGAACTTGCCACGCCACCTACTTGCTAAGACGGAATCTTTCCATAAAATCTTTTTACCTTACGTTGGCGACGCTCAGCAACAATATTCCGCGTATTATCAGTATCAGTGTCAATTTCAATATCGAACTCCGCGTTTTCAATTTCACATGCAATATCTAAAATTTTTCACAAAACAAAAATAATAATAATAAATTCCAACGAATCAGCTGTTGTCTAACTATTAGTTAACCAAAGACGTTTGATGGTTTAACTAATGTTAAACTAGAAGCTGTGAATCATATATTATTAGTTAAACTATTCCTATTAGCTAACTAATGACTGTGAATTTGGGCCTTAGTGTCAGGTTTTTTCGTTTCAAAAACAAAAGACTTAAGAAACAAACGTTTGAAAATTTCTTGATTCGGTCGCCTAAAAGCCTGCGATAGAAGGCATGCAATAGCATAAAAAAATAATTAAGCTTAAGTATCTGTCCCACGATGTCAAAAGAATTCTAGCATGTTATTTAAATTTTACATGTAATAGAGGAAAAAAAAAAAAGAATTCCTAAACCAATTTAGTGCAAACAGGAAGTTTTTTTAGAATTTCAAATCTAGTTTGAAAATCTGTCATATAAATAATTGTCAAATGCCAGCATAGACGACTACGCAATATCTAGGCTTGTACAAACATAAATTTCTGACTTGTTTGTCAAGTTTAAATCTCTTCTATAAAATTTAAAATCTGATAAATAATTGGCCTAATTATTGGTTCGATGCAATTCTCCAGCAGATTGTTTTATCCAATCGTCAAAATGTCAAACTTTCAAAATATCTTAACAAAATTTTTTATGTCTGGAGTTTGTTTGACATCTTAACGATTTTGACATTTTTTTTTTTTTTTTTTTGTAGAACTGCCTAAGGTGTATGTCAAAAATTTAAAAACAAAACGTATGAGTAGAAGAGAATATGAATACAAAATCTTACAAGCCTTCCATAAATGTTTATTTTCTAAACCATTTTAGAAACTTATGTATAGGTACTCATAATATCAGACGTTTCTTTTCAAATAAACATTGGCAGCTTTAACAATACATAGGTATACATATGTATGAATATTGAAGTTGGCATCATTGTTGCAAATACCTATTGTAAAACTGCAACCACCAGCTATTTCGTACTGCAGAACTTTTGATTTAATTAATTTTATATGTATGTACGCGTAAACTTGCAAAATACCTGCAACAGACTTTTGTACTCTCTTCTTATAAGCAAAGAGAATTTCATAATATGTATTTTGATTCTACAAAGTCTTAATATTTTGCATTACCATGTAAACACACCTTTAGGGCAAATAATTGGCCCATAGATTAATCGTCTTGGTTTTCCATGGGTTGACTATTATATTTCCCTCTAAATTCTCTTGGAACACATTTCTTCACCGTCTGGCAACTTTTTTTTAAAGGCATGCTTTACACTTTCTTTTCGCTTTGTCTTCAGTTTGTTTATGAATTGATTACACACAAAAATCCGAAGCAACAATGGAAATTTCAAGAAGAATTAATTTTTTGCCGAAAAACAACACACGTGATTTCTGAAGAATATTATTAAAAATAAGTGCAAGATAGAAATAACAAAAGAAAAAACATGTGTAATTCGAAAAAATCAAATCAAATCAAGTATAAATAGATTTTTTTATAGCAAAAATTATACTCAAAAAAATTAATAACACTCCCGCAAAAGAAAGAAACTCTCGAAAAGAAATTCTCGTTGAAATTCTTATTTTGCTTTCATGTTTTCGAAAAATTTTACCAACAAAAGGGTTGGATGAAAAACCAAACAGAAATGTAGCAGATAAACGATAAATTTTAGTGTAAAAGGAATAACCAAAATAATAAAACAACACGTCCATAAGGGATGATAATTGAGTCAAAGCACCATTGAAAGGAACAGCAATAGGGGATGCTGAGTTGCAAGTAAAAAATAAACACACAGCATCATCATTCCAAAAATAAATTTCTTATAAAAGTAATCCGGTAATAGGAGTAAAAGAAAAACATTTCTGTAACTTTTTAGTAGCACTCACACTCTTAATCGAAATAGCGCGGTGATAAATAGGTATTTCTAAATAAATACTAAGGGCTCAAAGAAATTTATTAATTAGAAATGAAAGTAATACCTACAAAATTAGCACAGTCTAGGTGTAAAAGATTTCTCACTATGAGAAATAAGTATGTACTTAATAAATTGTTGGTACAAAGTACTTTTTATAAACTACATACCAAAAAAGTTAAGGGTATTTATAGGGCTATCACGTCGTGCGCCATTTCTAGAATATGCATATAAGAACCATAAAGTATGTACATACTATATATTCTGGATCCTTATAAATAGGTAAGTTTAATAAGCCATGTCTTCTGTCTGATGTCTATCCCTTAAATCAGTTTTCCGAAGCCACAAGGAGACTTGGGTCTTAAACTGACGCGTCAGGATTTTGACAATTCCAAATTAAGTAAAAAACAAAGAAATTCCGAAAATTCTACATAAATTTGACAGAATTTTTCTATCAACTTCATTTGTAAATAACAATAAAAAAACCTGCATACTTTTAGGAGCGTCAGTAAATTAAGCTTTACATGTTAATCAAGGCAAATTCTTAACAGGTAGTCTTGACAGCTTAGGTGATTATTTTTTTCAAAGCGAATTGAGGCGAATCTATCTGTTATAAATTATCTAAAAAGTGTTTTCATCTCTAAAATTTTAATAAAAGCATAAAATTCTCTACAAATCGCTCAAATTGCGAAAATTTGGAAAATCTTTCGATAATTAAAGTTTACTGAACACAATTTTGATTAAAAGATCATAAAAAATGAAGAAAGCGAAAAACTTTGGCAAAAATGCAACTGCGGCGAAAAAAAATTTGCAAACAATTTCAAAATTTTGAACAAGCCATAAGTTTGATTATGCAAAATTCGTAGATTTGCAAACAACAACAAATTAAATGGTGTTTGATTCGATAATGACGACGATAACTTATTTAAAGATTTTGATACCAGCATTTTTAGCTAAATTTAACAGAGCTCTGTTCAAAGGCTAACATTGTTTTGTTGAAATTTTCCATTCATAGTGAATGCATACAAATTTTTTTTATTTTAATTTTTTATTTTTTTTTTTAAACAATCACAATTCCACAAAGCGATTAAGATTGTCAGCAGAAAACACCCAGGATCCCTAGCCGGAATCGAACCGACAACCTCCGGACTACTAGGGTAGCATTGCTACCTATCAGCCTCGGCGGCACCCAATTGTTGACATATAAACAAAATTTTGAATGCAATAAAAATTAGTCCCCTTCAAACGGGCCTATTATTCGATTTTTTTTCGTCCACTATTCAAAAACATTTCTCCCACCCGCGTTGAAGTTTTTTCAAGAAAATACCTACCTATCAATTTTATTGCATTCCCAATGAATTTTGTATGTCAATAGAACTTTGTTATATTTCATATTTCAGGACCAGGCCAAAGTAAAAAAAGTACCAACCAAATTTTCCATTCTTTGCAACACATTTTAAGTATCCCTGGCCAGGGGGGATTATTACAATATTTCAACACTGTTTCATCAATATTATTATTGCGTATCCATTGTTGGTGCTGTTTTTTTTTTCTTTTTTTTTATAGTAAAAGGATGTTTAAAACAAATAAAACAACAAAGATGCAAAACAGAGAAAATGAAATGAATGAAGATTAAAATAAAAATTATGACAAAGGAAAAGAACTATTTTTGAAGAATTTAAATTCAAGCAGAAGATTTTTAATATAACAAAGACAGGTTTCTTATTTTTAAGTTAATTTTTGCTATTGGTGAAACCATCAAATTGATGGCGGCAATACAAGCGCACACTTATAATGTCAATGGTCGATAAAAAGGGCTGACTGTCTGACGCACAATAAAATAAAAACACGAAAAAAAAATTTTAATTGCAGACACATTTTTAATGAAAAACACATGAAACACCATGAACAAACAGTATAAAAACAGCGGCGGCTCTGATTTACCCCCGACATGAAGTAGAAAAAAATCAAGTGTGTAAAGAAGATTCTGTATAAAAAATCTATTTTTAACATTTTCACAAAATTTAGCTCAATTTCTTTGTTGCTACTTTCCATTTGCATTTGAAAAATTTTCAGCAAATTTTTGCTACTTTGTTTTAAAGATTTTTCTTTTTGAAGAAAAGCACAATTTTCACACATCATCTTTTAAAAAAATTTTTATCTCCGTCTATACTTTGTTGTGTTTTTCAAAAAATTTTTGATATTTAAAAATTACTTCTTACTTTTGGTGCAGATTAATTTACAAAAGATTTTCACTTGAATTTACGAATGCAATCAATGCAAAGGTAATGCATTCCACTTGTTTTGTTGTTACAAAAGAAAAACCTTTTTGACATTCACTTGTAAAACTAGAAAATTCCTATTGAATTATTTTTGTTAAAAACTATTTTTTTTTCATCAAAACCAATTATTATTTTTCTTTCTTGCACTTCCAATCTTTATTCTTTAAATAAAATTTATCTCTATTATTGGATGCACTTTTTTTTTTTTCTTAAATTTTTCTAGTAATTTATAAATTTTTAACAAATTTTCACAACGTTTTGTGCGTTCGACTTTATCTCACGGCCGTTTTAAACCAAATTAACAGCACTGCGACAAAATTACAACTGATTTTCTCTACAAAAAGCAGCATATTTTGCTCTGTTCATTTTCTTTTTTTCTATTCCATTTGTTTGAGTGAGTTATATTCCTTATTTGCTTTATTTGCTCTTTCACAAGTTTTGTTTTCTTATTTCTTTTTATCTACTCTTTTGGATTCCTTATCTAGTTGTTGTTTTTTGCACACTTGGTTTTTATATTATTCATTTTTATATTTTTTTTGTTCGGCTTATTTATATTTTGTTTTCACTTTCATTCGTTATTTTGAGTGGTTTTCATAAACAATTGAGTTAGTTTTAGTTATAATTTACTCGCGCTCCCCTAAAAATTTTGCGCGCGCTCTTCGTTTGTTATTTCCATGCACGTTTTGCCATTTGAACGATTACTAATTTATACAACTGTGCTTGGCATTGATGCGAGTAAAAGGAATGTCAGATTATAAGAAGTGCATGTGCACGTACAAAGAGTAGCCAGATGGCTTGATGTTGCGTTAAAGCGCTTTTTCTTACAGTATATTTACATTTATTACGGCTTGTGAGACGATGCTGTTGAATGCCATGGTGGAATAATCAGGTGTGCGCAAGAAGGAATATGGTTTTTTGTAGGGTTGTGTTTTGACCGTTAAAAAAATGGAAAAGTATGCTTTTCTTGTCAAAAGTTGTTTACATTTTTGGCCGCCATCATGAATATTTTTGTTTACGTTATGCGTTTTGTTTTTGCATAACCAATAAATACATACAAAACAACTTTTGCTTTGTTTTGTATACAGCTTTGTTTTGAAAATTTTGAATTAATTTTACACAAACAAAATGCATGTCGTTTTTTAATGTTGTATTCTTACGCGCACCTTATTATTCCACCATGGTAGAATGCATAGCGTCTGATCATGTAAAAGGAATATGTATTGAGTATGAGAGAATTCAGATTGGAAATTTGACAAGCTTTCGGTATATATTTATTTTGTGAACTAAAAACGTATGTATTCTCTTTACACCATAGTATATTTATACAAGTATATGCAAGAGCACAGCTGGCCGTGTTCTTTTTTATACATATGTATTTGATTTGTTCACTAACATTGTCATTTAGTATCACCTGAGTTTTAAAATGAGTATGTATGTAAGTATGTACATATGAAAAAGTTCTTACACAATTCTGGCTTTTGGTTAAGAGTCTCCAATATGTATGGAAATAGTAAAGAGCCCATGGTATCCTTTCTTAAATTTGTCATTTTAAAATATCTTACAAATAATTTTAATTAATTCTTATAAGAAATTTAAAAATAAAATTTTATCAGTCTGAAGCAAAATTAAATTTAAAATAAATAAATTAAAATGTTATTGTATTTTCAATTAATTACTTTTTAAGCATAAGCACGAATCATTTTCAAGTCTTTTTTCAAGCGCGCAAGTGATTAATCAGTTTTTAATCGTCAAAAGTAGGTACTCGAGGAAGACTCAGTTAGGTGATTTTTGATAAAACAATCTTCCAAATGCTAGTAGGGAACATAAAAATAAAATATACTTAAATATGTATGTATGTATGTATATTGAACACAAAAGGGCTTAAAACGATGATGATCGATGAAGATCGAGATATCATTATGACATACTCGTATGTATGTTCTTATCGCATTTTTTTTAAAGAAATCTTTCGTAATTTCAAAACTTTCGCAACATTTATTTATGCTTTTCAAACCACACCTAATATAAAGTAGCGAATTCATAATCTTTTTAACATCATTCTATTTCTAATTTTCGTTTTTATGAGATTCGTGCCACTAAAACCCCTTCCAACTTCCGCGTTGCAAAATGGCCAAACTAGGAGCTTTATTGCAAATGAAGCTAATTCACAGAATGGATTTTCATTAAATGAATTTTTATAGCAATATATGTACATACATACATACATACATATGTATGTAAGTACCTACATTTATCCAGAAATCAATTGTTGACTTTGTTTTATTTAACCATTCAAGTGAACTTTGTTTCTGCCACTGATGTGCCAACATTGAATGTCTGAAAATAATCCTACTTAATAAAGCGGCTTGGAATTTATTTCGCCATTAGCTTTTTACTTTTGCTATTCTAGCGAAATATTGAGTGAATTGTTGAAATTTTATTAAAAATCTATCTATGTACCTATCTAGGCAGATATACATACATACATATATTCCATAAACAAAAAGAGATTAAACAAATGCCAAAGTACACAATATACTTTTGGTGAAAACTTTCAGTTAGAAAAGGTCAAATATGAATTATAATTTGTATTTAATGAAACCAGACACATAAACTCTAAAATGACCAATATTCACTCGCTAAGAGGATTTGAAAAGTTTTTCATTTGTTTCCTTATTTTCTTTTCGTTTTTTTGCATTAAACTATAAGAGGATTTATCAGCAAGTAGGTGCTATTTTCGCTTTATGGAAATAAATATGCGGGAAAATAAATTCATCTTAAAACCATTACCTTTTTAGGCGTCGTCGCCAACATCCATTCGGAATGAAAAAAAACCATTTTGCAAAATAACAAATTGCAGGGAAAATTAGAAAAAGTCTTGAAAAAGCGTTATTGTAAACCACACACACACACACACATACACATTTCTCGTTACTCCCTTCTTCTCACGTACATGCATTCGCATTGAAGAAAGAAAGCTTTTGTATCCTTTCGTTGTGCTTAAAACTCACATACAGCTAAACAAGCACACCCACACACACACACACACTCGCGCTCACCTTCATGAATAGAAAGAGAACTTAGTACGTAGTGGGTTGGTTGTTTTCCTATTCATGGTTTTTTAAATAGATTTATGTGAATCTTTTTTATCATGGCTTCACCATCGCCATCATTGTCACCCGTTTAATGTTGTAAATGTTTATTCAAGTATCATTTGTGCTTTGTGCGTAAAGTATTTTATGCCATTTTTTTTTTTAGTTTTTACCCCTAAAGGTTTTCTTCAATATGTCTATGTAAGAATGAGTTTTGTTATTGTCGTGTTTGAGTTAATCCTTTGAACGAGCTTGGCCATGTAACTGGAGTATATGAACAGGGACGATTTCAATAAAAAAAAAAAAACAAAAATAGTACACATTCCTATCGGAATGGGTTTAATGATGCTCCTAAAAGTATGCCTGTTTTTTTATTGTTTACTACAATTGAAGTCAATAGAAAAATTCATAGTCAATTTCATTTTGAATTTTTAAAGTATTTTGATTACAATAACAATTTTCCTTTTCTAAAGATTCAAGTTTCGGAATTGAAACTACTTTTGATCGGAATTATGACATGCTTGTATGTTGAATTGCAAACAAAATATGACTTTAAAAATTCTATAAAAAGATAAATATTTAATTATAACAAGCAAGAGTGCTATATTCGGCTGTGCCGAATCTTATATACCCTTCACCAGTGCATAAATATGTGATTCTTTGAATATAATACAGGCTTTCCTTTCTCTTATAAATATAACATTTCAAACAAGATAAAATGTAAGTTTAAACTGCATACTTGAACACATTTTCATACTTGACAACACATTTTCATCAGTGCTATCCACATATATACTTATGTACAACAAATTCATACTGTTTAAAATATTCTTCCATCCATTAGTGAACAAAATGGTGCTTTGTACGAAAAAATACATAAAGTTATTATTAAGTTAATATACACACAACACTAATGGTGTTTCTTTTTCTACACACAAAATGGCACCTTATTGAAAGGTACATATATAAAATGTTTTGCCAACCTTGTAATAATGCAGCTTGTTATTTCACTAGAACTGAACACAACTTATGAAAAAGTTGAACGCCCTGTTTTCAACGACTGACAGCTAAGTTTTACAGGGCACTATTAACACTTTCGATTTTTACGGGGCAAAAAGTGCAATGCCTTCCACCCTTAGTGAGGGCGACTTTTTTAGAATCAAACACACTGCCCTTTTAGAGAGCAAAACATTTTTAAGAAACGAACACCAAAGTACATTTTCTGCATGGAAATGTACCATTTTTTTGAAAAGAAAACACCATAACAAGCCTCAGTAGCACGATGGTTCGTGGTTTGAATTATAATCGAAAGATTCCATATTCAACACTGTGGAGCCACCTCGCGTATTTATAAATTTATTTGTGAAATGGATCTTTATATATCTTCATTTATTTGTATGTATATATAATTCAATATCAGAACCGATATTTTATTTTTGCTGATTTTCAATTCGAATCATCTTAAGAAAAATCCTTACATTTCACTCCAAGGCACAAATCTCTAGCTCTTCTAGTGTCTTCGGAAAATCAATTTCAGGTATAGACAGTCGGACATGGCTCATTCAACTTCCCTATAAATAAGGCTTCAGATTATATATACTATATGGACCTCATATAAATATTGTGAAAATTACACACGTAATGACAAACCTATAAACCATTTTTGCTGAAGGGTATAAAAATATGTGTAGAAGGAAATATGAGTATAAATCTGAAAATGTAACTTAAAATATAAATCTCTTCGCAGCTCTGTTAGATCCTTAAATTCCTTAAGAAAGAGTCGCTGACTTCCTAAATAAATCGTAAGTGATCCATTGATTCCTCTTGATCTTTAACCAAAAAGAATAGCGGGCATTTGGCTAAGCGCACAGTGTTCCGTATAAATGGTTAATTGCCAACAAAAAGTTACGAAATTTGGAGTTTCGCTTAAGCATTTTTTTTTTTTATAAATTTTTTAAAAATATGTCTTACTGGTTAAATAAAAAAAAATAAAAAAATCTTGCACAAGTTATCTGGAGCATATCGACCACTAACCGCTAACAAAAAAAAAAAACGCACCCCGCATAGAACAAATTTTACAGGAAAAGGTTGTTTTTAGTTTATTTCCAATTCTTTAAGCATTTTTTAATGAAAATTTAAAGCCATAATCCCCCTATTATGATTCACAACTCAACTAAGTTGACAACTAATTTGAGTTGTCAATTTTACAACTCAACTCAACTATTTCATTGCATTATGGTTTGCAACTAATTTTCGTTGTCTTCGTTAGGTTGTTTTCAACCTTAATATGACATCTTGAATCAACTATTAGATACATACATGCATATATATGTATGTATATTCAAAGTGTGTTGATAATAATTTTGGAAATTTTATATAAATTAATTTATAAATTAACGAAGACAACTTATTGAACAGCTGATTGGAAGTTGAGTTTTAATCCATAATAAGAATTTGGCAACTACAACTCAACTATCAATTCAGTTGTGAATCATAATGGGGGCATTAACTACGAATGATCTTATTCAAAGTTACTGATAAGTTTCTCAATATAAATACATACGAGTATATCTTTGTAGTTTTACATCAAAAAGTATAATATTTCGAAAAAAAAATGTTAGTTACGTATTTTTCGCGGTTAGCGGTCGATATGCTTGTAACATACACATCTCGAGAGATCTCTGTACTACAAATTATTCGATATTGCAATTTTATTCTTAAAAAATCTTAGGTATAAATGCTGGGAACTTTCGCCATCAGAAATAAAACACATTTGTGTACTCGTATATGAAAATTAACAAAACTTAGTCGTTGAACGATGCTGGTCTTGCGTGACGAACTCGGCGATAGACTTATTTCTATTTCTTACGCCGACGAACGACGAGTAAACTTTTTGCATTGAAAAATTGATTAAATTTCACAAGTACAGCAAACAATTTTTATAATAAAATCAAAAAGGAAAAATTCGCGAAAAAATGGCAAAATTTAAAAAAAATTTTAAAAAATCTCTAACACGTTCCCTGTCCGATGAACTACATATGGCTCAGAAAACGTACATTTAGATTGCACGGCAACGTTCATGAGTTACATGTAGTTCAGGAGACCAATGCAACTTTGAAGGGGAATAATTTCATGAAGCGTGCTTAGACTACGCTGTTTTTGCTACGGGACAATCCAATAGTAAAAAAAAAAAAAAACAACGGGACGTACGAAAATATTTTTATTTTTATTGCCAAAATTACAGAATTTTTAAACTTTTTTTTAACATGGCGCTTTTCAAAACAAGACAAACAAAAGCATTTTTTGCATTGCAAACACTCCGTGTCTACGCGTTTTACTCCTTTTGCCGCAGTCACCAGACCAAAAAATTCATAATTACACATGTGGCTCATGAGCGTGCAAAGGCCTAAAAGTCTATGTACGCTTCTGTACCACCTATGGTTCACGGAAATATTATCCACTTCCACTTTTTATATGACTATTATTCTGCGTTGGGGATATTCATACGACCATAGCATAGGCATGCCAGAAGTAACCAGGACACCACTCAAACAAACCACAAACGAACGTACAAGAGAACCTTAGAAATAATTACTTAAAATTTACCTCAAACAAATTTTTATTTTGATACATGTATCAACCATATATTTCCGATTTAAGTCCAACAACTACTATAGATACAAAACAATAAACAAAAATAAAAAATTTATTTAAAAACATCCTTAGATATTATAAATGTGTATCTAAATTGAGTATAGTAGTTTCAAACTGTTCAAAAACAACAAACACACATAAAATTTTGCCTGTTTGTCAAACCGCTTGTGTAGTTTATTTTCCCCTTTAGTTGAAAGAAAAATTGAATCAGAGTAGCTCTCGTTTAACTTTATTGTATTTGAATGTACCAAAACAACCAGGACAATTTAAGAGTGGACCAGGACACCAGGACAATTTGTCTAAGTCCAGGACAAAGCCTGGAAAACCAGGACGTATGGCAGCCCTACCATAGCAGTACAATGTTCAACAAAAAACCAATTTGACGTGCAGGGCAGTTTTGCTTTTTTGTTTGGGACAGTTGATTAAAATTTTAAGAATACGTAAAATCCGGTTAAACACGATAAAAATTAAAAAAAAGACGTGTGGCACTCAGGGACTGCAGCGGTAAAGCTATTGCATAGCGGTTTTTATCAACTTATGCAATTTCAATTTCAGCTTTCTAGCTATACCTAAAATCCCAGAAATCCCGGAAAATTTCCAGGGAAAAGTGGCAACACTGGAAATTAAAAAAAAATTCAAAGCGGCAACACTGTATAGTCATCATACATAGACTATACAAAAAAGAAGTTTTCACTTAAAAAAACAAAAGACTTAAGAAACAAACTTAGTGTCAGCATTTTTCGTTTCATAAACAAATTCCAGGTTTTTTCATTTCATAATCAAAAGACTTAAGAAACAAACTTTTCCAAATTTCTTGATTCGGTCGCCTCAAAGCCCGCGATAGAAGCTATGCAATAGCTTAAAATAAAAACCAAAAAAATTGCTAAAATTTTATTGATTACAGAGCGCAATTAATGTAATTAATGATTACAAGTTTCAAAAAATGTAATAAAGCCGAACATTTTAGAAAAACATATTCTTGTCACAAACAAGAAACTATAATTTTGATAAAAAAAAAAAACAAAATCAATATAATATAAAGGAATGGAAAAAATTAAGTAAGAGATCGGTAAAATGGCAAAAAATTTCCAAAAACTTGGAAACATTGCGCAAATTGTTAAATTGCAAAGTCCAAGCACAGTCTTTCAAGCAGAGTTTTGGGACAAAAAAAAAATAAATAATTTATTTAGAACATGAAGATATTCTTGTGTGTCTCTAAAAACTAAATGTGTAATTATTTTCCTTACTCAAAAGATTTGGAGTGTAGCATATTTATATTAAAAACAAGCCCTATATCATGCCAACGTAATATATATTGGTACAGAACATACATACATACATATTATTAATTTTTTTTGGCTTGCTGGTTGTTGATTCAAGGAGAAAAATTTTTAAATACTAGTCATTGTAAGATCGACATGTTTGTCAACTAGTCGAAGTTGTGTTTGGTTGGATTGGCATATATTTTATTTTTTGGTATTTTTGATAGCGGCATATTGTGTGAAAAAATATTTTGTATATGTGTGTTTTTGCATTTTCGTGTAGATGGCTAGTTTTTATTGACAAGAAATTGTTGCTGAACAATATATTACAGAGAATTTATTTTCATTTTGTGTGCTAGTAAAAAATTTTACTAGTTGTCAAGTACAAAATTTTTTTTAGTAAACTGGACATTTATTTGTTATCAGGTAAATATTTTTCAAGTTTTCACATAAAATTATGAAATATGAGGGGAATTTTTACTAAATATATTAGTTTTTTTAAACCCTGGTTTTTACAGTACATACAAATGTACGAGTAATGGAGGCCATTGCTAAGCAATTCATTAACATACATATATTTTCGTAAGGCAAGGACGTCATTAACAAAAAAAAAAAAAATGAATACAGTGTTCCTACATAAAAGTTTTGTAACTATGAAAGTTTGTATAGTTCGGTAATTATAAGTGTCATATACATACAAACATATGCATGTACATTGACATCGTAGCAAAACTTTAAATTAAATCTCTTAAGTGCAACCCTAAGGACGGACCACTCTGACATGTTGGATTCTTTTGTAATACAACAAGTATCCTTTAAACATATACATAACCAGCATCAGGTTGCTAGTTCCCTTAGATTATTTTCAAAGTCTAGAAGAAACAAATTTAATAACTATTTATGTGCACTAAAATACATACATATGTATGCATGTGTGTATGTATATTTTACATCTGAGCATTTAATGTTAAATAAATCGTCCTTTTTTACTGTGTTTTTTCTTCTTATTTTGAGATCTGGCTATTGTTGTTGTTCTTGTTGTTTCGCATGCTTTATCCTTTTTCAGAAATATTTTTTTTTCTTTGGTACACAATTTATTACAACAATTTTCTGAAATCTTACTAAACTATTAAATACAAAGAAAAATATTTGTTAATGCGTATTAAAAATATTATATATTGTTGTCGTACACATACATATAAATCATTTCCTTTTGGGTGCTTTAAGCGTAAACAAAAATAGAAGATTTACACACTAAAGAGTGAGGAAATTGTACATAAAGGATAGGTATATAAAAAAAATCCTTTAATGTTGTTAAATTAGTTTGTTTTGATTTATAAAATACAGCAGAAACTAGCTGCTGACCAGACTTAATAAATTTCATTTAATCAATATTCCATACATACATACATACGTACATACCTATAGTTAACTAATCGCTTCTTTCGATAACTTAGAGCGTTCTTATAAATAGGCGATGTGAAAAAAGGAGAGCACCGGTGTTTCTACATTAAGGGAGCGATATGTAATTTGCAAAAATATTTGTAAATTAATTAACAGAGAACCCTAAAATATGCTTTTGAAACTGTGTTGTATGCGTACCTGTCACAAATATGCAAAACTATGCTATAAGAGTAAAATATGGAAAAATATGCGTTACAAATTCATGCCAGCATTTTTTTAAAAAGTTCAGAAACATGAAAATATTTTTATTTATTTTTTTTGGGTCGGTTTCCCTGATCATTAAGAAGCTCTATTTTGGAACATTAGTTGGTTTGTTTCATAAATGAAATCTTCACTGAAAATTTACGGTAGCCTCTATTTAACGAAGTTTTGATTTAGAATAAAGCAAAAATATAATTTTTATAAATAAAGGGCGTTTTTTATAGAGTTACACAAGTTTAAATCATAATAAAACAAGGATAAATATGTTTTTAATATCAATGAAACGGGCTTTATGGGAAAAAAATTTTATGAAATTAATGTTTAAATATGATTTCTGTCATGTAGCCGCCACGGCGTGCAATCTGGAACACCAATTTTCAAAAAATTTTCGCTGCATTTGCGGCCGTATTTCGCCGATAACTCTTCGAGTGTTCATTTCGAGTTGTTCAAATGTTTGTGGTTTTTCGACGTAGACAAGTGACTTAACATAACCCCAAAGAAAATAATCACACGATCTTGTTGGCTAATTAATTGGGGACATTACGTAAAATTAGTTTTTCATCAAAAGTTTCTTTGAGTAAATCAATTGTAGCGTCCGCTGCACGATGAGTTTGACGAAGAGAAAAATTATTTTGATTAAAAATTTCAACAATTTGCACGCGTTGCTCTGGTTTAAGTCGATTCATAATGAAATTTCAAAGCAACTATCAGCTGTTAAATGGGTGCTCAACTAAAACAGTGATGACAACTCAAAGTTGTGCCACTCTATAAAAGACACCCTTTATTTGTGTATATGTGTGTGTGTGTGTAAAATAGAAATTAAATTTTTAGAATTTTATTATACCAAGGTTTCACTGTATATTATTGGCTTACCTTTACTCAGCCAAGTATTGTTTAGAATGGAAATATAAAAAACGTACATACCTGAAAGAAATAAGAAAACAAGAATTAGTTAAATTATTTGATATCAAAAATAAGCTTTTAATAAATCAAAGATTTATATAAATCTCTCTTGAAAAATATTATTCGAATATATTTAAACGATCTCGTGAAATTCCAAACAAAAATATATATTTCAGTAGACTTTAGCTATACTTTTGAAAAGCTTCAAAATCTTAATATAAGTCTGTATTTATTTATAGTATCTACGCATATCCGTACTTCGGAATACAGTAACAGTACAGCTTTCTTTTGTAAAACAACTTTACAATATGGATTAGTTTATTTCGTAAACAATATATGGTATACTTATTTGGTACAAGAGTATTATGTTTGTTTGACCTTTTTTAAATATCAAACAAAAATGCAATAACAATTTTTCTATAACTTTATTACCTGATTACCAAGTCTAAATATCTAAAATATCCTATTTCTTTTATTAAACTTTGCAAAAATTGCAAATACCCCATAACAATTTTTAAATCTCATGGTAAAAGTTTTTGAATAAAGCTCAGTCAAAGCTATTGAGTTCATAAAATTATTGTTATTCAATACTTGCATGATAGCGGTAATGATATGAAATAAAAGATTACATACAACAGATGATCATGGTAGTATATTTTCAAGAAAATCAAAAGATTTCTCTAGCCAACTATGAACTTTTTTTTTCATTTATGTATGAATTGTGAGAAGCTTAGACAAGATAACAATAAAATGATATTTAAAGAAAAAATGTATACAACATTTTACAACCTCAAAATATTACATGTTTTTAAGTACAGACAAATACACAAGCACACACACACGCATACACACTCTGAAAACAGAAGGGGTGAAATAACAAGAAACAATTTACCAAAAGTTATTTTTATTTTCTCTTCCTGTCGAATAGTTTTAGGTACAAAAAAAAAAAAAAAAGAAAAAATCAACAACAACCAACCAACCAACCAACTGCAAACTCAAATTGATGCACTTTAACATCATGTGTGTCAGAGTTTATAATTCTACATTAAGGCCTTATTTAGCGGCTGAAAATATTTCATATCACAAGTTGATATGGCCGTTTCAGAATATTTTTTTTTTTGTAAGACCAGTACTCAGGGGATGACCCCTACTTATGCCATGCATTGTGCCAGAACTAGGACGAAAAATACAGGGTAGACAGGTAAGATGTTAGACTTTTACGACTCTGCTATTGCGCTTTTTGTTAATTTTTAGAGCAGTGTTGCAGCTCCTCTGCTGTTAACTAGACGCACTAACTTTCTTAAGCGGTATGAGCAGGCAGTTTATTAATTGTTTTTAATTCGCCGACATTTCTGCTAACCAACGAAGGAAGGGCACCAATATTGAGGGTGATTTTTTTTTTTTTTTTTGGAATAAAACACATCACCCTTTTAGACAGCAAAACATTTAGAAACGAACACCAAAGTACACTGTGTACATGGAGATGTAAAAGAAAATAAAACACCATATGGCCCTGCACAAGCAACAATTATTGACGCCTCCGGTGTTAAGTAGACGCATTAACTTTCTTAAGCTGTATTAGCAGGCATTTTATTAATTGTTTTACTTCGCACGATGTTTCTGCTAACCGATGAAAGAGGGCGATGTCGTGTACATTAGCTTGGAGCAGCATCAATCGCTGTCGGAATATTTTTTTAGTGACCAGTGCTATGCCTTCATCACTTAAATAGTCCGATAACAATTAATACAATGTCTCACTAATTACATTAGAAAAATTATTGATGACTCGCTCTAGCCAGGGTTTGAACCTGTTTGCTTATATTGTTAATTTAAAATATTTTCAATGACTTTTGTTGCGTTATTTCTACGACTTGCGTGCTTGGTTGAGAACTTATTAATTTTTTAATTGAATCTTTCTTTTAATTAATTGATTATTGTTTTTACTTTGTTCAGTGAATAGAAGAGATTAACTCAATATCAAAGCTTTTAAAGTTTATTAAAAGGTGACTCTTGTGGAATAATATTCAGTGTTGTCAGGCTAGAACATTGATGCCAGCTGATTAGAAAATGTTCCAAAATGTTTCTATAAAATTAACGTTATGCGATAGCAAACTTTTGTGCACGACTACGTTTTTGCCATAGAAAAGAGAGCAATAAAAAATTTCGCCAATGAATTACATAAATGGAATATGATGGGATTTTTTTTCTAAAATTTGACTTTCCGACTCACAAAAATCTCATAACGAATTTATTACTTAAAAGTTGTTTCTTAAGAAACCAATTCAGTTTAATCCGTTCAACAAGGTCTTGGTGTGCACCAACATCAACATTTTAAAACGAGAAGTTATAAGTCAGCGAAAAAAGTAAACGAGAAACATGTAATTTTGTATAAAAGAAAAAAAAAAGAGATGAAAATTGTTAAAAAGAAAAAAACTTTAAGTAATTGACAGTATGAAGGACGCCAAATTGTTTTAGATCGATGTATTTACATTTGTAAATATGTATGTAGGTGTGAATGCATGTAAAGTGCCGTTATCCAATAACCCAACAAACAATACATAGAGGTTAGTATTTGTTTAAACTAAACTAATTTAAGTGTTAAAAAAAAACCACCTCATAACCAACCAGAGAAAAGAAATCTTGTCAAAAAACAAGTCACGTGAATGATTTGCAAGGACTAAGAAACCTGTCACATTTTCGCGACGCGGTCACATAAAATTAGATTCAATTTCATGGTTTCTTTACTTCTAATAAAATTACCGAAATTCAAATAAATATTTTTTTGAATTGGAAAAAAAATCTTATTATATATTGAAGGTAATTTTCTTTAGCATTTTTCTATTCGCACTATATTTTTTTCGAGTCAAGAAAACATTGTACCTCTTCAATTTTCACCAGTTATCGGGGAAGTACTTTGAAGTCTACTGGCACGAATATACCGTAAAGTCAAGGATTCTCTACTGTTCTCTTGAACTTTTTCCTCCAAACGAGGACGTACTGTTCACATACACAAGCATCCACAAGCACTTTCATTTATGTTTGTGCATTCGTGTGTGTAGCTGTACCAGGAGGAGATGATAAGCATTTAGAGTTAAGAAATTCAATTGCGAAAACTAACTGCAATTTTTAACAGCAAAAGTTAGAAAGAAACAAGAAACACCGAAAAATATCACACCAAAAAAAAAAAAAAAAATCAAATAAAATAAAGTGAAAAAAAACAAGGTATAAACACGATAGCGAAGATGGAAAAAAACAAGTTAAGAATTTTGTAGCCAAGTTTTGTGGCGGCAAAAAGTGAAGAAACAAAAAAAAAACTGTTAAAATAAAAAATAGTGAAACAAATCTTACCGAAAGCCATGAAGGTAAACACATGTGGAATTGAAAAAAAAAAAAAAAAACACAAGGAGAAATATTACAAAAGAAAAATTCAAATCGAACAAAAACTATTAAAGAAAAATGCCATGGTTTTTTGTTTTTAAAGAAATTGTAACAACACACAGAGAATTTAAAGTGCATTGTGTTATATGAATTTTCAATTACTGAATTTATAACTTGAAAATATTTTTATTTTTCAAAATACTGAAAAAGTATTCTTCAATTTTATATGTGTATAAAATTTAAAAGTTTTTGTAAATCAAACAAACAAGTAAATAATTTTAACATCTTTATTTGATTACATCTATTGTATTGTTTTATATGGAAAGGAAGGAAACTAAACAAATAGATTAGCGAGGATGTACACATATCGTACACGTGACGCACTTAGGAGGAGAGTACTAAAGATTTGTTTAGACTTTGAGGCTAGAAAATTTAATATTGAAGAATTTTTATATAATTTTGAGAAAAAATGATAGGGGATAATCGAAATTCTGAGGGATCAACTGGCCCCATCCTCCCCCCGCTTGTTCTTATATCCTTCACCAATAATAGGTTCGTCATTACGTGAGTAATTTCCACAATATTTATATGAGAGACATAGAGTTTATATATTCTGAATCCCTATAGATAAAAAAGTTGAATGAGCCATGTCGGTCTGTCCATCTGTCCGTCTATCCGTCTGTTTGTATGTGAAATCGATTTTCCGAAGACAATAGAAGAGCTAGAGACTTGGGTATTGAACTGAAATGTAAGGATTTTTCTAAAGATGCTTCGTATTGATAATAAGCAAAAATAAAATATCGGTTCTGATATTGAATTATATATACATACAAATAAATGAAGATATATAAAGACCCCTTTCATAAATGTATTTATAAATACATGAGGTGCAGTGTTGAATATGGAATCTTTCTATTATATTTCAACGAACGAACCAACGTGCTACTGAGGCTTGTTAGTGTTATGTGTATATTAACTTAATAATCTTCTTCTAATATATAAAATTCTCCTCCAAAACGGGTCGACCGATTTTAATGAAATTTTTTATGTAGATATATTTGGTAGGTATGAGATTAGGTTTTAAAGTATATTTTTAACCGCTAGTGGCTTGAGGAGGGGAGGGTGGGGTCAATTCTTGTATTTACTAAACTATTAACCCAACAGATGGCGCTATGTCCGCCACATAATTATTTTTGTTGTTGAATGACAGATGCTGCTACGTCCGGCTCATGCAGGAGAATCGTCGTCGTTCGTATTTCAAACAGAACAAAATTATTGTTTGGTATTTTTTTCATCGGCGGTCATCGTCAAACACTTACAATACATTCGCTATTTTTTATTTAACACCCAAAATATGCACCAGAAATATTTTGTATGGCAAAACGACGTTTGCCCGGTCATCTAGTATCTTTATGTATTTTTTCGTACAAACCCCCTTTTTGTTCACTGATGAATGGAAAATTGTAAAATAGCACTGAAGAAAATATGAAAGTGTGTTCAAGTGTGCAATTTAAACTTACTATTATATTGTTTGAAATGTTATATTGTTTGAAATGTTATATTTATAAGAGAAAGGAAAGCCTGTATTATATTAAGTGAATTTGGTGAAGGGTATATAAGATTCGGCACAGCCGAACATAGCACTCTTACTTGTTTTTTTTTTTTTTAATTTTGCAACCAAGACTTACTTTATAAACACTCTTCTTAATGTTGTGGTTATAATAAAATGCATTCAAAGCTTTTATCGTTTGACTATAAAATTTAAATAAATAGCTGATTTTTTAGACAAGATGTTATTATTACAAACTTGGTCAATAAAAATTTGCCATTTGCAATAAAAGGAGAGAAAAGAAATATATACACAAAACACACTCATACGAAATTTTTAATATCCCATATAAATTTCTATCATATTTTTAATATGAAATTCTTAATACCCCAGGGCCTTTTTTACAAATAATGAACTGACTCGTATTCACATACACACACACATGCATACTTTCTTAAACCACTAAATGCTGTTTTTATTTTTATTATAGACAATTTTGTTTGTCTTTGTTCTTATCCTTGCTAAAGTTTGCAGGACCAAATGGAAAACATCTTAACACATGCTTGGAAATTGGCCAAAATGTCAATTCAATTGAGAGTAGAGTAAAGCATTATTAAGCAAAAAAAATTTTAGCGAGACGAAAGAGCGAAGCAGCAGACAAAGAAGTTGAGATGGAGGAAAAGAAAAAAAAAAAAAAAAAGAAAAATGCTAAAACGAAACTCATCAATGTCTATTTATATTTAGATGTTGCATACGTACAAGCGTAAATATCACAAAAAGAAATAAATTCTGTTGTATATTTTAAGGAGGTTTATTCTAGCAAGAAAGTTTCTTTAAAAGGGCGTTTTTATCGTGTATCATTTGTTTTTGTGAGTTGTGTATAATTTGAGGAGGCTAAAGAATCTTTACCTTTGAGGTGTTAATTACTTTTAAGCGACTTCAAAGAAACAAATAGGTTCCCAATTTGAGGGTTGTATTTTTTTACTTTTTTTTAACGTTTTTGCTTGCAAAATTGTAATCATCTGTGTAAACCGATTTTTGCAGGTCGGTTCCCTCAAATGGGGGGGAGTAGGGGTTAAATTATTATTCAATTATTTCTGTGACAAGTCATATTTTTTATGGACTAGAAAGATATTTTTAAATGTTTAAAAATGTAATCGCGTTGTACTTAAAGTTGATCCTTCGTTTTTCGATTCTTTTGATTTTTTAACTCATGGTTCTGTCCACTATAACATATATATTCAATTTGAAATTTATTATGTTATAAGATAAAATAAGATTTTATTCCATATGGGATAATTATTTAGAAAACGAAAAGCAGCAAATAATTGCGCCAGAACTTCATTAAAAATCGTTCAATATAAATAAAACTTTGTGGAGAGATACTTTTGAATATGGTGAATACGATGGTGTTATTAACTCAAAATCAGCTTATCTCGACTTAAGCACTTTTTCCTTTTTGCCACAGATTTGTTTTACACCCTTTCCGAGCTTAGAAAAATATATTAACAAGCAGATTATTGCTTATTCCGCAGACGCAAGTTTCTTTTGGCATTGGCAACACGGGGGACCTGCGACCGCAATATTGAAAAAAAAAAAAAATTACCACAAACTTCTGAAGCAATTCCTCCAAATATTTTGTAATGTTTGATAAAGTCGTCCATGATTGCAAATAAAACTGATTAACTTGAATTTTGTTCAAACTATTTTTTCTATATCAATTGGATATTCTTGTATCCTTTTGGTATACCGTCCTAAAATCAGGAATTTTTATATCAACATCTTGCTTAACCCTTTGTAATTATATAGAGCCATATTTAGCAAAAGGAGGACAATTTAAAAGATAAAAGAAAATGGCAAAACATACAACAAACAAACAACAAACAGAGTAAGCAGAAGTAAAATGAAGGTGCAAGCATCAATAAAACAGAAATCAATGTTTCTCACAATCGTGTATGTATGTAAACATTACCGAGTACAGAGAGTGGGATAGGCTACCACACAACAATATTGGATAAAAAACTATTTTTTTTTTCACAGATTTCTATTTCAAAAGATCAAAACAAAATTTCGTAGCTGTTAAGCCGATAAGATATCAAATATTGTTACAAAGAAAAATCATTTCTAGCAGAATTTCTGCAATCCAGTTAAAATACTTTTTAAACATTGTTTAGAAGTATCTTTGATAATTTTTCTTACATATCTGTGACATACACAAACTAAGAAACATACATACATACAAACGTATGTAACTAAGTAAAACTCACGGTAATTGTAAAGGGTAATTTTGCTGATGAGAAACATACATAAATACTTACGTACAAACAAGTCCGTTTAAGCACAACATCCTTTTTTTTTTTGCTTTCCTGATGCTTATTTGCAAATGTTGAACATGATGTGCACGAGTGTTTACAATACATTCGCACATGTTTCAAAAGTAAGTACTTCATTAGAATGATGGGCACGATGCCTGAGTTGCATAAAATATACTTGTAGAAAGATTAAAGAGAAAAGTTCACACTTTAAATAGGGGTCATGACTTGCAGTACAATTGTTGGGAAATTCTTTACTGGAAAATATATAAATGTATTCGTATTATTTAACTCGTACATGTTGTATGTTGTATTGAATTCGAATAAAAAGAAAAATATAATTTTATATTCAAGTGATGGATTGTTTAAAATATACATAAATACATGTTGATATTGGTTTGTTATTGAGTAGAGTAGTTAGTGTATAAATGCATAAAGGTACTTTAGGTAGCCTGAAGATATGCTTAACATTTCGGAGCAACAAAATAGTCTACACTTTTGATGCACTCGGTTTGATGAAAATTGCGGAAATAGATTTGAAATAATTTTCTATTATAAGAAATGGATTAATTTAACCTTAATTTATAATAAAATTCTAAAAATTTCCATTTTACACACAAACACACAAATAAAGGGTGTTTTTTATAGAGTGGCACAAATTTGAGTTGGCATCACTGATTTATTTGAGTACCCATTTAACAGCTGATAGTTGCTTTTTGTTTAGTTTACTTTGAAATTTCATTATTTCATTACACCAGAGCAACGCGTGCAAATTGTTGAAATTTTTAATCAAAATAATTTTTCTATTTGTCAAACTCATCGTGCAGGGGGAACTACAATTGATTTTCTCAAACAAAAACTTTTGATGAAAAATAATTTCACGTAATGGCCCAATTAATTGGCCACCAAGATCGTGTGATTTAACCCCATTAGATTATTTTATTTGGGGTTATGTTAAGTCACTTGTTTACATCGATAAACCACAAACAATTGAAGACTTGGAAATCAACATTCGAAGAGCTATTGGCGAAATACGTCGGCAAATGCTGCGAAAAGTTGTTGAAAATCGGTGTTCCAGATTGCGCCTTCTACGAGCCAGCCGTGGCGGCCACATGACAGAAATCATATTTAAACATTAATTTCACAAAATTTTCTTTTCCAAATAGCCCGTTTCATTGATATTAAAAATATATTTCCTTGTTTTATTATGATTTAAACTTGCGTCACTCTACAAAAAACACCCTTTATAAGTTCACCTAAACTGTCTCGAAATAGCCATAAACACCGAAAAAAAAGGGTGATGTTGTAGAATTATATATAAACAAACAGCACCGTCGGCGAATAAAACAGTTAATAAAATGCGTGCTCATGAAGCTTAAAAAAGATAATGCGTCTACTTGGCAGCAGAGGCGCTTTAACAGTGCTGTAAAAACTAACATAACGCGCAATAGCAAAGTTGTAAACAAATTAAGCCTTCAACATTTGAAACATCTATCTTCTCTACTCCAACCCCCTTTCCTTAAGTTCTGGCGCAATGCATTGTATAAATAGGGGTCATCCCCTGAGTGCTGGTCTTAACAAAAAAAAAAAAAAAAAAAATAATCAGAAAATTCTCGTATTCTTTTTCGTTAAATAAAGTTGATAAATACAATAAATCAATAATAATATGATTTATATTAATTCAAGTATTGAACTTAAACCGAAATAATTCGATATCAACTAACATTCATACAGTTCAAAGAAGATTTATGTATAAATACTAATAGTTCAATAATTAAAATTTTTCCTTTGATATTTGGAATACTGTATCATGTCCAACTAAATCCGGATAAAAATATTCTGATCTTTAACCTTATAATAGGCTCGTTAGAGCAAGAACCAAATCAGTTTGGAAAATTAATGAACACCTGACTTTCGTTAGTCCTGGAAAGTTTCAAGAGTCTTATGCTTATAAAAAAAAAAAAACAATCAAAGAACAAACGAGAATTACACAAATAAAAGCAGACCAACTAAAAAAAATTGAACACGATATTCCAAAATCCAGTTTATGTGAGATTTTTAAATATTATAGGCACGCGATACTACTTTAAAAATGGTGTCCCTATAGTACGCACCGGTTTATGTCATAATATTTAAGCGGCTTAAATAATCGACAAAAGATCTGCCCCATTCTTCATATCGCATATCGTTGGAATATGGAATGCTTTTTAATCGATTTTAAGCGACCATTTCTATGGAATTAAAATCTTCTTAGCCTTGAAAAACTGCGTCGATTGCTGGATTTTACTAAAATCTATTGGTTTTGAAATAATTGTTAAATCGATTCCAATCACTTTCAACGCTTGAGAAACTGCCAAGCACTAAATTTATTTATTGAGTACTCTTCTCTTTTGCTCCTTTATCTTTCTAATAATTCCGAATACACATCCGAATACAGAAAAAAATTTCTTATTATTTTTACTTTCTTTCCAAAACCAATTGTAGTAAAATACACTGCCATTTTGTTAGTTTTTAACTGACATGCATCAGTAATACGTGTGCATGTGCTTGTAGGAACTTCTAATCCTTATAGAATAGGGCCCAGAATAATCCACAATAAATATCTTGTTCATTTCTATGAATAAATATTTTTAATTTGTTAAAAGTTTTGTCAAAATCGGTTGAATAATGTGGCCATAAAGATCATCACAAAAAATTGCCTTGCCTAATAATTATACAGATATCGCCATGTATTGTGCAAAATTGATTATGAGATCGAGGACACAGGGTGTAGTGTTTGACAAAATTCGGGACGATCTTTAAAAATTAAAAGTCATAGGAAATAAATAATAAAATTTCATAGTGCTCCTCACTGACCTTGAGTGAAAGGTTCTAAACCTTGCTTAGATGGCATTGTGTCTATCTTCAAAGATTTTAAAAACTGTCAATTACCACTTTTGACAACAACTTTTTAAATTTGTCTAACAGCGGTGGTGTTTTCAACCTCAATAAATCTACATTAACACTTGTTGTTAATTTCTTTTATCATTTAAGTTTTTTCTTAAAAATACCATTTTAGAAAAATTTTCTCACAACTAATTTTAGTTATTTGTGTTGAAAAAAAATCTAGAAAAACTATTTAGAAACCAACTAATGTACACAATTCGTGCGTACCAGAATAAAACTTTTTCTTACGTATGAGTACGTAATAATTATGAAGTTGTTTGTACTGCATACGAGTATATGCTTAAAATTTACATTCATTCACACACTCTTCAGTATGAACGTGTTGTGATCTGCTTCAGCAAATTTTTAAATGTACCACAAAAATACATTTAAATATTTTGCAGAGTCCTTGAAGGAAGGAAATCATGTTGAAAATATAGAGACTAGTATGAACATCACTGAAGAAGAAATCCTTGTTAAGGGATCACTTTTTTATTGCTTCTAAAGTATCAATGAGTTTCCTACAAGAAGTTTTTGCAAGGATAATAATAATTTGCACGTAGAAAAAATGTCAAGATTAGGCTTCTGTTGTAATATCATGAAAACCAGGCGCTTTCGATAAAAAAAGCTTTCTAAAAAATTTATAGAAAATTTAGTTTCCACGTTATTTTTTTTACCGATCTTCAATTAAATTTTTAAATTACATATCTTGAATGGGAAAGGGAATTGAAATTTCCAAGTACAACGAAAAATGTATTCAAACTAAAAAATTAAAAATGTTTTCCGAACTAAAAAATGTCCCAAAAAACGTTATTTTTTACCGATCTTCAATTAAATTTTTAAATTATCTTGAATGGAAAGGGAATTGAAATTTCCAAGTGTAACGAAAAATGTATTCAAACTAAAAAATTGAAAATGGTTCCAAACTAAAACAAATCCCAAAATGTAGGAAAAATTGTCCCAAAAAATTGTTTGTTGTTTGCAATGGAAAAATATTGGAGCCATTTTTCAGTTTGAGGCCATTTTTTGCTAATTTTTTTGGGGCATCATTTTTCATTTTAAGTTTTTTTAATTTGCGGACATTTTTCATTTTAAAAATTTTTCGTAAAACAACTTGAAATAAAAATTAATATCCAAAAACTGTACTGCTTATTAAGGATGCTCTCCTATGCTTCCCTTCGGTCGGGCTTAGAGATTTTGTCAAATAAAATAAAAATATGGCCCAGAAATAGGAACAATGGTTTGAGTTGTTGTTTTTAACTTTGGTACCCTTTTTAATTTTTTGTTTTCCTGCAATTTTTGATTGGGACCATTTTTCAAGTAACCTAAACTTTTTACATTGGAATTTTTTTTCTAAAGCATTAAACTGATCTTACAGATGGATTTTTAAGCTCTAAAGTGTTTTATTTTTGTTATATTTTTGGCAAAATATCAAAAGTTCCTAAGAGATAAAAAGCTTCACATTTTCCACTGGATGAGATCAAGTGTTAGCATTCTTTATAAACTCTGTAATTTGAATAATAAATATACTCTAATATATTGAGATTTGCTTGTGTTTTGTGTGTGCGTGAGTGTGTCTCTCCCTCTATCAAGTATGTTTTATTTGGAACAAAATTTTGTTCGGTTAACCGTATAAGGAATGATGAATATCCCACAAACTATCTAAGGTATTTATGTATGGATGTGCGTGCGTGAGGTTAAAGTGAACAAGAGTTTATTATATGAAATTGTCCTTAGAGTTTCGTAAAAGAAAATAAAATAGAAGAATGGCTGGTTTGTGCAAAATGCAGATATTAGCAAAGACAGTAACGATTAAATTTTGCAATAAAAAGTTTTTAAATTCTAACGAAAAATTTTATTTTACTATAGACTACATATATTATAGTCATTTCTATGCAATAGAAAAACAAAACTATGGTCTACAGCTGCAAGAGATACAATTTGTTTTTAATCTCCAGTTTAAATGGCTTTTAAGCTCAAAAGTTTGCAAATTTTTTATCTCTGTTTTTCATTCAGAACATAAAATTACTAAATCAAATAAATTTACTAAAATCAAATGTGGCTTACTGCGGCAGAAGCTGTAACGATGAGGAGGAAAAAGAAAGAGTTCTTCATCTTCTATGTCAATGCCTCGCGCTTAATAGTATAAAGGCGAGCACTATGAGCTTCACCATTCTGCCAGACCTTCACAGTCTGGCGAACATGGGGCTAATCAACCTATCCTCCTTCTTGCAACAATCAGGATGGTTTGATTCGGCGACAGGGCAATTACAGGAAATTGAATAACCAATTGACTGTGCCCTGTCTGCTGTAGGATATAGCAAAGGGACCGAATTAACGGACCCAAGTGCGTCACGTCTCAGATGTGACGGCCCTCGAAACCTAACCTAACCTAAATGTGGCTTAATGTAAAAAGGGAAATTAAAAACAATACAAGGAAGTAAGTTTTGAAAAATGTTCGGAATATTTTTTTTCTTTTTTAATTTAATGAGAGTTTTTTTTATGAAAAAAACACGAGTTACTCGTAGTGAGCTTAGAGATCATTTAATAAAATTTATTTGTCAATAACTTTTTAAAGTGGTTAAAGAAAATTTCCCTTTAACTTTCCACTATAAAACAAAAATGGAAAAAATTTTCGAAAATCGTGCTTTCATCAGATCTTGACGTTTTGTGTTGATGGTAAACTATTCTAACTACATATTTTTACGAAGATGTTTGTATGTATGTTTTTATGTATGTGGCTGCATGAAAAATTGCCCTAAAACAAAACTGAAAAATGGCAGTAAATTTCTGTCATAAAGACAACAACACGAACTTTGTGACAGAGTTTCCTATATTTTGGAGAAATTTTTAATTTGTTAGGGGCTACGTAACGCTGTTTTTTGAGATTCATACCTTTCCACTCCCGCCCCTTCGTAATGCGTTTTACACATTTTTCAGTGTAAAATTTCCAATACGTAACAAATCTGTAACCTCCTCCCCCACCTTTGAAGCGTTACGTAATATGTGCATAGGCTTTTATTCATAAATTTGGGCCAGGTATTCTAAACTTTAGGGCCGTATGTATACGACTATATGTTTTGTGCAATTTTGTATTTTTCATAAAATGACAAATGATCCCAAACTGAAAAATGCAAAGTGAAAAGGACCAAAAACAGAAAAAAAATTATCAAAAAAAAAAAAAAAATTAAAAATGGCACAAAATTTAACTAAAAATAAAAAAATGGCTCTAAACTAAAAACGAATATTGGCACTATTTTCGAAGGTTGTTCTCCACAGACCGGCTTTAGACGGGCTTAAAGATTTTCTCCAACATGGTTTTTCCGAAACGTCTGCGTTTCATTAAGTACTAATTTAATGACCAAAGATTCTTAAAATAAAAAATGGCCCCAATACAGGCGAAAATTAATCAAAATTCAAAAATTAAAAATGGCCTAAAAATAGGGAAAATTACCCCAAAAATATTTTTTTTCTTTTTAATAAAAAAAAATGTTGAGGACATTTCTAATTTTTTATTATAGTGCCATTTTTTATTGTGTTGGGTGTTTTACATGTAACCATGTAACTCTTTTTAAGTAAATAATGGCTTAACTAATCGGAAATCGTAGATTCCATTGATGGCACAAAGTTTTCTCACTTCTCCATTTTTCCACACAAAAAATAAAAATTGTCCCAAATTCTTTAATGGAAAGGAAGAAATGCATTTTTATTTTTATTTATTGTCCATACATAAATACATACACACATAATATATACCATCCAGTTTTAAAAGTAGAAATTTACTCAAAATCGTTAGGTATTTCCCTAACGAAAAATGGCTATATGTAATGCAAGAGTTCGCCTTTTGACTCTCTCACTCATGTACATGCACACGCACTCAGTACATGCACAAATGTTAATGCCTTCAACCTCAATTTTTTTTCGACTAGTGAATTCTGTGGTCTGATCGTGTCAATTGACTACCGTCAATGTCATCCCCATTTTAAAATCGTCAGTCGAGTGCATGGCTAGTAGTTAGTCTGGTAGTTAGCGAAATAGCTAGTCATTCGCTAGCTACGCCGACTGCAGGGTACTTACATACATGTATGTGTGTGTGTATGGTTTTTATGCTTCCTTTCAGTAAAAATTTTTCACTTATACTGTTTTATAATAACTTTGCAATAAGGAATGTTAAGGATTTTGCTATACATTCCTGCAATTATTTTCATTTGCCATAAAACCATAAATAAAATATGAAAATCTATGAATTTTATTTAACAATTTTCAATTTTGTAACTATTTTTTTTTTCAAAATTGTAATAATGGAATCTTAGCAGACATTATAAACGACTAAAATATTATTAAAAATTGCTAAATTCTAGTTAAAAAGGTGGATTTATTAATATGCAAACTAAAGAAAAGAAGTTTTGGCGTTATATACACATATGTACGTATGTATGTGTGTACGTATGTATACTCATGATTTATGTATGCAAGTGGACTTGGAGTAATCATATAATCTAGCGGACATTTAAATAGTTTTGCTACAGAAGTCCAAAGAAACGATCTCGTTAAATTTTTCGTAAATTTCTTTGGTATAATTTAAAAGGTTTTCCAATAAGAGTGATATGATTTCTTTAAAAAAAAAACACACTTATTGTTAAGGAAATTCAAACGTTTTTTTATTTAATGTGAAGTACAATCGATACAATTAAGTTCTAAATAAAACGTCATTCAAATGGCCTCCACGAGTTCTTCTGCGGGAACGAATTCGATGAACCCAATTTTCGAGCACTTTTTCCACTAAATCAAGTCAAGTCGTATGTCATGAATGGCACCTTCAATATTGACTTGTAAGGCTTAAAGAGGTTGTGGTTTATTTCGAAAGACCAATGACTTCAAATAACCCTACAAGAAAGAGTCTAATGATGTTAAATCACAACTTCTTGGAGGCCATTCAATACCACAATTTCTTGAAATAATCGAATCTCGAAACTTTTCAAGTTGTTCCAAGTCAAAATCAGCAAATTTACGACATTTACGGTGGTCCAATGCCTTCAGTTCTTGAGTGAGAACGATTTTATATGGATACAAACCCAAATCCTTTCTCAAAATCCGCCAGGTTGTGGTTTGAGACAGACCCAATTGTTGAGAACGTCTTGGAATCGACAAATTGCGGTCTTCAGCAACACTTGCCTGAACGGCAGCAATATTTGCATTAATTCGAGCGGTTCTTTGTCTTATTAGCACTTGAGCAATATGTAAAGAAAATGTAAGCTCAAAATTATTAAAAATTCGACGAATAGCGAGCACACTTGAAAGATTATTACGACCATAAAATGGCAAAAGCGCACGAAAAGTTGCAATTGGAGAACGATTATTTTGATAAAAAAAACTGAATAATTTGTAAACGTTGTTCTTGCGTGTATCTCTTCATGATGAAATTGTAAACAGTACTGAATACATTGAAAAACAAATGACAGATCATGACATATTACAAATGGCCGAAACGTCACTTCAAAATCATATCATCTCTATTGGAAAACCTTTTATAATTAATGTAAAATTTTATGAATATTGCAAAATAATTTGGAATAAATTTGATATTTTCAATAATCCTTTTCACTTTAAAAACATATATATAAATTATGCTTATAGTAAGCTTACATTTATAATAATATTTTAAGCTTGTTTCCATCAGATTTTTTTTTACATTTTTTTTTTTAATTTTTTGTTTACCAAGCTGTAGTATACTATTTTTAGATAAAAAAAAATCTTCGTAGGGATATTTTTTCTAATTATGTTCACAATTTTATGTAGCCCTCAAGAAAGCACAGACAAAAAGTAGGTAAATTTTTATTATTTAGTTATAGTTCTAAGCTTACAATAATATTACAAAGATAAGCTTACTATATTTTTATTGTATACAACAGACAAGCAGTACTTCAGATTTTATTCTTAAAGAATTGTTAATAAAGCATTTACAATAGTTTTCACAGCACTTTTCTTAGCTTAAGGTTTATGCTGGTAAGTGGTTTCTATATTGTTTTTTTTTTTGTTAAGTAACAATTAAAAATAATTGCAAATTTCAAAGGTCTTGACTGTCATAATTTCCATGGAATATAATTTAGACTTTTAATGAAATATTTCGTTGCATTTGCAAGACAAACGAAGGAATAAATCTTTTGATTTTTATCGCTTACTTCTACTTTTCTACAATAATAATTATTGCAATGATATCAAGTAAGACAACTGCAATAATGTAATCATTAACTATTCACCACAATCTTTAAAATATAAAAAGACAAAAAGGACACTTGCTTTTAAACATCAAGGATTCCGACTGCTCCCTATCCGACTATCCTTATATCAAGTTTAACCGCTGCAACCAACATGAGAAATTTCTTTAAAGTCATATGAGGAATGGGTTTATACATACAAGTACATGTAATATATTCTTGGGTAATGGACACTCAAACACACAGATAAATATCTGAAATAATGTTCATGAAAATGTCAGCAAAGAAACGAAGAAAATACTTCTTTTTGTGAGTTGCATGTGGGTACCACAAATGGGCTCTCTACATTTGGAAAACGAAGAAATATTTCTGTGCAGTTACGTAAATAATGTGGACAAGCATATGGGGGGATTTTTTTTTTGAAAATTAATGCTGAAATCAGCAAAGAAAACTGAAACAGAATTTATCATTTTAAATACTCATTCATGATTTAATCAAATAAAAAATTTTTCAGAAATTATATAAAATCTGAAAGCATTATAATGCAGAAACGAAAACATTATCAATCATTTGAGTAACTTTATCATTTAAATTTGGTAGCACTTGCAGTCAGTCATAGGTCACCAACTTTCCCTCTAAGTGTTCGTTCTAGTAATATAAGCTCGATTAATCGAAAAATTCAAGCAAACAAATATTGAATCAAACCAATATTCACAATTTCGAATTAAGTGAAGTGAATACCCATACTAAATAGTTTTTATACAAAAATTATAAAAGACAAAATCACATTAATTTTTAAAGTTTTCCGCTTAGCTCGAAATTAGGGTGCCGCCGTGGCTGATAGGTAGCAATGCTAGACTAGTAGTCCGGAGGTTGTCGGTTCGATTCCGGCCAGAGATCCTGGGTGTTTTCTGCAGACAAGCTAATAAGCTAATCGCTTTGCGGTGTTGTGTTTGTTTATTGAAAATTAGAAAAAAAAAATTTTTCTAAGAAAAAAAATTAATCGAATAATTCGAACGAAAGAAGAGCTTGAACCGATACTACGAGTTATTTAAAAATTTCAATGTACTTCATTTGATTAATCGATCAATTGCAAAGTCGATTAAATTAGTAACACTAAAGGGTGTTTTTTATAGAGTGTGACAACTTTGAGTTGGCATCATTGCTTTATTCGAGCACCCATTTAACAGCTGATAATTGCTTTTTGTTTAGTTTGCTTTGAAATTTCATTATGAATCGAGTTACACCAGAGCAACGCGTGCAAATTGTTGAAATTTTTATTCAAAACTATTGTTCTATTCGTCAAACTCATCGTGCAGCGGGCGCTACAATTGATTTACTCAAAGAAACTTTTGATGAAAAACTAATTTCACGTAATTTCGTGTGATTTAACCGGTTTCATTGATATTAAAAATATATTTCCTTGTTTTATTGTGATTTAAACTTGTGTCAATCTATAAAAAAACACCCTATATATTTTCGTTGAGGTCCACTGTGTAGCAATGGGGGGAAAATTTTTAATTTGAATAGGCGCGTTTGTTTGGTGGTTCATTTCATTGATTGTAACTTTTTAATTGTCAAAAGTTTTTCATATCATTGAAATGGCAATTTAACAATTTTTATTGAAAATAAAAGACAACATTAAACAAAAAATCCAATCTTGATAAATAAAAATAAACCGTTTAAATAGATTTGGTGATACCTTTGTTTTAATGTGCAACATTTACGAAATCCAACTTAAAATCTTAATTTTCTTGCAAATTGATTTAAACCGAAAAGACGACAACTATTCAGTCATTTCAAATTAAAAAAACATTGTGGTTACGATAAAACAAAAAAAAAAAAAAACATCAAATCTTATCGCAATTTTCAAACAAAGCAACAATGAAAACTGCAACAATGTTAAATTTACATTTTCATTTCATTTCCAATACAGTTCACACAAATTCACTCCTTTTGTATATTAAAAGCACACTCTCCTCATCGAATATTAGCCCAGAACATAGAATTCTATCGAAAAATAGTTAAAAATAGCAACCAATAGAAACTAATTAGACTTTTACAACATTGTAACAGAGTATATAAGGCTGAAGTTAGAGTGCAACTATTAAAACAGTTGCATGTTCTTTTGCTTTTACTACTTAAAGAAAAGTGAACTTAAATACTTGTAAAATTTTAATAGTGTTGATAACTTGCACGCACACATGCAGGTATTTAAACATATACACACTCTCAAATACAAACTCATTTAAGTATGTAAGTATGTAGTTACTTAAATGCAACTAATGACAAAGCCATTGATGAAATATGTGCAGTCAACAACATCATCTTCAATTTAAGTCAAAAACATGTGCTGAATTCAAATTTTGTTAGAAGTTGTCAAAACGATTATCTAATTCGAATTTTTGTTACTGTTGTTGTCAATGTATTTTTTAGGTCATTGTTGAAAGATCTTTAAAAGGCTGCATACATTATTCCAATATAATATGAAAACTTAATAGTTTAGTTTGCAATATATTGCACAGTGGGTCGACTATGTTAGCACTAAACATAAAACTATTTTTGATGTTATTGTTCACTATAAAAAAAAAAAACTATCAGACAAGCCACACATATTTTTTGTCGGAATGGTTTCAATTCCGTATTTGTATGCCGATCCTTTTTGGGGCGTTTGTTTGAACTGTTTTTCAAGCAAAGCTCACATCGAGATATATTTTTATTTTACTGACTCTCCTCAAAATATTCCTGTTTTTTTTTTATTGTTTACTACATATGACGTTAGTAGAAAAACTCAAAGTGGTTTAATTAAAAAATAAATTTTCGTTTATAGTTTTTTAGAGACTCAACTTTTGGAATTGTGTGACATGGATGTAAAATTTTAAGTTTTATTAAATTAATTTTTTTTTTTTATATTCTGACTGGCCTTGAAAAATATGAATTTAAGAATTCTACATCGATTTGCGAAACTGATGTTTTGATCAGATCTCATACGAATTTATTTTGACTATATTTGTGACGCGACATGACGACAGGGTCCTTATCTTGCCAGAGTAAAATTTTCAGTACAGGCCAAAACGAGAATTAAAGTCTTAATTTCATGTTTTGGTTTTTTGACACCTAACGCTACCTACATATCTCAACATGAACTATAATTGATCGATTATTTGATTCTTTATCCGCAAGATAGCATAAAAGTCCATTTGATTGCGTGTTTTTGAAGTTTTGCATCGTGTATCTACATCACAGTATCGGTCATTTTCTTTTGTTTAATGAGCTGTTTTGACACTTTAGAAACTACCTTTTTTGAAATAAAAACTTCAAAATGCTGTAACTTCGTCAATTTTTGAGATTTTTGCATGATTTTTGGGTCATTTTGTTCAGAATTTTGTCCATTGGTACCAAAAACTCGATTTTGACCCCTGGCAAAATAAGGTCCCTTTCGTCATGTCGCGTCACATTTATGTCCGTTTGTATGTATCGAAATAAATCAAGGAAATTTGGACAATTTTTAGAAAAGTAAACAAAAAGATCGCTAAGAAAATTTTTCTAAATTTTTTAACACAAAACATAATATTTTTTGTAATCTTTTTTGTAAAAATCGCTATTAAAGTTTAACAAATTTTCAAATTTCATACCAGAAATATGTGCGGTGAAGTGCAAGATATGCAAAAATATGCACTAACAAATCCCTTAAATGAATTGAAAATTGCTGAAAAAAACTTATTATTATAAATTTAAAATCGATAATGAAACTTTTTTTTAATTGTTCAGAATAACTGATAAAAAACACAATTAAAATTATTTTGGTCGAAAAAATGGAAAAGTGAAAAAAAGGAATTTAACTTTTTTTAAAATTCTTGCATTTTTCCAACCAATAAAATTGTGAAATAAACACCCTTATAATCTTTTATATTATTTTTATTTAAAAAAAAGAATATTAAAATTTTAAAATATGCGCTGATATAAAAATATTTCTAAATTTAGAAAAACTACTTAATAAATTTAAACATGTTTTTTGATCGCATCATTGTTTTTTCTTGTTTGTTTTTTATTTGCTTGAATAAAATGTTTTTAAAATTGGATATTAATATTAAAAAAAAAAATCAAAGGATGTATAAGCACTATAAACAGGCAAAATATGCTATTTAATCGGATATATGCAAAATATTTAGTCGGATATAGTAAAATATGGATTAAAAAACTCATCAGAAATTCTTTAAAAGTTCTGAAACACACAAATTTGATTTGAATCGACACTCATAATGAATATATTTACTTGTATTTGTTGTAACATAAAAATTGCAGGTTTTCAACAAAACAAATTGTGAAATGAATACCTTTAATAAAATTTCATAAATTTCCAAAAAAAATTTTAAAAGTCACTATTATTTTCCAACCAAAAAAATTAAATTGAAAAGTAGTTTTTTTTCATAAAACTTGCGAAGTCTTTGATAAATTTGTTAAAATTAAGCTTTATTCGTCTTCAGTAAATAAGAAAATCGCATTGGTAGTAAGAGAGCTTTCTTTAACATCCCTAGCGTATGCTTTACCAAATACTTTAACTCAACTTTTTAATATAAACTCAACAATTTCACAATTTCAATAACCAAAAAAGAGCATTTCAACACTTTATTTACAAATTAAAGAAAAAAAAGCTCCTTCCAAAAGCTTAGTACCCACCACCAACTGTGTGAATAAAAATAATTCTAACTGATTTTTAAGTAAAAAGCTTTTGTTGGCTGGCGCTGCTATCCCTAGCCTTCAGAATAATCCACATACAAGTGGCATACATATTTGTAATAAACTGAGTTGAAATTAAAATTATCTCTTTCATACATCTGCTGACATAAGAAAACAACACTAAAACTAAATTCAACTTTTCTCAAATTCAACAACAAAAGCTCTTCAGTGCAGCCATGCACCATCAAGCTTACATTTTTCACATCTCCGGTAGTTGGTGGCGCTAATGCGTTTAATATGAAATCTGCATGTTCTCTAAATTATTGGATAAACTCTTTCATAATTCTTTCTTTTTCTCTTTATTTAATAAAAAAAAAAATAACAATTTTCCGCCAAAACTTAAGAAACTCTCCAAAGTTAATCAACTTTACAAAAAATATTTCGGCGACTACTGAAGAAGGCAACAACATTTTTTCTAGGAAATCTTCTTAACGACAGCCAACAACAATGGCGGAGCCAAATGAATGAATAAAAAGAAAAGTTTAAAAAATCAGGAATTTTTCTAAAACTCACCCAAATTTCGCGATTCAATTCCTCCCACTCGGAATTCAGTTCAGCATTTAACGTGGAGCAAAGATAAAAGGAGCTCCAATATTGGCGAATGCTTAAAATAAGACCAAATAGCTCATGGGTCATGATCACCAATCAAATAATTTTAATTAAAATGAAAATAAAACACAACACAAAAACACAATATACAAAGAATAGATAAATAATTTAAATAAAAAAAAAACGCAACAAAAAAGAATAAATGAAAAATTAAACAGAAAAACCGAAACAATTAAATATTAAGAAAATCAAAACGTTTTAACTTGTCCACGGCCAACTACTAACTGATTATTGGGAACGGATGTATGCATAGAAATTGCTATAACTACTTCTAGTTAAAAGCTTTAGTAGGCTGGAACTTCCTTCCGTAGCCACTTCCAAAGCTTTTCGATATGAAAATCGAATTGCGGTAATAAACAGTGTTGCCAAGTATATGCATTTTCTGCATCTAAACACAACTGTCGGAAATCGTTGGAGTTTGCAAGTTATACATTTCAAAATATTCTTTCAAAAGTCTTGTAGCAGATTTTCAAGTTTTACTTAAAAAAATTATACGTTTTTTTATAGAATATTTCAACGAAATATTAAAGCTGCAGTGGAGGCTCGAAAAAGTTAAGTAGTTTGTTTTGGCGGTGATGAACTTTTCCGAAATCTTAACTTTTCCGTGGAATGAAAGTGCATGTGTTTATATGTGTATTTATACATTGCTTATTTATTTAAAATTTCACCACAGACCTTAAGAATGCGTATTCCATACCGATGCTTGATTTTTGGAAACCAGCCTTGACTTGCCCTAAAGGCATCTCTAGTTTTATCTGGATAGATTTGTTCAAAAAGTTCCTTAGTCCAGCTTTTAAAATAGGACCACTTATTGGACAGTTCCTTTCGCATTGATCTAACAACCATTTGTATAGTTGCTTCTCGAAATCGACCTATTCTGCCTTATGTAAAGTCTTTTACTTAATTTTTTCATACGTATGTATTTGACAATGCTGCGTAAATGTTCGCTTTGTTTTTTTTTTTTAATTTTTGAAATTGCTGCTTCAGAAAATCCTTGGCCGATCGATTGGCAAGAACGCCTTCATCTAATTTTTTTTAAATCTTGAATTTTTGGCGACTGATAACCTTTTTTGCTTCCTTGCTGCTAACATTATTGCGATGACAAGAAAACAAATCCTACGACTATTTTCTTTCACAACCAACTTATGAGAGCAAATCCATTATGCAAGATTATGTTTGTATATAAAATTCGCAAAAAAAAAAATACAACGTAACTGCTACACTCTTTTATTTTATTTTTGCTACGTATGTATACAGGTGTATATCACTCACTATATACATATATAAATATATATTGAGGATTGAACTATAAGAATTTAAAAAGATTTTAGAAACAGAAATACAAAATAAAAAAAAATTGTCTCCATAAAGTTGAGAAGCACTTAACTTTTTAGAATCACGTGTGATGAATGAAAGCTGCTTAACTTTTCCATATACTTAACTTTTCTATGACCTAACTTTTTCGAGCCTCCACTGTATTTATTTAATATCTGAAATTTTAGTGCCTGTTCGACAATATCGAAGAAGTTCGTTCTTTCGAACAATTACATTTGAAACAAAAACGTATTTAAAAATTTTGTTTTTATTTTAAATGTAATTGTTCGAAGGAAAGAACTTCTTCGATATCGGCGAACATGCAGTTAAATCCAATTTCATATACAAATTTTATATATATGTACTCGTACTAGTGATTTTACGAATACTCGTATTCGTTTATTCGACTATTCGCCTATTTCGTATTCGCCAAATTCAAGCTACTTTTTCTCGATTATTCTACACATACTTCAAAAAAGTAATAATACATAAATTTTAAAAAACTAAATGAAATATACAAATATATAATATTTTTTATTTAAAAAGCCTTTTGTCTATGAGGGTGTAGTTGGCTTAAGTCGTTAGCGTGTTGACTTCTAAGCAAACAATAATTTGGGGCCTGGGTTCAAACCCTGGCTGGAGCAGGTCAGTCAACTTTATTAATTTCACTAATGTACGTTGGTGTGGAATTGTATTAATTTTTGTCGGACTATTTAAGTGATGAGGGTATAGGACTTTGTCACTAAAAACTGCTCCGACAGGGATTGATGCTGTTCCAAGCTAATGTACACAACAAACATCGCCCTCCATCGTCGGTTAGCAGAAACATCGGCGAATTAAAACAAATAATAATGAGCCTGTTACACCAGGGGCACCTCAATACTGTTATAAAAATTACCAGAACGCGCAAAGCAGAGTTGTCAAAGAGTTAAGCCTTCTAAATTTTCAATATCTATCTTCTTCACCCTATCCCTCTCCCTAAGTTCGGGCAAAATACATGGCATTAGTAGGGGACATCCCCTGAGTGCTATTCCTAAACAAATAAAATTAGTTTTATGTTCTTAACATGTATTAAAATATATGAAAAGAGTATATTAGTATATTATGTAATAAGTAATTAAAAACGTACTTGGCCACGTTTCTTGTAAAAAAAATGCACTATACTACACTAGCTTTTATCAGTGAGTTCGATCATGCTATCTTTTAATAAAGCGATAAACTGCCTGTGTATCAAATATATCGGAAAAATAAAATGTACCAAATGCAAAAAATATCAAAACTAAAAGCATTTCCTTACTTTATTCCCCATACAGTATCATGCATGCCACCAGTACCAATTTATCCCTACTATTCTAGGAATAACAAAAAAGTTTTGCGTGTTGCTTTTGTTTTTTATAATCAACTAAGATTAAAAAATTCTTTGTGAAGGGTTGTTCTAATTGAAGAAGAAAATATGCCTGTAATGACAAAGTTTCTTCAATTTACAATAAAGCAAAAGAGTCAATTCTGTAAAGGAAAATTTTGTTTTAGATCTAATGTCAATAAAATATCAGAATCGAAAGCTTTGACATTTTTCTTCAATAGGTGAATGAGAATAGCAGTTCTTTGGAAGACGTAATAATCTTACTAAAGCTTCGAGAAATTGCATTTCAAAATACATAGATGTGTTCTAAAAAAACAACAAAAAATTTCACACTTTTTCCGTTCAAAACCGGATCCTGAACTTGATGAAAAATATCAGTACAAATTAACATAGATACTTACATTGAATGTGTATTTTTTATTTACGGCCTAATTTTGTAATCACATCACCAAGTGACATTTATATGGAAAACAAAAACAAAAATTAAAATATTTTTAAATTTGTTTTTGTTTTTCATACAATATCATCACCGAACAAACGCACAGAAATTAAGGCGTTGCTTTGCCTTCAAAAATTTGAATGAAAACAATGAATAAAATTTATAAGTATTCGAATTTTTGTTTTTGCTTTCCAGATAAAAGTCACTTCGGTGATGCGTTTTACAAAATTAGGGCCTTAATTTTTAAAAGTTTTTTGTTTTATTCTTTAGTCGAAAAACAAGCACAAAAAATTTTGACTCGATTTTAGCAACATCTCAGTTTTTCTTTTTAGCTATCTTAATTATTGGAGAAAAAAATAACAAGTTTATTTTGAGACGTATAGATTTGTATGGTCTCATGTAAAATATTTTTGTTCCTTTTATATCGGTTGGAACCTTCTTTGTTGTTCTTTGGACTTACATTTATTTATTTTTTATTTGATGAACAATAAAAACTCTTTAAACTACATTAGATATTAGTAGTATTTTGATCTTAAATTTGCACACTTATAAACGTCAACACTCGCGATTTTAATTACTGTATATACAGTAAAATATATTTGTGTACTATGAATATGTATTCCCCCATCAGAAGAAACGGCATTTAAACTAAAACTGATGGCAGCTCTCTTTTATAAGCTTAAACGGGAAATAAATTCTGTTTCCAGAAAACGGACATGGATACTGGAAAGTCCATGCGAATTTTCGAAACTAGAGCTTTAAGAATATATTGCAAATGCTTTTTAGTGCGCCGGTATTATTTGCGGCAATTTTTTTAAACTATTGATCTGTATATTACAGGTTTTAGTCTTGACTAAATTTCTGCTGCATTGACGTTGCAAGTGTGTTGCCATGGCTTTAAACTTGTATTAATGGTACTGCCATAACGAATGCGGTAAGCTTTTGCCAGCAAAATACCGTTTAAAGGAGGATATTTTTAAAACACTTTCGATATTTTTATATGAAAATAAATGAATGAATAAACATATTCATTCAGTATATATGAACAATAATGCAGCTAGTGTGTAATCAACTCAACTACCACATTGTTGCCAGTAGAAAATTAGCGTACCATCAAAACGTCATGGGAGCTTACAAGATTGTTCGAATGACTACAATATCAACTGCAAATTTCGGACAAAAGCCTTATTAGTGAATAGAAATACTTTTCGAAACTACCGCAACTAATATGGCTGCACTTAAAAGCATATTAAATTTTCCATTAAAGCTTTAGCTGCAAAATTACCATTGGGTTTTCCCATCTCCTTGACCGTTTTCTGGAAATAAACTCTTATTCTTTCCATTTTATTTATATAGAAAGTGCTGCCGGTATTGACAGATACTTTGTGTTTTATGATATTGTTCAAAACGGTTATGCTTACATGATCCGGTTGACTATTTTAAAGAAAATCATACAAAATTATTTAATTGTTATATTAGTCGTGTTCTATAAACTTTTACAAATTATTATATTTACAATATTTACCAGATATAATGACAATTGACTTCCCACGCGAATTGCTAAATAGGTGGTTCACCCCACATCACAGCTGACTGTGTAAACAACTAATAAACTTTGTTTATGTGTCTGTATATGTTCTTCTTATTTAAAAAAAACCTGATTAAATTTGTTTATTGTATTGTTTCTTACAAAGATCAAATGTATACATTTTATTGCGCATAGGAAATAATGAAAAAAATGTACAGGATCCCTGCAAAAACTGGCTAAGTGTTGCAATTACCCAGCAACATATTTTCGAACCACAAACTATATACCGTCCGGATTATTTTGCAGTAGTTACACCAAGTACTTATTTGTAAGCAAACAATCCATTTATTTGCTCATAAGCATAGTAGTAGAGTCAATGATTATCATTCCGATGTTTAAAAAACTCCTGGCGATGCACATAATATATATATTTTATTTATATGTGAGTTTCTAAAAATAAAGCCAAGTAGAGTATACAAATTCTGCTAACTCACTTGGCCGAGAATACATCTGACACGTGTTTAGCAGAGACTTTTAATATTTTCTGTAATGACAAAATCCGCAACAATGTATGTAATCTGTTATGTGTTTGCTAATTTAATGGATTAATTGGTCAAAGAAAGTGAAGCATAGAAACTACCTAACTAGTATTAGTGACTACATAACACAAAAGATTACACGATTTTACATTGCTTATCTGCGTAACTTACTGTGATATTATACTACTCCGATGTCTGCTTAGAATTTGTTTAGGTATTTTTGGATTACTTTGAGAACGATTTGTGATTAAAAATTTTAATATGAATATCCCGAAAAGGGATTAAACACATTTTGCACTGCCTCTGTTCAATAGCAGATATGAAAATAAAAAAAAAAATAATAAATTTATTCCGATTTGGGGTTAATTTTAGTCTGCAACAGAATTGATTTTAGGTCAAGTAAATGTGTATGGCTAACAAATTGGATGCATGATAATGTTGGTCGTGGAGTCGGACATCCAATATAAACCCATTATTTGCATTTGTAATGTGTTTAAATAGGACATGTAATCACGTTCAACAGAGCTACATAACAAGTAGTGAAAGCATTTATACATGAATACTGACGAGGTTAAGTGGCTTCTACCGAAAACAAGCTTTGTATGTTCTGGGATGTTTAGATATTAAATTTTTCCTTTGTTGCTCTAAATATGTTAACACTGTCTATTTAATATTTCTCTGATTATTAACATTTACGAACTTTAGCCTATATAATTATTAAAAATATTATAATAAACCCATTAATTTTCTGTTCAAATTTCACCGGACGCTTTCTTTAACACTTTTTTGTTTGTTTTGAATTGAATAAAATATTTAGGTATTAAGCAATCCGTACTGGAATCAATATTTTCATACTTGATTCAAGAAAATCCGTACTTACCGAATTTTCAATACCGTTTGAGATTGATTTAATTACAATATGGATATTTTTTTTTTTGTAAGAAAGATATTTTTGCACAAATATTCTTAGATTTTATTCAAAAATATCTGTTAAGTTTCGGCAGATACAACGGAACAAACATATTTTGTTTTAAAACTAAAATAAATACATTATTCGTTATTTTTCTATTTCAATCAATTCAATCGATTCTATAAGTATATTTTATTTAATTATTAATTTAATATTTAATTTTTCTTATTTTCGTATACTTATTCTTTTAAAAATGGCAGTCTTTGCGTTGCTAATAGCTATAACCAAAATAAGCAGCTGTGTTGTATAAAGTGGTCAATACTTTATTCACGTATTTAATTACTAAAGAAAGAGATTACTTCGGCAACACTCTTTATTACAAATATTCCATATATTCTTCAAAAAGCTATGGAAGTAGTAACGGAAAGCTTTCTAACAAAAAGATCACGCATTACCAATAGTCAGTCACTAGTTAGCCGTGAAAGAGTTAAAACGTTTTGATTCTCATCGGTATTTTTTTTTTTGTGTTTTTCTCTTTTCTATATTTTCTATATTTTTCTGTCTTATGGAAAAGTTTGTGTGTTTATTTTTGTCTAAATTTTATCAGTTATTTATCCAATTTAGTGTTGTAAAATTTCGGTAAGTTTTTTTTTTAATAAATTCTATTATATTTTCTTCACTTTATTTTTTGCAACTTCTTTTTTAATTCATTTGGCCGTGTTGCCTTGTCTGCTTTAGTGTTGGTGTAAAATTTAGTATTAAAACTGATTAACTTTGGAGAGTTCTAAACTTTTGGCGGGAAATTCTGATATTTATATTAAATAGAGAGAGGGAAAGTGAGAGAAAGAATAAAAATAGTTTCTTCTACGATGTTGAGAAAATGCGCATTGCATTTTTTACACTCTGGCGCCATTTACAACTCGAGTTCTGAAAACCATAAAGTTGATGCAACAAGGTTGTAACAAACAGTATTGGTTGTTGTATTTGGGGAATGTGGAATGTATTTTTTTTTTTTTTTTGGCTAAGAAGTACAAAGTGGTTTTGAATAATAAACTAACTATGAAAAATTGCTTCAAAGTTAGTGTTGTTGTTTTCAATACACAACTTTTGGACAATTTGAAATTTTTAGATGTCTTAAAGATGTTCTGATGGTTCATCCGTGTCCCTTTTTAAGTTGAAATTATTTAAAAGTATACTTTCCTAAAGGGAATTTTTTAATATTTCAAGCAAAAAAGGAAATTATTTATTATCCAACATCACTTTAGATTCCAACATACACGGCGTTTTTGAAGAATATTTATCTTTGATTTTAATAATGTGCTGTGAAGTTGATGTGATAAACACATATTTTAAAAATACAGCCAACCTCCATAATCCGGACAGATATAAATCCAGCTATTGTCCGGATTAGTGAATCGTCCGGACTACAGTTAAAATTAATTTTTAAACGCAATACATATAAAACGTTTTCCAATAAGAGTGACATGATTTCTTAAAAAAAATATACTTATTGTTAAAGAAATTCACAAGTTTTTTATTTAATGTGAAGTACAATCGATACAATTAAGTTCTAAATAAAACGTCATTCGAATGGCCTCCACGACTTCTTCTGCAGGAAGGAATTCGATGAACCCAATTTTCGAGCACTTTATCCACTAAATCAAGTCGTATGTCATGAACGGCACGTTCAATATTGACTTGTAAAGCTTGAAGAGAGTCTGGTTTATTTCGAAAGACCAATGCCTTCAAATAACTCCACAAGAAATATTCTAATGGTGTTAAATCACAACTTGGCACTTGAACATTATGTAAAGAAAATGTAAACTCAAAATTTTCAACAATTCGACGATTAGCGAGCACACTTGGACGATTATTACGACCATAAAATGGCAAAAGCGCACGAAAAGTTGCAATTGGAGAACGATTATTTTGATAATAAAACTGAATTATTTGTAAACGTTGTTCTTGCGTACATCTCTTCATGATGAAATTGTAAACACTACTGAATACAATGAAAAACAAATGACAGATCATGACATATTACAAATGGCCGAAACGTCACTTCAAACTCACATCATTCCTATTGGAAAACCTTTTATGTTCACACATATATGTAATTTGTTTTTATTACCAAGCAGCCATAAAGTACACAAAGGAATTCATTTGTATTTAATTAATTTACAAAAAAATATAAAGAAAAATACCAAAAATATTAATTAAAAAAAATTAGAATTTATTCGTTTCCAAAAATTTGTTTGCGAAATTCAAAGTTATTCAATTGTTGTTTTGATTAATTGATAAATTTTATTTGTGCTTTTTTTAAATTGAAATTACTTTCGATCGGAATTCATTTTTGGGACACGGCTGTATGTTAAATGTTAACTTAGTTTTTCAATATTACAAAAACTACTAGAGTCAATTTAAGTTTAATAATACACAACTAGTGTGCATGACTATATGCACTTTACCAATGGAATGAACCAAAAAAAAAAAAAAAACTTACCTGAAGTTGATGAAAGTCCACAGCGGAAACAGCAGATGCTTTTAATTCAACCACAGACATTTAATTAAAAAAAAAACAACTTGTCACACACACAAAAGCAAAAATTATAACGGTATAGCAAAAGCAAAACAGAAGCCAAGGCTATTTGCCGTTACAAGTTTAAATCTTTCAAGTGCGGAAGTGTGTGTGTGTGTGTGTGTGTTGGTATGCGAGCTTTTGTGTGAAAGTTTTAGTCAGAAGGACACTGTAAAGGTATATGTGGGTGTGTGTCTGTTTGTGTTTGTTGTGATCGGAAGTATTTAAATGTTTGTTTCTGCTTTCACAGTTCTAGATTGGCGGTATGTTTTTCGTTGTTATTGTTGTGAATTTCTTTTTAGTCCAGGCGTTGCTGTTGTTGTGCAGTGGTTTCGCCTGCTGTTGCTTATCCTTGTATTTGGTGGCTGAGGTGTTTTTTCCCCTGCTGGGGGAAATTTTTGCAAAATTTATAGAGTGATAATAAATGAAAGAAAAAAAACTTCAAATTGTAGGGGTTTTCAGACAATTTGAACTGCCTTTCCTCTTTTGCTGGTTTATTTTTTTCTTACTTATTGTTCGGCTTGATAAGTAAAAATTTTTGCTGATCTGATAGCGATGTTATCATTTTGTTATCATCTTAAATGTGTATATATTTTTTTAAAGTTTAACTTAAATTTTCTGGCAATGGATACAATAGATTTTGTTGCTGTAATTATTTCACAATTTTTTTCTTTTTTCACTTAATAGAATTTAAATAGTTGTGCTACACGTTCTGTTTGATGTGAGCCAAATTGTTAAATTCTCGTTGCTGCTGTTCTTTTCAAGCCTTTTACTGACAACTTGAATTTTTGCCAAAAAAAAGATTAAAACAAAAAACAAAAATTAATGTTGTTGTATGTTGAAAAATCTATAGAGTGGCAAAGAAGAAGAAAGGAACAAAGAAGTTGTAGTTGTAGTTGTTATTGCCTGGAGGCTTCAGTATGCACAACTTTTTTTTTTTTTCCGTTTTCCTAAGGGAATTTCATTTGGTTTTTCTTGCACGTTTATTCAGTCGATGTTTGACGTACGAATGCTAATGTGCTTCTTAGGAGCTGGTTTTTTCTCCACCCTGGTTAAAGTAGTTGATAATCTACGTTTGTTTGCTTGTTTTCTTGTACTAAAACCCATACAAATATCCTGCTTAAGGACTTTTGGCCGATAAATAAATGCCAACGTGTTTAGTATACTGATTTAATTTAACCTTTAGTGGCCGGCTGTTAATAGAAAATTTTTGTACATTTTATTTTCTACTTATTCCATTTTTAATAAACCAAATCCTTTTATTTTTTATAAATTATTATCTCTGGTCTTCTTCAGCTCATTCAGAAAAAGGGAATAAAAAAAGCCTTTATTTTGTGTAGAGTCTTTAGCACTTTATTGCATCATCTTTAATTTTTTTTCTTATACGAATTCGTGTTCCTTTGCAATATTATTTTTGACTTTCTTAAGTTTTTGCTCGCTTATACCTGAACTTAAGTGCCAGGTTAAAACTATTAAATGGAAATTATGCAGATTTATATCTTGATTTTGATTTTGTATATTCATTTGGGTCCGTTGGAATAGTTGTTGTTGTATACCTTCTTTGTTTCTTTATCTGTTGGTTTGCAAAATTTTTGCTCATCTGCAAGTTTGTGACTGTAAAGGGAATATAAAAGAAAAATTATGTTGAAATAATTTTTAGATAAAATATTTGGGAATTTATGAAGTTTGCAAATATTTTTCACAAAGAGTATGATTTTATCTACAAAAAAAAAAAAAAAAAAAAAATCAACTCAGAAGAAATTATGTTAATCAAATTTAGCAGAAGATTAAAATTAGTAATCCATGTCCTTTGGCCTTTTTACGTTTTATTTAACTAAAAATTAAATTAAATTGTTAAGGAAATAAATTATTTTATCACACATTTTGGGTGAAATGGTTTTAATTTAACTTTTGCATTCCGTTTGATTTTATTTTATATCCCTCAAATTCTATTTAACTTGTCTCTGTATTTATTAGGCACATAATTTTCATTCCTTAATGTTGCGCTTTAATGCCTTTTATTTTACAAGCAAAGTTCATTTTGCCTACACTTGTCTGTCTGATTCGATATTCTATCATTTACTCTCAATTATTAGTAATTCAAAATTTACATTAATTGAAATATTGAACTGAAGACGAAATATGTTCAGGACAACAGTTTTCCATTTTTAGTTATGCAAAATTTTATGAGTTTACGTATTTTGAAAGAGTTAAATTTTGTACATGCCTTGTTCATGAGTGTAGTAGTCTTCTATTGGATAATTTTAAATTCATTCATATTTATAAAAGTTACGATCACTAAAAGATGTTCAAATTTGACTCTCTTTCAATCATCGTAGATTTTAAAGAGAGCTTAATTTAAAAAAAAAAAAACTTACAAAGCATTTTTATATTTTTTATTTAACAGTTTATAATTATACATTTATTACGTTTATTTTAATGCATCAGGCCCCTCTGTGGCGTGTTTGACATACAATTTTTTTTTTTTTTTTTAATTAGGACCAGCACTCAGGGGATGACCCCTACGTATGCAGTGCATTGTGCCGGAACTCAGAGAGAGGGATAGAGTAGAGAAGATAGATGTTGAAAATGTAGAAGGCTTAACTCTTTTACAACTCTGCTTTGCGCGTTATGTTAATTTTTATAGCAGTGTTGAGGCGTCTCCGGTGTTAGGTAGACGCATTAACTTTGTTAAGCTGTATTGGCAGGCATTTTATTAATTGTTTTACTTCACCGATGTTTCTGCTAACCGACGAAGGAGGGCGATGTTGTGTACATTAGCTTGGAACAGCATCAATCGCTGTCGGAACATTTTTTAATGACCAGTGCTATGCCTTCATCACTTAAATAGTCCGACAACAATTAATGCAATATCTCACTAATGTACATTACATAAATTAATGATGTTGATTGACTTGCTCTGGCAAGGGTTTGAACCCAGGCCCCAAGTCATTGTTTTGCTTAGTAGTCAACGCGCTAACCACTTCAGCCAACACCACCCTAAAATTGTATCTTAATTAAAGTTTTTATTTAATTTTTTTATTTGTATGGAACTTTTCTCACCATAAAATAAGAAGTAAACTGTTGCATTTTTATTGAACTTCTCCAATATTCGTACCGTATCCGTAGGTTTTTTCTTTTTTTTTTTTTGCCTTAAAATTCGTTCAACACCGCCCGCTCCTCCTCACCCACGCATACGCTCAGTGATATAAATCAAAATAAAAATCTTGCCATCATAAACTTTTGCAAACAACTGCACTCAACTGATGATAAATTGATTTATACGGTTTACGAAGAATCATAAATATATTCCATACTTTTTATTATGGAGAAATCAGTTAAGTTTATTTTTCTTTTATATCAAATATTGAATAAAAAAATAAAAAAATATATAAAAGCGTTGAATAAAAAATTGCAGTCGATCTAAGTGCGTATTGAAGTGAAGATGTGTTTTGTTTTTCTTCAGAAATATTAAGTTTTTTTTTTATTATTTTCAGGTTTCTTGGTTGGTGTTGTATCAATTTTTTGGTGGTTAGATCTTTGAAAGCATTTTTAGTTGTTATTTTTTATCGCAGCAACCTTTCATTTTCTTTTTTTCAAATTACAAAAATCAGCGAGTAGAAAATAAGCATTTTTTGTTGAAGGGCAAATTACACGTGTGTCATGTCATCTACAAAAAGATATTTGAAAATCGTTCAAAGTAATGGGGGAAGGGACTACAAACAAACTAAAAAGAAAATAATGCGAATTTTTATACGACAATCAATTTTTCGCGGGACGAATAGCTCCTCCGATTTTTAAAAATAAATTAGGGGATCATACTACAAGAAAACCCGATCAAATAAGAAGAGAATTTAAAAAAAATATGTGGGGTACCAAACTGCACGGAAACCCGAACAAACACAAAAAGAATTTGGAAAATCGGTCCATAACTGGTGGAGTTTTTCGATAACCCACAAGGTTGGGGGGGGGGTACAGGAAATTTCTTCCCCTAAGTTGTTGTTTTTTCAATAACTCATCCATTTTTAGAGCGATTTTTAAAATTGTATTTTTGTTTGAACTATTTTTCCAGAAGCTTGTTCCCACTGTTTTTGTGTTTAAGTCCGCGCAAGATATTATTGCACCCCATCCTTCTTCCAAGAACGATATAATTATTTTTCGATTTAAATTTTTTTTTGTTTGATTAGGTTGTCTTGCAAATTTGTCCCATAATTTATTTTTGTCGAAGAGGCAAATTGTCCCTGGGAAATATTAGTCACCTAAAATATTTATTAATAAATAAATACGTTACTTTAATTTTTTTTGGAAATAATTTATGTACTAGAAGTAAAAATTATATTGCATTTTAAGCTTTTCCACAGTTGCCTCGATTTTTTATTCCGTTCGAACAGATTTTGGTATTGCAGTCGATAATTTTTGCAAGAATTTAGCGATCACAATTATGAGCACAATTGAAACAACAATTTATTTCAAATAAGTGATTCTCAGGCCCCCGGCTTTCAAGTAATTTTTATTCCATTTAAAATAAAAAATAAAACAACTCATTTCAAATAACAACTTTTATTTATTCATTTATCTCCTGATTATTTTATTTTGCAACAAATATAACAGCTCTATTTTTATTTCAATAATTTTATGCTGCCATAAATCTTCACAGTTCGTTAAAAAGGCATCCAATTTACAATTTTATAGATTTTATAGATTCAACAACGTGTTTTCCTTTTGAATGAATTTTTTTTCTACTTGGGTTCATGTGGCAAATAGAAAAACAAAGCAGAAGTTACTTGTAGTATTGTTTTCAGTTATATGAAATTTGCTGTCAAATTATATCTTTTGTTTCTTCTGTTTTTGGGAAAATGTACATATTTTCTAGGCAACAAATATTTCCTCGCCTTGTTTACTAATACATACTTATGAAAATAAATAATAGGCCTTATCACGAGTGTCGTAGTCGTAGTCGAACTTTAACGACTCCCATGTAAAACATATAGCGAACGTTGCCACATTTTACATATTTCATCACGACTACGACACTCGTGATAAGGCCTAACGTGAGAGAAAACAGTAAGTGGCCGCATACATTTGTAAAAATGTATTTATTGATTTCTAAAACATTTTTCCCTGGGGATTTTTGACAAAAAGCATATAATGGGTATTTTTTATATGCAATTTAAGAGACTTTGAGTTTAAATTGAGTTTGAGATAACAGTTTATATCGTTAGCAAGATCGCTGCCACAAGACCAAAAAAAAATCCAACACATGCCAACTTCATATTTTAGAGATGATTAAAAATAGATATCGCAAGCAGATGATCTTATCCAAGATGTTTCCGCGCTTACATTTTACGACATATTCGATTGAAAACACTGCTGATGGGAAAGTCAAATCTTGTCCAACTTGAAACTATTTTTTTGTGAAGAAAAAATGTTTGTTTAAAAACTAAATTCAGTCAAAAGTTATATACAGTTTAGTTTAGGGTTTTGAACAGAAAAATTAATTTTTCCCAGTTTTTTGCAAAAAAAAAAAATGCTTTAAATATTTGTGTATTTTAAGAAAATTTTTGTTAAAATGCCTACTTCAGAATTTTAATGAATTATGGTGCCAAATAATTTGAAAATATACCTATTTTTTGTGGTAGAATACCAATTTTAAGGCGTTGGTCTCTAATTCCAAGGCTTGAAATAAAACACCGTGTTATGCCCTCTAAGAGTCTGAACACAATGTTTGCGGTGCGGTGCGATTTCCCGTTGCTGGAGAGAAAAATAAACATAATACAACGGAAGACGGTCACCGCACCGCAATAAATAAGCGTTACATTGTGCTCAGACGGTATTATAGGATATCGGAAGACATCCATATTTTTACCGACAGCAAAGCGGCCATTGCTGCTATCAATGGTGTATACACTACATCGACGGTGGTAAACGAATGCCGGAAGTCTCTAAACGAGATAGCGAGACATTCAAGAGTAACACTAGTCTGGATTCCAGGGCACTCAGAGTGCACTGGCAACGATATTGCGAACGAAACTGCCAAAAAGGGCGCATCATTGAGCAACTCGATGATATGTCACTTCGTTGGCATTCCTCTATCTCACTGCAAGCGATTAATCCAGCAGGATCCATACAATCTTGCTCAAGAAAGGTGGGAACAAGAGCACACCTGTTGAGTCGCCAGGTCCACTTGGCCCCGCTACAGCCTGCACAGAACTCGCGATCTACTCAGGCTTGGTAAATGTCACACAAGACGACTAGTAACAGTGCTAAAGGGGCACTGGTGTTTCGGGACTCATGCCAAAAGGATGGGCCTAAGTTACAATGACTACTGCAGAAGTTGTAACGATGAGGAGGAAGAAGAAACAGTTCTTCATCTTCTATGTCAATGCCTCGCGCTTAACAGCATTAGGGCGGTTACTATGGGCTCCAACACTCTCCCAGACCTTGACAGTCTGGCGAACATGGGGCTAACCAACATATCATCCTTCTTGCAACAATCAGAATGGTTTGATTTGGCGACAGGGCAAGTACAGGAAATTGAATAACCAATTGACTGAGCCCTGTCTGCTGTAGGGTATCACAAAGGGACCGAATTAACGGACCCAAGTGCGTCACGTCTCAGATTTGGCGGCTCTCGAAACCTAACCTAACCTTGTGCTCAGACTCAATGTTGAGAACATCGCCAATTATTCAAAAACTATGGCAACATCAGAAAGAAAAAGAGTGTCAAAAATTGACAGAATAAGAAAGTCCGCATTGAAAATAAATTAGATTTTAATTTTATGCCGTTTCGCACCGCGGTTTCTTACTTAAAAATCGTATGAAAAACCGCACCGCAATAAGTTATCGCTATATTATGTTCAGACTCTAAGGGTCTAGCAAGCTTTTAGGTATATCAAAAAAATATTGTCTTTAACTGGCGAAGAAAAAAAAAAAAAAAAAAAATGGGCGAAATACTTAAAACCCATTTTTGGAATTTTTCTTAACTTCTTTGGGAATTGCTGGGCTTTCACAAATAAAAGTTATGTTTATTTCTTTTATTTTTTCGCGCATTGACAATATCATTTCTAACCTAAGTAAAAAAATGGATAAATAAATATCCTTTTTCTGAGACGTTTAATGTCCTCTCAGTATTAATTTACGAAAATAAGGAAACTTATCTCCTCTACAACTGATAACGCTTCCCTGAGTCCTAATATCCCTTTTAATAAAAAAAAACAACAATTTTTGAAATGGGTGAAAAATAAGATAAAAATATTAGAAAATCCCATAACTGGAATTTTTCGAAATTTCTTTGGGAATTCGCGGGATATTTAGAAGCTAATCTTATAAGTTTTTATTTTCTTGCAATCGGAATACCGATACCTTCTTATACTCTAACGGGATACTCTAAACCATCTCTCGTAATAATAAATTAATTAATTCAAGTATTGAACTTAAGCTGTTTTAGCACATTTTAACTAAATTACGTATGTATATTCGTAAAAATAAACATATTGAAAATATGTAAAAAAATATGTTGAAAAGAAAAAAAACGAAGAACAACAGATTTTATTCAGATGCGTAAAGTATCGGTATATAGAAAAGTATAAAATTGTAAAATTGTAATTGTATTCATGTTTCTTGTGTTGGCATAGACTAACAAAACCTGATTCTATTTAAATAAAATTAGGACTTTTCCAACCTCCCAAAAAAAAAAAATTATTATGCACTCAAGTAGCATTTTGGAATTCTGAACGTTGCTCATAATTTTGTCTATATGCTATTGTAGTATTATTTTTATGTCTATCCATTTAAAATTGTTTGAATACGAGTATGAACACTTGTATCTTATGCGCATTTAGAACAGTATGTGATGCGAATAAATTGCACAAAAAAAAAACACAAATAGAATGATAGAATGAAATACATACTGGCTTTTCACTTAACGATGACGCCGAGTGAAACTTAATAAAAACTCAAATACTTACTACAAACGTTCTACACGGATACAAAAAAAAAATAAAACATTCATCATCAAAATAACTCTACAATTTTTCTATTTTTGATTTCTTTTCAGCAAAATATGAAAACTCTTCTCTATATTTTGTGAATTTTGTATGGAACACGAAGAAATAGATTTTACTGCAATTTTATGATGTCAAACAGACAGACAGATGGCCAAATAAATTGTAAATTTTTTATGGGGAAATTTAAACAGAAATGTTTATCATGTCTTTTGACTTTATTTTTGGTCACTGTTGTTTTTATAAAAAGGACAAATTTATATAAGATTTTTTTTATTGTACGGAAGCACTGAGAATAAAAAGGATAAAAAAAAGAAAACAAAATTCAATATTATTCTTTAAATGTTATTCTTCGTATGAAAGTTTTAGAATGTTGTTTAATTGAATCCCAATTAAATGCTGCAAAACATCATAAATCTGCAGTTGTATAACAAATTTCAAAAAATTTAAATCAATATGTGACAAGTGACAAAGTTACGAACACATTAATGATGTTTGTTTTACTTCAAGTATGAGTAACATAATTGTCAATTTTAATTACTCATACGTATGTAGACTTAACAGTTTACGTACACAGTGGGGCAGTTATAAATAAAACTCAGAAAATGCTTAATTGAAAAATAGACAAGAAAATGGTGAATTTACAAACCATTAAAGTGAAAAACAAACTTTTCATTAAATACTTTCCTGTGACTCAGAAAAATCAATTACTAATAGAGAATTATAACCAGTATATTGCAGCTGTCGTGATTGGCAAACAAAAACTTAAAATAACTGTTATATTAAAGATATCCTAATTCAACAAAAAAAAAAAAAAAAAAAACGCCAAATTTAGAAAAAACTGCATAAAAAAAATTTTAATAGTAAACACTGTCTTAAAATAGTATATTGAATAGTATATTGTGTAACAGTACAGTACATAATATAGTGTACACTTTCAGAGCTGCTTAAGACACTGTAAAAACACTGTACACTATAAAAACAAAGTCATATCGAATATTCCTAAGGCACTAAGCCCAAGTTTCAACACAATTCATTGCATGACTAGGAGTCTTCTCCGGGTAAAAATATATCAGGCTTAAAAAAGGATTTCTGAAGGTGATTTTTATCATTTTATGCAATCGGTGTTTCGATGGATCTTAAATATCTTGGCTATAATTATTCCACTTACTGTAAATAAATTTTGTAAAATTTAAAAGTAAAACTCAAACGAACATTTGTGGAAAATATTTTAAAACTTTGTTCCATTTCTTTTATTTCTCTTTAGTACACATTTCTTTTTCGCTATTTGTTTTCACTGTAAATTGCCTGAAATAAATTAACATTTTCGTATTAATTTCAGTACGTGTGACTGTATTGTTGTTGTTACTTATACTGTTGTTGCCACTGCTTTTATTTTTAATTCCATTAGTTGGATAAATAATGAGTTCTAGCCCCCAACTCTTCTCCGGCTGTACGGCGAACAGCAACAACTCAAACAAATATAATCAATTTGTTTTTGTTGCTCGTTAAAGTTTCTGCTGTTGTAGAAATAATTTCATTTTGTTTATTTTTTTTTTCTTTTATACAAAAATGAAAAACGTTGTGAAGCATAAAATTTCAGTTTTTTGTGTCGTTGTGTTTGTTTTTTGTACTCTTGGAGGTTGACAATTTTACATGAATAAAAGGAACATTTTGTGAAATATTCCAAATTAATGTAAATTTAACAGCAGCTGAGAACTTTTTGATAATCGATTGTTTAAAAGATAAAAATTCTTTTTTAGTTACTTTGAAAACAGAATTAGAAAATTGATAATGATAAATGAGGTTGTATTTTTATTTAAACTGAGTGAATCTAATATTGCCAACTATTGGCGACTGCTGGCCTACACTCTACTAATCTTAATTTGATCTTCCTTAAATTTGGTAGACAGCTTTATTTTCAAATAGTACTTGAGTTGTAAACAAATTAAATTTTAGAATAACTTTTTGCCAAATACCAAATAAATTCTAGCACGTTTGCATGCGATACTGTTGCAAATTGTATAAAAGAATACAAATAAAAAAAGGATAAAACGAAATTAAAAATTAACAAGAATTGCTATTGCAAGAATAATCATGGTCGGTAATGAAATGTTAATTTTGTTTTTTTTTTGTTGTTGTTAATACAACGTTAATGGTGTTTAAATATGGGTTCTTACTTTAATAAACACTGGTATGACCAACGGCCGACATAATCTACTATATTCTGTATGCAAATAATTTTTTTAATGTTTATAGAGGAATTAAAAAATCCAAATGTACCTTCGTACTCAGGGGACTCCCCCCTAATAGTTCGAAAAGGATTCATCGAAATTCTTTTTTCCACTATCACAGTGTTATTTATAAAAATTGTCTGTAAAGTGTTACAAAATTTTAAGAAATACACACAAGTTTTTCTTTTTTGGTTTTATGACATAAAAAAGTTAATTACACCGTGATAGTTTTTGACCCGAAAAAAATTAACTTCGATGAATCCTTTTCGAACTATTAGGTGGGAGTCCTCTGAGTGCGAAAGTACATTTGGAAGTGTCAGATTGGCTCCAGTTTTTGAGAAATCGGTATATATCCATTTCGAAAAGGATTCATCGAAGTTCATTTTTCGACTATCACAGTGTTATTAATCAATTTATGAATCGATTTTTAAAACTTTTTTGTTGCTTGAAAGGCTTTACTTGTAGTGTGTGGTACCAATATCTTTTTTTTATATCAGAGGAATAAATCATACTTTAAATATATTGATTTTCGCGTAGTTCCTGCACTTATGAATCAATTTGAAACTTTGTTTATGTTTGGAGGGGTTCCTTCCGGTTTGGCTTCTGACTTTAAAGTCCAATATTGACTAAAAATGGATTATGTCTGGTTTTAAAATTTCGTATAGTTGAACTTATTTTATAATATTTTCGATTAGAGGAAGCCTTCTGCATTATTATCACCTGTTCAATATCGATCAATTGCAACTTGGTTGTATATGTTTTTTTTTTCATATAATTCTCTACGAGGTAACTTTAATCAATTCGCCCTTTGAAAATTATTAACTACTTTATGTAGGTTGTGTTAGATTCTTGCCTCTTTCACACATCGACAACTAATTAATATATTGTTTTATTCCATTTCTTCCTTCAATATTAAAACAAAGAAGACTTTTTTAAAATTCCAAACTATCGGTCTTAACATGTATACGAGCACAATGTAGTTTAAAACAAATCTTTTATATACTTCAAATGTAGCATATTTTTTTATTAAATTATTTTCAATAAAATACTTAACTCAAGTTTTTCTATAAAAAAAAAAAAAAAAAAAAGTATAATTTTAATAATTCTTATTAGTAACATCCGGCAGTGTCAGTGCATATCATGAACATTTTATTTAATTGCTTCCTTTAAGCCAGTCAACAAACAATGTGATAGTTTGTATGCAAATTTATTTTGATCTGTTTTTGTCTTGCTGACTGTCTGTCTCTCTGTCTGTCTGTCTGTCTCTCTCTATGATGGTGCTTCAATGCAAAAGAATAAAAAATCATAACACAAGCAACTCATGTACAAATGAATTTAAGTAATAACAAAAAAAAAAACAAATATGATTTCTAATAGAAACTTTTAATAAGAACTGTAATAATTCTAGCAAAAACAGTAATATATTTTGTATAATATGAGTTTAATTCTGTAAGGGTGTGGTTGTAAGAATAATAGGGTGGTATAAATATTTTATTAAATAAAATACGTTTTTAAGAATTTTTTTAGTGCAATTCTTTAGCTGATGTAATTAACCTGGTGCTTGTTGGAAGTTTATGCACTGAAACAATTAAAGTTTTATAAGACAGAAAGTTTAGATGCCACCCTAATAAATTAAAGTAAAACTAAAGCTAACGAGGGGCATCTAAAAAGTTCGGGGGTTACTTACACATACCGATTGGAATAGTTTCAATTCCGTAATTGTATTCTGATGGTTTTTGATTTACAGTCATCAAATTCTGTTTTATTTATTGTTTCGATTTTACTGTGATAAAGTGTTTTAGTTGTTTTAGGCGCTTGTATGAATTGCTTTTACTAGCAAATCTCACTTCATTAACATGTAGAGCTTATTTTACTGGCGCTCCTAAAAGTAAGCACGCTATTTTTTTGTTTTCTACAAATATTCGTTTTTCTAAAGACTCATCTTTCGGAATTGAAACCATCGAAATCAATCAGAATTGAATTCTGGAGCGAAAATATCTTTCAAGTTATTTCTTTTATTAAATTTATTTGCAGCTGGACCTCGTATACAAATCTTAGAGATGGCATTATGAGCATTTACTTACATTCATATGCCATCCTCGGCTGTCAATTGCTTTATTAGAGTTTCAGAAACTTGAATGCAATTATCACTACCAATCATTTAATATACATATTAATAGCATTAATTTAAAATTGAAAAAAAAAAACACAAGTGCTACAGTTTATGAAATACTTACGTGAAATATATTCATTTAAAAATATATCTTTTGATGCGGAAAAAGCACTTTATATCATTTTGAGTAGCAGTAGCAACAAAAATCAAAAAAGTTTGTGTTTAAAGTCTTAGTAGCAATAATGTTTGTTTACTACATAAAAAGATTTTTCTTTTAAATTCCATCCTAATAATAAAGTTAGACAGCTTGTTACCTTTTATTGCTGCTGCTTCTACTACTGCTGCTACTACTGCTTTCTTTAACTAACACTTGTAAAAGGTTAAAAAACATACACTTAAATAGTTAAATGATAAGCTTAAGGTTACTTTTTATAAAAAATTTTAAAAAAATTTATTATTGAAGCTTTGCTAAAAGCAGCAGAAAAATTGCTATTTTTACGTTGTAGTAGCAGTAGGTTTAGCAGTAGCTGAAAGTATAGCAGATTTTATTAACTGACTGCTATGGCCATTGCTATCGTCCGATCATACTGATAAAATACTCCTTAATAGGATTACAATGCAACAGTATATTTCCAGTCCCAAACTGTCTTGATACTCTAAGTAGTAGAAAAAACGAAAATTCCAGAAGATAGTGCGAAAACAACAACACCAACCGTTTTTTTTTAGTAGCAGTTTTAGGTTAAAAGGGAAAACAATTGCACAGTTTATAATTTCAAATCATTACTTCGAGCGTCAGTAGCAAATCCAAATGCCTATCTGTTCCATATCTTATTGCTACCGCTACATATGCATCTTATTGTTACTGCCTGCCTTAAAATATTTTATGGTAGAAGTGCCAATAATTAATTTAGCGTTGCTGTATTATTTTGGACATTGCAAGACCTCGAAATATGCTACATATATTTTTATCTTTAATATATTCTAAATGCTACTTAGTAGCTTTATGCTACTGCTACGTCAATATTATTCCCTTGCTACTACAATGCTATAATTTAGCTATTTCCTGTAGTAACTTATTATATTGCTTGGTGAAGTGTATATAAGATTCGGTATAGCCGACTATAGCACTCGTACTTGTTATTCCTATGCTACTGAAAGTCCAAGTGTCTCACTCTGATATCTTTTCATACGTGACTCGCTCTAAGAACTTAAGTGATTTGGATCTCTAGTATGTCTGTATTAGAAATATGTTGCAAGGTTAACATTATATATATTGTTTATATAAAAACATTTATATATATTTTTTATCTTATTTTATGACAAATAGAAAAAGTCTGCTTGAGCATGGGTGCTTGTGTATTGTCTTTGCTGTATCCGCAAAACTTACTTCTTTTTTGCAATAAAATATTTTACATAATTTCTTTCTTGTTTTTTTTTTTTTTTTTGCTCAACGAAACGAGTTTGTGCGGTTGTAAATAGAAATTTAACCACAACATTAAATTATGTTATAAATTATTATGTTTTATTATTCTACACATGCAAGAAGGAGTAAAAGTTATTATATAAAATATAATTATGCATTATGTTTGCTTACTAACACATGTTTATTAATGTCCTGCGCTTTCATTTTCATTGAAGAAACAAACTATATTTAACGATAGGCCAAACATTATACATATATTTTTATCATTAATATAGTCTAAATGCTACTTAAAATTTATGCTAAATAACAAATGGGCCTTTCCACAGAAAAGTCTACTTTTGTCACGTAACGTCACCAAGCCAAATTTCGTATATTATCTTCTTTTTTGTATTTTAGCATACACTAGTAATAACGTCAACATTTAGTAAGAGTAGGGAAAATTCGAGCAGCGTGGCTCTAAAATACAAGTTTAGTTGCATGGTGACGTTACATGACAAAAAGTAGACATTTCTGTGGAAATGCCCATATGCAAATGTCGTTAGTTACAAGAGTTGACCGAATAAATCAGTTTCTTTAGAACTATTGGTACGAATGATATGAGAAAAGTGCGGAGGACTCAAGCCCTCAAATAATTGAAGACGTTCATACGGAACCCTTCGTGTGTGCCACACTTCAGATAATCTTCGCAAAAAACATAATATGCATGCAATAAAAGGTTTTCCAATAAGAGTGATATGATTTCTTTAAAAGAAAAAAAAAACACACTTATTGTTACGGAAAATCAAAAGTTTTTTTATTTAATTTGAAGTACAATCGATACAATTAAGTTGTAAATAAAACGTCATTCAAATGGCCTCCACGATTTCTTCTGCAGGAACAAAATCGATGAACCCAATTTTCGAGCACTTTTTCCACTAAATCAATTCGTATGTCATGAACGGCACGTTCAATATTGACTTGTAAAGCATGAAGAGAGTCTCGTTTATTATGAAAGACCAATGACTTCAAATAACCCACAAGAAATAGTCTAATGGTGTTAAATCTCTACTTCAATTTCTTGAAATAATCGAATCTCCAAACTTTTCTTGCAATAATTCAATTGTTGCATTTGCTGTGTGGCAAAATCAGCAAATTCACGACGTTTACGGTGGTCCAATGGCTTCACTTCTTGAGGGAGAACATTTTTATATGGATACAAACCCAAATCTCTTCTTAAAATCTGCCAGGTTGTGGTTTGAGACAGTCCCAAATGTTGAGAACGTCTTGGAATCGACAAACTGTGGTCTTCAGCAACACTTGCCTGAACGGCAGCAATATTTGCATTAATTCGAGCGGTCCTTTGTCTTATTGCCACTTGAACATTATGTAAAGAAAATGTCAGCTCAAAATTTTCAACAATTCGACGAATAGCGGGCACACTTGGACGATTATTAAGAGCATAAAATGGCAAAAGAGCACGAAAAGTTGCAATTGGAGAACTATTATTTTGATAATAAAACTGAATAATTTGTAAACGTTGTTCTTGCTTATTTCTCTCCCTGAGGAAATTGTAAACACTGTTAAATACAATGAAAAACAAATTACAGATCACGACATATTACAAATGGCCGAAACGACACTTCAAAATCATATCATCCTTATTGGAAAACCTTTTATAAAAGACTAAAAAAATCCTTAAAAATATTCATGTTTAAAGAAAATAAAAAAAAAATAAATAAATATGTGCAAAAAATTTTTTTTTTCATATCAAATTTGCTGTTTGTGTTGATTTCTTCAAGAAAAAAAAAAAAATAAAATAAAAACAACGCTGAATATTCTTGTAGCAAATATTTGTTCATTATGTTTCTTTCAAAGTGTTTCTGTTTTTAAATCTTTCGTTGCAAGAGGATATACTGTATCCGTTGTTTATACTTGAAAAGTTTGTAGCTAAAACTAAATTTGAGCAAATGAAAATATTAGGGAGGATTTCAGCATAAAGAAAAAAAAATTTTTAAGTACTTTTTCCTAAAAATTCCCATAAAAGAAATATATCAAGAAATTTTATATAAATTTTCATAAAAATTTTAATTTTGTAACAAAAACTAAAAAAATTGTTATCTTCCCTAATAAACATTAGTGCTTCAGTTGAGATAAGTTTGCAAGAAGTTGTTAAAAAAAAATATATATAAAATTTTTTTTTTTTGGCATACGTTGAAAGGAATCTAAATGAAGGACACACACACAGCCATTTTATTATGTTTTTTTTTCTTCGTTTTGTTTGAGTAGAGTCCTTAATGTAATATAAGATATTATGTTTATTTTTAATATATTTTATTGGTACATGAACTGTATCATTAAAGAGTTCCTTTACTACATTAAGTTATTTGGTTTTTAATACACATCCTTATGTTAATGTTAAATATTTACTTAGTCTTTAAATATTTTGGCCTCTTCTAAAGAATACAAATGTTTAGGTAATTTTATAATGTAGGAACTGCTGAGGAATTATTTAAGGACATTAATTTTCATTCTGTGTTGTGCGAAAAAGTTCTTGACTTTACCAAAACTATGCCACAAGAAAAATAACAATGAAAACTATTATATTTTTCTTTTGTTGGAGTTACAATAAAATGGGAACAACATAATTTTTTTTTTAACATAACAAAATTTAAACGAAAACTGATAGAAAGCGGATATTAAAAGAACTATAAGAATATTGGCGTTTTGAAAGCTGGCAGCTGGAATACAAAAAACAAAAATATTATGTTTCTGGAAGCAGTAACAAAATGTTATGCTTTCGAGCTGCGCAGTTTTGAAGCACTTCTGAGGATGCTGCAAAAAAAAAAACTAAGGCAGAGAGATCGCTAAACTTATTTTTAAGCACGTTGAAGTTGGTCGGCTATTTACATCTAATTGACACGAATAATAATAAATTAAACAGCGAATAGAAGATAAAATTGAATTTAGCGCATTTTGGATGATTAGAAAAAAACGCTCTTTTATGTAAAAAAACAAGAGCTCCAAAGTGGGACGTGACGAACAAAAATCATGCATGTTCGAAACGCTTTTAGTAGCACGAGGCACAACAACAACAAGAATCTCTTACTTAAGGCCGAGACACATAGAATCCGTCATACGTTATACGTCGCCTTTTTCAACTGACAGCTAAGCTAAAATACATGTTTCTTATGAACTTGATCACATACAGTGCTTTTCCGTTAACGCAAAGTACAAAGTTGGGCAACGTATAACTTTTAACGTACGTTGAGTACTTTGACAACTATTAGTTGATTTGTTCTTTGTTTTGGTTTTGTTGTTCGCTCAAAGATAAAATAATTTAAATTCAAATTTATTCGATTTGATAAACTTTTGGTGGTGTTATAAAAAAAATAGAGAAAAAGTTTATAATTAAATCAATTTTCAATGATTTGCTCTCCGTTAACAAAGTACTCATTGTGACAGCCTTCTCCGTCAATACGTTTACGTCAGTTAAAAAAATGCAACGGATAACGTATGACGGATTCTATGTGTCTTGGCCTTTACAAAGTTGCTTCGGTTGAAGCAGTAGTTTTTGCTGGGTATCTACTAAACGGAAGTACCTCGGTTCAAATCCCAATAGACTTCGTGTTTTATTCCGTCCCTATTATTATTTTAAAAATTTATTTTTAATACGAAATATCGCTTTCACAAAAATCTTATAGTCTGTATTTGATGAGACATTTTAAGTTTACAAATTTTAACATTTTTACACCAAGATTATGTCCAAAAATTGTGCTAAATTTTAGTGTGACATTTAATAAATGATTGTGCTGCATTTCCATTTCACTTATCAATTCATCTACGTGTTTTTAGCCGCACTCATATACACATACATAAAAAAAAAATTTAAAAACGCTTAAAAAAAGCAAAACAGCCAACAAAGGATGACAAGAAAAAAAAAAAGAACAAAGTCTCTTGACTAAATGCCTGTGGCTGGTTTTTGCAATTTCACATGCAACGTGTATTAAAGTTTATTGTTTGCACATTCCAAAGTGAAAGAGAAAATTTACCACACAGATAAAACGATTCCTTTTGGGATCAAGGATACGCTTGTAATAAATAACTACTTAACTACCCACCATTCTCTTTTAACGTGCGACTAGTACGTGTTTATATTTAAAACTAAGTTTTCTATTAATTTGTTTTTTAAATCAGACTAGGAGATGGCTTCCACTCATGCAATGCATTATGGAACCGGTATAAAAATAGTTTACGGAAAGGAAGATACATTATATGGGGGTTTTGGGTAGAATTTAATTTGGATTGTGTTTTTTTAAAAGCTGCTAGAAAAAAATCTATTTCTATTTCTATAGAATCTATAGAGTGCAGAAAAATTTTATGGTCGCGGTATGGTTGTGTCATATTTTCCTGCATACCTCATGGTTGTGGGAATAAAGTTAATTTTTTTTTCTTTTTAAGTTATTGCCAAACTTAGTTAGTTTATGATGAAAAAAAAACTCTTAATAAAATGTCAAATTATCAAATGAATATCATTCATAAATTTTCAACTAATGTTTGATTCGACAACCATGATGTTATTTTATATTTACAGCTTCAGAACTTGAACATGTTGAGCTTTAAAATACTAATTAATACGAAAACCAATACATTGTGGAAAAATATAAAAAGTAGAAAAGACATTTTAGGTCTACGTTCACTTCACACTGTCGATGTAGAAAAAATGGTTATAAATCTCAAGGCCTAAAAATTATTTAACAAAAAAAAAAAAAAAAATATTAAGAAAAAGGAAATTCTTTAACCAAAGAAATGCCAATCATATTTGGTTCAACTAAGTAATGGATTAGTCCTTATATAGGGTGTTTTTTTATAAAGGTATGGAACTTTGAAATGGAATAAAACAAAGATGTATTTTTTTTAAATTGACATGAAATTTGCTTTATTCGAAAGATAATCTTCTGCCATTATAATTTAAATATAACTTCTGGCATATGACCACCACAGCTGGCTCAGACGTAGTTTAATCTAGGGGTGCAATTTTCAATGAAGTTTTCCAACAATAACGCAACGAGTATTGTCCTCTAAGTGGTCAATCGTTTCGGGATTATCGCCTTAGACTATCGACTTCACATATACCCACAAAAAATAGTACATCTCCGTTAAATTGCATGATCTAGGAGGCCAATTAACGGGTCCAAAACCTGAAACTCTGCGATTACCAAACATTTCGTTCAATAAATCAATTGTGGCATGAGGTGTATGACATGTTGTGCCGCCTTGTTGAAACCACAGCTCCTGCACATTGTGGCTGTTCAATTTATGAACGAAAATGTTTGTAATCATGACTCTATAGCGGCCACCATTGACTGTAACGTTCTGACCAGCATCGTTTTTAAAGAAGTACGAACCAATGATTCCACCAGCGAATAAAGCAGACAAAACACTCAGTTTTTCTGGATGTTACAGTGTCTCAACATACACTTGAGGATTATTATCACTCCAAATACGGCAGTTTTATTTATGGACGTATCCATTCAAACAAAAGTGAGCATGATCGCTAAACAAAATTCGCTTATGCAAATTGGGATCAACGGCCATCTTGTTTTGGGCTCATTCACCAAATCTGCACCTTTCTAGGTGATCGTGTGGCTTCAATTCTTGCGCAAGTTAGATTTTGTAAGCAAGCACACTATGCTCTTTCCGCAAAATCTTCCCTAAAGTGGATGTACGCATATCCAATTCCTGTGCCCGATGTCAAATAGACTGATTCATGTCTTCCTCTACGATACGCTGTACAACGTCTCTGTGGATGCGTATTGCTATTTAGAGTAACTGAGGTGCGAAAAAGGTTTCATAGTTGATTGAATTAATTGCTCTGATGGACGATTGTGTTGACCACAAACTAGACATAGTGCACGATAGGTACGTATTTCGAACAGAACCATGATTTTCAAAATAAATTTGCACAATTCGGAAGCGTTGTTCAGGCGATAGTCTATTCATGTTAAAATGCCAAACAAAACTATACATAAATCACTTAAGATAAAGTTCTATACCTCTATAAAAAATACCCTTTAGTACACACGCGAAGTCAGACTCGTGATATTACCTGTTATGTCTTCTGTGAGACCTGTACCGCGCGAAACAAATATTTAAAGCATATTTTACAATCAATCGTATTTAGCCAATGTGAAATGATCGTATTTCTCATATCCAGTTATTTTGATTATTATTCTCCGTTTTTTTGCAAATTAAAATAAAAATTTGAGAAAGCACAATGTTTTATAACAAAGTAAAAATACTTTAAATGAATTCAGATGGACTGAGAAAATTATGTGTGTTAACGAGAACTGAATTGAATATCTTTTTGTCTTTCCATATAAAGTTGTCTAGAAACGTTTGATTGCTAGGCATTTTTGTATACTCACGAAAAAAACATGGTTGCTGCAACCATAATCGCCAGATAATAGTTGAACTGTATGATTGTCCTTAAATCATATTATTATTAAAATAGCTCGCTTTTAAACATCATATTTTTGTGTAATTTAACAATAATTTTATTCCATATGGCGATAATATTTAATTAGGCGTAAAATATTTATATGATTCCTGGCAATCATATTGTTTTCATTTACAAATATAATATGATTGTATTATATATTAAATATTTAATAATTTTAATATATATCATGTTATATTTGTAAATAAAAATACTATGTTTCGAAGTAAACATACAACTATATTTTGGTAAATATTTTTTATATTTTGCTGTTTTTGGCGTTTGTCCTGTTTCCTTTCAGCGGAAAAAAGAGTACTGAAGCAAAAACTTTATTAAAAATAGATAACTATGTCCGCTTTATAGAAATATATTTATTAAATCCTACAAGTTGTCGGGGCAATTTGTTCCCCCTCCCCGTCCATTAAAAGTATTATTAATCGCATAACTCCGACATTTATGGACAGATTTTCAAAAACTCCAAAATTTTTTGGTCCCATACAATTTTATTAAAATCGGGGGAAATTTTTTCCCTTGAAATATTGATTTTTTCAATATCTCTTTCATATATTGAACGATTTTCATTACTTTGTTTTTGTTTGCTCAAAATTTGTTGCAGTTTGGTTTTCATAATTTTTTTTCAAAATAGTGGCAAGTTGTTTTCCCTCCCCTTGATTATTGTATAACTCCTCAATTAATTGACCGATTTAAAAATAACTTTTTTGTTTCCTGCAGTTTGTCCCATATTTTTTTTATTAATGGGGATGGAAAGTTGTCCACGAAAATATTGGTTGCACCTTAGAAAAATAAGTGGTGCCCTAAAATACTGCGTAATAAATCAACCCGCTATTTATGGGTCGATTTAAACATTTTTTTGTATTGAAGTCGGTTTTTTTTTGCCAGAATTATCTTATAAAGAACTAAATAAATTTTCTATAACTAAATTTTAAATTTATCATTAACTCATTTATCACTTCAAATGGCCTTAAGATATCTTAAAATATACGTTGCAATTAAATAGTTTTTCATAACAGCTTTTAACTTGTGCTTATTTCACTTTAATAAAGCACTAATAATTCCTTTTTTTTAATTTAATAGATGTTGATTATAAATGTACTTCTTCTTGTTCCTGTTCTTGTTCTTTCATAGAAGTTTCTACAATTCCTTGCGTTCTATTTTAAAAATATTCATTAAACTCATGCACATAAATATTTGTCACAGTTCTGTTCGGCTTAAAGACCCCCCGGAACTTTGGAAGAAAGTGTTGTAGTTGTTAAACTCGATGTTGTAGATGGTTGATGATTTTGTTTTTTTCTGTTTGTTTTTAGAATAATATTCTTGAAATTTAACAAAAGATTTTGGTTTTGCTAATGCTAAGAAAACAGTTGAGAAACCAAACAGCCAACCATCAACAATGAAACAGCCACAGAACACTGGATGGAGCAGGATAATACGAATAGTTGTAGGAATTACAAACAGACACTGTAAGATTGGTATGTTGAGTTCGACATACGATATAATTACATTGTTGAGCAGTAGAATGTTAAAAGTTTAATATTATTTTATCTTTAAACCATTTAGAAAAAAAAGAACAAGAACTTCAATTGGTTTTTATATATTTTCGTTTAATGTAGGGCTATCTAGTGTCTATCTATATTGTCTCTTATATTCTTTTAATGTGCAATTGATTCTGTTAGTGTCCATCTTCTTTTGCATTCGTCCAGTGAAATAAATTTTAAATACAAATAAAACTAAATGTTTATATAATTTAAGTATACATATTTATGTTTAAGTTAAACGAATTTTGTTCCTGTGCCAGCAGTCTGTAAAAGCACTTGAAAAGTTTTTCATTGCAAATAATTCAAGAACATTTAAGTTTAAACAAAATTGAAGTGGTATGACAAATTTTCAAGTGGGATTTTTTAGAATTTTTTTGACCCGAAGAGTAAAGTAAAGCTAAATAATGTTGAGAGTTTCCTGTACATTGAAAAAAGGAGCATGTGCACGAAATTTTGTTTGATTTAGCATTAATTGTTCAAGCTGTTTAATGCTTTAATTAAAAGGAGTTGAACATTTTCATGTAGTTAAAGAAATACAAATTAAAGTTTAGGAACAAATTTCGATTGGCTAAACTAAACTGCTGCAGTATTTTAAAATCTAATTTTATTTGGGGGTTTTTTACCTCATTTAAGCTTTCATTTATGCATAAGTTTTCATTTATTTGTCAATTTAATTTTCTATTCAAAAGTTTTTAAATATTTCTCTAAAACTTCTACAGCACACATTGATGTTAATAAATAATTCAATATTGTTAACGAGTAAACATTTCAATTGAGATCCCATGTTGAACTAAGTGATTTATGGAGAAACAATCATAATAGCCCAGCAAACCAAAGCAATTAATAAAAACAAAGCGAGAAACAAAAAAAAAAAAAAAATAACTTTCCGAAATGTTTAGAAGTTTCAGGAAGTCTAGCCGCTTGTTTAAGTTTTCTAGTCCTATAAGAAAAGTTAAATGAAAAATTTTGTAAATTATTATACAATTTTTAAAACTTTGGAAGAAAAATTGCTGGTGGTGGGTGGGTGGGGCAGAGGAAATGAAATATATTTGAAGACATACGTATGACTCAAATATACACTTAAATATTTCACATGTATGAAAAGGGTGTTTTTTGTAGAGTGTCACAACTTTGAGTTGGCATTACTGCTTTATTTGAGCACCCATTTAACAGCTGATAGTTTCTTGTTGTTTAGTTTGCTTTGAAAGTAAGAGAAGTACAGAGAAAACAGGTGGGAAAAGTCGAAGCAAGGGGTGAGACTTGCAGTGAAACGGGCAAGATGTCAAACCCGCTATTGGGCGAACCATCCACTGCTCCTGACAAATGCTACCGAGTTCCCCAACTGAGAGGTCGGAGAGGGTACTGAAGGATCTACTACCTAGAAAGCGAAGGCGGTGATCCTCCATAGCTGGGCGGAGGCATAGAAGGTGTGCGATGCTTTCTTCTTCTTCCTCGTCATTACAGCTGGAGCAGTATTCATTATATGGTAGACCCATGTGTCCACAAGATTGCGCAATTGCGTTTTTGGGAATTTCAACAGATTTTTGGTTCTGTTGACGTCTAGGCGAGGCAATAATGTCCTTGCTGTGGTGCAGGTTGGCTCATTAAACCATCTGGTTTGTACCATCTGCATAAGAGCTTCATCAATTCGCTTCCAGCAGGCCAAGAGCGGAAGACCACAGAAGTTGTCAATATCAACAGCCTCTAGCTCTGTGTCTCTCCTGGCCAGATTGTCAGCGATGAAGTTGCCTAGGTTTTCCCCGTGTCCCCTTATCCATATAAGGGTAACACTAGAATGATTAGCCACTGTATTAAGTGACTTCCTACATTCCAGGGTAAGAAGGGAGGTTGTATACACACTCGAGAGTGCAATTATTGCCGGTTTGCTCTCGGTTATGATTTGAATAACTCTGTTCGTTATGCGATAGTACCGTAGCCAATTTGTTGCCTTTTTGATGGCGGATATTTCAGCTTGTAAGATGCTACATTTGTCCGGGAGCCTGAAGGAAATCTTTATTCCGAATTCCTCAATGTAGACACCTCCGCCAACCCTGGAGCCCCGTTTGGAGCCATCCGTGAACAGTGTAATGCCATTTACTTTGCGTAAAATGAAATTGGGAATTTTGAATCTTCTAGAGAAGAGCACTAGTTCCGTTTTGGTTGGATTGACACTGAGGAAATTTCTGTAAACACCAGCTACTAACCTCGCTAAGTGTATCCTCCAACCTGTGAAAAAGGATCGGACGTTGCTTTGCATATGGTATAAAAAATCTTTTTGTGAACTTTGCTAATAAAAATTTGGTCACTGTAAAACCAAAGCAAAAAATAACAGGAATCTAAAGACTGTAAATCAAAAACGTTTGGAATAATTGTATTATGGAATTGAAACTATTCCGATCAGAATGTGTAACTTGCCAGTATATTATCCTCTTGTTGTTGCTGTAAGCAATTATTTAATTGTTTTAAACATTTTAATAGCTAAAATCATTTCTGACATTTGCTTCTTGTGCAGTTATTGGAGTATGAAAGCTTAGTGAATGACATGTTAATTATGATATTCACAACAGTCCTTTAAATTTTAATGGATGTCAACTTTTCGTTTTTAAAATGCCAACTCCAGTTTTGACCCACAAAATTTCTTTTATATCAATTTATCTTAGTTCCTTTATTTTTTTCATTCTTGTTACATGTCATTCTAAAGTAATTACACTTCCACTAAATACATAAGTACGAGTTATGTGTGTATGTAGTTACTTGAATTTTTTGTGGAAACGGAATTTTTAAAATGAATAACATTTTGCGTATGTGAACTATTTGTATGTTTTTTTTTTTTTTATTTTTTTTTTTTTTTGTGGGGGAGGAAAGGACTTGTCTATGCAGAAATTTTATTCTATCGCATATTTATCTCTGTCAAGCCATGTCAAACATACAACCAGTCAGAGCTTCCGGTGTTTTGTATTTAATCTGTATGTGTAAAGGTGCACCTTAGTTTAGTGCAAGCTTTTACATTTGTATGCATTTAGAATATTTGTCTGTTTTATGCTGTTTTCTTGAATTGCTCAGTATAGTAAATTTAAAATGTTTATTACACACAGAATAAAAGAAAAAGTAAAAATCATTTCAGTCATTGTTACGTTTCAAATGGGGCATTTGGGACCACTAAATTATTCTACCATGAACAAGATATTTTGAAAATCACTTTTAAATAATAAAATCAGACTTAATAAGTTCATAATACTCAAGAGTTTATGTTTTCAGAAGTGTATTAATTTGTAATGGGTTACCTACTCTATATGCTGCATTTCATTGGTAACTAAATACCAACTCATCAGTAGATCTTTACAACCAGGCTTGAAAATTGTCCAAACTTATAAAAATTAGTGTTTTATATATAATTTTTGGTAAAAAAAAATATATCATACAAAAAAATCTTCCTTTATATGTGAAGTGCCACGCCTACTGGTTATTTTTTCTATATACTAGTTGCAGGATTAATGCATACAAAGTCTTAGTTCATTTAATTCATTAGTTTCCAGGATATGTCAAAAGTAATATGGGAAGTGGGTGTGGCACTTGCCCAATTTTAATACATTTTCCCTAAAACCAATATACAATTGTGAAGGCGCAGAAAATATGAAGATTTTAGAGCTGCATTAGTTCCATATATATAATTATACAAAAAGTTCTTTGTGTGGAAAGGGCCACGCCCACTAAATTGTTCTCTTAGAATTTTTTTTTAAAATAATGAATGCACTAAATCAACGGAGTAGCTCCTACAAAATTTGAGGTAATTTACATTGTTAATTACCTAGATATATTAAAATTATTAAATTATAGGTGCCACGCCCACTTATCAAATTTTTAATATATATTTTTTAAACCAATATACAATGGGCCGGCTACGCGCACAAAATTTTAAATTTTTATCTTCATACTTCCATAAATATCATGAAATAATAAGTTTTTCTCTGTGAGAAGTGCCACGCCCACTTAAGAAAAAAAAAAATAACAATACAATATCCTTGCTTGTATATAAAAGGTTTTCCAATAAGAGTGATATGATTTCTTTAAAAAGAAAAAAACACACTTATTGTTACGAAAACTCAAAAGTTTTTTATTTCATGTGAAGTAGAATCGATACAATTAAGTTGTAAATAAAACATCATTCAAATGGCCTCCACGACTTCTTCTGCAGGAACGATTTTGATAAACCCAATTTTCGGACGCTTATTCCTCTAAAACAAGTCGTAAGTCATGAATGGCACGTTCAATATTGACTTGTAAAGCTTTAAGAGAGGGTCTGGTTTATTTTGAAAGACCAATGACTTCAAATAACCCCACAAGAAATAGTCTAATGGTGTTAAATCACAACTTCTTGGAGGCTATTCAATATCACAATTTCTTGATATAATCGAATTTCGAAACTTTTCTCGCAATAATTCAATTGTTGCATTTGCTGTGTGGCAAAATCAGCAAATTCACGACGTTTATGGTGCACCAATGGCTTCAGTTCTTGAGTGAGAATAATTTTATACGGATGCAAACCCAAATCGTTTCTCAAAATCCACCAGGTTGTGGTTTGAAATAGTCCCAATTGTTGAGAACGTCTTGGAATCGACAAATTGCAGTCATCAGAAACTCTTGCCTGAACGGCAGCAATATTTGCATTCCTTCGAGCGGTTCTCTGCCTCATTGGCACCTGAACATTATGTAAAGAAAATGTGGGCTCAAAATTTTCAATAATTCGACGAATAGCGGGCACACTTGGACGATTATTACGACCATAAAATGGCAAAAGCGCACGAAAAGTTGCAATTGGAGAAGGATTATTTTGATAATAAAACCGATAATAAATTGATTATTAAAAAAAGTTGTTCTTGCTTATTTCTCTCCCTGACGAAATTGTAAACACTGTTAAATACAATGAAAAACACATGACATATCACGACATATTACAAATGGCCGAAACGTGACTTCAAAATCATATTATCCCTATTGGAAAACCTTTTAGTTATAGAATTTCAACTATCTAGTCATATATATTCTACAAATGACGATTAGTATTTTGAAAAAAAAAAAAATTAAACTAATTTAGTGTCCTTTTGTTTTAATTTCAGGTAAATCATATCACCAAATTTAAATTTGAAAAATTGTCAGAAATGTGCAGAGTGTGTTTTAGTATTAAGTCCGTAATAAAGAAAAAAGAAAAATATATCCCATCAAGGTTCTTCCTGCCTGCTGATCGCTTTCGTTACGATTTGTTTGTTATTTATGTTTTGTGTGTGTGTGTTTTTTTTTTCGATTTTGCAAGTAAAACGATAGCGAAATTTTTCATATGTAACGGTACTTTATAGCGTATTTAAAAAACAAACTGTAAATAAGCCGGTGCAAATGCAAGTTTAATGTGAAGTTTTCGATCACGGTGCATGCAGCAAGATCCATGCAATCTTAGCAAAAATAAATTAAGTGAGAAGGGCCGGCCAGTCTTTGTGAAAAATTGTGTTTTAATTTAGAATAAAAAAAAACTGAAAATTAAAATTAAAAATAAAAGAATATTGTATGTCCTGTGACCCAACTAAGAAGAAAAATATCAGCAGAAATTGGTAAGTTTATTTAATACAACAAACATAATTTTCATATCGTACCTTTAGTGCAGTATGATCATAAGTCCAAAGTTTTAAATTCTTAACTTAACATAATGGTAATTGAAGGGACAAAATTATAAAAATTAAATCAACAATCACCTTTCTATTTCAAAAAAATAATAAAATAATTTTCAATTGACAATTATTTTTCAATATTTTGATGTTGATGATCTTCATTCAAATTATTATAAAATTAGAATTAAACTCAATTTCTCCTGAAGAAGCCAACCAACGGTATGGCTAAATATCGAAATAAAAATTAAAATATTTTTATATAAAAAATTACCTAAAGCTTTGAAAATTATTATACCATTAATGGTAATAGAAAATTTTATTTGTCCTTTTTAAATCTATCTATGTATGTATATAAAACCGAATATGTGTTTGTTTATTTGTTTGTTTTTTCCTTATAGGAGGCTAAACTTCTGAACCGATCTTCCTGAAATTTTCACAGTATTTAACTGGAAATCTCGGATGACTTATAGGCTATATGAAGTTTTGATTGGACAAAGGGGTGTGGCACCGCCCATATAACCCAAAAATTTAAATCACCATATTTTGGGCATTTTATTACCTACGTTGATGATATTTGGTACATATGGTAATGGCATTATTTGGAATACGTACCAGGAGAAAAGTGGGTGGGACCACGCCCCTTTTTAGGAAAACCAAACCCTAGGACCGATCTTCTTGAAATTTTCGCAGCATGTTACTGTGACTCTGGAAGGAATAATAAGCTATATCAAGTTTTGATTGGACAAAGGGGTGTGGCACCGCCCATATAACTCAAAAATTTAAATCGCCATATTTGGGACATTTTTTTACCTACGTCGATGATATTTGGTACATATGGCATTGGCATAATTTGGAATACGTACCAGGAGAAAAGTGGGTGGGACCATGCCCCTTTTTAGGAAAATTAAAAATCGTAATATAGTCTTAACTAGTAAATTTTCACAATAGGATATATGAATACTTTTAATTTTATTTTATAACGAGGGGGGTAGCGAAGCACACTGGGATAAGCTAGTTTAATATAAAAGATATTTGGATGAAATTCTTACTCTATCGTTGGTAATAGATAACGCTGAAGCAACCAAAAAAAAAAAAAAAAAAAAAAAATAGAAAAGGTCTAACGACTGACATTTGCACTAAAATGTTTGTTATTCGGTTCTATTTATAATTTACACCAGGAATTAATTTTAGATGGAATTACATGCGAAATTCTTTAAACCTTACAATTTAAGTATGTACAAGAAATCTGTTCAGCAGCCACTACCACTTATGATTTATAAACGACCAGGCCGTATTAGTTTCAATTGTAATAGAGAATATAGGAGGGACCAGGATTTTAACGTCACATGCAAAATATTGTTGTTGCTCCTATTTTCTAGCAATTTTATTTTTTAACAATCAAAAGCACTAATCATAACGTGACTTACATAGTTCGGTCTATAACTAAAGGGTGTTTTTATAGAGTGACACAAGTTCAAATCATAATAAAACAAGGAAATATATTTTTAGTATCGACTAAACGGGCGTTATTGGAAAAAAAATTTTATGAAATTAATGTTTAAATATGATTTCTGTCATCTGGCCACCACGGCTGGCGCGTAGAAGGCGCAATCTGGAACACCAATTTTTAACTTTGCGCAGCATTTACGGCCGTATTTCGCTGATAACTCTTCGAATGTTGAGTTCCAGGTGTTCAATTGTTTGTGATTTATCGGCGTAGACAAGTGACTTAACAAAAAAATAATCTAATGGGGTTATATCACACGATCTTGGTGGCCAATTAAGTGGGCCATTACGTGAATTAGTTTCTTTGAGTAAATCAATTGTAGCGCCCGCTGCACGATGAGTTTGACGAATAGAACAATTATTTTGATTAAAAAATTTAACAATTTGTACGAGTTGCTCTGGTGTAACTCGATTCATAATGAAATTTCAAAGCAAACTAAACAACAAGCAACTATCAGCTGTTAAATGGGTTCTCAAATAAAGCAGTGATGTCAACTCAAAGTTGTGACACTCTAGAAAAAACATCCTTTATAAACTAGATTGGAAAAGAATTTTGAAAAATCGGTCCATAAATAGGATATTTATTTCACAAGCAATATTTTTGGGGAAAAAAAAAAATTACCCCATCGTTTTTCATTGGTTTGCTATGGGACCAAACCAAGTTGACTCTTTCAAACAAACAATTTTGTTTTTACGAAAAGCAGTCCATAATGATACGATGTGTAATCTATGATCTAGGATCTGGGTTCAAACCCTGTCCAGGGCAAGTCCAGCAACATTATAAAATTTTCTGATGAGCTTTAGTGTTACATTGTATTAATTATTGTTGTTGGACTGTTTAAATGATGCCATTGCCAGTGAGCACTAAAAACTGTTCCGTCAGGAATGAAAATAGTTTCCAGCTAATTTACACTACAGCGCTCTTCTTTGTCGGTCAGCGAAACCGTCGGCGAAGTAAAATAATTAATAAAATTCCTTTACTTAACAATTAACAAAAATTAACAAAACCGTGGAATAGTAAAGTTGTAAAAGAATTAAATCTTCTACTGCATTTGCATCATATATCGTCTCCTCTACCCTCTACCCTATCCCTTCCCATAGTGCATAATTAGGGATCATCTCCTGAGTGCCGGTCCTACAAAAAAGTTCACACTAATGAAAAACCTCCTCGTGTTTTAGCTTGGTTAAAATAAGTACCAAAACTCAGGTTCCTGCCGTTTTATCCCATTAAAAATGAAAAAGTCAAAAAGTACCCGTTCATAAATTTTTTTTTTTTTTCATAAATTTAGCAAACTTTATTAAATCTGTTTCAACTGTCTTCGACAAACTGAAAAGTTGAGCAGCAAAAGTTGAAGTGTGTGAACCGGTTCTTAAGAGGAGATTTGCAAATACCTTTTCATAGAGCCCACGCATACGCCATCATAAATCAGAGAAATCTATAAAATAAAATTCTATTGCAAATTCAGTTTTGTGTTTTCATTTGACCTCTATCGCTTATGTTGGCTGATTTAATATTCTTCTTTTTTTCTAAACGTTTGTAAATCGGTAAATAAAAAATTTCATTTAACATAATCCTTTTTTTTTTAATTAAATTATATTCCCTTAATATTCCGCAAAAGTTTTCTAACATTGTGTTGCTGTTGATGTGCAAATACATTTTTAATTAAGAGATTTTGAATTGATTGATTTTATAACATCCCCTCAAGTTGAATGTCGTTTTTTTTTTTACTGTGGATTTACAGCAGCACGGTTGTGTGGTGTCGTTGTTGTTGTTTTTACGAAAATATATTGTTTAAACTGCTGTTGTAGTTGTTGTTTTGTACTTTTGCATATTTTAATTGATTTGAATAAAAATTTTCAATAAGTTTTCTCAGTTTTTTTTTTCTTCCTTTATTTGAAATTTAATTTTGGTTGTTTTAATTTTTCTGATTAGTTGAAGGAAATTTGTCAAAACTGAAATTGCTTTGAATTCAGTCACTCACTCGTTTTTTCTGGAAATTAAATTAGTTAATTTTAAAAAATCGCAGGTTTTTTAAAATGCTGTTCTGGGAAAAAAATGTGAAAACGGAAAAAGGCAATTTGTTCATTAACTAAAATGTAATGACTTTTTTAGAAGAAGTGTTGGAAAATATATTAAAATGTGTAATTTTTATAAACATTTGAAGATTTTAAGAGCCCTTTATTTTTATAAAAAAAGGATATATGTATGTAGTCATGTCCTTGCATCTAATGAAATTTAATTTACAACAGAGTCAAATAACAGAATTCTAGAAATAATTAATAATATTTAGTCAAATCCAAAGAGGAGTTTATATAAAACTTAATTATTTCGAACTGCTGATGAGGTTAAGTGCCTTCTATCGAAAACAAAGTTTGTTCTATTCAGCCGTGTAGTTAAAATCTAAGTGATGTTGGATATTAAAGATTCCTTTGTTTATTGAAATATTAACAATGTCTGATTATCATGTTACGAACCTTATAAAAATTAACATTAATAAAGTTTACTTGTGAAGAAAAAGGATACATAAAAGGTGTCCTTGCACAGAAGCAAAAACAACTTTACAACAGAGCTAAAATATATATTTTTTGTTAAGACCAGCACTCAGGTGATGGATGATAATTTAGTGCCTTGTGCCGGAACTAGAAAATTTTGTTGTTGTAAGCACGATAGGGAGAGTATTGTTTGTAGCCTTTCGATTTGAACTTTACCATACTGATGGCGACTGGAAAAAACTCTGCGAGGTGTTTATTTCACATACGAACGTTTCGGCTTAAGTACGAATTTTTGGTCGTTCGCTTCATAAAGAGCGTGTTGCACGAAAAATTGCCGTATATCGAAAGCAATATTCCTGATTTCATTAGAACACATATCGTTGTAGCAACACATCCCCACATTGCGACGATGCTTCAGTGCATCTATACAGTTCTCTCTCCTATACGCGGTGGAGTAACTTTAAAATTGACTTTGAAGCAACGACCCATATATGAGAATTGTATAAATGAAAGGTGGCATAATTATTAAGCACATCAGATGGATTAAAAATCCAATTAAGATTTTATTTTTGAGAAAAAGGATATACTCGTATTAGAGGCAAGCTAAACAGCACTTGCAATTAAATGAGAGTTTGGTTCCCCTTTATATGTTCGTCTCTCTGTATTTTAGCGTATAAAAATTCATACATGCCAACATACATATCGGTCGGTACCTTAATAAAGAAAGGCGCTACGTCATGTCTTTTTAATTCGGGTCCATTTTTTGGGGCTTATTTTGATAACTTAGAGCGTTACGTATGAAAAACGTATACGATTTGAAAAAAAGGGAGTTAGAGCCTTTCTCTATTAACGTAACCTAAATATGTACGTATGAATATCGATAAAGTTTATTTTTATTTCAATGCTTCTGAATTTAAATAGCACAAAAAGCATATTTTAATATTATTTTTTATTGAAAATTTTTATGAAAAAAAAAAAAATGCAATTCAGTGAAATCCAGTATGAGGCAATAAAATAAAATATTTAACACAATTATGGTGATTTTTATTTTATTTTTAGTCCTCATAAAACTTCTATAGCTGATGAATGAAATCCTTTCGATAACAATTTTACTACTACCACTTGCTTTCTAGTATGATTGCATGTATGTACATAAATATGTGTGTATGTGTGTCAGTACACACATACGAGTATAGAGTTTCCCACAAAAGTGCACTTTCTTGTTGGTGTAGTTTTGTTTGTGTTTTATTTTCATGTTAGAATTGATGTGGGCTGAGATTTAATTGAAACATTTTATGAAATTTTTCTGATTGTAGTTTAAATGTCTTAAAAATAAGAAAAGTTATGCCAATAAATTGCTAAAATATGTAATAAAAATTTTAAGAAACAAATATCAACAGTCTTAAGCAGATGTGCTGTTAGATATAGAATTTGAATAAATCAACTATAGTAACTTTAAATTTTTTTTTTATGTTTGGTATGAGAAATGTGGTGACAAAAGAGTATGAGTACCTAAAAATCAGAGTTTAAAAACAAGTATGTATATACTTTTGGCGGCATTTTACAAATTTACTTAAAAAGAACTTTAAAGTTAAATTAAATATCTCACTAGTGTTGTCATTTAATGGAACGTTACGTATACGTAATATTCAATTCTTATATTGTAACAATCATACGTAACTAAAGACAGGAATCAGTCGCTTTGTATGATCCATCCGTTAATGGACCAATAATGATCGATGCCTTTATTTTAGAGGAATTGCTTGGCATTTAGTCTTATAAAATTCCTTGGAACATCGAAGGTGCAAATTGCACCCTTCTTTCCTTCAAAGTATTGCTTACCGATTTCCCATGTTTTTTTTTTTCTTTGAAAGAGTTTGATTGTAGATTCTTACCACTAATTTTTATGCGAATCGAATGTCAATGCAAGTCCTTTGGTTGCATAACTACCCCTCATATATCCTTTTTATTAAAAATATAAGATTTTAGCGAAATTAATAAATTGAATAATCTTAAAATTAACGAATGGTTAAACAATTTTTAATTTTCGTTTTATTATAAATTTTTTTCTATTCGGTGCAATGGCAGGGCTATCTCTCATATATCCTTTTTCTTAAATATTTAATTTTAGCTAATTACAAAACAACTAAAAATATGAGAGATTATCCTTTTTTGGGTCTGTTAAAGATTTTATTGCATTTGGTGGAAGGACATTACTACCTCAAATACATTATATATCACAAAACTAAACTTCACTTAAAGATGTAAAAATATTTGTAAAGTTATGCTTCCAAGCTCTGCTGTAAGTTTGGTCTCATTCGGTGCAAGGATATGACTACCTTTCTTATATCCTTTTTTTCACAAATATAATTTTTGCTACATTTATGATTAGAATGCACGGAATTATGCGTTTTAGCTCTATTGTAAATGCCATTGTATTCGGTGCAAGGACATTTCTGCTTCCCATACATTATATATCGCAAAACTAAAGGTTGGCAACATTTTTTTATGAAACTTCACTTAAAAATATAAAACAATTTGTAAAGTTATGCATCCTAGCTCTGCTGTAAGTATCGTCTTATTCGGTGCCAGAATATGACTACCTTCCATATATCCTTTTTTTATTTATAATTTTTGCTACATTTATGTTTATAATGTACGAAATTATACCTTTTTGGGTCTGTTAAAAATGTTATTGCATTTGGTGGAAGGACATTAGTACCTCCCATACATCATATATCGCAAACTAAAGTTTGGCAACATTTTTTATAAAACTTCACTTAAAGATGTAAAAATATTTGCAAGCTCTGCTGTAAGTTTCGTCTCATTCGGTGCAAGGATATGACTACCTTTCTTATATCCTCTTTTTCACATATATAATTTTTTCTACATTTATGATTAGAATGCACGGAATTATGCGTTTTAGTTCTATTGTAAATGCCATTGGATTCGGTGCAAGGACATTTCTGCCTCCCATACATTATATATCGCAAAACTAAAGGTTGGCAACATTTTTTTATGAAACTTCACTTGAAAATATAAAACAATTTGTAAAGTTATGCATCCTAGCTCTGCTGTAAGTTTCGTCTTATTCGGTACAAGGATATGACTACCTTCCATATATCCTTTTTTTTAACAAATATAATTTGTGCTACATTTATGAGTAGAATGCACGGAATTATGCGTTTTAGCTCTATTGTAAATGCCATTGTATTCGGTGCAAGGACATTTCTGCTTCCCATACATTATATATCGCAAAACTAAAGGTTGGCAACATTTTTTTATGAAACTTCACTTAAAAATATAAAACAATTTGTAAAGTTATGCATCCTAGCTCTGCTGTAAGTTTCGTCTTATTCGGTACAAGGATATGACTACCTTCCATATATCCTTTTTTTAACATATATAATTTTTGCTACATTTATGTTTAGAATGCACAAAAATTGTTTTTGTCTTTATGATAACATTCGGAAACTTTTATAATAATAAATATATTTTACAATAATTTTACCAATATGTATATAGTTTTAGTTTTTGTTAAATTTTTAATGCTGAAGCAGTAGCTTGTTAAACTGAATTGTATGTGTTAAAAATAAGTAAAATATTTTTGGTTTCAATGTTTTACTGAATGTTTATCAAACGATTAAATTATTTTTTTTTGTTAAACCAGAGTGATATTTAAAGCTTTAAATAATTAAAAATATTTTAGAACTATTCTTCTATTTTTTTGACCTTATTTAATTTTATATTTATCTATTTTTTAAGGATTTAGGTCACTATTTTTTTATAAAAAACTTTAATAATGTTTATTATATTTCCAATATTTCGCCACTTCCTTGTGTGGCTTCTTCAGGGATATATAGAAGCCACACAAGGAAGTGGCGAAATATTGGAAATATAATAAACATTATTAAAGTTTTTTATAAAAAAATAGTGACCTAAATCCTTAAAAAATAGATAAATATAATATTTTAGAACGATAAGTTTTGTTTAATTAATTCCTACTTAGTGTAAATTGTAGCAAAACAATATTTAACTATAATTAACGTTTGCGCTACAATACAATTAGCTTTTTCATTATTAGCTTTTTCTAAATAAAATATCTCTATTGGTTTTTAAAATTAATTCGAATTATGTATAAGCAAGGACTTCAGATGTGAGGAGTATTATTTTCTGTAATTATCTTTGAATCAATTCAATTGAAAGCTATTATTATTATTATTAATAGAAAATTACAACTTGTTTGCAATTGTATTGGCAAAGACTGGACATGACTTAATATAAAATACAATTTTTTTTACACAAATTTATGAAGACAGGAACCATTCAATTTGTATAATATTAATAACAATACCTTTGAGAAAACGACGCATTATATTTTTACATTCATTTAAAAAGCCAATTAATGTATTGTCAGCTCATTGATTGATTCTTAATCGATTTTATGTAGAACATTAAGTGACCGCATAACAATTACGACCACATTTGATATTGATAGAAATAACAAAGAAATTTTTAGTCGCTTCTGAATTACACTGGACAACAGTAAACCATTAATTGGTTTCAACTACACATATAAATAGATGGCACTTGCGGCGGAGTTTTAAAAGTTTACTTCTGGTATTTGTTTTAAGAGAAACTAAAGGTTTCACATCTTTGCATATTGTTGTAGAAAATCTGCAAAAGAAATCTTGTAATTCTTATGAGTGATGCTAAAGATGTGCTAAGGACATTAGTCCTTAAAGTAGCATATAACCAGCTACTCGATTGAAGGATTTTTTTAATATTAGAGCAAAATCAAGTAACAGAGATACAAAATATTGGAAAAAATTTAATAAGGATTTATAAAATTATGCGATTCAAATTTGTTGTAAATTTTGCTTCAATTGGTGAAAGGATATGACTAACTCCCATATATCCTTTTTCTAAAAATATTCAATTTAAGCTGCATAATTAATGGAGATTTATAAAATTATGCGTTTTAGCTCTGTCGTAAATTTTACTTCAATTGGTGCAAGGACACGAGTACCTCCCATATATCCTTTTTGTCAAAAGTTGAAATTTTCGAAACAATTTTGATTAGAACACACTAAACATTTTTAGATATTTATAAAATTATGCTTCTTTGCTGTGCTATTAGTTCACTCCAAGTACTCGACTACCTCCCATATATCCTTCTTCTCAAAAATTAACTTTAACTGCATTTGTGATTAGAAAACTATAAAAATGTACAAATACTTATAAAATTAGGCATTTTGGCTGTGCTGTAATTTCCGTCGCATTCGCTGCAAGGACTTGACTACCTCCCATATATCCTTTTTCTAAAAGAAATTAATTTTAAGCTGCATAATTAATGGAGATTTATAAAATTATGCGTTTTAGCTCTGTCGTAAATTTTACTTCAATTGGTGCAAGGACACGATTACCTCCCATATATCCTTTTTGTCAAAAGTTGAAATTTTCGAAACAATTTTGATTAGAACACACTAAACATTTTTAGATATTTACAAAATTATGCTTCTTTGCTGTGCTATTAGTTCACTCCAAGTACTCGACTACCTCCCATATATCCTTCTTCTCAAAAATTAACTTAACTGCATTTGTGATTAGAAAACTATAAAAATGTACAAATACTTATAAAATTAGGCATTTTGGCTGTGCTGTAATTTCCGTCGCATTCGCAGCAAGGACTTGACTACCTCCCATATATCCTTTTTCTCAAAACAAAATTTTTGAATTATAAAATAATATTAATAAATATTTCTAATAATATTGCATTTATATTTTGGTTTAGTGTAATTATTTTTGAATTAAATTATTTAATAATAAAATTGCTTGACCAATACTTTCGTTTTTATGTAAAAAGAAAGTTTTAATTTACATGACATCCTTAATGAATGACAAAATATAAAACTTTTTTAATTAAAATAAGAAGTATACAATACTACAAATATTAAGAATCTAACAAATCATGGCCAAGGAAAATAGAAATAAATGATTTACAATTATTTAATTTTTTTATTAAATATCTTACAAAATAATTTCATGCACAGTCATTTATAAGATGCCCCATTATTATCATTAACAAGATGCTTACATAGTTTAATTGTATTTATTTTACTATTCATTTCATAGACACTCCTGTAAGTCTATTTAACTTGACTTAATAAAATCATGCTACAAAAACAACCATTTGAGCGATGAGTGTAGGCAGTAGACAGACGTGTAATTATTTTGTCATGAGAAGTATCATTGAAATTGTTGTGTTTTTGTTATCAACTAGAAAGACACATACATATACATATACATATACTTACTTGTTTCAAGTTGTCAACAAGACTTTCAGGATCAATATTAACTGGATTTGATTAGTGTTTACTTTTTTACTTCTATGTTCTTATTGCATATAAATTTTTTCTATTTATTAGCAAATTGAGTTGTGTTCGTTTATTTATTTTGTGGTATAGGAAAACTTCTGTTTGTTTGTTGGGCACAGTTTTAAATGAATGGAAATATAAATTAATTGAAAGAAAATTAATTAATTGAAGAAAGAGAAAGAAGTACAGGATTTTTATTATTGTGTTTTTTTTTTTATTAAAAACAGCATTTATTTCAGACGAAAATCGTGTCTGCATTGTGTTTTTACTTTTATTTGCGGGCGAATTTAGGGTAGTTCATTTTATCTTTCTTCCTGCAGTGGGAGTTTAATTGCATTTAAAGTCTTTTGGAGAGTCAGCAATACTTCCTAAAGGAAATGTCGATAGTAAAAATAAACTGATTTACAGCTGATTTTATCATCACTCTCACTAGTGATCATAAATATGTTCTAGACAATTATAGTTGATCTAGAAATTTATCAGGCAAGTATGATTGGAAAACGAAAAAAGCAAACAAATTAGATTTTTTATGGAAAATTAACAATTTTAAATCAAATAAGACAAGTAGACAAAACTTTCTTCGTATTCCCAAATAGACGATAAACAAGTAGAAGAGTGAGCTGAATCTTATATATCCTTAAAGTTGTTTATGCATTTGAATTTTCAATATATAAAGCTTGTTTTTTTTTAGAGTGTCACAACTTTGAGTTGGCATCACTGCTTTAACCCTAAAACAAAATATCTCAAATACTTTTATACAATTATATAATTTGATATTTTTATTCCCCATTTTTCGTTTCACAATCCAAAAAAAAATTTGCATTGTCCATTCCTGGGCGCTTCCATCTCTGAACAAAAAAATATGTTTGAGCGAAGAAAAAAAAGGATGCAATTATTAAGTAAATATACACAACACATTAACAATCAATCCTCAATAGCACCGCTGCAGTGTGTTGTATTCTAATTCCAGGTTTTTGCCGATTTTCAATACGAATCGTCTTGATAAAAATCCTGAAATTTCAATCCAACACTCAACTCTCCAATTCTTCTGGTTGCTTCGGAAAACCGATTTCACGAACAGACAGATTGACAGTCTTACAGACGGACATCGATCATTCAACTTTCCATATTTAATCAAATATCAGATGCGATATTTTATTTTTGCTGATTTTCAATACAAAACATCTGAAGACAAATTTTTACACATACAGGCAGGCAGACCGACTTACAGACGGACTTGGCTTATTTAAATTTCCTATCTATAAGAATCCGGAATATATACTCGTATATTCTATATAGATCTCATATGAATATTATGGAAATTTTACACATGGAATGACAAACTTATAAATATTGTTGAAGGCACTTTAGGGCACTGACTCATTGTTTTAAAACTCACGATTTCAATATCAATTGTTTCAATATCTTACAAAAATATTGAAACAACGTGAATTTATACCAAGTGGTCTTTAACATTCAGTACATTGTTTTGACATCTAAGGAAGACATTTGGCAAAATTTGCAGCAAATACATTTTATTATGAATATTTATGATACATTTTCTTACATAATTCTTTATATGCGATTAGTTGATATTTCTACACTAACAAGTGAGTAAAAATTAACAACAAACTGTGATAAGATGGTGTAGCACCCTCGGCATCGTTCTTCTAATCTCATAAGATATTCTCATAATTCTGCTCCTAATAATTATGAGGTCGCTAACAAATTTAAATTAATTATAATTCACTAATTCTTCAAAAAATTAATCAGTCTTTAAAAATTATACTCTTTTTTTTTTGTTATATCAAGACATTGCTGGTTATATATATAGCGAAGCAATAGCTATAACGAAGTATTTTCGGACCCCCTTGGAATTCGTTATATCGAAGTTTCACTGTATTTACTTTTCGTGCTGCGTATTTGAGAGTAGCGGAACCAAAAAAATGATTTGTTGGTCAATCGGAATATAAAATAATATAAAATCAAAATAATAATATGGAATGCTTTATTACATACAAGTACCAGATAAATTAGATGAAGAAATTTTATTTCGTTCACTATTTCAGTGATGTTGCAGTTCAGCGTAGCCATGTTTTCTTATTGGCATTTATGCATTAATTTTATTTTAGTTTTATTTGTGTTTCAAAACAACCTCAAGAAAAATTTTCATAATGCACCAAAGATATGTATAGAGGCCAACACGAACAACAACAGCAACGATTATTAATGTGTTATATAAGGTTTTCCAATAGGAATGATATGATTTTTGAAGTGACATATCGGCCATTTGTAATATGTCGTGATCTGTCATTTGTTTTTCATTGTATTCAGTAGTGTTTACAATTTCATCATGGAGAGAAATACGCAAGAACAACGTATACAAATTATTCAGTTTTTTTTATCAAAATAATCGTTCTCCAACTGCAACTTTTCGTGCGCTTTTGCCATTTTATGGTCGTAATAATCGTCCAAGTGTGCTCGCTATTCGTCGAATTGTTTAAAATTTTGAACATACATTTTCTTTACATTATGATCGAGTGGCAATAAGACAAAGAACCGCTCGAAGTAATGCAAATATCGCTGCCGTTCAGGCAAGTGTTGCCTGGTGTAATTATCGGTCCGTAATTCTTTCGAAATGAAGCTGATAGCACCGTTACTGTCAATGGAGAGCGGTACAGATCGATGATAACCAACTTTTTAAAGCCGAAATTGGAAGAAGTTGATCTTGACAAAATTTGGTTCCAACAAGACGGGGCTACGTTCCACACAGCAAATGCAAAAATTGAATTATTGCGAGAAAAGTTTGGAGATTCGATTTTTTCAAGAAATTGTGATATTCAATGGCCACCAAGAACTTGTGATTTAGACTATTTCTTGTGGGGTTATTTGAATTTATTGGTCTTTCGAAATAAAGCAGACTCTCTTCAAGCTTTACAAATCAATATTGAACGTGCCATTCATGACATACGACTTGATTTAGTGGAAAAAGTGCTCGAAAATTGGGTTCATCGAATTCGTTCCTGCAGAAGAATGACGTTTTATTTAGAACTTAATTGTATCGATTGCACTTCACATTAAATAAAAAACTTATGAATTTCCGTTTTTTTTTTTTAAGAAATCATTTCACTCTTGTTGTTGCCTTTCTATGAAATAATGCCGCAAATTTTCAAGAATGAAATAAAACCACATAAAAAATTTTGGGGGACTAATTCATGTTAAAATATGTCGAATAAGTGTTACTTGTAAAAATTTTTACTCCGTTTCGGTATATATTATGGTGGAGAAAATCTTTAGTAAAAACTCCTCCGAAACGGCGGTATTTAGTTTAGATGACGTAAAATGTATTTTACAGTGTTTGTTATTAGATATAAAAATATTAATAGTTTAAAAAAGACCCCTGAAGAAGCGGTCGTTATAACGGTTTTATTTGGGATATTAATTCATTTCGTTTGGGCCTTATTTTATTTTAAAAATTGCGGACCTATTGCCTATGAAATAAATCACCAAATTTTTGGTCTATTATTTCATATATTTCTAATATAGAATATGTATATACAAAATATAAGGATTAATTTCTTGATAAAAAAAGAGAACTTGCTCTATTCTCCTTTATTGAATGAAAGATATTTAAAAAGAAACAATTGTTTAAAGTTAAATTTATTCGCCTCCTGGCAACACTGCCTATTTTGCATCAAATGAATGCGAACTTTAAATAATTGTTTAGTTATTTAAAATTTACACACAATTTTTGTATTTGTTTGTTGCTGTGTTTGTATTATGACCGAATTTGTATACCACAACAACAGCAACAACAAAAAAATCTATAATGATGATATTGTTTTTTTTTTTTTTTTTTTTGGGTTTTTGGTTTTTGGCTTAAAGTCTCTTCTGGGAACGGGTGAAAAGTATTTTAATAAATAAAACTGCTGCTGTCACGATGACTATTATTGTTATTGCTGTTACTGTTTGTTGCTTGGCTATTGTAATCTGCTGTTAGTTAAATGAATTGTAATTAATATCCTGCAGAATATTTTATGTTTGCAAAACCTCAAAATCATTGTTGTAATTTTTCACCAAACTCTAGAGACTTTCGACACCCAGTAGGCAAATCATTTTGTATAATTAAAAGTTTCATATTGATGGTATTTTAAGTGCTTTTGAAGAAGTTGATGTTGGCTGTTTTAGGGCTCAAAAACTAAATTTTATGCTGCTTACTTGTCCCCACAGTTTTCCCCGATTCCTTTGAGAAAGTAAGAAAGTATGTAAATACTCTTGTCAGAGGAGTAGACTAGCAAAAAGGAAAATTTAGTATACAACATCACTTAGATTTCTGCATACACGTCTAAATAGAACAAACGTTGTTTCGGTACAACGTTACTTTTTGGTTTTTTTTATTAGAGAATACCATTATTTCAATTAAAATTATTTTTTACAGCATAATTTTGCATATTTTCGACAGCACCGCATATTTAGGGATGCTCTTTTTAGTTTCTGTGGTATATTTGCCGATATTTACAATACATACTATTCATAATTATCCACGAAAAAAAAAGAAACCACAAAATACAGTTTTTCTATTAAACAGTTTCAAAATTGTTTAGTAATTTTTCCATATGTGGAAAATTTTCTTAAAACTGCTCACAATTTCTGTGGTTTATGCCGAGTTTATTCACAGCTTTAACTATTTTTTTAATGAATTTCCTGTTAGCATATATTTTTTGCATATTTTTAATATTATTATTTATAATCATATTTATTTATATATTCAATGTTTTTGTATTTTTTTTTTACTTTTCCAAAAGCAGATTTTTTTATAAAAAAAATTTTTAATTTTTTTTTAACAATTTTAGGCTTACAAGGATGATTTTTTCCACAATTTTAAATGCATTTGGGGGATTTTTTAGTGCATACATATTTTGCCATATATCAAAGCATACTGCATCTGTTGTACATTTTGTGTTAAGCTTTTGTTGTAAATTTTGAGTGTGTTACGCCATATTTTTATATACTTTTAAAAATATGTTTTGTGATTAAATTTTAAAAAATATATTCCGTAAAGATTTTTCATTCTTTATATACTCCGAATTTGTTGGACAGTTTTGAAAATATTCGGCCTGGCCCACGATATCGAACGATGTCGATCGCTGGATTTCTAGACGTAAAAAAACTAACTCGCGTTCAACTCATAACGGATTTTATTTAACTTATTATTTGTTTAGAGGCAAATAAACTAAACAAATAAATAAAATGGGTGTTAAGAATGTCGTAAATCAGTTGCTTTTCGTCTACAACTTCAGCATTATCGATCGATTGTAATTAATTTACATATTTTTGCATATTTTACTTTTTAAAGCATAATTTTGCTTATTACGAGATCACAACGTTTATTTAAAAAATTTTAATTAGTTTGAGTGATTTTTTGATGTATTTCACTCATTTATATTTTATAGAAAACAGAAGAAGTTATTAGTCGAATTATGCGAATAAATATTTTAAATATTTATGAGTTTTATTTAGAGTCTTTGTTTTGAATGTTTTCATATTCGGATGGCATTATATAATTGCTGCATATGCCCATAAAGAGCCCAAATTTTGGTTCGTTATGTCTGATATCAATATTAAGAAATTTACAAAATATGCATGTATATTGTTTGTGTGCTCTTTTCTGAAGATATTTTGAAATTTTCGAAGCTTAGATATTATAAAATTTTTTCTACATAATTATTATACATAAAACACAGTTATTAAAGCATATTTCCGGCTTCATTGCGGTTCACCAGCCTCTTAGCATATAAAAAATGGTACGTATGCTTAATATTAAAATATAAAATATGCATTAAGTATACGTCACAGGGCATATAACGACAAATTGTGTAAAAAGACACGTCCCTCCGGCGGAGCTTTATTAAATATACGAAATAAATTTTAGTGAGTAGTGAATGAATAAATAAAAAATTTTCTTAAATCGTGGAAAAGAACAGAAAGATAAAGTTTTTTTTTTTTTTTTTTTTTTGACAAATGCTAAGTAATTATTCTATTCGCTTTAACACGAAACAGAAGAAACTTTCTAAAAAAAAACCACATTTACATGGAATGCAAAAAACCTCTTAAAGTTTTCTCTGTGGCAATTAAGCTAAAACCGAGAGAGATTTTAAAATAGATGCTACTAACACAGCAGTTAAAAGAAAATAAAAACAAAAGCCATACATGTACAACAAATGTAGATGATACACACTTACAACAACATCATTTGTAGAAGTTATATTTTCTGAACAACCAAGACAAAAATTGTTTTGGCAAATTGTGCTATTTTTTTACAGCATAGAGAAACTATTTTGTTTATTTTCATAAAGTGAGTTGCAAAAATAGGTTGCAAAAAGTGTGTAGAGAAATATATAATACGTCTGGTTATATGTGTTTATTTTTTCTTTAAATAATCTAATGCAAAAAAATAAAATGTTCATTGGTCTAAGAGCTTTTAAAGTTTAGACAAGAAATTGGAAATAATAATTTTTTTCTTAATACAAATTTATTACAAATCTAATTTCAGCTGGGATTTAAACAAAGAAAATACGTGAAAAAAAATTGAAAATAACAAGAAGCATGTGTCTTAAAAGAGTTTTACTCAGTCATTAAATGCTATTGCGGGGTAGCAAATGTTATAACTTACTACTCTTATATCGAACATGTGACCTTGTATCAGTTAAGAGACGGAATCACAGACATGTATACATGTAACATACGAATATACTACCTTCTATACAAATGTAATTGTTAGAGCTTAATGTTTCGTGTTGTAATAGATATTTTATTGTTGCACCAACAATAATGAAATGATATTCCAAGTGCTCTTCCATCTTTTTTAACATGAATAGTACGCCTTTTTATTGTTTATTCACAATATTACTGCAAATTTAGCACAAACGATGGAAAAAACGAAATTTTGAAAAACAAAAAAAAAATAATATCTTAATGCTTTGAGAAAATGATTTTAGATAACGTTGGTCTCATGTAGAAATGCCCTAACTGACATATGTTTTGAAATTGACTGTATTTTAGTGATTTTAAAACAATTCAACACTAAAATACAAAGCAAGTGTGATTTGATCACTACAGTTTCTTTTACAATTTAACCTTCTCCTATAAAGTTGCAATTATGTGAGTTAAGGCCTTTTTACATGACATGTAAATTTTTCAACAATGACATACATGAAAAATACTTGTGCGAGAAAACTTTAAAAAACAATTGGAGGTAGGGGACTAGAAAGAAAGGATTAGGAACCCCCTTTATGCTATTTATTTAAAAACAAAAAAATTGTTAAGAGATAATTTCTAAATTTGTCACAAAACTTCTTTTAATTGGAACATATAAACATAAAACTGTAAGAACTTTATACAGAAATAGTAAAATTTAACTTTTGAACAGCTCTAAATATTTTAAATAAACTAAAGAATTAAGAGAAAAAATCTAAGATCATTTCTAATTTAAGGCACGAACAGTGCACCCAAAGACAAAAAAAAACATGGTTAATGCAACCATAATCTAACAGAGTCCGATCATACTACTATTGCAAATAAAGTATCGTTGTAGTTTTGACCAAAAAATATATATTGCAAACCACATATTGGAGAAGAAAATTTCTTTTTGGGGATTGCAAAATGGAAGAGATTTTCAACCGACTTTAAAAATGAGAAGGTTATCAATCAATTCGTGTGTTTTTTTAATTGTTGTAATTTTGTTGTAATTGTTGTTTTTTTTTAAATTAGGGGGATAGTTGTTCCCCTATAATATTGATCATCGAAGTCCTCCATTTATGAACTGATTTTTATAAATCATTTCTTTTTTTGTGTACAAGTTTGGCGTGCAATTTGATCGCATAAATTGATGCATGTGTTATTATTTTGTCCTTTTCCCCGTAAAAAAATTAATACAATTAAGTTCTAAACGAAACGTCATTCAAATGGCCTCCACGACTTCTTCTGCAGGAACGAATTCGATGAACCCAATTTTCGAGCACTTTTTCCACTAAATCAAGTCGTATGTCATGAATGGCACGTTCAATATTGACTTGTAAAGCTTGAAGAGAGTCTGGTGTATTTCGAAAGACCAATGACTTTAAATAACCCGACAAGAAATAGTATAATCGTTGTAAATCAACAACTTCTTAGAGGCCATTCAATATCACAATTTTTTGAAATAATCGAATCTCCAAACTTTTCTCGCAATAATTCAATTGTTGCATTTGGTGTGTGGCAAGTAGCCTCGTATTGTTGGTCCAATGGCTTCAGTTCTTGAGTGAGAATAATTTTATACGGATGCAAACCCAAATCCTTTCTCAAAATCCGCCAGGTTGTGGTTTGAGACAGTCCTAATTGTTGAGAACGTCATGAAATCGGCAAATTGCGGTCTTCAGCAACACTTGTCTGAACGGCAGCAATATTTGCATTACTTCGAGTGGTTCTTTGTCTTATTGGCAATTGAAAATAATGCAAAGAAATTGTAAGCACAACACTTTCAACAATTCGACAAATAGCGAGCACACTTGGACGATTATTACGACCATAAAATGGCAAAAGCGCACGAAAAGTTGCAATTGGAGAACGATTCTTTTGATAAAAAAAACTGAATAATTTGTAAACGTTGTTCTTGCTTATTTCTCTCCCTGAGGAAATTGTAAACACTTCTGAATACAGTGAAAAACAAATGACAGATCATGACATATTACAAATGGCCGAAATGTCACTTCAAAATCATATCATCCCTATTAGAAAAAATGCATATCATAACTGCTGAGTTTGAGAATTCTTTCTTTTTATCGGGATTTCTTGCAGTTTGGCTGCATAATTTTTACGTTAAAATCGATTTATTTTTTAAACTAAAGAATTGATTTTGATTTAAACAAAAAAAAGCTTAGGGCACATGAAAGCTTTTAAGAATATTAATATTAAGATACAAGAACGACATTTGCACATTTTCAAACTAAATATTGTATTTATTTCAACTCAGCTGGTATATTTCTAAGGCGACTTCATAACAGCTGGTTTTGATAGCTGAGATTATTATTTTGTTGCTTAGTTTCACCGATTATATTTTTGTGATCCAGATAAGATGTCAAGAGATTTGTTAAAAATTTGTTGCGTAAATTTTTCTTAACATTCAAAGTAGATATTTTCCAAAACAAATTCAGGTCAGTCTAACTGCTATTAAAACTATCTGGGATTAGTTCCACGAAAAATTTATTTTTACCCAACTTTGCCATTTTCTTGCTTCACTCGTTAAGAAACAATTGGAATATTCGATTGTTATTTAAATCTGATATCTTGAAAATTTTCGTCAAATTTATTTACAAAATATTTTGATTCTAGCCCCACTGTTCATTAGTATTTAATAGAGTATTTTTAATTTTTGATTAAGTGTTCCTTGATGATTAATTAGAAATAAAATAGGGATATAAAATGGGCTAATTAATACTTTTTAAAAACCATTTCCGATATATTTTCAATTAAACTTGTCATATTTTTCTTGTAAATTAAAAAATAATTATGTTTTTTTTTAAATCATATATTATAAAAATACTTTCAATAACTAAAAGCAAAATTAATTTTCTTTTGAAATGCATTCTTATTGTTTTTTTATGCTTTTTTTAAAAAAGAATTTTACCTTTAGAAATTTTATATTCTGTAATTTTTTTTTATATATTCATTTCCAAGGCAACGAGACATAATTATAAACAGCAAAGTTCCAGTTTTACTACAACAAATCTTATATTTCAAATTTAAATTGATGACTACTTCAAATGGTTGTTGTTGTATGACGTAATTTATGAGTTTGCAACTGCTGAAAAAAATAATTATCTGTTTCTTTTTGGCAGGTTTTAAATTTCTCAATTAAAACTCTAGCAGATTTAATTAATAACATTATCGGTTTCATCAGCAGCAACATAATTGAATCTACAATAATGTTTGAGTATGAGTATTGTTACTTTAACTTGATGATAAAATGAATTAAAAATATAAAAACAAAAACAAAAAAAAAAACATGAACAGAGCAACAGCAGCTTCGAATTCATCGAGTAAAAGAACAAACAAGGATTTTACTGCATTGACATGAATATCTATTAAATTTTGTATATAAATTGTTTTTTTATAAGATTGTATTAAACGAGATTTTCACTATAAAAATCATCTACTAACAATCCTGTGTAGTCGCTCGTTTGTGTGAGTATCTGGCAGTGTGTACGACAATATAAAATTGTTATTATTCGTTCATTGTTTAGTTTCATGATCAACATGTTGTATAAATATTTTCTCAATTGGCTTTCAAATTTTATTTATTTAGATAAACAACAACATTGTTGGCAAAAGGAGTTTTAAATGAATTAATAACGAATAACAATAAAAGATATGAATTGATACAATAGATTTAAACTTGTAAATTTTAAGTAATAGGCAATTTAAGAAAAAAAAACAAGTAAGAGTGTTATATTCGGCTGTGCCGAATCTTATATACCCTTCACCAATGCATAAATGCGTGATTCACTAAATATAATACAGGCAGGCTTTCCTTTCTCTTATAAATATAACATTTCAAACAATATAAAATGTAATTTTAAACTGCATACTTGAATACAATTTCATATTTTCTTCAGTGCTATTTTATAATTTTTCATCCATCAGTGAACAAAAAGGGGGTTTGTACGAAAGAATACATAAAGTTGTTATTAAAGGTGCCTATACACTACATGTTTTTTACATTGCACCTGTCAAATTTTACATAATTCGGGAAAAACATGTAGTTGGTGACCTCAAAAACATAAGACAAATTTTCAATTAGAGCATGTTCTATTTTCTTATGTTCACACATGTGTTTTCAAATGTCTATGCCATGTGGAAACATTTATCGACGGTTGAATGTCTCCGATATCATCAGCCGTCCGTTTAAAGTATTTGCATTGGTGATAAATTAATTATTTTTTATCTCATTTTAAAATTTTAATAACAATGATATAAAGTATATAACAAGTGTTGATACAAGCTCCATATTTTGCAGATTAAAAAGACAAAAAACTTAAATAAATAATTGTGACGCCGACACTTCAGCAACGCTACCAAAGAAATTTTCAGCGGCTTTAATATACATAATAATATGAACATATCAGCTGTTGTTATACATACAAGTTGGTGACCAAAAATTAAAAACCTTATGTAAATTAATCAAGTTTGACAGACGCAAAAAAAAAACATGTGAATTGTAGACTTGAAAAAACACAAGCAAAAACATGTAGTGTATTGGTACCTTAAGTTAATATACACACAACACTAGAAACCATCAGTAGCGCGATGGTTCGTGCGTTGAATTATAATCGAAAGATTCCATATCAACACTGAAAGTGTTATATATATATATATATATATATATATATATATATATATACATATATATCTGCATTTATTCGTATATATAATTCAAGATCAGAAGCGATATTTTATTTTTGCTTATTTTCTATACGAAACATCTCAAGAAAAATCCTTACATTTCACTCCAAGACCCAAGTCTCTAAGTCTTCTAGTGTCTTCGGAAAAACGATTTCACGTACAGACAGACGGATAGTCGGACAGACAAAAATGGCTCATTTAACTTCCTATCTATAAGGATTCAGAATATATATACTATATAGACCTCATATAATGACAAACCTATAAATACCCTTAACATTTTTGGTGAAGAGTATAAAAATTAAAGTAGGAGGTGAAATCGAATTGTCTATTATAAAAAAAAATATCTGTATATTTTTATTTTGGTTTAAGAAACGTAGATGTAAATAATACGATATTATCATTAAAACCTTTTTAAAAACTATACAATAATCAGAACTATAATAACACAGTGCATCAACCAAAATGGAAATTCGATGAGACCAATTACAAATGCAAGATGACATTATGCAGAACAAACCCTTGAAGGGTTTTTCTTTAGTTTAGTGCGAGATTTTTTTTTTCCTCGCATTTGAAATTGGTGATTTTGGAAAGCTGTCTAACAAGGAAAGATCATTGAAAATTTGATAAAATAATAATTCTCTATTTTTGTTGTCCTGGTCTCATCCCATTCCCATTCGGCAAGTTCAATTTTGTATCATTGTGTAAATTATTGGAATCTTTGCATGAAATCGCTTGTATTAAGGATAAAACAGAAGAAACTACTAAAAGAAAAAACTAAATACCTTCTAAGGACTCCACAAAGAAAACAGAATAGTTGTGGCAATCGAATTTGTTGCCAACCGAATTGTGGCGGTTGCACCAACTATCATAGAATTTAGTTGGTATAACCACAATTTTCGTGTAGTACCACTGAATTTTCGGTTGCGGCAACCGAATCTTAAATGAAAGCTAATCGGGACTATTTACGCTCATTTTTATCCAGGAACACAATTGAGTTGCTATTTTTAATACTAAATTAAATTGTTTAACTCTATTATTTGAATTTAAAATTTATTTGTGCCCATAATTGGTATTGAACATAGCACTCACATGTTTGAAACACTTCGCCTTAGACAACGCAGCTGAGTATTTTAAAATCGAAAACTATTGAGTAACTAATTATTTTAATATATGTAATTGGTTATGCCAACCGCATATTGGGTAAGAAGTATCAACCAAACCATAATCATTGCCAATTATTCAGTTGTGCTCGCTACTTTGACAACAAAAGAATGCACTCGGTTGACCCAACCAATTAAAGAATTGTCACAACCATATGTTGGTTACATTTTTTTTATTTTTATTATGGTTATGATCATGAAATGTTAGTTGGATACATGCAATATTGGTAGTGGTAACCGATATATAGTCTATGCAACTGATGTTCTCTTCTCTTTTGTTCCTTTAACATTTCTAAAATTTTACCACATCCAGACATCGAAAAAAATATATCTTAATGTGGTTAATTTCCATTGCAAAACTAATTGAAGAATAACACTACATGTTAGTTTGTGTATTTTTGAATTACATGTATTAATAGAAATTTTAAACGCGTATAATTTTTAAAATACTGAACTGACAATAACCCACTATAACTTGTTCGCTTCTGTAAATAAATACCTTTAAATTGGAAATAGTTTATTTTTTTAATATTTCGAATAATGTGGTCCCAAAGCTTATCACAAAATAGTTGGTCTGGCCTACGAATTGCTGTCTAAATCTTCACGCCGCCACAAATTTTTTATCAGCTTGTTACTTTGCCATACCGTCTTTAGTATTTGTGAAATATTAATCCACAACTACAGCAATGCTGGCAGTTTTACCTTATTTCTTATACCATGGTTAAGACATAATAGAAAAATTTTTGGCAGATACTATATGTGTCGGCACACACACTCATACGTAAATAAATACATACAAAAGTGGGGTTTTGATGGTTATTCTTGACTTTCCTGCACCGATAAGCGTCTCAAAAATGCATAATTTTTGTTTCAAAAAATGACACCCTTTTCTTAATACCAAAAACCCACTAAAATCATGTTTCGTTCTACTGTGTCATCTACGTATATAATTTATCTGTTTAATTCTGAATAATAAAATTATTTATTTATTTTAATTTAATTAATTATTGATTTAATTATTTAAGAAAAAAAAATAAACAAATTTAAACAGAATATAAAAATTGTTTGTTGTGTTATTTGTATAAGCATTTAAAGATTTTTGAGCTTTTTTCCTTTGTAATTCTTAGTTTTTGTTTGAGAGTTTGCTTGTAAGTAAATGCAGTTTGAAAACTTTTTTACTATCCCAGCAAAAGCTACTGCTTCGGCCGAAGCAGGTTTGTAAGGGAGAGATGCTTGTTGTTATTGTGCCTCCTGCTGCGAAAAGCGCTTCGAACATGCATGATTTTTGTTCGCGATGTCGGACTTTGGAGCTCTTGTTTTTTGGAGCGCTTTTTTCTAATCATCCAAAATGCGCTAAAATCATGTTTGAATTATCTGAATTATGCCTTCGTTTTACTGCGTCATCGTACATAATTCATCTGTAGGCAAATACACAAGTTTAAATAAAAATAAGTGAGAGAGAGAGGCAGAGAGCATCTAAATGAAATTTTATCTTCCATTCTTCCATGTTTTCTATTATTCGTGTCAATTAGATGTAAATAGCCGACCAACTTCAACGCGCTTAAAAATAAGTTGAGCAATCTCTCTGCCTTCTTTTTATGCAGCCTCGGAAGCGCTTCAAAACTGCGCATATCGAAAGCAAGAAATTTTGTTACTGCTTAGAGAAACATAATAATTTTTTGCTGGAATGGTGGTAAAAATCTACTGATGAGCTGGTATTAGCAACCAATGAAATAAAGCACAATCGTACAGATTAGCTAAGACACAAGAAATAAAGGAATTAAAAAAAAAAAAAAAATTTTAACTTACACAAATTACTCACAAATTAATTACAAATCTAAAGGCACGTAGCTAGGAATGTGTTTATACAGTTGTTTATACAATTAAAAAAAACAGTTGTATATATAAGCGCATTCCAAATAAAAACCCCTAGAGTATTGGTAGCCCAAGGCCGCCACCTGGGAATGAAATAAGAGACACTAGAATAAAGCTCAACTTGAACAAGATAGACTTTGAAAAAAGTATAGTAAAGTTCCAACCCATTAAAAATTATAAAAAGCTGTAGTGTAAAACTTATATGTAATTCAGCAGATTCAATTAATGTAGAGGATCTTTAACTGGTATGATTGCAGCTGCCGTGGTGGCATTGAGGTCTAAGCGGTAGACAACTCTGACGATGAAACTGTGGTTAGTCTCGAAACATCGATGTCAGTTCAACCCTCCGCGCAGTCAAAAAATCTTTTCTTTGTCTGTTTCAAGTATTAAGAGGCACTAGATTTTTCTTTCTTTCTAATTTAAATAATAATTTAATTTATAATAAAATTAAATTTAGAGGAAACGAACTTAAGCCTGAAAAATTAAAAAAATTTCTTTGATTAAACATCACTCAGTTCGAATAAAAACTTCACAAATCAAGTTTAACTTATTTTAGACATTTATAATAAAATAAACTGACTAAAAACCAACTTTTCTTACATACGTTTAGGTACGTACATTTATTCCATAGAACTTTTAAGGTTTTCTTGCTTATATCCTTTTTTTATACCCCTGCTAAAGTGGCTTTGTAAAATATCTAAATCTATTTCACGTCAATTTTGTTGAGTTGTACTTTAGTTTTCATTTATTCGCTTGTATTTTATGGTCTCTACTAACAACAAAAATATTATTTTTATTGTTGAAATATTAACTCTATTGTATTGCCCCTTATTGTCTTAAAGCTCTTTTATTGCTGCCAAAGTTTGTGGTTCGCTTGCAGCAAAATTGTTTATAAACAATTAGAATTACAAAAGAATATGTAAAATATGAGAAGAAAAAAAATTTGTTGTTTTTATTAAACTGGAAAACAAAACAAACATTTACATTACGAAAATACATGAACAATTACGCATACATTAGCATAAGAAATAATAAAATATATGTGTAGAGTTACCCAGCGGGAAAATTAAGGACTACGAAAGCCTTCTAGAAGGCCTCTGCACCCCTTCTTTTGGATGCGCAAGGCCTTCTCGCACGATATCATTGCGGGCAAGCCCTTCCGCACTCGTTTATTTCGAGAGTGATTCTAAAAGGCCTTATAATTAATGGCTTTTAAAAGGACTTTCAGAGCATGGCTGTCAAAAGGCCTTCCTATAAAGGCCATCTGAAAGGGCTCGTAATAAAGGCTTGTTAAAAGGCTTTTAGCTGAAGGTATGCAAAATGACCTGCAGAGAACTCCCTGCTTCAATATTATTATCATGCACTTTTTCTTCTTCCATATTTTCCATGTTAAATTTTGACAAAATTTTATCTTTTTCTATTTTAAATAAACGCTTTGAACTTCTTTTATTCATGTTTTCTTACCTTTTCACTTTTTAGCACTTGTTCTTAAAAAAAATAATACTCTTTTTGTATTCCGAAACTCAACTAAAATGATTTATGATCTTTTCCCATTTCTTTGTCGTGTATTTGGATGTTTTGAATGTATATATGTACATATATATTTATGTATGTATGTATGTAATCATGGTGGAATTAATAAGGTGCGCGCAAGAAGGAATATGGTTTTTTGTAGGGTTGTGTTTTGACCGTTAAATAATCTGCAAAAATATGGTAAGTTACTTCGGTCTTGTCAAAAGTTGTTTACATTTTTGGCCGCCATCATGAATATTGTTGTTTACGTTATGCTTTTTGTTTTTGCATAACCACTATGTATGTTATGTATACAGCTTTTTTTTTACAACATTGACTAATTTTTACACAAACAAAATGCATGTCGTTTTTTGTTGTTGCGTTGATAAGCGCACCTTATTAATTCCACCATGTATGTAATTTTGTTTTTATAACGTCATTCTAAATCAGTGATGCCAACTCTTGCAACATCAAAAGCACTGTGAGCCCATGGAAATAGGGTAAAAGAGGGTAAAAATTAAAAAACTTTCGGGTACAAAAGCACTAACCTAATTTTGTTTTGGGTCTGGTGGATCAAAAGACAGCCTTGGCTGCAATGAAAAACTTTCATTTGGATCTATTGCTTTTTCATGTTTTTTTTTGTGCGACTTTGTCGGAGTAAATCGCTTTATCGTGAATCTATTCCACATTTACAACAAATGCAATATGCTTTTAGTTCATCTTTTGCTATTCTAAGCCACATTTTAAAAGCTGGATCATTCTCCCAAGGTTTTCTATATATTTGTTTTTCCATCTAAAGGAAAGCCATTGTTAGATGATGAACTTTAACACATATAAAACCAATGAAAAACTTACTTTTAATTACTGTTCAGCTTTACAATACTGTTCAGCTTTGCACTGGCAGTAGTCAGTGGTCGGTGCAAATGGTCTTGCGAAATAGCAAACGTAAATGTAGGAAATACGCGGTGTTGTATTGTGAATTTCAAAAAAGACTTGGAATATTTTATATTTGGTCTTTTGCAAGGCCATTTGCACCAAACACTTAATACCGCCACTGTGTTTGTGTGCACGCTATAGTATTTAATTGAACCAACAAAGCCGGCCTTCTGAAAGATCTTATTCGGCAGACACAAAGCCTTCTTGCCCCATTCCATTCATTCATTTTTTACACACGATGTCCTAGCAAGCCAAGGCCTTCTAAGTTCCCTTCTTACACAGGCCTGGAAGAACGACTTATTCAGCAGGCCTGTTAAGAGGCCTGACTGAAGGTCTTCTTTATTAAATTGACTCTAGACCTGTCATAAATTTATTTTTAAATTACCTTTGTGCCAAAATATCAACTCTACAAAATAGTGATTATTGTATTTTGTTGAATTTCAGGGTTTCCCTTATATTTGATGACATGTTGTTGTTAACTCTTTATTTATTTATTGATGAATACATAAACATAATAAAAACCACATTTTTACAAGGGATTAGGTAGGCCTTCCATAAGGCCTTCCTGAAAACACAAGCGAGCATGAGTGATCTAGTACTCATGCTCGAAGAAAAAAGGTCCAGCAATGCCTCACGAAAGGCGTTATAACTGAAGGCCTCCAAAAGTTTGCCACTGGGAAAGTTGAGGTTTTCAAATACTTAAAAAATATATTGAGTTTGAAAAAAAAAGAATATTTAAGAATTTAATTTTTACTAATTCAGAAATGTTTTCAAAATTTAAAATTTTTTAAAAGATATAATTTTTACCCGTGTGTTCGTACACGCTACATCTTAATGTAGGCAATAAACTATTATATCTGTATATGAAATTGATTGAAAAGCGAATTAGTACCGAAATGGAAAAAAATGCACCAAAAGTACCAGCTTTATCCGTTTTAAGACCCAGAAAGTACAATACATGTCTAATGTTTAAGAAAAAAGTAATAAAACAAATAAAATGTACCAGAAGTACTTATTTATCCCATTTTTATCCCTTAACAAACTACTCTATATATTAAGCTGCTTTATTCAAGTCCATTAAAGGTCGTGCTTCGCTATCGTACGATTCATTTAAAGAAAAATCCTACAAAAATCTGATCGACTTTAAAAAAATGTTTTAAAATGATGTTCCAGGTGCCACAATATCATACAAAACTGATGCCAAAACATACGTTTCTTTTGTGCAATCAATTATTTATATAAGAAACTAGATTACATGCCTTTCGTTGTATAAAGAATAAAATGCAATAGAGCCAAATTAAAATTATCATCTGGTTGACAATAAATACTCCTCTGATCGCTTAAAAACTATCATTTAATGAAATTTTTCATTAATTTTTACAAATTGCACAACTTTCCAAAGCAAAAAATCTGTCACACAGTTGAATTTTAAGTCCACACTACCATAATTCTTCAGCAGACATCTTAAATTTGGCAGAATGCACGATTGGATAGGATACTGAAGCACGGCCTTAAGAGGTTATCCATGTTATAGTGAAACAAATATTAAAACTTACAAACTTTCTCATTTATAAGATTAGTACGATTTACATCATTGCTGTTGTTGTTGTTTTTGTTATGGCCGCATATATCAAACGAAATTCTTCTTAATCTTTTCAAATGCTTGTTATAATACGGATAATTCACACTGCCGGCAATTAAAGCTTTGTAATTTTTTTCGAAGAACATGAATAAGTGCTGCCAACTATGTTGCCAACTGACAAAGACCGTTTTTAAATTAGACTTTTTACAAACATGTGTGAATGCGAGAAACTCAAAGAAAGTTGTTGAGAGTGTTTGTGTACAGTAAAAAATATTTTCTGAAAATAAGACAATTTAACAAAAATTTCTCACTTTTTTTGTAATAATTTAAAATCCTACTTTCTGTTTTCTTGGCCATTAACATTTAACTTGAATTCTTTCATTAAAACGTAAAATTTGTGTCTAATTTAATTTAATTAACGTATGTACACACGTATGAAAGAGCATCTGTACATGTGTGAATAGATTTATTAAATTTCTTAATGGAAACACACTCAAATTAACACAAAAAAAAAATATATAATATATGCATGTGTATGTGATGACATCTTCTCATATATAATCAAATATTATATTATATTTCAACATTTCCCACCACTTGCAAGACTTTTTGAAATATGAAAGAATAAACAAAAACTAGAAGAAATGTTGCAAGGTTTGGGGGATATGAAAGCGTAAATGCAAAGCATGCAACAAAATTTTGCAAAAAAAAAAAAGAATTAACTTTCGAAAGTTAGAAAGTATTACACGAAAAATGTCAAATGTATTCATCCTTGTCGCCTAGAAGATTTCATATAAATTTCTGATAGATTGTTGATGCACTTAAATGAAGATTGATGTAAAAACTTAAGCAAAAAGATTAAGCAGATAATCAAGAAATTAACAACAACAAAAAAAAAACAAACAAACAGAAAGTGGAATGGGCTGCCAGAATATAAATTTTGTGAGAAATAAAATGTAGATAATCACGTTAATCGAATAAAATATTAATGTTAATGTTAATCATACACAATTCTTTACAATTCTATACAATCAATGAGAAAGACTATTTTTTGTGATGGACCTTACGGCCACATTATTCAACCGATTTTGACAAAAATTTCATCAAATTAAATAAATTTATTCACAAAATACTGTGGGTTCTTATGGAGTTATTATTTTGGGAACTATAAGCGCAGGAGCTTAACTGCTAATACATGCAAACATGTTACTTCTGCATTGAAGTTAAAATTTTTCAGACAAAATTGTAAATTCAGACGGTTGTAAGAAATTTTGAACATATTTTATTGACAATATTATTAGATCTGACAACAGTCTATACAGAGGTTAAGTATTTGTGATTAGAACATTTTCAGAATGATAATAAGAATTCTCTCGCTTTGCATTAAATGAAATTAACTGATTTCACATCTTAAAAACTGCTTTGAACGAAGTAATGTGGCAAAGTTTAAAACGATACAAAGGTTTTTTACTGATCGCAACTGGTTTCAATATAGAATGTTGAGAATCTATATAATATATAGACAATTGCTTTTTTTGTGCTGCCCTTCATGCACCTAATACACAACCGATTTTTACAAGACTTCTACCAAATTAAAGAAATTTTTTCACAGAATTGAACGAGGTATAGTGGGTTTTTGTGGGTTCAGTATTTTGGGAGCTATAACCGTTTAAAGTTGCTACTACTACATTCGCACGTATTACTCATGCATGTAAGTTAAAGCGGAACAAAAAAGAAAAAAAAACAAACAACACATACATGTGTTCTACTCATTTGGGTGAAAAGAGAAAAATAAGAACAAGCCATCTATACATACTAAGATGTGAGAGAATTGTAGGAAAAAAGATGAGAGAGTTTAGTAAATTGATTTAACGCAACGGAAGGTATTTTGTTTTAACCGTTCTTTTTTATATATTATTTTTCTGAATTCATTCAAATATATCATTAATAAATTTTAGTTTTGGTTGTTGTATGACTGCTTAATAAGAGTTTTTTAAGATTTCTCTCTCTCTATGACTATTAGATTGGGTCGACCGTTGGTACACACTAATGTTTATAAAACAATAAACGAACATTTTGTTTGTAATCAAACCTTTTATAAAAATCAAAATAAAATTTACCATCAATTTTTCTATTAACTTCATTTGTAGTAAACAGTAAAAGAAACTTGCATACTTTTAGGAGCGTCAGTAAAAATAGATTTGCATGTTAATAAATAAAAGCTTAATGTGAGCTTTTCTAGTAAAAACAATTTAAACAAATACATTTGGGCATAAAAAAACTTTACCACAATCAAATCGAAATACAAAATAAACTGAATAGAAATACAAAATAAACACTTTACAGAATTAAATCCATTCCTATAGGAATGTGTGACTTGCCCAAATGAATATATACATATATAATTTCAGACAAACTACTTCGTAAATTGTTGTGTGTATGTGTATATATTTGCAATAATGCATTTGAAATTAATCTTACCTTTATGTGATCCTTCGCCAATCTATACTGTATCCTTATTGTATCCTTAAACCACTTTTTGTCCCTATTACATTCATTGAAAATAATTTTGCTAAATCTTTCTCTTTTGTCGTGTTGCTGACAAAAGCCTCCTCTATCAAACTTTAACCGTGTTATAAATTTAATTATTTACGCTTTTTTTTAGTATGCGTTTTTAGAGTATAAATATGAAAAGGAATTTGCTGCAAATACCACAAGTAGTAGACACAATTATGTGAGAATATTTTTCGCTTATTTTTTTTGCGGTATAATTAATTTAATTTGTGTGCAAAAAATTCATTTTATATTATTATTTTTTCGTACTTATAACTTTTTATGAAATTATTCAATTTATATTTTATGTTGTGGTTATTAATGCCCTTTACAATTATTTATTTAATTTTATTACGAGCCGTAGAACATCAGTGCACGTATTATTAGCACTGTATTATTTTTATTGAATCGGTGACGACACTAGATATGAATGCTTAACTTCTATCTTTATTCGCAGAGTTCAGTTACGTTTTAATATGAAATTACTTTGTCGAATGTGTTGAAAAAAATTAATGTTTCGCGTCTCTACATTAAATGCTTAAAGATACACTCAAATATAAGAATAATTAAGTTACAATCCTTAAGACCTTTACTCCTAGGCTCGAAGGAAATCAATATTGCTGTTAATCAAATTTTAAATTCTAACCTACACGGCAGCGCAAGAGAGTCTTACAAAAAATAGTGCAGTTTAAAATTATTTATTTTTAGTCGAAGTACTTCTTAACGCAATTGCACCAAAAATAATTTTTTAAAATTAAATACTTTTTTCTATACCGATTTTAATGCCGCTACACCATTTATCAGCATTCGTTTATTCAGTTTTACCACTTATGAAGGGCGGACACTAATTGGGGAAGAATATGAACAAAATATATTAACAAAATTTTCAATCGAATGGGAATTCACTGTGGAACAAATTCAGGTTAGCAAAAGTTAGGTCGACTCTGAGAGTGAGGGGTGAAAATAGAGGCTAAATTAGAAGACCCGTATCGCGGCGTTGTGTGCAACAATTTAAATTTTTTAAAAATTGATTTAGAAATGGGTGCTCAAATAAAGCAGTGATGCCAACTCAAAGTTGTGACACTCTATAAAAACACTCCATACATGGAGTCGCATGATTAATATTGAAGTATTTAATGTACGAGCATAGTAAGTATACGCTATGGTGCATTTATAAGCATTTAATAATTAGTTTTTCCAACATTTTGCTTCATAAGCACCACCAAAATTTTCTAAATCAATTTTTTAAAAAATTTTATTTGTTGCACAGGTCTCTAGCAATTATTTGGCTTTCACAGATATAAAAAATATCAATTAGTCGTCGAGTTATAGCCAAAAAACCATATAAATAATATGCTGAAAATCGGCATTTGACTGCAAAGTTCGAAGGTCGATTAAAAAAAAATTCCAACAAACATAAACAAACGCCGCGATACGAGTCTCCTAATTCAGCCTCTATTTTCACCCCTCACTGTCAGAATCGACCTAACTTTTGCTAACCTGAATTTGTTCCACAGTGTAATAAGACAAGATAATAGTGAATTTCCAAACCGTTATTATGAAAAAAATCTGTTGGTAAAAACTTACTTATGACTCAGCAGAATTAAATGAATGATAAAAAATATTCAACTACTTAATTGTAGCTATCATGATAGGCAGTGCGGTCTAAGCATTAAGCAACTCTGATGATAAAACCGTGGTTGGTCTCGAAACATCGCGATGTCATTTCAATCTTTCGTTTAGTCTAAATTTTCTCTGCCTCTGCAATTATTACCAACTTCTGAAGATTTCTTTCTAATATAAAAATTAATTTAATTAAACACACTTAAACCTGAATATTTAAAATTTCTTTTGATAAAATACTAATAATATTTTTAGGAAACTAAATTCATAACAATAAGTCTTGTAAAATTTTTGTGCTACATTTTCATATTTAAAACATCTTTAAATTTGCGTTAATAATAAATGTTACACTTCTAAAGTCGTCCTTAAGTGACATAAATAATTTCTTATTAATGATTTGATTAAAGCTGAACTGTGTAATTTATGTAACTGCAACTCTTCGAATTTTTTATTTTTTTTTAGTTGTCACTTAACAATATTATGTTGAATATCTAAATTATACACAGTTTTATTTGTTGTTTTGTTTTATTATTGAATAACTTCTCATACATTTATTTTGTTTGGCTTAAAAATTTTAAAGCCTTTTAAATTGACACATAAACGTGTGTACTTCCTTCACTCACACATGAAACAAAACACTTCCCGTTTACTATGAAAAAATCGTTTTTCTTTTATTAGTAATACTTTTTTTTATTGCCGTAAAATGACGTACGTTTTAGCCGATTGAATGGAATTTTACTACTGACCTTACTACGAAACACGTACATTGTCTATGCAAAAAACAAACAAAAAATATATAACCAAGAAGAAAAAATGTCAAAATGTATCAAAAATAACAACACACAAAATATTCGCATGTATATTGTATGTGTGTGTGTGTTATTGTGAGAGATGAAAATTTACAAAAAAAAGAAATCCTTTTTCGGGGTGTAGCGCCAAAAACTATGCAAAGATAAATGGAATAATACATTACATCGTAGTACATTAAGTATAAGAGATGCTGAGAGTTAATGCATCTTCACAGCAGGGTTGCCGGACTCATTTTGACCCTTTCCAGAAAATTCAATGGCATAAATCGTCAAAATCGCCAAATTTTAATTTTTCAGGCTTAAGTTCGTTTCCTCTAAATTTAATTTTATTATAACTGTTGATCAATAGTGATTGAAATTACATGAAATATCATTATTAAAATAATATTTCCAATTAACAAATGGTAACTTTGTTCATTGTGTTTCATAAACATCCTACCGGATTATAATATTTACATAAGAAAAGACGCTATAACAAAATTTTCTTCGCACACCATCTACACGAGCCATCAATTTGTTGGCAAACATATGAATACCTTAAATTTCAGACATAAAAATAATACTAATTTTTTTTTTGTATTGATTTGAACGAAAATTCATGGCTCATTAAAAATAGTTAACAAAATCGCAAACTATTTTATAAATCGTCAAGAAATCCCCATGAATCCAAATCGAAAATTACGACGCAAAACATGTATTAAAATCGGCACGTTTGGCAAGAAATCGCCACATCTGCCAACCCTGCTTCACAGCAGCTACAAAAACAACTTTGCAAGTATAACAGTTATCTTCAGTGTAGCCAGGTGTGAGGATTTCTCCCCAAATTGGGGATTTCAGCTGGTTTTTGGTGACAGATTATCGTGGGGAGGGATTTGGGGATTTTTCATTTTCAGTATACCTATTTGCTTTGTTTTACCATTTTCTTTCATACATATATTTACATACATATATGTTTATGTATCTTTGCGTTTTTCTTCTCCATATTTCGATTATTTCAAGGCAATGGTATTGAGGATGTTGGTTTTTATAACAATTTGTTCAAAATTTTTAAAACCAGAATTTTTTGAATTCGATATGGGCAAAATGAATGTACTAATTGATGATAACGAAAGTAATTTGGTTCTTGATAAAATTGATGTTGGCATAGAATGTTCAAAGGAATTAGAAGCAAAAGGAGTTCAAAGAAATTTTTTTAGATTATTTAACTATACTAGCAAAATAAATGCCTAAAATATTCACTGAGAGTATGCAACATTTTGAGTTATTTATAAATTTACAACTCGAAAGCATAGAAAAAAAAATAAATTTGATTCCGTGTATGGAATTTTAAAATATTCTATGGATTCAAAAGTTCCATTGAGCACATACGAATGCATTAACTTTAATAAATGTATGTAATAAAATTAATAAAAAAAATTGTTTTTTATGATGCTTAATATACATATATTAAATGTATATTTAATGTATATATGGGGACAAAATTGGGGATTTCCAGTTTTAAAATGGCGATTTTTGGGGACAACACTCTTTAATTTGGGGACATTAGACAATATTTACCTGGCTACACTGGTTATCTTTGGAAGAAAAACAAGAGAGAGAGACAGACAGAAAAATATTGCTGAAATCAGTGATGCCAACTATTTATAATCGAAATGCGCACAGGAGTGTAACAAAAAGCGCCAAAATGGGCTAAATATTAGTAAAACAAAAGGCGCTAAAAATATTAATTTAAATATAATCTTTTTTATTAATTCAAAAAATGTTTAGACACACTGTTTCTTATTTTGGTTTTAAAAATATTAATTACGTTAAAAGATCTTTCCACCTCTGCATTTGAATATGGAAATGATAATATATTAATAACAAAAGTTGATAACTTCAAAAATGGATTTTTGTTCACTGAATTTTTGAAGTTATGTACTTCAGTCCAAAATAAATCAGTTCTGTCTCTTTTTTTCCATTCAACAAACTTCAAATTTTGAAGAAAGTTTTCTATTTCTTCTATCTCCCTTTTATCATTTACTAGATATACCCGGTGCGCTTCGCTACCCCCTCGTTATAAATTAAATTCTTATTGTGAAAATTTAATGACGATCGGTCCAGTAGTTAAGACTATATTACGATTTTTTATTTTCCTAAAATGGGGCGTGGTTCCACCCACTTTTCTCCTGGTACGTATTCCAAGTTATGCCAATACCATATGTACCAAATATCATCGACGGAGGTCAAAAAATGCCCAAAATATGTCGATATAAATTTTTGGGTTATATGGGCGGTGCCACGCCTCTTTCTCCAATCAAAACTTTATATTGCTTATTATTCCTTCCAGAGTCACAGTAACATGCTGTGAAAATTTCAGGAAGATCGGTCCAAGGGTTTGGTTTTCCTAAATAGGGGCGTGGTTCCACCCACTTTTCTCCTGGTACTATTCCAAATTATGCCAATACCATATGTACCAAATATCATCGACGTAGGTCAAAAAATGCCCAAAATATGGCGATATAAATTTTTGGGTTATATGGGCGGTGCCACGCCTCTTTGTCCAATCAAAACTTTATATAGCCTATGTCACCCGCCTGAATATTCTGAAGATTCTCTGAAAATTTCATCAAAATCGGCCCAGCCGTTTTCGAGTCCATTTCTTACATACATACACACATCCTCTTTTATATACATAGATAAATTCTTTTATAAATGTAATGACATCTTCGGTGTGGTTTTTTCCACTGAAAAACTTCAAAAGAGCAGCTGCAACAAATGTTATTATAAAAGTATATACGATTTTCTTTAAAATAAACAGTTGTATTAAAAAGGCGCTAAAAGCACCAAACTAAAAAACAAAAAGCGCTAATTTAGCGCTTTTTTTAAAACGCGCTGATGGTGAAAAATGCGACTTTTGGGGAGTTGAAAAGCGCTAAATATAGCGCGAAGTACGCTAAATTGGCACCGCAGGCTGAAATGTAAAAGTTTGAGAGAGAATGTATAAAAGCAATTAAAATATATTAATGAGTATTTAAGTGTGAAGAATAAGAGTATAAGAGCTTATACGTAATTGAATATTGTTGTAATGAAAATGTTTAACATATATTTGCCATTTTTTTATTTTTTCTACTAAATATTCGTTTGTCTAGAAATGTTGTTAATAAAAATTGCAAATAAAAGACTAAGAGAAAAAAAAAAAAAAAAATAAAATTATTAAAGATAGCGTAGAGAAAATATATATGTACATACTATGTAGTTTGCAGCATGATTGCATCAACAAAGTCATGTTTGCCGATAAAATTGATGGTTACGGTGAAAAGGTACATAATTAATCTTTAATGTTATCGTAGAGTTTCTGATAATCGAACATTTGTTTACATCTAGTCAACACGTTCGCAGTATTAACAAATATCACAACATGATTGAATTTAACACTATATCGATCCTTAACAGCGAAAATAGCTTAAGCGACATGGTTTTTAAATAGAATTTTTTTGTTTTGTTTTTTTATAAATGAAATAATTGGCAATATTTGCAATTTTCGAGCACTTTTTCCACTAAATCAAGTCGTATGTCATGAATGGCACGTTCAATATTGACTTGTAAAGCTTGAAGAGAGTCTGGTTTATTTCGAAAGACCCATGACTTTAAATAACCCCACAAGAAATAGTCTAATGGTGTTAAATCGCAACTTCTTGGAGGCCATTCAATATCACAATTTCTTGAAATAATCGAATCGCCAAACTTCTCTCGCAATAATTCAATTGTTGCATTTGCTGTGTGGCACGTAGCCGCAAATGATGTCAAGATCAATTTCTTCCAATTTCGGCCATAAAATTTGGTTATCATCGATCGATTGTGGTTTGAGACAGTCCCAATTTTTGAGAACATCTTGAAATCGACAAATTGCGGTCTTCAGCAACACTTGCCTAAACGGCAGCAATATTTGCATTACTTCGAGCGGTTTTTTGTCTTATTAACAGTTGAACATTATGTAAAGAAATTTAAGCTCAAAATGTTCAACAGTTCGATGAATAGCGAGCACACTTGGACGATTATTACGACCATAAAATGGCAAAAGCGCACGAAAAGTTGCAATTGAAGAACGATTATTTTGATAAAAAAAACTGAATAATTTGTAAACGTTGTTCTTGCGTATGGCTCTCCATGATGAAATTGTAAACACTACTGAATAAAATGAAAAACAAATGACAGATCATGACATATTACAAATGGCCGAAACGTCACTTCGAAATCATATCATTCCTATTGGAAAACCTTATATTTGAAATCCGTTAGCTAGCAGATACAAGTGACAGGTGACTCAAAAGCCAACTCAATGTCTGTGTTAACCGCTATTTAGTTTTTCATCGTAATGTCATTACAATGAGTCAGTACTCACTCATACTGCATAAGATTGCAATAACCACCAGATAGCTCATTTCAACAGTTATCGAGAAGAAGTTAATTGTACATCTTTCACATCAGATTTGAGTTAAGTAAAAATTAGTTCAACACTTATCGAGAACTTCTGACTCACGTACACCCAAAAGAAAAAACATGGTTAATGGAATCATAATCTCAAACTATCATTTCATGTTCAGATTAATGATTGCAGCTACTATGTATTGCATTTCTCATCTAAGGACCATAATATGTTCTTCTTAATTCACCCTCGGACAATACCATTGTGTGAACATAGTATGTGCTGCAAATGCTGAGAAATTTGAGCGCATTATAGTAACTATGAAAATGTTATTTTCCTGGTTTATGAAAACAATTTGACAAAAATGCACACACAAATACATATGAAATTAAATTAAATTAAATTATATTTTTAATAAATATTTTTATTTGAAAATAAACTTTTCTGGATAAATTAAATTTAATAAAATTCAAAATAATTACTCTTATTTATCGGCATATTTATGTATGTAAAATCCAATTGCCATCTTTTGCAGTTCTGTAGTATTTATTTTTTCTTTTTTGCGATATGTACCTTAAACCACTGATGTTGAAGATTTCAGGTGCACTTTTATTTCGTTGTAAAATTAAATAACTTTCATCGTATAATTATAACTTTAACATTAATTTTTCCACTTCACATCTCCTCGTCTTACTAAATTCTATGAACGACTGAAGTTACGTACGATTGACAGCTATTTTGTTTCTTTCCACACAATGTACACTCAACCAAATACCTGGGTGAAAAATAAGGAATAATTCGTTGAATCAACGAATTTATTCCTTGTTTTCTTTAATTCAACGTATGGCAATTCATTGGCTTGTTGAATTCAACGTACCTGTTCGTTGAAGTTAAGAAACCATACGTTGATTTTTAAGAATTTATTCCTTGATCCAACGTATACATACAACAAAATCAACGTATATTTCTTAAAATCAAGAAACTGGTTCTTTGAATCAAACTATTTGTTTATTTTGTGTTTAAATAAATGAACGAGTTTCTTAAATTCAACTTATTATACGTTAAATCAAAAAACTAGTTTGTTGTTTAATTCAACGAATAAAATCAAATAATGGTTTCAACGTTGAGTTCATAAATACATAAAATTTTACCTTTCAATTTCAAGGAATATTTTACTGAAACAACGTAAATTACGTTGAATTTCAAAGAATTTAGTTTAAGGAACGGGAGTTTGTTGAATTTATGTAAAACTGTTTTTTCATTGTATGGTCACAATAAACTTTAATTTTAAATAAACTTTTATTATTCTCATTTGCAAAAGATACTCTTGTAGCAGCGAAAATACTTTTTTTGATACATACATTCAATTTTTATGGGACGAAACCCAGAATGATTATTTTATTGCCGCATCAAATATTTCAATAATTGAAGAATGTTTAAGGCAACCATATTTGCTTCCATGAATAATTATTTGGTTGTGGCAGATATACTTAGTTGACATGAACATTTTCCAAGTTGACATGAACATTTTCTCTGTGGGTGTGTATCATATACAAGTTAGTTCAGAAGTCAGATGTAAGTGAGTTATCCAAGAGTCAACAATATTTGAAGCTAGCTAACAAAAGTCCGACAGGGTAATAATGGTTTCACAAATAGGTACTAAATTTAAATAATTTCAGAGACATTAACCTCACTTGGATTTCATGAGATAAAAAAAAACAGATTCTGTTCAATAGATTTTTAAAATTTCAAACAATTTTGTGTTTTTTTAATAAATAATGATGCATTTCCCTGCATATATATTTTTTTATAACTTAAATTCCTCAGTCTTTCACATTATTATTAGCAAACGTACATTAAATTCATGCACGTCAAATGGTTGATTGTAATTCACACTAATTTGATTTTTTTAATGTATTTTCTTCGTGAGTTTTTTAAAATTTCTTATGAGTAATTTTGTTTATAAAAATGTATTAATATTTTTCCAATATCACTTTTGTTTATTACTATAGCATGTAAGCTAAGTAGCTTATCAGACTTTTAGTGATAACATAAATATTTCAAACAGATTCTCAAGTTGAATCAGTTTTATTTAAGCTTTTAAGCTGTTTAAAGCATCGGACAAACGAAAAAAAATATATATATATAAGAAATCTTTCAATCCGTTTTTTGCTGTCTTTCATAGAAGAATAGCAATTAAAATAGAAAATAAAAACACATTGACTGCATCATTAATAGTTGTGTACTTTCAAACTTAAGAGAAAGAAAAAACCCCAAAAACCAAAAAAGAAACGGGGAAAAAATGAAAATATTAAAAATAATATATTTAATTTGTGTGGTAAGTGCAGCAGAAATGTATTTGAAAAACTTGTGATTTATACGCCAATTAATATGAAAAATAAAATTTTGTTACCGTTTCATTAGTTCTGCACATTCACTTCCAATGCCGCTGCCACTACAGAAAGTACAGACGAGGTGCCAGTTAATGTTGGTGGAAACATTGTATGTATTAAACCAGCTGAAACTTATTGTCTGAACGTTGTAAATTATCCAAGGTAACGAAAGCTTTACATATATACTACATACTATATACAACTTTGTGTTAAATACAAAACTACAGCAGAAAGTAAGAAAACTGTAAAATAAACTTTCTTACATTTATGAAGTTGCTGAGCAAAAGTTTCAGAAAAACAAAAAAAAAACCTTAGCTACAATTATTACAAGAAATAAAAGAACAAAGGGAAAAATTTGTTAATATTTGATAAAGTTTTAACTTGAAACATTTAGTAACAGTTGTAAAAGTTTTATTCGAAAAAAGGTGAGTGTAAGACTGAGAAGCAAGTAAACTTTAAGGTTTCATTGTTTTAAAGAACTTCTCATACTGAGTTTAATATTTGTAGGAAAGCCAAAATCTTAATCACAACTCCCAAAAAAAAAAAACTCGAAGCAGGATAGATAATGTAAAAACTGATCATCCGTATTCTAGATGAAAATAATATTATTAAGTTTCATACAAAAATTATTTAAGCATCACAACTCTGCTAAAAAAATTTCTTTTAAAAAACAACAACAATAATTAATTAATAATGAATAGAATCTTTAATTCTCTGAAAGTGGGAACTTCATTTAAAAACAAAGAAGACCGTAGCAAGAGTTAATAATTAGTTCTACACAGTGGGGCAGAATCAAAAGATTATTGAAATAAAACAGCATTTTTTTAAACGATCTGTATAAAATTTAATAAGAACATACCAGCAGAGTGTTTCCATGGAATATTAAATAATTTTAATGTTTTTAAGATTAAATTTTATTTTGTTGTTTTTTTTTTCTTCGTCTGCCGATTTTTTCCACCAAATTGTTGTCGTTTTCAACTTTATCGATTTCTTGCATCTTGTGCGTTGCATTACTTCAAGTGAATTATGAAAAATGGGAAAAAAATCACTGAAAGACACATAATTTGAAAAAGGTTTTATTTTTCCTCAGACAAAAAAAAATAACCTCAAAATAAATTGTGATAAAGAAAAAATCGCTAAATAAAAGGAAAAAAGGTTGTCAAAAGTAAAAAAAACCCTAAAAACAAAACATTTCTCTAATGAAATTAGCAGAAACGAAAACAATTCACTCAGACTAAAACATTAGCAAGGAATTAGAAAAATCTCTCACAAACGAATAAATCGCCAAAACAAAAAGAATTAATTATACCAGAAAAACATCTAAAAGCGAAAATTAATAAAACAAAACATTTCTCCAAAAAATCACATAAACGAAAAAAAAAACATTAGTCCAACTCGAAGAAATCGTCACAAACGAAAAAATCGCCAAAACTAAAGATACACCAAACAAGCAAAAATTAACCACTAGAGCGAAGACATACCAGAAAAAAAAAAAAAAAAATTTGAATCAAAAAAAGATGCAAAACAAAACTGGGGAAACTTGAAGAAATCGCCAAAAATAACAACGTCGCCATAACAAATATAATGTCAAAACGAATAAAGCCGCCAAAACGAAACCAATTTCATTAAATCTCTTACGAATTTTTATGCCGAAAATGTACAATTTTATTTTTGTGTTTTTCCCGGCTTTCATTTCTTTGCAAGTTATTATTACAGGAGTTGTACTGATTTCGAAGGAACTAAATCTAGAAAGTTTCCAAAGAAATTAAATAAATAGGCTTTTTCGCATCTTGCATTTTTTTTTTTCTTTTTGCTCTTAGCATCATGAAAAGAGTTCAGAGTGTTTTTAGATTCATAATTTCTTCGCCCACTGTGATAACGAATAATTCTCGTATTAAATTTTTGGAAAATATTTCTATAAATATGTTTTAAAAGTGGCAATACATAAGAGTACACTACACTGATGACGACGGCTAAGCGACGTCAGAGAAATATAAAACATAACGCTATTCTATTCTGCTGTGTTCATTGAAATAAATTTGCGTTAACTATTAACTTGTTTCTTTGAAATGTTGTCCATCGTTTTAAACTCTTTGATACAACGTAATAATAACTTTGAATTAAAAATCAATTTAGTTCGGAAGAATAACTAAACCCATCAAAGTTATTTATTTTCCATTAAGTTTACCATAGAAAAGCTCTTTAAGATCAACGAACGAAAAAAATATTATTTTTAGTTGCAGTCTTTTTGCTTAATTGATCTTTTCACAGCTTTATGTTTCTTTTAAATTTTAAGTGTATCTACTTTTTTCGATTAGTTGTCGTTTTATTCTCAAAAAGAAGAAAGTTTTTCGTTTGCTTTACTTTTCATTTGCAAAATACACTTTCTCCTTGTCCAAAGTCGTTTTTATTTATTTCTGATTCATTTGTGAAAAAAAAAGATGTTGATGATGATTGTTTGCATATTTGTCCGGAAGTGGTTCAATCTCTTTTGTCCCAATTTTATCTCTGTTGCAATTTAGATTATTGTTTTTATTACAGTTTTCTTTTCTTTCACCCACCCATAAAGTTTGAATATTGTTTGAATATATCATGTATTTATTTGTTGTTTCTTTTCTATTTACGTAAACATTATACAGACGATATTAAAAGTTATTTAAATTTAAATTAATAAAATATATATATACTTTTTTATTTCTTTACTTTCAGCGAAGAGATAGATTTACTGCTAACAGATAAGATGCCAGTTTACAATATTGATCTTCCAATATGATGTGCACCATTTAGCACATATTTGTGTTAATATGTATATATTTTAGTTTTAATAAATTACTATTCATTTGTATTATATATTATATATATCACCCGATAGTACTAAAGCAGCAACGTTAATTTGATTCACTCCCAAAGTTGAGCAAAATGTTCAAACTTGTGATTTTATTAAACTCACTGGGGCCAACGGTTGGCATTTTGTGTTAAGATAAATTTAAGTTGGGATTGAAAAATCAATAAACAAATATAAAGTTACCAAATATTTAATCGAAGGATACATCATTATTTGGGTTTCAATTCGCAATCGGGGCGGTGCGCCAGCACACTGTGGGGATTTTGAAACAAAATTGGAAATGATTCGAACAACATTTCATATGATTATTAAGGACTTGCTATTGATTTAACATTTTTTGGTTTCGATCTTATACCTTTAGCGAGAACGATCCTGATAGGATCACCGCGGGCTTAAGAAAAATCAAAAAAATTTTGCAACCTGAAATTTTCCAAGTTTACTTGGCCATTCGATTCGATTAAATAAATATTCGACTAAAAATATAAACATTTAATTTTTTTTATCAACTTTGCTTCACTGTTTTTCTAATGGAAAAGTCAAATCCTGTTTTACTTGCAATTTTTTTTTCGTTAGAAACTTTACGCCATTTAATTAAAAGTTTAAAAAAATATATGTTTCCCGTCTTTTGCGGTAAATAAGAGTTAATAACATTCAAATATAGTGTCATAACGCACGTAACACATAATTGCTTTTCCTTTTAAAATTTTGATTTTATTGAAAATATCAGGGCATGTTCGGAAATGCATCACTGCGCCGCATCCGATGCGTTGTACGTTCTGAAAATCAACGACTGGTAACACAGCATATGCTCTTTTGTAACAGCTGAGCAAACTAACCACACAGGCGCATCAGATGCGGCGCAGTGATGCATTTTCGAACAGGCCTTCAATTGCTGGGTCTGAGTTCTTAAATTCCAGAAATGCGAACCAAAAAATTTATGTTGGAGGCCTAAAATGTTATCTTCAACTGGTTGAAAATGTATACAGTAAAATTCTAACTAAAAACTCCATTTCTGGGATTTTTATAAATTTATTTGGGAATTGCGGGATTTTCATGAAAACATTATTTCTTCCAACCGATTTTAAATACAGTACTATAGATATAGTGTTTTTTTTTGTGAAAATTTTGATTTTATTGAAAATATAAATTTTAACATATATTTTATGTGATTTATCGACCTTTTGTATATAACTATATTGTTGTTTTTAAGAATTTACTTCTAGACAGGCTTCCAAGGTCATGTGAAAGAATTTATATACAAATAAAATATTTAATTTAATTAATTTAATTTAATATTTATTTAATTTTAACGTCTGTGATCTCAAATTTCAAATGAAGCAAACAAAAAATGTATGATGACACTTAGATATGCTTACAATTATTAAAAAAAAAAATATTATCTACAACTGGTTAAAAATAATGAAAATACAACGAAAATATTCGAAAAAATCCCATTTCTGGGATTTTCGAAATTTTTTTGGGAGTTGTGGTGATAAAAACACAACCATTTTTTTTTATTTTGCCTTATTAACAATATCATTTCCTAGCGAAGTGCGAATTATTGGTTAATAAAAATTACACAGCATCCTTTTTTTCTCAGACCTTTAATAACGTCTCAGTATTAATTTATGAAGAAAGGAAGCTCTTGTTCTATTGTATTTCAAAAAAACTGATTATTTTTTTAATACTTGTAAAAGAAACGATAAAAAAAAACTTCTAAAACTGTTTAATTTTTTAATAGACGTCCGTAATTATTTGGCCAACTCCTGTTTACTTACATTTAAAATTTTAAAAGGGAATCAAATAGTCTTAGCTAGAAGAGCAAATTGAAATTATTTTCTAAAGAAACAACGATTTTTTAGGCTAAAGAATGAAATTGACTATCGAGCACTGACGTTGCACCTAATAATGGGCGTTCACAGCTGACTTCGATGCTCCGATATAAGCTTCAATGAATTTTCTAATATAATAAATAACTTTAAATTGCCTTTAATGGAAATGAAAAGTTGAAAAGTAAAAAAAAACAATTTTCTAAAAATAATTTTAAGTCCTCATCAATTTCATGAACATTTCAACAAATAAATAAGAAAGAGGCAAATAAATCAAACATAAAACTCGTCGTAATGGTATTTTCAACAATTCTACAATTTATTACAAGCTTTTTTTTACAGTTTACAAAATATCCTATTAGCGATATAAAATTATTGGTTGTGGCAGCAACATGTTTAAATAGAAAAGGAAATACTGACTGTTAACAAGCGGCAACTAACATTTATCAACTTTATCATTTACTAGCTAAGACACGGCATGCGTCGCTGCACCACCAACTGTTTTGTGATGTGAAGAGCAGTAAATGTTTGAAATGTGCATTTGTTTTTATTATTTTTTTTCTATTTCAAATTAATTAGTTGAAATTGTGGTGATGATAATAAAATCGTGCCAATGCCTTAAGATAAAGTACATTTATTCTTTAATTTTCCTCCACGAGCGTATATTTGTGGGAAGGGAAACACCCATATATTCAATCTGTACGCTCTTTACTGGGAAGCATAACACAACGATTCAAGTTTCTAACTTAATTAGCTCCAAAAATATGCAAATATTATTTTTCATAATACAGTGAACTCGCGGTAATGTGAACTTCCACAATAGTGAAGTATCCAGTGAAGTATCTTATATGAACTCTCTAAATTGTGAACAAAGTGTGATGGCTCTAAATAGTGAACGACAATTTTAGGCAGAATACCAACTCGCAACAGTTAAATAAGCTCTTGTAACACATGACAGGCGTTTAAAACCGAAAATTTTTGTTGCTATGTGTTACTTTCAAATGTTTTATAAACTCTTCACATTATTCTTTTCTAGTTTCTAGTCTAGGCAACGTTCATAAAATTTTAAGTATCTAGTTTCATTAGTTTCAAAAATATCATAAAATAAAAATGTTTTTCTTATGGGAAAGTTTCTTAAATTATTTTTCTGGAGAATAATGCACTTAAGAAAAGAAGTAACTCCTACAAAATCTCAGGCCATTAACTTTATTAGTTTCCCAAATAAATCAAAATTGTTATGTGGAAGGTGCCACGCCCACTTGTTAAATTTTTAATAAGTTCACAATTTTTCAAATATTTAGCAGCATTAGTTTCATAATAATCATCATTTAAAAAGGTCGCCTCCGTATGGAAAGTGCCACACCCACTTCAGATATTAAAAAAAAAATACTACCTGCTTTCTTCTTTCCCGCCAATCGCAAATATATTGTCAAAATTTTAGCAAGATTGTTTCACTAACTTAGGAGGAGTCCAAAGGTTTCAAACATACAAATAGACAGACAAATTTGCAAATAGACAAAAATCCACTTTTATATTGTCATTCACTGTCACTGGTTTTCTACTGTTTCCAAGAGCACAAAATTTATAAATAAATTCTTTAAAGAAGTTAAACAATAACTTTTTAAGCAGATTCTTAGATATAAAATTGTACCTATTCCTTTTCAACAGTTTAAGTATATCACTGCGCATTGATATTGCGACTTATATGCAAAACATGATATTTAGTTAAACGTTTGTGTTTTTTTTTTTAATACTTTTAATTTTCCTCAAGAAAAAAAAAATCACAAAAATTAAAGGTTGAATATAACATAATTGCCACAAAAATGTTCTTCGTAGAGTTTTCATAAAAGTGCTGAAAACATTTCATATTTCAAACGCCAGATTTATGAAAATTTCTGAAGCCGATAATAATTTTAACAATGTGCAAAATGAGTGAACAAACTCAATACATCCTTGGAACTAGAAATTGTCTTTTTAAGAAATTTTATTTTATTTCTTTTTACACTTCCTTTATTTATTGGCACTCAGCTGTGGCTAATCAAATTCTAAGGAAAGTGAATAAATAGCACTGATACTTTAAAGGAAGTGTTTGACAAGCTTTCAATAGTTTGTCCCATCTGTTCTCTCTCTCTCTCCGACTGAATGCCTTCTGTTCCACTGCTGTTGACAATAATTTTCATTGTAGTTGCTGATATTATTTTCAAGTAAATAAATCATCAGAAGTGAATATATGTATGTATGTATGTATGTACATATGTATCATTAGATATGAATAGACGGATAGAGAACGATAATGCCCAACGATTATGGGACTAGATTTCAAACTGAATGAATTCCATACAACTCACAGGAGACAGATAAAAGAAAAGAAATTATATACATACATATGTATGTATATATTTTTTTTTTAGAGCAAAGAATAATAATATTGTTTGAAATTAAATTCTCTTCAGCTTCGTTCAAACTTGTCAAATATTTCTTCACCAACAAAAAAAACGTAACCACTATTTTTTCACAAAATTAATTTAATTATACTACGAAAAGCAATTTGTGTATAGGTTTTCAAACAATTTTAATAAAAATATTGAAATTATAGCAATTGAAATTTATGTTTCTTTATTGGTCATGTTTTTATAGTTTTGTGACAAAAATGAGTTGGGTGTGAACGAAACTTTAGCCGCGTGACTGAATCTTTGTTTAAGCACTACAAAAATGTTTGTTGTAAACAGACTAGAAACTATAATCATATAGGAAATATATTGTTAATGAATTTATTATTTTTTTTTTGAAGAAAAATAAGCAATTAATTTGAGTTGAGTTGTTTTATAAAAATTATTCAAGGAAATGTTATTAAAGTTTGCCAATTATAAATATATTATTCTACTTATAAAAAATTTCAGTAAGAGTGACATGATTTCTTAAAAAAAAAACACTTATTGTTAAGGAAATTCCAAAAGATTTTATTTAATGTGAACTACAATCGATACAATTAAGTTCTAAATAAAACGTCATTCAAATCGCCTCCACGACTTCTTCTGCAGGAGCAAATTCGATGAACCCAATTTTCGAGCAGTTTTCCACTAAATGAAATCGTATGCTATGAATGGTCCGATCAATATTGACTTGTAAAGCTTGAAGAGAGTCTGGTTTATTTCGAAAGACCCATGACTTTAAATAACCCCACAAGAAATAGTCTAATGGTGTTAAATCACAACTTCTTGGTTGCCATTCAATATCACAATTTCTTGAAATAATCGAATCTCCAAACTTTTCTCGGAATAATTCAATTGTTGTATTTGCTGTGTGGCACGTAGCCCCGTCTTGTTGGAACCAAATGTTGACATGATCAACTTCTTCCAATTTCGGCCATAAAAAGTTGTTTATCATCGATCTCTACCGATCTCCATTGACAGTAACGGTGTTACCAGCTTCATTTCGAAAGAAGTACGGACCGATAATTCCACCAGACCAAAAACCACACCAAACTGTCAATTATGGTAAATGTAATGTTTTTCATGATTAATTTGTGGACAGTTTTGTTTATTTACCGCACCATTCAGATGAAATTGAGCTTCATCGGAAAAGATGATTGTCTTAAAAAAATCGTTATCGTTGCAATTGGAGAACGATTATTTTGATAATAAAACTGAATAATTTGTAAACGTTGTTCTTGCGTAAATCTCTCCATGATGAAATTGTAAACACTACTGAATACAATGAAAAAAAAATGACAAATCAAGACATGTTAAATATGTACAAAATTTTCTTTGCCAAAAAATTCACATGACTCAGGATGCTGGAATATAATACTCTAATCAACAATTGTAGTTATGCTAATTGGAGTCGCTTATTAAGTATAAATGAAGCAATGTACATAAGCAGGTATTATTGAAGTCGTTGGAAAGTACTCTCTAAGACCAGATGCTTCAAAGTCTTTATAAACTGAGAGCCATTGGGAGTATTTAATAGGAATTGTTTGTCAATATTATTCAAATCAGATGTACATTTTGTCAAATATTTCGTTAAATTAAATAAATTTAATAAATCTCATCTCAAAAATTCTAAACGCGCATGCTTTAAATTTTACTAAAATAGATTTCATTTATATTTTCATGTAAATTTGTGTATAACAATTGCTTAAAGTGATACAAGTAAACACGCGTAACCAGTGTTTACTTGTGTGTGTGAGTGTATTTGCATGTATGAGTTTTATTTACGTTTCTAATGAAACTCGATGACCGTCAGCAGCAAAAAAAAAAATCTCTTCCTAATCACACTAGTGCTTTTTGTAAACTAAACAGCTTCATTAAGAAAATTGCAATTATCTCTCCTTTTTTATATTTGCAGTTTAACTAATTTTGATGCTGTATTTGCATGTTTGTCTGCTTAAACAGTAAATTAGGGTTTGACTTTTAAGACCATCAATTAAAAATAATTTAATACTTGAAGTACATTTAATGGATGCATATAATTAATGGCGCGAGTAAGAAAAAGCAGGTAATCATAAATAATAAGCATACGCTTAGTATGGAGGTGCTAAAAACATATTTTTTAATTGCATAAATTGAACAAATTGTGTGGACTTATTTATTTAAGTTCGCATCAAGGTAGGAATTTGTTTTACATACAAAAATAAACTCGCAGTCAATTTTTAGTATTTAAAGATTACTTTGAGTTCGAGTTGTGTTTATAATTTTCAAGCTGACTCTGTTTAATATCATAAATCATTTTATTTGTCGCTTTTAATATTATAATGCGGCTGAGTTGCCGATTACGATGTGACTCTGTGTTTAATAACAATTAAGGACAGAAATAAGTTTTAAATTGAAATGAGTACTAAAAAAGCATTAAATATAGTTAAATATTTGAAAAGTAAAATATTAATTCAATTGTGTTCCAGCATAAATATGACTCCAATTTAAAGCCTATAATTTTCACATCAACGAAACCTGACGCTTTTTTTTTTAACTAATCTTTTTTTGCAATTGAATTAAGTATTTGCGAATCGAATTATGTTCATCATTAATTTTCATACGTTTGTGCTTAAGATATTCAATTATAAACTGAACTGACAATCAGTATTCAAATCTTATTGATAAAAATTCAAGCCAGTGTTTAGAATAAACGAAATAATTATAATTATATTATATTCAGGCGCTCTAAACTTAACACGTGAGCTTCATTCAATCGAAATGTTTTTGTGAATAACATTTTTGAAAATCTTTTTAGTCTTATCTCAGAGACAAACCAATGTTTAATCTATTGAATTAATTATTATAAAATGGGGGCTATTCAGCTCTCCAGGAGGGTTGAGAATTACATATATACGGAGTGGAAAATTTTGTTCTGAAATATTTTTTATAAGTGTTCTATAGCCAAATGGAGTATACGAAACCGGCGTTACGTAATATGGAAACAGCACCTTCTCACGTATGATTTATATGAAAGCTTTACACTTTTCAAAATTATTTCACTTTGTCTGAATATATTCACTTTATATATGATTGTGAGAAGGACTACTACTTCTCTCAAAAGGTTTTGAATTCTAATTGAATTTCATGCTTCAAAAATATACACTTTTAATATTAAAGTAGTGTGTACCAACGGTCGACCTAATCGACCGTGTTCTAGTCAAAGAAAGAAATATCATAAAATATCTCTTATAAAACAGTCATGCAATGATACATTTGTATGAATTCAGAAAAATATAAAATAGAAAAGAACGGTTAAATGCAGAAACAAAATACCTTCTCAATAGAATCAATTTATTTAACTCTCCTATCTTTTTTCCTACAATTCTCCCTCATCTTAATATGTACAGATGACTTGTTCTTATTTTTCTCTTTCCACACTAATGTATAAAACACATGTATGTGTTGTTTGTTTTTTGTTTGGCTTTAACTTAAATGCATGAGTAATATGAGCGAATGTAGTAGTAGCAACTTTAAACGGTTATAGCTCCCAAAATACTGGACCCACAAAAACCCACTATACCTTGTTCACTTCTGCAAAAAAATACCTTTAATTTGGTAGAAGTCTTGTAAAAATCGGTTGTATAATAAGTGCATGCAGAGCAGCACAAAAAAGGTAATTGTCTATCAATTAGATAGATATAAAACGAAAAAAAACGTATGAGCAATATTTAATTTGCTATTACTCATACGCCACTTAACTCGTAAGCAATTCAACATACAATTGCAGTAAACAATAAAATAACTATTTCAAAAATCGCAATTCATTATTCAATTGAAATTGTATGAATAATTAAAAAATTTTATTTTTCTCAGTCTTGCCTCAGATTTGCTCTCAGTTTTACTTTGTGCGAAATCTAAAGTTTAGATCCCACTATCGGCACTATGTACCGATTTTTGTCGGCTCACTGCAATAAAGTCATAAGTACTAAACCAAAATTGCATTATTTCTCAATTAATTCTGGAATAAGTCTATATGGCTTCATTACCAATGCAGTGTGGTGCAATTATGTCTTACATTTAAATTAGTTGACAAATAATGCAAATTTAGCTTATTACTTATAACTTTATTTCAGTGAGCCGACGAAAATCGGTACATTGTGCCGATAGTGGGATCTAAGCTTAAGTCATTTTATAAAAATTCATACAGCATTTTGTTATTTTTTCATTTAATATTTTCAAAGTAAATAGTAAAAGGCAATAAAGTCAATGTGATTGTTTGCTTTGTGGATGTAGACAACTTTATTTCTTTGCAAAATTTTATGAACCATTTTTTTTTTGCAGAAAGAACAACAACTCTAGAAATTTGTTTACTTTGTCACACAAAAAGTTATTTGTTTTTTTATGAAAAAAAAAAATAAATAAAATAAAAGAAGCAACAATAACAACGGTGATGCAAACATATACAAAAAATAAAATAAAATAAAATAAAAAGTTTGTTATTCCAGAATATCGTTCACTGACTATTGTTTGAATTACAAAAGCTTCCTGTTCTAAATTAATCTCATGCCACCAGCTTGGTTTAAGTGGAAATAAGGTGTTGTGTTTTTTTTAATGTTTTATTTTAGTTTTCATGTTTTTTTTTTTTTTTTTTTTGTTTTTATACACTTCGTTTAAAATCAAACAATTTTTATTAAAAGATTTTGCAAATCATTTAATCATCACAACTCAATTCTGCTCGAAAGTTAAGTTTTTCGAAAACGAAAATTTAGTTTATAATCGAACCACTTTTAAAATTAAAAAATTGTATTAATTATTCCACTAACACTTCATTTGTTGTATACAATAAAAAAAAGCCTGCATACTTTTAGGAGACTCAGTGAAATAAACTTTGCATGTTCATTAAAAAGTTTAATGTGTTCTTTGCTAGTAAAAACATTTTAACCAAATCTTTATCGAATTTCAAATAAAACGGATTACAATTACGCAATTGAAACCATTCTGATCAGGACTTGCCTTTTTTATAAGGTTTTCCAATAGGGATGATATGATTTTGAAATGACGTTTCGGCCATTTGTAATATGGCATGATCTGTCATTTGTTTTTCTTCATATTCAGTAGTGTTTACAATTTCATCATAAAGAGCCATACGCAAGAACAACGTTTACAAACTATTCAGTTTTATTATCAAAAAATCTTTCTCCAATTGCAACTTTTCGTGCGCTTTTGCCATTTTATGGTCGTAATATTCGTCCAAGTGTGCTCGCTATTCCTCGAATTGTTGAAAATTTTGAGCTTACATTTTCTTTACATAATTTTCAAGTGCCAATAAGACAAAGAACCGCTCGAAGTAATGCAAATATTGCTGGCGTTTAGGCAAGTGTTGCTTAAGACCGTAGTTTGTCGATTCCAAGACGTTCTCAACAATTGGAACTGTCTCAAACCACAACCTGGCGGACTTGGATTTGCATCCGTATAAAATTGTTCTCACTCAAGAACTGAAGCCATTGGACCACCGTAAGCGTCGTGAATTGGCTGATTTTGCCTTGGAACAACTTGAATTGCGAAAAAAGTGTGGAGATTCGATTATTTCAAGAAATTCTGATATTGAATGCCCTCCAAGAAATTGTGATTTAACACTATTAGACTCTTTCTTGTGGAGTTATTTGAAGTCATTTTGGTCTTTCGAAATAAACCAGACCCTCTTCAAGCTTTACAAGTCAATATTGAACGTGCCATTCATGACTTACGATTTAGTGGAAAAAGTGCTCGAAAATTGGGTTCATCGAATTCTTTCCTGCAGAAAAATTCGCAGAGGCCATTTAAATAAATTTATTTAGAACTTAATTGTATCGATTGTACTTTACATGAAATTAAAAACCATTGAGTTTCCTGTGCGTTTTTTTTTTTTACAAATCATATCACTCTTATTGGAAAACCTTTTACTCGCTATCGGTGTCACTATTTGGGTGCTAAAATTAAGCGAAATACTTTGAGGGATTAAAACATTTAACAAAAATATATTAAATTGAAAAAAGGGTATATATAAACATGATTATGTTCTATTTTTTTTATAAACAATTCCGGGAGATTTATGTCTCTTCATTTAATATTTTAAGAATCAAACATTTCCTGCTTATGGCGGTTAAAATTAAAAATCTAAAAAATGTTTTTTTTTTTAATAAATCTACTAGATATTTTCCATATTTTCTTCTAATCTTTTAAATATATTTTGATATTTCTCGCAAATTCCTTGTAAGAGATACACTGAGTCTTAATGTAAATTTCTGCATGTAAGTTTGTATTTTTATGTGGTAGAAAAACAAACGACTATAATTCACATAAATGCGACTTTTATGAATTCTATGCGTATTTTTCTTTTTATATATTTCCTACTTTTTAAATCTTTAGAAAAATATTTATGTTTTTTATTATGCTGCTTTTGGCACGGTTTTAGGCAACTAAAAAAAAAACTAGCAAAAATCTATTGAGAAGCTTAGTTGCTGCAGTAGTGAATGAAATGAAAAGAAAATAATGCCTTTATGTGTATAAAAATATTTTCATTAAATGCTTCAAATGTGTGTACTTAAAGGCTTTCGTACAATTTTAATAAAAATAAGTGCTTTATCACAACAAAAAAAAATATGTGTGTGCGATTTTTCTCCCTTCATTTCCAGTAAAAGCACACTAAATTGTTTTATACTGAAAAAAAAACTGATGCATTTAGCACTGTTTTTACTGATGCTTTGTTTTAATTTTAACTTTCTTGCATTTAGAATTAATTAGCTTAAATTATTATGATAATAATTAAATAATGTTTGTAGCTGGCTTATTTTTTCTCCAGGAGCAAAATCTAAATATTTCCTCTCTGTGGGAGATGCAACACCGATATACTCAATATGTACGCTCTTTACTGGGAAGCATAACACAAAGATTTAAGTTTCTTTGTTAATTAGGTCTAACAATATTCCAATATTATTTTTCATTATATGTGGGAGGTACCGCCACGCTTACTCATATTATTCCTACTCAGGGATGGCATCGGGAATTTTAAAATTGTACCAAATAACTTGAAAAATTGTACTTTTTTGACCCTAATTGTACTAAAACACATTTTTTTTTTTAAATTTTATATTATTTTTATTTAGATTTATTAAGAAAATAACAAAAAAGGTACAATAAATTTCATTTGTACTATAATATAACAAAAAGCAATTCAGCATTGAATATGTATAAATCATTTACATATAGAGAAAATTAAAGTACTACGTACTAGCTTTCAAATCGATTTCGACATCACAATTACAATTTTGATAGTAGTTTACTTGATATATTTATATCATAACAATTCCAATTTTGTGAATTCAGCAAATCCTTTGTTTGGATTAAGCCGCAAAGAGTTGCAGTTTGTAATCTGTTTTTCTCTTTAAAATATTCTTGCCACATTTGCTGATGAATGTGGAACTCATAATATTCCTCTTACAATTTTTGAAAGTTCTGGAAATATGAATTCATTTGCTTCATTTTTTGTTTGATGCTTCAACTTCAATCATTTCGCTGGGCACACCTTTCACAACTCCAAAGTCGATAATATCAGGAATTTTTTTTTTAACAGTTAGTTCGCGTTTTTATTAGGATTCCCGAGCCACCACAAGCTCTACCTCGAGGATCCTTGGTGTCGTAGAAATTATATCCACTAATTCTAAAATAGCTTCGAGACGTCAAATGAATTTCTGAGATAAGCATAACATCGATTTGTTTATTCAGAAGAAAATATTCTATTTCATTTTTATGTTGGCAGATGCCGTTTGCGTTCCAAAAACAGATTCTTAAGTTCATGGCTTGTTTAAAACAGCCTGCAACGTGGTAGACTGCATTTTCAACATTTCCTGCATCATACAGGACATGTTGAGAGTAAATGTATTTACTGTTTTTATTAACCTCTCAATTGAGGCTTCAATACGACTAAAATTATACCCCGAATCTTCATTTAAATTTACGGTTTTTTGCGCCGTACTCTGGTTGCTTTTTAAAATACTAGCGTATGAAATTTTATTATTAGCTTGTTGGTGAGCACTAGTCGCTTTAAACTTTAAAACGTTAGAATTTTGACTCTGGCTGGTAGTTAAAAGGGGTTTTAGGCTGAGCGGGAGTAGCATTAGTTTTTTTTTTTGTTTGTTGAATTCTTAAAAAACGAGCAAAGTGGGGCAGCATCTATATTTGACAGTGTGATTTCCGCCGCAATTGCCACATTTTTTCGCCTTGGGATCACCTTTAATTTTGTTGCAGTTAGCGGTACTGTGTAACTCACCACATACAACGCAGACTGTAGGCAACTTGCAATAAGTCTTCGTGTGCCCAAATTCTTGGCAGTTCAGGCATTGAATAGGTCCAGCTCTTTTATGTGGAAGCTCAACGGTAACTCTTCGATGCAACAAGTTCTTTAAATCATAGATTGGATGTGCTTCATTTTTTTTTTTTATTTTTATGTCACCTTTAAAACTAATCATATTACTTTTAGTCATGTTACGATTGAAGACCCTCCATGCATTTTTTTTAATTCCTTAAGTGTTTGAAGGTGACTATTCCACCACGGAACTGACCTATGATGATTATATGTACTGGAAGATTTAGGAATACATTCATTAGCCGCTTGGATAATAATTCTACATATATTAGCAGTTTCCTTACTTATGTTATGTGATACTGGTACTCCTCCCAATTGGCTAAATGAGTTCTAAATCTAGGTCTAAGTTTTATGTTACGTTCATCACATATTGGAAATAATGAGATGATAATAGGAAAGTGATCACTGCTGAAAGGTGTGTTTTCAATTGACCACTCTGCCTGAGTGGCAATATTTGGTGAACAAAAGGTTAAATCAACATGGGTAAGCGAATCATGTGTACTGATGTGGGTTGGCGATCCATCATTCAATATGATGTAATTGGATCCATTGATGTAGTTTGCAATTAAAGTACCACTTATATTATTAACAGGTGAACCCCAATTTCTATGCCAAGCATTTGCGTCACGAGCCTGAGAGGTTCCCTAGTACATTATCAATTTGACTATACGTCAATCTGTGTTGGGGGTCAATACAAATTGCTACCACCTTAAACTTAATTTTTGCTATAATTTCTATACATAATGCATCAAAATCATCTGCGAGAGTTATTTGTTTATACTGAAGAGATTTGTGGACTAGAATGCCTATCCCACCATACCTCTTTTGCGAAGAATTCTTAGCGAATAATATTTAATTAACAGGAATCGGAATGTTATTCGTTGAATGCAAATGTGTCTCCTGTAATGTAATAATCTTTGGCAAATATTTATTTATTAACAACTGAAGATCGTTGTAATTATTCGTGTAACCGTTTATGTTCCTTTGCAAGACCTTAAACAATGCCATTTTTAATAAAATAATTAAACGGTAGATATTTTAGTAATATAGTAACAACGCAAGACATAGTATATGTATATGTATATTTATAAAGGATTCTGATATTAAATTGTTTTTAAAAGATTTTGCAGTGTTGTTTAATAACTGACATGCTGACAATATGACTGATATGACAGTGTGAACACCACAAATAGTGTGTTCGTTTACGCCAAATTTGTGCAAATTGGCACTGTATTTTACTGAAACGCTTTCGCTTACACATAAATTTGCAAAAAAGAACATCAATTGAGAGAGTAAAGCTACAGTTTTCTGACTGAGAGTCTGCAAATTATTACTGGTCAAATTTTTGCCAGTAAAATCCAGTGGAAAACAAAAACATATAATTCAATAAAGTAAACAAACAAAAGTTAGCAAACAAAATATATAAACTTGTAATGAAAACATGTAAAAAAAGTACAGAAAAACCTGAAAATAACTAGTTTCTATGTTCCGAAAGGGTCTAGGAGAGTAGAAAATATCCATTTTTCTTTGATTGCCCTTCCATGGTAAAATTTGCCTTCTTATTGCTTTATTTACTGTTATGTTTAAGAGATGTAATGTTCATATACATACATACATACATACATGTGAATACTTATGACTGCATATTATTCAAGGTAGCTTATATCAAAAATCAAATATTGATGAATTTACGTGTGTTATTTAACCAGAAAACATAAATTGTCATCTACAAAATAATCAAGTGTAATCATTTAATATATACATTTAGGTAAAGAAAACAACACATACATATTTCACAACACTAAGCTATTTAGTGATCAGCTGTTTTGAATAAACTGCAAGTTTTTGCAATTTTTCCGTTCGCGTACTTTTTTGTGCAAGAGCCATTATTGAGAGTAAAGTTTTCTAGTTCGCCAAATTTTACTCAACTACTGAATTTTACTCGAAAAGTAAACAAACGGGCCTACATACATATGTATATATGTTTTATGTATATATTTTCATTGAATAGGGGCTGTGCACATATTACGTAACGCTGTTTTCAGAGATTTTATACCCCCACCCCCCCTTCCGTAACGCTTAACAAATCTCAGTAACAAATCTTAAACCCCCCCCACCCCCCTGGAGTGTTACGTAATATGTGCACAGCCCCATAATAAACTATTGCATTAAATTGTTGCTCAGTCAGGGAAGATATTTATGGCTGTGATTTGTACATATGTATGTAGACGTATTATACAGTATATATCTTTTGATTAAGTTAATACAAATAAATGAATAAGTATGATCGGTGGTTTCTATAATTATAATATACAAATTTTGAGAACAGCTTTTTAAGAGAAATAAAGAGCCATTGAGTATTTAACGTCAATATGCTCATAATGTTAAAAGATTTCTATGCGATTCTCATTTATACGGACATTAAGCCTCAAAAATAAATACACAGCATCAACAGTTCAGTTGTCCAAAGAATGCTAATACTGGCATGACGTCTTGCGAAATTTAAAACAATTTTAAAATTTATTAAACTTTGCTAAAATACATACCAAAAAGTTTTTTTACAAAAACATACATATGTATGTACATACCATATAAAATACAACAAAGAAAATAAATAAATACATATATTTAGATAACAACAACAACTAGTTCGATGCAAAAAACACATTTAAGCTGTTTAAGTGCTTGTTAATAAAAATCCCCAACTATAAATTTTTAGAATACGTTGAATAAACAATTCTCGCAAAATTTATAGCTTTATTAACATCATGATGGATCAGCAACACACAATTTTAGACATGGGAAACAACAAATCAACTCTACAAATGGAAAGCGTAACAGATAAACCTAATCATGTAAGCTTTTGTAATTTAAACTCTTAACAGGTACTAGGTTTAATTATTAATTGGTATGTAGATAAACCTAAAAAGATACAAATGCTTAGAACATTTGTATGTAGAAATCTAAATATATTAATGTATATCGAATAGATATGAAAAATAGTGATTAAAAACTATGGCGGAAAAAAAAGATTTGCAAATTAATAAAAATCTACTGTTGTCATTTCCGCACTAAATTTTATTAAAGTATTTTTATCAAAACGACGTACATAGGTAATAGTGCACAGCTTTAATTTGTTTTTGAAATTAAAGCTATAAATTAAAACAAAATTGGAAAATTATACTTTACCTTTGCGTGCTATCTAATCCATATGCTGCAAATCGTTGATAAAATTGTAGTTTAATAATTACTAAATAATTGTGACTAATATAACAACTAAAAAATCTATTTGTTGGAAAATTAAAAAAAAAAAAATAATTAACAATGATACATTATGTGCAATATGTATGTATGAGTCAGTAAATTCAATTAATTTTGAATTTGAACAGAGAAGTTAAGGTGGCATGTCATAATCATTCCGAATTCCTGTGGAAATTTGTGCATTTTTATATTCCTCCCAATATTATTTGCAATTTTCACAAGGAATAAATTAAATATTCTTAATGAGAGGAATGGTGTAACAATCATGGTTTAAAATTAGTTTTTTTTTTATTTTTATGTATTATACTACCGACTACTGAGAAAATATGATCCGTTTCCATATTTGATGCAGATAAATTAAAAATATTTACCTGATAATAAATACATTTACATATACAAAAATTTCAAGATTACTCACTGAAAAAGTTAAATCTTATTTAAACACAGCATAAATTTAAATAAAAATTAACCAATTGTATACTAAAATATGAAGTAAAAAACTGGCCATTAATATATTATGTAGTTTGGAAGTGTAAAATTTTTTAGAAAACTGTAAATGTATTTATTATCAGGTAAATATTTTTAGTTTATCTGCATCAAAAATGGAAACAGATCATATTTTCTCAGTAGTCGGTAGTATAATAAATTAAAATAAAAAAACTAATTTTAAACCATGATTGTTACACCATCCCTCTCATTAACAGTAATCATTCAAGTTCAAACCAGTCCCAAAACAGCTATGAAAAGCACATCAATGAGCTATACATTCTACAACGATCATTAGAAAAACAAAACATTATGGATATTCCCAACAAATTTAAATCTCATTAACAACACAGTCATGCAGTTGGATATCTATCGCTTTTACTAAGTCTGGTGGCAATCTTCACAATAATGTTTAAATATAAGACTTGTAAAAACCGGAAAGAAACGGTTACTGAAAACGCTGAAGAAAATATTGAGCTCCAAAATATTAACATGATGCCAACAACAGCGTCACGTCAACAAGTACGTAAATTTACCATAGAGGTCTAGCTTTATCGCCGGAACTGGTCATTTCATCTTTGTTGAACATCCGTTCAACGCGGGGAGAATGTTAAGTCATAAATTATATCCGTAAAAATAAGTTATATTAAATAAATTCTCTAGTAATTTTCATATTAAATAAAATTTTCTTATTATTATTTTTTATAACATGAATGGCCCTAATGTCAAATAGTTCCAATTGCAATTACTCAACACAATGTGAATTTCTGTTTTATTATATTAAATTACATTTTTTGTAGTTTGTCTTTCCTCATTGGTTAAGACACAATAAATTTTTCATTTTATTATTTTGCAAGGTGGCATAATTTTAAGTATAAATAATTTAATAAAGCATACAAATTTATCAGTAGTTTAAAATATTTTGTTTTAATTACTCGATCACTTTAATCTTCAAGTTCCAAGTGCTTGAAGATAAATTCCTTAAAATCTTTAAGTTCCAAGCGCTTAAAGGCAAAATCCTCTAATCTTCAAGTTCCAAGTGCTTGAAGACTAGACAGGACTTCAAGAAACAAAAACTCAGTGCAAACCCAATTCAAGTGTTTGGTTTGATTCACGCTAATTATTTTCATCTAACATTAACTAAAGTAACACATATTCGTGTATATAAAAGCTTGCGCATCTGGGTGCATTTCTTAAAATAATAAAAGTGTTCGTTAAAAGAGGGGCACAAAATAAATCATATTGATCCAAAAGGGGATTTAAATTAAAGGGGCCCAAAAAGGGGCTTTGCAGTCAGAAAAGGGCTAAAGTACCCCTTTAGGGGCACAACGGTAACGCTGTAAATCACATTAAAAAAAAACAACGAACACAAACATAAATTTGAATGTATGAGTGTGGGAATCTCTGCTTTAAACTCTCACTAAAGAGTACAGAAAATTGTGGTTGTTTTTGGGAACATGTTAGCTCTACTTCAATCGTCAGTAAATATTCAATCAAGTAAGTGATTAAATCAAACAAATAATTGATTGAACTAATCAATACATTCCAAAATGTTTAATTAATAAGTTAACCAATTTTTTTTAATTAAAAACATATTTGAACTCCCATAGAATATCAAACACTAGCGTTAATTATTAAAAATTAAAATTAAAAATTATTATTCTGTGTAGTATGTACATACATATGTAGTTCACTAGTTTAATGAATCATGATTAGTAATAAGCGTTTAAATCAATTATCCTAAACATCTTATAAGTTATTCGTTGTCATAAAGTTATATTGCTTGTTTACTTTTATTTATTAATATGGAGTAATTAATTTATTGTTGCATGTATTTTTATTTCTTTGCAGAAACATGAATTGCATCACTCTTCGGACATTGATTCTCTTGATGGTCGCATACCTCGTATTCCAAAAGCAAGTTAGTGAATATACATATTTTTAAACCTTTTTGTATTGGTAGTCTCCTATTACGCCGCTATTCAACTTATTATTATTTTGATTTGACTTAATCACTGTAAAAAATTAGTTCCAGAAATCGATGATGATGAAAACGATGATCGACCTTCTTTTATAGGTCCACGGATGGGTGTCGATGAGGGTTTACTGCAAGGTGGCGAAATTGGCGATGTAACAAATCTTAGTCCGGCTTCTAGACGTCCTATTTTTCCATTTACCAATTATAATTCTACTGGTTTTGTCAATATAAATGGAGTAGATACTCCTATACCAGATATTAATGCCTATCAACACAAAAAAACTTTAGCACAAGGAATGATGGACTTGGCTCTGCTATCGGCAAATGCAAATCAGTTACGATATGTGCTACAGTCATATCAACGTCATCCCTACTATTATCCCAGTTTAATTTTTATTTCACTAAGTATTGTTTTTCAAGTAAGTAAATATTATAATGAAATAATGGTCATCGATATATTAAAAGTCGCATTTACATACATATGTATATGTATGTCTATGTATTTGTTACTTTTAGGTAGCAGTTGGAGTTGGCTTAATATTAAATGGCAAATATAATGTTAAAGACGAAAAAGAAATTTGTCGAGCAAATAAAATCAATAATTATACAGTTATTGGTATTTTTATAGTAACGGTTGTTAACGTTTTCATATCTGCATTTGGTGTAGCCGATCCCCAGCCGTAGAGGAACTCATTAAAATATGAATACATTTACTATTATACATAATAAGTTAATTACATTTTAAATATCCAAATAAAAAAGTTTTGTATGTATCATATGTATATCAGTATCATCACTTATTAAGCTATTTATATGACGACCGTATATTAGACTTGTGATAAACAGTTCATTTGATTGTTCGGTCATTCTAGTTCATATACTTATCTTACGTGAACTAGGTCGGTGTTTTAGTTCAATGCTTCTTTGTTTTAAATTGAACTATGAATAAATAGTGAAGTATATGTATCTACACTGTGGCATCATAACGGAAACAAATACTACAATGCAAAATAAACGTCTTCGTTTGTAGAAAAGTAAGTAAGTGGCCATTCACATATTACGTTACGCTGCTTTGGGTGATTTTATACACCCTACCGCCCTGCGTAACGCTTACACAATTTTCAGTGCAAAATTTTCAATCTTTAACCACACTCCTCTTGAACAAGTTTTTTGAATATTAAAAAAAAAATGCAAGAAGTTAATAATACACAAATTACACAAAAGCACAATTTCTTTCTCAGCTATGGGATCCAGCTGAAGCCACCACAGTTACGCACTCGATTAAATAATCTGACAAAAAATATCGGTAAATATGCTTGTGATTTCAATATACATAAATGATTCCTGCAGTGCTGAGAGAGAATAATCATGCAAAAGTCGAAACAGTTCATCACAATATTATGAACAAGTTCATAATATTATTGGGGCATATAAATCAATTAATTGCAAAGAACAAATGGACGAGAATACAGGTTTGTTAAACTTTTTTTTTTTATTTATACGTTTGTATGTATGTACATTCTAAATTTTTTTTAATAATTGATACAGAGAATTTGTTCACTGACGTTCAGGATGTATTGAATGAAGAAAACTCGCTTCGAATCATCATCAACATCTCCAGCATGCGCATCTACAGCGTTACCTTCCGATGTTATTCCTGGACGAAGCTCAGCTAAGAAAAGAAAAACAAGTACAGACCTTGGGGACATTTTAAAAAAAGATCAGGAAATAATGGACCATTTTTTAGAACAAACTATAGAAAATGATGAAAAGACTATTAGTTTGCTTCAAGAAAATAATAAGTTTCTAGCTGCACTTTTTAAAAACTAATTTTGTAATGCAAATAAAATTACATTTAAAAAGTGATCGATCAGAGCATTTCTTATATTTATTCCGCAATTATTTGTTTTGGGGTAGGTTACGATGTGACTTGATTAAAACTTGCCACACCTTTGACATAATAAAGCTAAGAAAAATTATTTCTATTATTTTCACGCGGCTGTTTGCTTTCGATTTCAAAATACTTTTTTTTTGTGGTGAAAATGATTTGTAGAACGAACACATCAATTTCACGTGAAACAAGCTGAAAATGAAATTTTACTTCACTTTAACGAATTTAAGTACACAAAATTAGTGAAATTTTCACTTTCATTTTACGAATGTAGAACAGACATGCATATATTAAATTTTCATTGATTTTTGCTTTTATCTTGTTTGTTATCGATTGTGGGCTGTTCAATTATTTCAAAATCACAAATCAAAGAAAAATGATCCGACGGATATTCGAAGCTGGGTGTGCGATTTTTGCCAATTTCATCACCATGTGGGAACTCTAAACAATTTTTGACCTGCAATAAAGAAATGCAAAATGTAGATTTTATGCAGAGTATGAAATAAAATTATCTCACTCTCAATTTATCCTTTGTATAGAAAACATAATCTATTGTATGGCACACTTCTCCATCTTCACGTATTTTCCATGTTGTGTACGGTGGCTCGTGTTGTATGGATTTTTCTACCTTATTGCAAGTATCCAATTTGTCCTCACTTCTATTTTCATTTTTACATTCATTACTCTCAGCACGGATGTCAGAATAAGCACTTGATAAATTTAGAAATTCACAATTTAAAATAGTCGAATAAACAGGTTCGTTAGGTTCAGCATTAAAATCACCGCAGATCAAAATAGCTCTGTTGCCAGCAAATTGTTTAACAAAATGTATCAAATCGCGACCCTGTTCATTGCGCAGCTTTGAAAGAAGAGAACCGTGACGGGCCTTAAGATGGGTGGTACATACACAAATTTCGCGACCTGTAGCTTTAATTTGTAAATTTGTTGCTATAGCCACTTGATTACTTTGAACTCGCCAAACTTCTAAAATACGGGTTTCAAAATTCTTGAGTTCAAATTTATCACATTTAAAGAATATGGCACAGCCATCAGGACCATTGTTTTCTTCAATATAAAGACAAGGTGAATCTGGTTTGGGAAAGAAAATGCCTTCATACTTTTGTGTTCCCAAAATATTCTGAAGGAATTTAAAGTGGTCTACTTCCTGTAAACAGAAAAAAACGGAATTTAATTTTTTTTTATAAGTGATTAACGTCTAAATTCACCTGTAAACAGATTATATCGGGATTATTTTGCAAAATTTCTTGTACTATTAGAAATTTACGATTTTCCCAAGTTAAAGCCTCTTTGGGGCATCGTACAAAGCCATCATTACTTTGGCCTAGAGCTAAAAAGAATTTTTTTTAAATAAAAAATGCTTCACATTAAGATATTGTAGTTTAATAAGAGTTCTTTTTAATAAAACTAAAATCATATAAAGAATGTATGTTTGTGACTATTTACTCGATTAGCTATGTGCAACCAACCAACCAACCAACCAGTAAAAAGATATTAAAAAAAAATAAAAAAAGAAAATATTGCCAGGCTAGAAGTTTGCAGTGTTTTTCTGCAACACTTCCTCCACAACGGTGCATACTAATCATCTGCATCTTGTGACATTCCAATAGTTGAGCGAAGAGAAATAAATCTGCTGACATCTAGTCAGTGATGCCAACTCTTGCAACATCAAAAGCACTGTGAGCCCATGGAAATAGGGTAAAAAAGGGTAAAAATGAAAAAAATTTCGGGTATAAAAGCACTAACCTAATTTTGTTTTGGGTCTGGTGGATCAAAAGACAGCCTTGGCTGTAATGAAAAACTTTCATTTGGATCTATTGCTTTTTCATGTTTTTTTTTGTGCGACTTTGTCGGAGTAAATCGCTTTATCGTGAATCTATTTCACATTTACAACAAATGCAATATGCTTTTAGTTCATCTTTTGCTAATCTAAGCCACATTTTAAAAGCTGGATCATTCTCCCAAGGTTTTCTATATATTTGTTTTTCCATCCTAAGGAAAGCCATTGTTAGATGATGAACTTTAACACCTATAAAATCAATGAAGAACTTACTTTTAATTACCGTTCAGCTTTATAATAAACAAGGTACTTTCTTGCTTAAATTTGCACAGCAAACAAATCAACGGATATGTATATTAAAAGTAAAATCATTGCTAAACAAATAAATCATAAAATTTTCTGCACGAACTTAAAAAAAAAGATGCTTGAGAAATTATAGAATTCAAACTCTTAACAGTTTGCGAGTACTAATCAATATATATATGCACATAATACGCAGTTGGTTAAAAAAAGTATTAGGTGTATTTAAAGAATAGTAGGAAAATGGTTCAGTGCCAAAAATATTGATTATTTAAAACGCACCAAAAAGCACTGTGAGAAATTGTTAAAAGCACTATTAATACCCGCTTTTCAAAATCGGGTATTTAACAAAATTTCGAGTATTGCTTAAGTAAAAAAGCACCAAAAAATACCCGAAAAGCACCAAAATGGCAACGCTGCATCTAGTGGTTTCGTAAATAAGTCAGCAAGTTGATTCTCGCCGGCAATGTGTTCAAGTTTCAGCTCTGCATTTAAATATTTTTCTCGAACAAAGAAATGTCGAATGTCTATATGTATGTTTAGACCTTTTATGGAACTCTGGATTCTTTGTGAGTTTAACGGCGCTAGCGTTATCGATGTAAAGAGTTGGAAGTTCTTTATTAATTACTAATTCCGATAATAATCGCTTGATCCATATCAGTTCCTTAGCACCTTCACTTGCGACAATTATGTCAGATTCCGTTGTTGAAAGAGAAACCGTTTTTTGTAGTTGACTGCACCAAGAAACAGCTCCTCCACCTTGTATTGCAACAATTTCTGTTGTTGATCTACGAGTTATTTTATCACCACCGAAGTCAGCATCACTATAAACTTTAAGTGATTCTTAGTCGATTTTATATTTTAATAGTAGTTACTCGTGCCTTTTAAGTATTTGAAAATACGTTTGAGATTACTCTAGTCCATTTCTGTTGGATATTTAATAGATCGTGCGGCTTTGCTTACGCTGAACGCGATATCTGGACGATACATAAGACTGCCTACGGCTTCACGATAGGGTACATTTTTGTTGACTTTCGGGCTATTTTCAACTTCTTCCTTTCCGGCTGGAGTTTTTACCGCATTTGAGTCACTAATTTTAAAGCGTTCTAAAATTTTATTGATACATATATACCTTTTGATTAATGGTTATTGATCCATCATCATGGTGTTCAATCCGCATTCCTAAAAATTTTTGCAGAGATCCAATGGTGATACTAAATTCGGTTTCCAAAAGCTATAGAAAAATTTTCATTTCTCTTTCATCACTGCCTATCAGCAACCCATCATCTACATATTTAGCTGCATACAAAAGACTTGACTTTGTTTGTATTTCTATAAAAAACACAAGGATCTGCTGTACTTGTTTTGAAACCGCATTTTTTCATAAAATCAATAAAGCGCCTATTCCAACAGCGTGGAGCCTGTTTCAAGCCATAGAGGCTTTTATTCAAGTGACATACTCGGCCAGTGCCATTTTCAAATCCATCAGGCTGCTCCAGATACACTTCCTCCTGAAGTGTACCATACAAAAGAGCTATTTTGACATCAAATTGTTTCATTTTCATTGCTTTGTTTGCGGAAATGGGCAAAAGAGTTCGAATGGAGTCAAAGCGAGCAACCGCGCTGAACGTTTCATCGTAATTAATACCCTGTTTTTGTACATAGCCTTTCGCTACTAATCTAGCCTTAAATCGGACTATATCATCATTCTGTAGAATGATGAGAAGTTAGTTTCTTTTGATGTCGTATCTTTATATCCTAGCATACCAATAGAAATAGCTCTAGATATTGTTGAGGAAAAATGGGATACAATAAAGGAATATATGTACAAAAATTGAGAAAAATTTATTTTTGCGTACTCTGAATTTTACACAAACAAAATGCATGTCGTTTTTTATTGTTGTATTGATAAGCTCAGCTTATATTATTACACCATGATTCAAGTTAAAGAGGCATCGTGAAAAAGAGACAACATTAGTGTCTTTCTTATGAAAGTAAACAAAACGGAAAGCAAAAAAAAGTTCAGTTTTTAGTGGAAAATGCTACATGAAAGCACGCTTAAATTTAATAAAATGTAATAATATTAATTCATAAACGATTATTAAAGTTATTGTGGCGTTAATGTACGAATTTTGTATGGGAAAACCGGTTTTAATGTGTACTTTAACTTTATGAATCGCTTATGAATTACGGGGTAAGTATTTACGGCATATACATAATTCGAAAATAAAGTGATAAAACAATTTAGTGTGTGCTCATATACTCTGTATATTAAATTTATATACATACGTACATTTGCCAAATGGTGGTGGTTTTTTACTTACATACACACATATGTACATATGTACATATGTACACACTTAATAAATTCTGATATTTTGCAGATATTATAGTGATAAAATACAAACGATCAGTGAAAACAAACTTAAATTAATTAATTAATTTTTAATTAAAACGACAAAATTTTTGTTTGACCTCGAGCTTGAAACAAAAATTTTGTCGTTTTAATTAAATATTACAAATAGGTCGATCGATAAACTACTTTATACATTATTAATTAATTAATAATATTTTGAATGTGAATTATGGATGTATATGGATATTTAATTAAATCACTAAGATTTATAATTTTAATTTGGATAGAAAGGGAGCACAAATTTAAAACCACAACAAAGTCGCTTTTAAAGGACAAGCAAGTCAAAACAAAAAGAAAAATATGACTGTAATTGTGTCCATTAATTATGTTACGAAAAATAAAATTCAACCCCCATGCGCCATAAAGAGCACAGCTTTATAAATTCCTGATGCTATCGACTTTAAGGCCTCATTAGTCTTGACTATTACTTTCTGTTCTGTTCTGTGCCGTTCTGTTGTTGAATTTTTGTAGTTAGAAGTTCTGTAAAAACGTATCAGCTGTTTCTTGCAGAATATACATAGCCGAATTTACATATTTTATCGGCGGCGGCGGCAGTGTTCACCAATTTAAAACGGCGCTTCGTCTTAATTATTAGGTTGAATAATTTTAAAGGAAATAAGTTAAAAACGTTATTTAATTAAAAACAACTCTACTCACTATAAATTTTTCAATAATATAATATTTTTTTTATTAAAAATCGTCTTGTTTTTAATGTGCTTAAAGTCGATGGCGGCGGTCATAATAAAAATTTATTAGCGATTACGCGGCAATTTTGTTCTGATCGGCTTGGTTTACTGAAACAAGCAGCTGTCTCTTGCTGTCACTTAGAACTGTAAGTAAAATTCAGTTTTCAACAGAATGGTCCGTAACAGAACAGAACAACTAATTGAAAATATATGTTTGGCATACACAAAAAATGAACAGCTGATCCGGAACAGATCAGAAAGTCAAGACTAATTCTACCTTTAGAATAGTAAAGGTGTACCTAGTGAAATGATCGAAGTTGAAGCATCTTTGGATTTATCTTCAATCCGCTCGCCTACTATTGCCACTATAGATTCACATAAAACTGCATCACCTACATACTTATATGTGATTTACCGATGGTACGTGTTAACCGGTTAAAATACAAGAAATACTTAAGTGCTCACTGCTCCGAAAATATACCGTTGAGAACACTTGCTGACATAAATGACTCTATTCTGATTAAAATGTATTTACTCCAAATATTTCTGCTGATATTGATAAACTGCCACCAGTCGCCCTTGTACCAGACATTCCCCTGACATTAGAGATTAAAACGGTATTACTTGTCTTAACTCAAAAAAAAACCCAGGTGTCGATAAAATAAGCAAAAAAAATGATTCAAGAATTACCTTATATTGAAAAAAGAATAATACTATTAATTTTTAACACTATTCAACAGACTTCACCATAGGTTGAATGCTATTAGCTTTTGCGTTATCAATCACTTTCGCCCTGCTTCGCCCCTTGTATTTGTGCGCCGTTACTCTGTCAAACAATTTGTTGACAAATTTTTCATAAAATTTTTTGACAAAGTAACTGGAGAATTTTTAAAGCGAATTGAGCCCACTCTACCTGTTATGAATTTCAGTTGGTTTAAATTTAAGAAAACGAACTAAGCCTGAAAAATTCAACATTTCTTTGATAAAACAACACTTAGTTCGACTAAAAATTCATAATTTAGTTATGAAATATAAAAAATGACATGTTGCGTGAACAAAGTCAGGGTATATTATTATACAAATATACAGCCATACATATTTATTTATGTATACATATGTATATGTATATTGGTATACATACTATATACAGTGTTATTAAAAGTTTTAATGAACGTTTTAATAAAATCCTGTTCAACTTAAACTTACTTTGTGATAAAAGATTCCACTGCAATAACCGTATGTAATTTGGATCAGCTATTGGTGCGCTGCACACTAGTATTGGTGAACGTCGACAAAACAAAACCGAGAAAAGATAAAAAATATGTTTTTGTTGTATAAAAATAATATTTTTACCGATTCAAAATAATAAGAAGCATAAAACTTTGTTAATAAAATTCAATTCTTTTGAAATTTTCGAATGCTTCTTTACCTCGAGATACTGCATCTAATTTGAGACATCGCAAACCATCTGTAACGTCTGAAGATACCATTTGAGTGGATAATTCAGACAAGGGTTTTAAATAGAAACGTGTAAGGAGTTGCGGTTGATTATCTCCACGTAAATTTTGGCAATGTTGCAAAAGTTCTGTCGTGCTCATGCCTTTCGGTATATCTAAGCTATCATCTTGGGAATCTGAATTATTAATTTTTGGAGCCGAATTAAATGAGCCCATTCTATAAAAGAAATAGAAACGATTAATATTTTATCACAAAATATTAATTTTGAAACAAAATTTTTAACAAATATAACGATTTGGTTAGAAGCAATTTGAAATTTAAAGTGATCAATAATAAAAACAGAAATTTTAAAAAACATAAAATTTAGTCATGCAAATACTTTGGTCATTCTTAAAGCTCTTGTTTTTTTTTTTTTTTTTTTTTAATAAGAACCAGCACTCAGGTGATGACCCCAACATATGCAGTGCACTGTGCCGAAACTCAGAAAGAGGGAAAGGGTAGAGAAGATAGATGTTGAAAATTTATGAGACTTAACAGCGCCGAAATATAATTTTTTCAATATAAATTAATATTCAAAATAAGTGTGACTCTCACTGAAATTATAAATAATATTAAATGCGAATAAATGGTAAGAAATTAAAGTGTATCTAGGTTAGGGTTGCCAGACAGGCCTGATTTGGCCTGATTGTCAATTTTATTAATGCGCGTCAAGTGTCAAGTGAAAAAGTGATTTGTCAATGTTTTTGTAAGTTAATTTTTTTCTCAAATTTATTCTAGCTACATATGTAATAATTTAAAAAAAAAAAAAGTTTAAATTTCTATAAAACACATCGAAAGAGCATATTTTTACTATCAATACAACTAAGGACTAATATGATACATAATTTTTTCTGTGCAATTATAATTTAAAAAATATAGTTCTCTTTAGGTATGTACAATTATAATAAAAGTGCCAACAATGATATTTACCCCATTACTCAGATGGTAGAGAATTAATTAATTAATTCTGTATCTAAGAATACGAAATATATGTGGCAAAATAAATAGAACCTATATTTTTTTTCTTAAGATAGTACCTATATTTTTTTTTAAATAACGCCTAAGTTTTCTTTAAAATATATAAAGACTGAATTTTTATTGTTATATTGTTTTTTGTTTCTTTTACATTGTTTCTGTTATTTTTACTTTTTATGATATTTTTGTTTTTATTCTAATAATTTTTATGAAAAAAAAAATAATAAAAAGTTAAATAAAAACCAATAGTATGAGTGTATTTATTTGTCAAGTTTTTTTTTCAAAATCAAGTTTTTTTTTGGTCAATGTCAAGCTTTTTGGCAAATTGGATCTGGCAAGCCTAATCTAGGTGCACGGTAGTGTGCCAGGCCAAGTTCGGCCACACAGTGTGTATATTTACACGAAACCATTCGAGCTGTTTTTACCCCCACCATAACTTTGATCCTCTTGATCATAATATAATGAAACTTGAAACATAAGGTCTCCCCACAGATGTGACCTCAAAGGTTAAATTTGAAAGTTCTACCATAAAAGCTTCCCGAGATATTAAGGTGTGTAATAATATTTTTCCAAGAACTATTTCCCATATTAGAAAGGCAAAAAAAATTTTGCCAAGCTTATAGGTTGCCTAGAAATGAGATGGAATTGTACCTGTCAAGAACTTGGTCCTTATTTTGATCTCAATACATTTGACGGCCGAAAATTTTTGGATAGGAACTTGGCCTTACTTTCACATTTATGTTTTTGTGCGGATTCAATTCAATCGGAATAACTCGTAATCGGTTAACAAAATATAGAATATACATAGTGAAAAAAATTCACAAAACCTCTTGTATCATTTTATCGAGTGTATTAAAGTATGTGTAAAATTTGTTGGTATCTAATTTTCATATAAAAATGAAATACACCATTACTCTTCTATTTCGTATGTTTCGCAAAAATCGTATTTCATACAATACCCAGAGAGTATTTGTATGGTGCTTGTTCTTCTTTTTTCTATCAATACAAGATTCAAGCCGATACAATATATACTGGGTGTTCACAAACTAATACACAGAAGGTGAATTTCATACAAGATAGACGATACAAACTGTTGTGAATTAAGCATTAGAATTCTGCTGCTACAACTACAAGTTTTTTGTAATACCATTGTATTTTTGGTTATGGCCACTGTCCTAATAGTTGAACCAGCCGATAAAATTGGTTAACAAAATCTTAAATGGCAGTTGACCGGGATTATTTACTCTCATTTTTAACCTGCAACGCAGGTGAATTAATAATTTTAATACTAAACTAAATTAAAAGTTCTTACTTACTCATTTAAATTTAGAAAAATTAACCTAAAAGCAGTAGTAGCATTGGTTGCTGATGAGAATAAAAAAAAACAAATAAATTAAACACAAACTAGAATTTTTCACAAAACAGAATTACTCGTGCGCGATCTTGCTCTTCTTTAATGATAAATAGTGATCAGAAAACAACAACAATTTCATCCATGAGCAACGTTCTTGATGCAGTGGGTGAAAATAGTGACAATAAAGTGCAAAAATATGGACAGATACATAATAGTGACGGGGAAGAAGTCCCAAATCTGTTCAAATAGCGTCAACGGCGAAAGTTCCCAGAAATGAAAAAAATAATATTAAAAATTTTAATTTAAATGAGCAACGTGATAGTCATAAATGTTACAAGTTCGAGTAAACCAACACCTATATATTTAGAAGAACAGAATTCTAGTTTGCTGGTGAAAAGCCTTACCTCATTAATTGGAGAATTAATTAATTAAGCGTGGCAAAATCAACGAAACGAAAATGCGGGTAGGTGAAGAAAATTAGTACCAAAAAATAGTCTAAAATTTTGAGAAAAAAAAATTTATTTTTATACATATGAACTAAAGAGTACCACTGAGGGTGGTGTTGACTGAAGTGGTTAGCGTGTTGACTAACTACTAAGCAAATAATGACTCGGGGCCTGGGTTGAAACCCTGGCCAGAGCAAGTCAATAAACATAATTAATTTCTTCAATGTACATTAGTGAGACATTGTATTAATTGTTGTCGAACTATTTAAGTGATGAAGGCATAGCACTGGTCACTAAAAACTGTTCCGACAGCGATTGATGCCTTTCCAAGCTAATGTACACAACATCGCCCTCCTTCGTCGGTTAGCAGAAACATCAGCGAAGTAAAACAATTAATAAAATGCCTGCTAATACAGCTTAACAAAGTTAATGCGTCTACTTAACACCGGAGGCACCTCCACACTGCTATAAAAATTAACATAACCCGCAAGGTAGAGTTGTGAAAGAGTTAAGCATTCTAAATTTTCAATTAGCGTGAGTACCGCTAGGAGTAACAAATTGTAAGGTGATCCTAAGGCGAAAAAAGTGCCAATTGCGGCGGAAACCACCCTGCTAACTATAGGGATGCCCTCTTTATTTGTTTTTAAGAGTTCGACGTACTGAAAAGAGAATTATACTCCCGATTAGCCTAACACACTTTTAAACTACCAAAGTTACCTCAACCTTCTACCAGCCATTATCAATACTCAAACGTTCTAAAGTCAGCGATAGTTCAAAAACCACATAGTAGCAAATTTTCATATGATAATGTTTTAAGGTTCAACCAGATAGTGAGCTTAATACAAACTGTAAATACTTTTACTCTCAACATGTCCTGCATGATGCAGGAAATGTTGAAAATGCAATCTACCTTGTTGCAGGCTGTTTTGAACAAACCATGAACTTAAGAATCTGTATTTGGAACGCAAACGGCATCTGCCAACATAAAAACGAAATAGAATACTTTCTTCTGGATAAAAAAATCGATGTTATGCTTATCTCAGACACTCATTTGACGTCTCGAAGCTATTTCAGAATTAGTGGATATAATTTTTACGACACAAAGGATCCTAGAGGTATAGCTAGTGGTTGCTCGGGAATTCTAATAAAAACGCGATAACAACACTACCTGTTGAATGATTTATGTGAAGATTATCTTCAAGCAACGAACATCTGCATTGAAAATTACTATCAAAAACTTGTAATATCAACTGTCTACTCGCCCCCTAGATTTTCAATTACCGAGAGTCAATATACGGCTTTTAATAAACCACTGGGCCCCCGTTTTCTAGCAGCTGGCGACTACATGGCTAAACACACATTCTGGGGTTCACTTTTAATCACTCCTAAGGAACGAGTTTTTTTTTGACGTCGTTTCTAAAATATTGGCCAACAGATGGACAAAAAATTCCTGATGTTATTGACTTTGGAATAGCAAAAGGTGTACCCAGCGAGATGGTTGAAGTTGAAGCATCATTGGTTTTATCTTCAGATCACTCGCCTACTATTATCACTATTTACTCACACACAACTGCAACATCAACATGCGATTTACCGCTGGCATCTGCACGTATTAACTGGCTGAAATACAAAAAATATTTGAGTGCTCATTGCACGGAAATTATGCAGTTGAGAACACCTTCTGACATAGACGATTCTCAAGAAGCGAGATTTAACAATATTTTTTGTGCAGATATAGAAAGGCTATTGACTGAAAAACGGAGAGCTCGATGAGAATGGCAACGTTATAGATCGCCTCAGCTAAAATTAAGGCTTAAGGAGTGTACCAAGCAGCTTAGAAAAGTTTCGCAAACACAAAAAATAGCTTCGCTGCAAAAATTTCTGAAAGAACTCGATGCAACACCACAAACAGATTATTCGCTATGGCATGCAGCCAGAGGAATTAAAAGGCCAGTGATTTGCAAAACTCCATTACGAGCTTCAAATGGTGACTGGGCAAGAACTGATGCTGAAAAAGGTGCTCTTTTTGTTAAACACTTAGAAAAAGTATTTACACCGAATATTTCTACTGATATTGTTGAACTGCCACCAGTCGTCTCTTTACCAGAAATACCGCTGAGATTTAACATTGTGGAGATAGAAAATGCCATTAATAGTCTTAACATCAGAAAAGCCCCAGGTGTCGACAAAATAAGCAACAAAATGCTTCAAGAATTGCCTTTCATTGCAAAAAGAATAATGCTATTTATTTTTAATGGTATTTTACGGCTGCAACTATCCAAAAGAATGGTGGGTTTCGATGATTATTATGATACTAAGGCCCGGCAAGGATCATACGAAGGTTGAATCCTATCGGCCTATTAGTTTATTGCCCAACATTTCAAAACTATTTGAAAAGGTGTATGTATATGAGCAAGATGATGCCTATATTGACAAGAATTGGTTTCATTCCAGATCATCAATTTGGTTTTCGCAGACAACATAGCACTATTGAAATAACTCACAGACTTGTGAATGTTATTAGAGACATCTTTGAAAAAAAGGAATATTGCTCTGCGCTCTTTATAGATGTTTCTCAAGCCTTCGATAAAGTATGGCACAAAGGTCTCATACACAAATTCACACGAAATCTACCCACAAACATCGTCAAGCTTTTTAAAAGCTATTTAACGGAACGAAAATTTGTAGTTGGGAAAGGCAATTTTTTAAGCCCTCCGCAGCCGATTGAAGCCGGAGTTCCCCAAGGCAGCATCTTCGGTCCCTTACTTTATATAATATATGCCTCTGACTTACCGGTAAGCAGTAATATTCACACGTCAACATTTGCTGATGATACAGCTTTTCTAAGCGTTCATAAAAGCGCTGTAGAAGCTTCCCGCAACTTACAAGGATATATATCCAAACTGGATAAATGGCTCAAACAATGGCGTATTAAAGTTAACAAGCACAAATGTGTACACGTCACTTTTAAGTTGCGCAGGGAAACATGCCCGCCTATAAAAATTAACACCGAGACTATACCACAACACACCGTAGTCAAATATCTAGGCGTTCATCTAGATTGTCGTTTAACATGGAAATCGCATATAGACGCAAAGTTAACACAAATAAAATTAAAAGCAGCCCAAACTGCAAACTTCTATTATACAACACGATCCTGAAACCAATATGGTCCTATGGAATGCAGTTATGGAACACTGCCTCAGCATCGATTGTCAAAAAAATTCAAAGGCGACAGAATAAAGTTCTACGTACAGCCCCAGGTATGTCAGAAATCATCGAATTCATAAAGATCTAGACGTACCGTTGAGTTACACCTAAATCCACTTGCGCGCAATACTCTAAATTATAGAGGCCACACCCGGCTGAAAAGGACGGATACTCTTTTTCTCAGCCGTACACGAGAGATGTAAAACAACATAAATTAACCGTTGAAATTAAAAATTTTGTTTAGCATTGGCTTAACTTATATTTAATATTTTTAGATTTAAGATTTGAAAAACTTATTGATGTTTCAATTTATAATTGAAGATTCAATAAATATTAAAATTCATCAAAAAAAAAATATTAGTGTCGACATTACAAAAATCTAATTTTGCAATTTTTGCATTTACACCACCACGGAAAAATTTATTTTCAATATTTTCACGAGTAACTTAAAAAATTGTAATGCATCATATATTAATTTAATTTTCGCTATATTTTTTTTCAAATAAATGAAGAAATACAATAAAACGTCATATATACATACATACATACATAGAACCCAGTGCGAATTGCAAGGCAAAAGAGAATTGCCGAGCACATGAAACTCTGTACCACTCCCCAAGTTTCTTACCGCTCTCACCAAAAAGCCAAGAATTGCAGCCAATAAAATTGCAAGTCTGGACGGGGATTTAGGGCCAATTTTTGACTTGGTATTTAAGTTATAATTATTTTTAAGTTGTAATTAAATACCAAATTGTGTTTTTGACTGCATATTTAAAAAAAGTACTTAATTAATAATTAAATGAACAACCTTGTGTATTTAAATAATAATTAAGATTTTCGAATTTCCATATCTTTTTGACTGCTTGTTCTTCTTATATAAAATAAATCCAATAAAATATTTGTGGCTGCTGGCAAATTGCATAAAATTTTGTCTTGTTTTGTCGTTATTAACCTTTTAATCATTTTGAAAGTTACTTTTATTCTTTTAAAACATTTCAGCAGTTCTTAATTATTCTTATTTTTAGCTAAAATAAAAATTAAAAATTTTTACATTTATTTGAGCATGTACTCAAGTATTTATGTTTTATATTTTATTTATTTGTTGCGGGTTAGCAATATCTAGATATATATTTCGTTGGTAGCTATACCAATTCATCATAAACATAAAGGGTAAAACATCTACTGATGAATTGGTATAGCTACCAACGAAATATATATCTAGATATTGCTAACCCGCAACAAATAAATAAAATATAAAATAAAAATATTTTTTTTTGGATTTTTCTTTATTTGTTCTCGTCAGCTGTTCTTTAGGGAAATTTTTGGGAAATTTTTTATTTTACATAGTGCTACCACATTTCCATCGTAATTAAATAAGAACTTTAATTACTCACTGAAAAAATTAAATCTTATTTAAATACAACATAAATTTAAAAAAAAATTAACTAGTTACACACTTGAATATGAAGTCATAAACTGGCCATTTGTCTATGTCAATGAATTTTTCCACTAGCTTAATTTGTAGTAAACAATAAAATAATGCATACTTTTAGGAGCGCCTGTTAGATAAGCTTTGCATGTTAATAAAAAAAAATCATGATGTGAGATTTGCTAGTAAAAACAATTTAAACAAATGCCTATGATTATAAAAACGGGAGACTGTAAATCAAGAACAATCTAATTCAAGTTTAATAAGTATTACCCAATTTCTTATATTAATCTTGTAGCAGCTATGAATCAGATTTTTTGTGTAAGAACAATCATATTAACAGCAAATAAATATGTATGTATATTATGGTAACGCTTATTTGGCAGCATAATAATATGTTTCGGCTTTTATGAAATGTATCTTTTGATGAAACATATTTTGGTTTAAAAACAATATTGCATTTGTTTTAAAAATATACATATTTTATATTTGAAACTTGACATTTTATAGCTTCTATGACGTCTCTATCGAAATTCAAAATTATACCAGCAAACGTAATAAGATTTTATTCCAATCAAATATACTTTAGAATATCAACTTGTTTTCGTTTTTATGGATGTTGAAAATCGGTCAACAGCATTTAGATTAAATATTAATTAATTGTATTTGATTGAGTTCGAAATAAAAGAATTTGTTAAGTAAATTTTGTATAATGAGTGTAATCTTCAGTAATATATACATAATTATGCATTTGAAATTTATTTATGATGAAAGCAATATGATGAATTTAATATGAGCGGATAATTTATACCTGGTCAATATAACTTTTTGCAGATATGCTTTGCGATCATTTTTGCATGGCGGCTTACCGGCACATTTTATTTCCAATGATTCTTCCATATTTGACATTTTTGTTAGTTTCTTGTTTGTTTATTATTAAAATAATTTATTTTTCGCAAAAAAAGTTTTTCCGTAGAAAACTGTTTTTTATATACATAAGTTTTAATTTTATATTTTTTTAAGGCAGTTATTATCTCGTTTAAAATTTGGAAGTAACTAGAATAAATTCGTTTTTATAAAATTGCTTAAAAAAAAACTGGATTTTCCATAAGAGAACTTGTTCGTAAGCAAACCGTTCTTTAAAGAGGGTTTTGATAAACTGATTTTGTTAAAATTTGAAATCTTAGAACGAGAACTGGTTGGATAAATTTTTTGTTTTGTTTTGTAATGTGTATTTTTATACATTTTGTTGTTTTTAAAATATTTTGTTTAAAAGTGTCTTGTATCTTACGTGCGACGTCAACGAAATTGAAAACTACATACAAAAGTCAGTAAATAGTATCTGTCAGTACGCGTATAATTTTTTGTTATCAATAGCAGTGACAAAAGATATGAAACAAAGCGATAAAAAATACAAATAGAGTTAAATTGACATCTTGTTTGAATAATCTTTTATTTGAAAATTTCAACAGGCAAATCCATAGACAAACGGTCAAATCTACATATCCCCAATATTTTATTCCAACATATTTATTCGTACATATGTATGTAGTGTACTGTTTAATGCTATTTTTACTTGCATTTGTCATTGTATAATAAATTCTTAACTTTTTACACTCATACTACAAAACAAAGATACTACTATGCATGATTACACTCGGCAAAATATATATAAAATAACGACGAAAAATATTATCAAATGATGTTTTTCGACAAAATTAACATATTTGGTATTTTTCATATAAAGTTTTTTTATTACGTACGTATTCTGAAAGTTGCATTTCATCAAAGTGATTTTAAATCGGTAAACTAAATCCCCTCTTATTTTAAATTAGTTGCTTATTGAAAAAATTAAATTAACTTTTAAAATCACGCTGAAGAATACAGATTTCGTTTCCTCTGATTAACGTCAAAAAATCACATGTATGATTTTAAAATCACATGATCTGAAATCAAGTGAGTACTGTACGTATGAAATAACACTCTTCTTAACAGTGATGCCAACTATTTATAATAGAAATGTGCACAGGAGTGTAACAAAATGCGCCAAAATGCGCTAAATATTAATAAAACAAAAGGCGCAAAAAAGCGCTAAAAATATTAATTTAAATATAAGCTTTTTTATTAATTAAAAAAAAAGTTAGAGCTAATTTTTACCTTTGAGATCGGTTGTTATTATTATACTAATTTTGTAAACGTAAAGTAAAATAAAAAAATCGATTTAAAATTGTTCGTTTTCGAATAAAATATTATCATTTTTATCTTCAGGCCATAAACCGTTTTCATATAAAATTTCGACTTTCTGTATGTTTAATTTGAATTAATTTTTGCGCTAACATTTGCAGGTATTTTGTAATCCGAACAACATGATTTTTTAATTTTTAGACCATATTTTATATGGATTAGCGAGTTAAATGTATTTAGACACACTGTTTCTTATTTTGGTTTTAAAAATATTAATTACGCTAAAAGATCTTTCCACCTCTGCATTTGAATATGGAAATGATAATATATTAATAACAAAAGTTGATAACTTCAAAAATGGATTTTTATTCACTGAATTTTTGAAGTTATGTACTTCAGTCCAAAATAAATCAGTTCTGTCTCTTTTTTTCCATTCAACAAACTTCAAATTTTGAAGACAGTTTTTTCTATCTCCTTTTTATCATTTATAAATTCTTTTATGAATGTAATGACATCTTCGGTTTTTTTCCACTGAAAAACTTCAAAAGAGCAGTTGCAAAAAATGTTATTATAAAAGTATATACGATTTTCTTTAAGATGGACAGTTGTATTAAAAAGGCGCTAAAAGCACCAAACTAAAAAACAAAAAGCGCTGATGGTGAAAATTGCGACTTTTGGGTAGTTCAAAAGCGCTAAATATAGCGCGAAATACGCTAAATTGGCATCGCTGCTTCTTAAAGCTCTAGCTTCCCATCTTTGTTTTTCTGTTTGTTTGTAGTCAAAGGTTGCATAACTTTTTTTTAAATTTAAATTTATTAAACAGTTATTATACTGGTTTTATTTTATATTTTTTTTTTTTGCATACATAAACTCATATACATACTTATATAAGTGAACAAAAAAAAAGTGAACAAGAAAAAGATAACTCTAAATGAGTTCTTCTTTTGCCAACAACAACAACAATAAACCTACAAGCAGTAGAAATGCTTATTTAACTTTTGTTGCTGTTGACGACAATAAAAAAAATTAATTAATCACAAACCTGAATTCTACACTAAACACAACTACTCGTGCGCGATCATGCTCTCTCTGAACATGTTAAATAGTGATCAAGAATCAACAACAATTGCACCCATAAGCAAACTTGTCAGCTTAGCTCTACAAGCAAACAAATAGTAATAAGGTGACCAACGTGCACAAAATTGTAAATGCGGTGAGTACAATAAGTGATAATAAAATTCAAACAGGTATGGACAGATACACAACCGTACTAAAAACGGGAAGAAGTCCAAAATCAGCGCAAATAGAATCAACGGCGAAAGTTTCCAGAGATGGGAAAAATAATATTAAGAATTCCGAAAATCGTTTCGCGATTCTAAATGAACAAGGCGATGACGACACAACTACAACAAGTTCGAGTAAACCCCCACCGATATATTTAAGAGAGCAGAACTCTAGTTTTTTGGTAAAAAGCCTTATCTCCTTAATTGGAGAAATGAGTTCTATGTAACTCCAATTAAGCGCGGAAATATCAACGAAACAAAAATCCAGGTAGTGCAAGAAAGTAATTACCGAAAAATAGTTTCTGACTTTGAGTCAAAAAACAAAAATTTTTATACGTACCAATTAAAGAGTGCTAAAGGTCTAACCATCTTAATAAAAGGTATAGAATCTTGCGTGGATACAGAAGAGGTAAAGTCTGGCCTTGAAAATAGTGGCTTTAAAGTGAAAAATGTTTCAAACATTAAAAATAGGGAAAAAATTCCCCAACCTATTTTTAGAGTCGGGCTACAGCCAGGCGACTTAAATATTAAAAAAAAATGAATCGCACCCAATATATAATTTAAAGTACTTGTTGCACAGAAGAGGTACAGTTGAGCTGCCACATGAAAAAAGTGGACCTATCTAATGCATGAACTGTCAAGAATTTGGCCATACCAAAAGTTATTGCAAGTTGCCTACTGTTTGCGTTGTATGTGGTGAGCAACACAGTACCGCTAACTAAAAATAAAAGGTGATATCAAAGCAAAAAAATGTGGCAATTGTGGCGGAAACCATACTGCTAACTATAGAGGCTGCCCTCTTTACTCTTTTTTTAAAAATTCGTCGAACAGAAAAACAAATGCTACTCCCGCTCAGCCCAACAACCCTTTAAACTATCCACAGTTACCTCAACCGTCGTCTAGCCAAAATCAATACACAAATATCTTAAAGTCTAACCCGACTCTTATTCAACAAAAACCTAATAGTCAACTTTCATACGCTAATATTTTAAAATGTAACCAGACTGCGGCACAAAAAACAGTACCAGGAAATGAAGAATCAGGGCCAAATTTTAGTCGTATTGAAGCCTCAATTGAGAGGTTAATAAAAACAGTAAATACATTTATGTACTCTCAACATGTCCTGTATGATGCAGGAAATGTTGAAAATGCAGTCTACCTTGTTGCAGGCTGTATTGAACAAACCATGAACTTAAGAATCTGTTTTTGGAACGCAAACGGCATCTGCCAACATAAAAATGAAATAGAATATTTTCTTCTGGATAAACAAATCGATGTTATGCTTATCTCAGAAACTCATTTGACGTCTCGAAGCTATTTTAGAATTAGTGGATATAATTTCTACGACACCAAGCATCCACGAGGTAGAGCTTGTGGTGGCTCGGGAATCCTAATAAAAACGCGAATAAAAAACTACCTGTTAAATGAATTTTGTGAAGATTATCTTCAAGCAACAAATATCTGCATTGAAAATTTTTATCAAAAACTTGTAATATCATCTGTCTACTCGCCCCCTAGATTTTCAATTACCGAGAGTCAATATACGGCTTTTTATAAATCACTGGGCCCCCCCGTTTTCTAGCAGCTGGCGACTACAAGGCTAAACACACAATCTGGGGTTCACTTTTAATCACTCCTAAGGGACGAGTTTTGTTTGACGTCGTGTCTAAAATATTGGCCAACAGATGGACAAAAAATTCCTGATGTTATTGACTTTGGAATAGCAAAAGGTGTACCCAGCGAGATGGTTGAAGTTGAAGCATCTTTAGATTTATCTTCAGATCACTCGCCTACAATTGTCACTATTTACTCACACACAACTTAACACCAACATGTGATTTAACGATGACATCTGCACGTGTTAACTGGCTGAAGTACAGAAAATATCTGAGTGCTCATTGCTCGGAAAAAATGCCGCTGAGAACACCTTCTGACATAGACGATTCTCAACAAGCGAGATTTAACAATATTTTTTGTGCAGATATAGAAAGGCTATTGACTGAAAAACGGAGAGCTCGACGAGAATGGCAACGTTACAGATCGCCTCAGCTAAAATTAAGGCTTAAGGAGTGTACCAAGCAGCTTAGAAAAGTTTCGCAAACACAAAAAACAGCTTCGCTGCAAAAATTTCTGAAAGAACTCGATGCAACACCATCAACAGATTATTCGCTGTGGCATGCAGCCAGAGGAATTAAAAGGCCAGTGATTTGCAAAACTCCATTACGAGCTTCAAATGGTGACTGGGCAAGAACTGATGCTGAAAAAGGTGCTCTTTTTGTTAAACACTTAGAAAAAGTATTTACACCGAATATTTCTACTGATATTGTTGAACTGCCACCAGTCGTCTCTTTACCAGAAATACCGCTGAGATTTAACATTGTGGAGATAGAAAATGCCATTAATAGTCTTAACATCAGAAAAGCCCCAGGTGTCGACAAAATAAGCAACAAAATGCTTCAAGAATTGCCTTACATTGCAAAAAGAATAATGCTATTTATTTTTAATGGTATTTTACGGCTGCAATACTATCCAAAAGAATGGTGGGTTTCGATGATTATTATGATACTAAGGCCCGGCAAGGATCATACGAAGGTTGAATCCTATCGGCCTATTAGTTTATTGCCCAACATTTCAAAACTATTTGAAAAGCTGTATATGAGAAAGCTGATGCCTATAGTGACTAGAAGTGGATGCATTCCAGATCATCAATTTGGTTTTCGCAGACAACATAGCACTATTGAACAGACTCACAGACTTGCGAACGTAGTTAGAGACATCTTTGAAAAAAAGGAATATTGCTCTGCGCTCTTTATAGATGTTTCTCAAGCCTTCGATAAAGTATGGCACAAAGGTCTCATACACAAATTCACACGAAATCTACCCACAAACATCGTCAAGCTTTTTAAAAGCTATTTAACGGAACGAAAATTTGTAGTTAGGGAAGGCAATTTTTTAGCCCCCCGCAGACGATTGAAGCCGGAGTCCCTCAAGGCAGTATATTCGGTCCTCTACTTTATTTAATATATGCCTCTGACTTACCGTTAAGCAGTAATATTCACACGTCAACATTTGCTGATGATACAACTCTTCTAAGCGTTCATGAAAGAGCTGTAGAAGCTTCCTGCAACTTACAAGTATATATATCCAAACTGGATAAATGGCTCAAACAATGGCGTATTACAGTTAACGAGCAGAAATGTGTACACGTCACTTTTAAGTTGCGCAGGGAAACATGCCCGCCTATAAAAATTAACACCGAGACTATACCACAACACACCGCAGTCAAATAATAAGTTAACACAAATGAAATTAAAAGCATCCCAAATGAATTGGCTTATTGGAAGAAATTCTATACTAATGGTGTTTTCTTTTCTACAAAAAAATGCTACATCTCCATGCAGAAAGTGTACTTACGTGTTTGTTTCTTAAAAATGTTTTGCTCTCTAAAAGGGCAGTGTGTTTGATTCTAAAAAATTGCCCTCAATAATGGTGGAAGGCATTGCACTTTTTGCCCCGTTAAAATCGGCAGTGTTGTAAGTGCCCTGTAAAACAGATGGCAAAACGAATTAATACCAAGTGGCCTTATTAGTACAACAAGATCTAGCATTCACCAAACTGTAATGTTAAATGCATATACAAAAAGTTGTTGTTTAGCTTTTCATATAGAGTTTGACACTTTGGTTAGAAAGCTGCAGATAATCTCCACTAATAACGCCACCTGGTATTAAATCGCCTTAACATGGGGTTTTTGTTTATAAATAGTGTTACCAGACGAAGTTGAAAAAAATCGCCTGGAATTGGGAAGTAAAAAGTTAAAGTTTTAAAGGTTAAAATTTCTATTGTTTTATAGGCCAGCTATGAGAAAACATTACATTGTTAATGCTAGATTTTCAGTAATATAGAATCTTACTGGATTCGGTGTTATAAAATTGCTCTCATAACAAAATCTTCATATGAAAAAATCGTTAAAAGTTCTGATCGATAAATCAGCTATCTGGCAGCTGTATTTTCATGTTTACGTATTGTATGAAAATAAATTGGTGAATTTTTTAACATATTCAGCAATTTTAAACAAAAATGTTAAAAATATGGATATTACCGCATCTATTATATGTGCAGAAATGACTGTCAGTCAATTATTGGATTCATTCTCCTCATGTGATGAGGAAGATATGTTAAATTTATTAAGTCGTAGCCCTCATCCGCGTGTCAAAGGATTTGTTGAATTTTTTTTAATTGTGTAGAAAAAGCTTCGCTGTCAGCTGTTAAAAAGAGTGCGTTCCACTTTTTCATAAATCGAGTTTTATTCTATTGAAATAATGAGTTGCATTGTAACAGGGTTGGCAAGACATTTTATTCATGTGCCTTTCAACAAGGTGCCATTTTGTGTGTAGAAAAGAAAACACCATAAGCCTAGACTGCAAACTTCTATTATACAACACGATCCAAAAACTAATATGGTCCTATGGAATCCAGTTATGGAGCACTGCCTCAGCATCGAATGTCGAAAAAATTCAAAGGCGACAGAATAAAGTTCTACGTACAATAACAGCATCCCCCAGGTATGTCAGAAATCATCGAATTCATAAAGATCTAGACGTACCGTTGTTGAAGACAGTATTTTCAAAACACGCGCAAAAATATATAAAAAAACTTGAGATACACCCAAATCCACTTGCGCGCAATATTATTCATTATAGAGGCCGCAGCTGGCTGAAAAGAAGGGATACACTTTTCCTCAGCCATTCACGAGAGATGTAATACAACAAAAATTAACTGTTGAAGTTAAAAATTTTGTTTAGCACTGGCTAAACATATGTATATTTAATATTTTTAGATTTAAGATTTGAAAAACTTATTGATGTTTCAATTTATAATTGAAGATTCAATAAATAATAAAATTCATCAAAAAAAAAAAAAAACGTTATGCGTGCAGAAAAGTAAAAAAATACAAAAAATTGATAATTGCTGCTTTTTGGAAGGATGTTAAAAACGAAACGGATTCATGTAAAATAAGCAACCGCTGAGCTTCTTGATAACTTTCTATGCCTATGGTCATTCGAATATCATTTTAAATGATTTTTGAGAGTTGATGCATAAGGGTTGCACCGCGTCTATTATATTTACAGCGTTAGAAGCTCCAGTCGTCCCATACGGATTATTTGCTTTGTAAAAAAAGTCATTGCCCCAGATACTTAACTGTGCATAAAGCTAATAGAATGTAGCGTGATCTAACTATCACTATAACCAACAGTGTGTTCTAAGCATTGCGAGTCATATGTATGTAGTTAGACCGCGCTACAAGAAATCGCTTAGATAGAAATGATTTAGTACGTTTGCGCGTGACACTGCTCACTTTTCTAACTAGAACCAAGAAAAGACTTGCTTATTTACACAATTTATTTTGCCATCACTTCGGCAAACTGTTAACCAGATAAATAATAGATATCGTGTTATCTTTCTGGGGAGAGTACAAAAAATGAACAAAAGTTAAATATGTAAGTTTTTTTACATGTATACTATTGCGCACTTTGTAATTTATTTGCTTCCCTTCTACGAATATTTCATTAAATCAATTTCTACAATTTTTTAGCAGAGTGTATGATCTCCTTAAAATTGTATTGTATTGAATTGTATTCATTAAAAATACAATAAAATCGTTTCCTATTCGTTAGATGCGAATATACATATGTACATACATTGTAATTGAGATAAATGTTTAAATTTACATAAGTACATACATACATATGTACATACATACTTACATATGAAGATATAGAATGGAATTTTAAGGAATTGTTTTGTATTTTTATTTATTTTGAACAATTGTTTTCATGTTAGTGTTACGGGTAGTATTATTGTTGTGCAGTCGTATAAATTATGATAATTTATTATAAAAAACTTAATATGCAGATTCTATGTTTTTATTTAATTATTTATACAAAAATTTTTTTTAGTTTATTTTTCTTAATACAGTGCACTCGCGATAATATTAACACCCTAATAAATGAACACCCCAAAATATGAACACTTTTTCCCTGCCATTGACTACTCCAAAATATGAACTTTGTATAAAAGCTTTAAAATATGAACATTTATTTTTTTTATTTTTTAACAAATTTCTGTTACATAATATGTATAAGAATTACGGGAAATCCCGAGTTATTAACATTTAAATGCCAAGTGTCAATAGTCAAACAGACAAATGCACTTTTTAGTTACTTTTTACACGTACGCAGAAGCAAACGCATGTTTGGTTTTTAAGTGTTTATTAAAAGTGAATTATTTGTAAAAAATGCATACAAAAAAACATAAATTTTTAACTTTAAAGGAAAAATATGAAATTTTGGAGAACTTACAAAAAGGTGCAAGTGCTACTAATTTAGCGAAGAAATATGGAGTGACAAAGTCCACAGTAACTGGAATAAAAAAAAATAAAAATTCAATTTCAAAATGTGTCAATAATACATTCATTGGACCCGGAAAAAGGAAAACTATGCGACCGTCGGAGTACCCAAAAATGGAAAAATCATTGTATAAATGGTTTATGCATATGAGGGATAAAAAATTCCCCGTCAGTGGAATAATGTTGAAGGAAAAGGCTAAGGAGCTTCATTATAATATTAAGGGCTGAAGGTGAAATGGTTGAACAGCGAGTTTTAAATGTTTTGAGAGACTTACGTGAAAAGGCAGTTTTAAAAGTTCTCGAGCAAAAGAAACAGCAAAAAAAGATAACTGACTTCTTTGAACATTAACTTTACATTTATATGAATATGTATAAAAATAAGTGGTATATTTATGTTTGTTCCAAACAAACTTAATGAAAAAGTTCCTTTTATGTTTTAAAATAAAACAAAACTTAAAATATTTAAATTAAACTTTCATTTTGCAGGAAAAAACTTTAGGTTGTATGTAAATGAGTTGGTTGTATTAAAATTTTATGCCATTTGTAAATATGAACAATCCCAAAAATTTGAACTGCCCTTGTTTTAATTAGTTCATATTATCGCGAGTGCACTGTATATGAAATTTTCACTTTTATTATATTATACATACATTATATAAGTATACATATGTATCTACATATGTTTGTATGTATAATGACGGTTTCATTTTTAGTAATATGTATTATGTAAATAAGAACATCAACTTATAAAGAAATATATTACCGAACCACATACAAACTATTCCCTGTAGTTCAAGTGGCTGTCTCCGAGCTGGTTATAATACTAGCCCCTTTATGACATAACCAGTCCAAATGCTAGCCATATGCCTGGCCACTTTAACAAGGGGATGTCCTACGATGGGGTTAATTGTCACCAAGAGGCCACAAAAAGACAGTTCATAAGCCGGTTCTTCTTGGCTTACACTTAACTGTCTCCTTATACCTGCCAAACCACTCCCTTAAAAACCCCAAATCATTCCCAATTTTTTATGAAATAAAAGTGATTTTATAATTTATTTAACTTAAAAAAAAAAAAATTATTTCGTCAAAAAAAAAAAAACATAACAAATTCATTTATTAATTAAAAAGATAATAATAATTAATTAATATAATAATTAAATTTTGCTTTCAGCTATTTTTTTATTATTATTCTTATTATTTTATTTATCTTCATCCTAGTCATCTTCATCCTGGTTATGCCCACTGCAGTACAATAATGTTCCTACAGCCCACTTGTAACTTAGTAAGGATGCGTAACATTGCACTATTTTTGTAAATGTATTTTGACTGTATTGAGAATTGAACTAGCAACCTTCCGACTGCTAATCAACATCTCAACCCACTCAGCTACACTCACTGGTACTTGTACATTGTACTACTTAAGCTATGTGTGCTTAATGACATACATTTTTTACTATCCACCATCTGCGACACAAAAAGACAGCTAAGTGCCTGCACAAAGTGACAGTAAAATTTTCCACAGTTTTAGAACCAGTCTTCCGAGTATAGGATCAATGTGGATAGTTTTATAACCAGTCTTTCGAGTATAGGATCAATGTGGATAGTTTTATAACCAGTCTTTCGAGTATAGGATCAATGTGGATAGTTTTATAACCAGTCTTCAGAGTATAGGATCAATGTGGATAGTTTTATAACCAGTCCACATTGTATAGTACTGCCACTTTTGGGGTAAATTGTCACGAAAAAACTACAAGGTTTTTAAGGGATGTACACACGAGGTTTCTTCAAAAGAAAATCTGAATTTTGAATTTTTGCGGGCTGTGTACATTCAATTATTGAAATTTTTTTCTTATGTTGGTGCACATTTTTTAGTCATTTCGCACCCTAAATACAAAAGGGTCACAATTCAAAATACTAAAATTTTCAGGAGAGACAAAAAACTTTTTTCGTGCAGAAGCAACACACTTAACATAAAAATAAACATAACTGTATTTTTCCAGTTAAGGAAGATAGTGATGTGAAAGAAATTTTTGCAGTAGTTAGAGATGTGTACTCTGAATTAATTTATGGAAAAAAGTCAGTTTTGGAAAATATTGAGTTGTGACCCTTTTTTATTTAGGGTGCGATATGTTGGCATTATCAGCCCATTTGAATTAGTAAATTGTTGTTCTTCGATTTTTGACTTTTGAAGAAAATGGATCAAAGAATATGTATTAAATTTTACGTTAAAAATGGAATAAAGTGCTCTAAGGCACTTGAAATGTTGAATGTGGTATTTAGTTAGAGAAACTTTTGAAAGAAAGAAATATTGCTCTGCACTCATCATTGATGTTGCACAAGCCTTCGATAAAGTATGGCACGAAGGTCTTATCCACAAATTAACACAAAATCTACCCGCAAACATAGCCAGGCTTTTAAAAAGATATTTAATGGAACGAATATTTGTAGTTAGGGAAGGCAATTTTTTAAACCCACCGCAGTCGATTGAAGCCGAAATTCCCCATGGCAGCATCTTCGGTCCCTTGCTGTTCTTAATAGAAGTATGCCTCTGACTTATCGTTAAGCAATAAAGTTAAATTTAAATTTTATTATGTTACGTTGCTTTTTGATGAATACTTTATAATTTTGTTATATATGACGCGCAAAATAGAAAGGGACCTAAGGGTAAAAACCGGTTTTGTTCAGGAGAGCCATTTTAAAGATTTAAATACGTGTTATCTTTGGTGATATTGTTGAACTGCCACCAGTCGTCCCTTTACCAGAAATACCGATGAGATTTAACATGACGGAGATTGAAAATACTATTACTAGTCTTAACACCAGAAAAGCCCCAGGTGTCGACAAAATAAGCAACAAAATGCTTCAAGAATTGCCTTACACTGCAAAAAGAATAATACTATTCATTTTTAACAGTATTCTACGCCTAGAACACTATCCTAAAGAATGGAAGGTTTCGCTAATTACTATGATACCAAAGCCCGGCAAGGATCATACAAAGGTTGAATCCTATCGGCCTATTAGTTTACTGTCTAACATTTCAAAACTATTTGAAAAGCTGTGTATGAGCAAGCTGATGCCTATAGTGAGCAGAAGTGGATGCATTCCAGATCATCAATTCGGTTTTCGCAGACAACATAACACAATAGAACAAACTCACAGACTTGTGAATGTCGTTAGAGACACTTTTGAAAAAAAGAAATACTGCTCTGCGCTCTTTATTGATGTCTCACAAGCTTTCGATAAAGTATGGCACGAAGGTCTTTTCAATAAATTAACACAAAATCTACCAGCAAACATCGTAAAGCTTTTAAACAGCTATTTGATGGAACGTAAATTTGTAGTTAGGGAAGGCAATTTTTTAAGCCCTCCGCAGTCGATTGAAGCCGGAGTCCCTCAAGGCAGTATCTTCGGACCCTTACTTTATTTAATATATGCCTCTGACTTACCGTTAAGCAGTAACATTCATACATCAACATTTGCGGATGATACAGCCTTTCTAAGCGTTCACGAAAATCCTGTAGAAGCTTCCCGCAACTTACAAGAATATATATCCAAACTGGAAAAATGGCTCAAACAATGGCGTATAAAAGTTAACGAGCAGAAATGTGCACACGTCACTTTTACGTTGCGCAGGCAAACATGCCCGCCTATAAAAATTAACACCGAGACTATACCACAACACACTGTAGTCAAATATCTAGGCGTTCATCTTGATCGTCGTTTAACATGGAAATCGCATATAGACGCAAAGTTGACTCAAATGAAATTAAAAGCAGCTCAAATGAATTGGCTTATTGGAAGAAATTCTATACTAAGCCTAGACTGTAAACTACTATTATACAACGCGATCCTGAAACCAATATGGTCCTATGGAATCCAGTTATGGGGCACTGCCTCAGCATCGAATGTAGAAAAAATTCAAAGGCGACAAAATAAAATTCTATGCAATTACAGCAGCCCCCTGGTTTATCCGAAATCAGCGAATTCACAAAGACCTTGATGTTCCGTTGGTGAAGACAGTATTTTCAAAACACCCGAGAAAATATATTAAAAAACTTGAGTTGCACCCAAATCCACTTGCGCGCAATATTCTTCATTATAGAGGCCACACCCGGCTGAAAAGAAGGGATACTCTTTTTCTCAGCCGTTCACGAGAAATGTAAAACAACAAAAATTAACCGTTGAAATTAAAAATTTTGTTTAGCATTGGCTTAACTTATATTTAATATTTTTTTAGATTTAAGATTTGAAAAACTTATTGATAATTCAATTTAAATAATTAAAGATTCAATAAATAATAAAATTATCACAAAAAAAAAAAAAAAATCTTTGGTGTACCATCACTGAGCGTGTTGGTATTGGTCTCATTTCAAAGCGACACTTTTTATGACGTCAGGAACGTGTTGGTCAACCTTGAAAACGCGCGTAGGTCGTCCCTACCTCTTGTTTTGTGTAGTTAGTTTTTACTGTTTTCTACCTAGCGCGCTGTTTCCATGAGTTTGATATCAATTTTGCTCGCGTTTTTTCGAATCCAGCTTTATTTTCTGAAATTATTAATTGTGAATTATAATAAATACTCATTTATAATTCTTTTAAATCGTGAATATCACTCTGTTAGTACGAAAATTTTTTCACATAACCTTATTATGTTATTCGCGAAAATAATTTAAAAGTGATAACATTTTTACTGTTTGTTTTTGGATGAAATGGTGGACGAATTCGAAGAAGTAGATTTACTTTATCGCTTCCCTGATGACGAGGATAATGACGATCACTTCTCAGAATTATTGGATAGTGACTCTGAAGATGATACCGGTAATATGTACCTTGATAAATCTGATCTGATTTAATTGGCATATCGAAGTATCATCACTTTGTATTTATTGCTCAGTCACCAGTGCAATGTAAACTGTTTGCGAATTCAGCCAGCATAAATGAAAACATACATCTGAGTAACAATACCAGTTTCGATGACAAACCAATTATAATTCCGGCACCAGGGTTATCGATGAACCGTCAATGGTACTTGTATAAAGAGATCCGGGGCTTATGACGATTCAAAAAAAGATTCGGTTGCTCCTCTTCCTTTGGTCTCTGGAAATGGAAACGAAGAGGAGGATTCGGAGGAAGTGGACAATCCTCAAGAAGTGGAGGCAGCAGACGTTAAGAAGAAATCGAAAAAAAAATAAAGGACCGGTACCGTCAAGTTCTAAGGAACCAATTCGCAAGAACCGTCGATTAAAATGATTTTTCTATTTTTTTAAATTGTTCATAAGGAAAAAAATAAATTTTTTGTAGTTTCGTAAGTTATTTTGTTAATTTAGTAGGGGAAAAAAATGAAAATAAATTAATTTTACCGTTAGGTCCCTTTCTATTTGCGCTTAGAATCGTCGACTTCACTTTCATAAAACGCGCATATCTCTGGGAGGGAACACTTTTGGGGCATGGGATCGGTCTCATTCGATGCTCAGATGTTGTCCACATCAAAAAAAAAGAAAATGAAAATTGATTTTTTTACCCTTAGGTCCCTTTCTCTATGCGCCGTCACATATGTTGGAATAATATAAAAAACATATGCAAATATATTTAACAATGCAATATAAAATGAATTACAAAATATATGTACATATATAATATATTATTCAAATAAATTTACTCAAGAATTTATGTTTTAAAAATGTTTGTATATTTGTTGTCGTTTAACTAATTTATATGCATTTTATTTCGGGAACCCGAAAAAATCCAGTCCCGATTGGCATCCCTAATAAATACCCTTACCATTTTTGGTTAAGGGTATAAAAATCGGTTCATAATTATAGGAGTTATTTGATAATCAATATTTGGGGGAACGATTTGCTCACGATTTTCCCAAAAGCTTTATAGGACACAACTGTTAGCAATTTTGAAAAACGGTTTGGAAATGACCGAGATATGAAGGTTCAAATATTAACAAAAAATATATCCCTTGAATTGATAAACTCCTTTTTTTTTAAAGTCGGTTAAAAAGTATATAGTTGCTGTGAAAAGTCAGTTTATGTATTTATGTATATACGAGATTTGTTCAAAAGAAAAGGTGAAGTTTGAATTTTTTTATAAAGTACGTATTTATTTATTCAACAATATCCATTTTATCCCCATCAAAGTAATCCCACTCAGATATAACGCCAGCGCTTATTCCAATCCTCGAAGCACTTTTGAAATGCGCTTTTTGGTAAGGCCATCAGCTCGTCGATTCTGACTTTATCTCATCAATTTCCTTTCATTGGCCTCTTTAGTTTTGGGAATAGGAAAAAGTCACAGGGATCCAAATCTGGTGAATGAGGTTGTTGAGACATGGGTGTTGTTTTTGGCCAAAAAATCACGAACAAGCATTGATGTGTGAGCTAGTACATTATTTTGATGCAGAATCCATGATATTTTTTTTTTTTGTTAAACACTTACTAATCACTATAGGCATCAGCTTTCTCATATACAGCTTTTCAAATAGTTATTGAAATGAAGGGCAATAAACTAATAGGCCGATAGGATTCAACCTTCGTGTGATCCTTACCGGGCTCTGGTATCATAATAATCATCGAAACCTTCCATTCTATTGGATAGTATTGCAGCCGTAAAATACCATTAAAAATTATAGTGTTATTCTTTTTGCAATATATGGCAATTCTTGAAGCATTTTGTTGCTTATTTTATCGACACCTGGGGCTTTTTTGGTGTTAAGACAAGTAATAGCATTAAATAAATAGACAGATTATATTAAAAATATCAGATTAGCTGTACAATTAAACAAACAATAAATACCCAGTTGACCAACGTGCACAAAATTGTAAATGCAGTGAGTGAAAATAGTGATAATAAAATCCAAACTGGTATCGACAGATACATAACCGTGCTAAAAAGCGGAAGAAGTCCCAAATCATCTCAAATAGCGTCAATGGCGAAAATGCCCAAAGATGGGAAAAGTAATATTAAACATTCTGAAAATCGTTTCGCGATTTTGAATGAACAAGTCGATGAAGACACAAATACTACAACAAGGTCGAGTAAACCACCGCCGATATATTTAAGAGAACAGAACTCCAACTTTTTGGTAAAAAGCCTTATCTCATTAATTGGAGAAAATGAGTTCTATGTAACTCCAATTAAGCGCGGCAAAATCAACGAAACTAAAATTCAGGTAACACAAGAAAATAATTACAGAAAAAATTGTCTCAATACACCGATAAAAATGGAGAAGTATGTTCATCCGGTTGGAAACCTGGAGCTGATGCTGTAAGTGATACATTAATTTTAATATGTATATATAAATAATTCTATTTTTTTCTTGAAATGTAGATTGTACCAAATCCTAAAGAAAAAGCGAAGTACTTCGAGAAAAATAATTAATGCGATAGCGCAGGCAATATAACAAATGCATTTGTTAGAATTTTGTATTTAGTTTTTATTTCTGTATTTTTTCATTTGATAAACACATTATAAATGTATTTTATTTAACAAGCCTTAAAAATATGTATAATACATATGTTTAAACGAGAATGAAAGGTTTCATCCATGTAATAAAAATTATACTATGGGAATAATCAGATATTGAATATTATGTACACAATATCAACAGAGAATCTTATGGATTTATTATTATCTTACCAAATCGGTAATGTTCTAAGCATTGTCTTGAAATCCGAATAACATGCATATTGAAAAGTTGGGCTCAAGCAAGAAATGGTAAGACGAATTTAACTTACATAGCACAGTTGAAACTAAACAAAATTATTGTAACTTAAAAATTATTTAAAAGATCATCGCACCATTTTCTTTTCTAAGGAACTCTGGGATGGGCTATCCCAATTCTCTTTGCGTTTTCGTTTATTTAAGGGATTACGTGGATCATAGACGTCATACCAGTCATCACCTTTAGTTGAGGCATCTTTTGCCAATATAGGCGTTTCGTCCAGAAATCTTAATGTGTGACAAAGCCAATCATCTCCTCGAATTTCTGCTTCTATTATTGTTTCATCAAGTTTATCGTCATTTTTCACTTCTCGTTTTTGTTTTATATCATCTAATTTGGAGCGGAATTTCGAAAGTAAACTCAATGTGAAATCTTCACGTGATGAACCTTTTTTGGGTATTTTGGTTTTTAGTTTTTCATATTTTTCCTTTTCTTCAATAAATCTTTTAATCAGTTCGTTATCGCCAATATCCGATCTCAGCGTTTTGCCTCTGCATTCTTTATGATTATTTTTTTCTAACTGTTCGTCTTTGATTTTCTTACCAGTTTGGTATCGTTTTTTCAAGAGCTGTATTTCTTGGCGAATTTCCTCCCTGTAAAAACATTTTAAAAATATATGTATATGTATGTATATAACATTTTTTTCGAACATTTAAGTTTTTTAACAGTTTTCTTGTGCTTGGTAATTTTAATTTATTACATGGGAGTTTATGAGTTTGCAAACTTTTCAAGCTCTTTTCTACTGAAGAGTTGGTATTTAGCTACCAATGAAATGCACATAAGTAGATTAGATAACCCATAACAAATAAATCAACTTTTATTGGAAAAAATAATTAAAACAAACAAAACTTACTTTTTCTTTTCAATTTTTTGCTTCCTGTCTTCTTCATGTGTTATAAGCAAATCTTCTTCTGAATCAGAATTTTCTAATTTTATTTGAACAGGTTCTGCTAAACTTTTATTTTTTGATGTTTTTTTTAACTTTTCCATAATTCGCTGCCTTCTTTCAATAACATCAGCGTTGTCTAACGTCTCTTTTTTTATAGCAACCGTTTCAGGTTCCGATTCTTCCCCGTCCGATGTTTTTAATTTTACTGGTTGTTTACTTAATTTTGGATCATCCATAACATCATGAAGAGATTTGGCTTTGTTAGAATTTTTTTGTACATATTCAATGGTTTCTACCTCATCCTCTTCGGCTTCTGCACCAAATGACAGTAAACCAAAATTTCTGGGGAAAAAAACATTTACGCAACTGTCAAATAAGTTTTATTATACACTTACTTTACTCCCTTTTCTGTTTTCTTCTTCTTTTCCTCCTTGTCTTCTTTAAAAAGCTCCCTGGCTACAATATCATCGAAAGGATTGTTAAGTATTTCTGTCTTTAAAATTTTATGGGGATATAAAGGTCTCTCATTGTGGTCGACTAAACCTTCTTCCAGCTTAAGCATGTTGAAAATTGTATCTCCAGTGACTTTAGCAAACAATGTATGTTTGTTTTGCAACTCAGAGGCAGGAGCCATTGTAAAAAAGAATTGGGAAGCATTGTCATCTTTATCTGAATTGGCCATTCCAACCAAGCCACGTCTTGAATAACGTAGACGAGAATGAAACTCATCTTTGAATGGTTTACCGTATATTGATTTACCACCAGTACCATCACCATTAGGATCACCACCCTGAACTATAAACCCTTTTACTACACGATGAAATATAGTATTATCGTAATATCCTTCCATGCACAACTGTATGAAATTCCTGCAAGCCTTAGGGCACTCACGGGGCCATAATTCAATGTCGATGTCCCCAACAGTTGTTTTAAGTAGCACCTGGAAATATTATAATCTGTTTTAAAGATTTTAAACTTATAAAATAAATTATCTTTTACTTTTCCTAATGTAGGGGGTTCTTGGATGTAAATGTTGCTCATTTTGGATTTTTACAGTCTTGGGAAGTTTACGAAAATCCTTGTTAAAAATTAGCCCAAAGCAAGACAATTTTACGCATGAGAAGAAAACAATCGCCGTGAACAAAACAAACTTTTTTTTCACTTGGGTAACTTTTTCTGTCACGTAAAAAGTTTTTTACCATAGTTGAAAAAAAAGGTACACGGAATTAGCTAACTTTTTTCAGGGATGCAAAAAATGTACAATGCGCATTTAGCGTTTTTGCCAGTAACTAGCGATTAAAAAGACAAACCGCATCAAACTTTTTGAGAATTTAATTAATTAAATATATATCTATTAGCTAATAAACTAATAATGTTAAATACAAAAAAACGCCGATCGATAAAGCGTGAAAAAATAAAAATTTTTGGCTGTCATTTTCTTAAACACTTGCATTCAAAAGTTATGTGCAACAAACTTTTCAAAATTAGCGAAAAACAGGGAAAAGTGTTACGTCTGTAAAACGAAAAATATTCTTTGTGCACAAAATTGAACAATTGTTGTCGATAGAGGACCCTCATACAATTTTGTGGGTGGAAATGTCACATTCTAAAAGACTTGCATTTAGAAGTTATTCCCAGCAAACATTGGTGCAATTAGCAAAATTCGCTGAAAAATGTTTTTGCTTATAAAACGAGAAATTGTTCGAAGAGTTGCAAAAGTAAAAACGCCAATCGATAGAGCGTGAAAAAACAATAAAAACTGTATGCTGTCATTTTTGAAAACACTTGCATTCAAAAGTTATGTGCAACAAACTTTTCAAAATTAGCAAAAAACAGGGAAAAATGTTACGTCTGTAAAACGAAAAATATTCGTTGTGCACAAAATTGAACAATTGTTGTCGATAAGGGACCTTCATACAATTTTGTTGGTGGAAATGTCACATTCTAAAAGACTTGCATTTAGAAGTTATTCCCAGCAAACATTGGTGCAATCAGAAAAATTCGCTGAAAAGAAAAAAGCACTTAATTAATAATTAAATGAACAACCTTGTGTATTTATGTGAAATAAAAAATTTCAGTTTTAAATATTTAATTCAATTTATTTTTTGAACAAACTTAACTTTTTGTCGGTAAGCACGGTTGTACATATAAGCACGGTAGGAACGAAAAGGGATTTTTTTCACAAAAAAGGGTTGATTATTGTAATTTCAAGTTGATTTCGGCGGAAAATTTGAAAGCAAGCTACCATCAAATTTTAAAAGTATGAGTGTATTGGTAAAAAAATGAGAGAGTAATAAAATTTGAAACAAAACTTCATCGTGTGAACCCCAAGTAAGATAGGGCTGCCAGAAGTATGAGAGCGTCAACCAGGACACTCAAACAAACCACAAACGAACGTACATGAGAACCTTATACATGCATATACTCCAAGAAATAATTACTTAAAAATTACCTCAAACAAATTTTTATTTTGATACATGTACATATATTTCAGATTTAAGTCCAACAATTACTATAGATACAAAACAATAAACAAAAATAAAAAATTTATTTAAAAACATCCTTAGATATTATAAATGTGTATCTAAATTGAGTATAGTAGTTTCAAACTGTTCAAAAACAACAAACACACGTAAAATTTTGCCTGTTTATCAAACCGCTAGTGTAGTTTATTTGACCCTTTAGTTGAAACAAAATTTGAATCAGAGTGGCTCTCGTTTAACTTTATTGTATTTGAATGTACCAAAAAAAAAACAGGACAATTTAAGAGTGGACCAGGACACCAGGACAATTTGTCTAAATCCAGGACAAATCCTGGAAAACCAGGACGTATGGCAGCCCTAGTGTAAGAGTACCTTATAGTTATTGTATCATAATTCATGGGAAACTTTATTATTTTTATTTGATTGATGAGCTTGAGGTCAATTTTTTTTTTTTTTTTTTTTTATAAAAAACGTTATAAAATTTTATTTATCGATATTTCGCTACTCCTTTGTGTAGCTTCTTCAGGATTAGATTTTTAAGTAACAAAAAAATAACAACAATATTTTAAACAAAACAATATTCGCTTGAAATTGAATTTTTTTTCCGGTTTTTGAAATAAATTAAAAATTGTTTTTTATATTTCAAATGGTTTTTGAATTAAACTTTATTAAAATTGCAACTAAGTGTCACAACTCAAAATAACACAACAAAATACATCGAGAAATTTCAGAAAAATGGTATTAACTTCAAATATAGATTTTTGTTTTTGCAATAATTGCACAAATTTAAGAGAAAAACAATATCAATATATTTTCTAATGGAATTTACTTAATGATGTATGTATTCGGATTTTCAAATTCTCTTAAAATGTAATCACAAACAGTTTTTCACCTCTATTGAAAATTTTAAAAATTTGAGGTAGTACCCTCTTGTTGATCAAATGCGATATATTAAAATAAAGACCTAGCTAGTGCTTCTATAAAACATTCGCCCTTATTCTATTTGGCAGCGTCAATGTAACACAACATCGTTTTGTATTCCTTGTGTTAAATCGGTATTTTCAATGTCAACATTGAAAGTAATCGATTACTGTCAACATATTTTTTGTAAAAAATAAGTAGAATAAGGGTGATTAAAATGAATTTTTTATTATCTCCCTTATTATACTTGGCGGCGTCAATGTCGCCATCAATTTTGAGTCAACATCACTTTTACTCAACTTCAACACCGCGTCAACACTAATTTTATATTCTGTAACCACGTTGAGGTGACGTTGACTGTTTATCGATAACTGTTATAAATATACATACATATTTAATACTCCAAACAGCTTATTTATTTTGTTTACAATTTTTATTAAAAGTTTTGGTGAAAATATATTGCTATAAAATGTGTTTCATTCTCGAGCAAAATTATAATTGTAATCATGAAGAAAAAAAAAAACAATCAACAAAAAAAGACTACTCAGGTAGAAATCGAACATCTCTGCCAGATGATAAGTGGTAAATTCAAAGTCTTATAATTGCAAGTAGCACACTTTGTGATTTCTTTAAAAGTTCGTAAGCTGTTTTCGGCTGAACAAAGAAGCATTTGAATATATCCTGGAGATAATTGTACGGTTTCTATAATATAAACAATTGGTTTGAGTAGAAAATTTGAGTGAAAACCACTGTTTTTTGAATGATTCCCATAAAAAATTTCTACACAAGTCATTTGTCTGTATTGTGAAAACAGCACATATTGGTCCACATTTGAAAAGTGGGACAGATCAACTTGTATTCCACACATCATCAAACTAGAAAACCAATTTTTGTCAACACCAAAATCTCCGACGACAAAATAAGAGCCAATATAATGCAATGTAGCTGACACTTTTTTTGTAGAATACAAAATATATGTTGACAAAATGATGTTGTGTTGCATTGACGCTACCAAATAGAATAAGGGTGAATATCAATTTTTTTGCGTAGGGGCTTACATATAATCAAAATTGTTGTTATCTTCAAAAGGACGATTTGGGCCGCCAACTGGTCCTCCTGGACCGCCAGACATTTGATTAGGATTTGGCATACCGCCGCCGCCCATTGGTACGCCACCCGGACCAGCACCAACTCCACCCATTTGAGGACGAAATTGTTGACCAGGTGTTGATTGCTGCTGCAGTAAATGTCTAAGTCCTGGATTATTATTCATCATTGGTCGGACCATGCGTTGTTGCATTTGTTGTTGTTGAGGATTATTTGGATTCCCTCCAGTCATCATAGGCATACGTTGATGTTGCATCATATTCATTTGCTGTTGTTGCATGGTGTTACTGCTGACCATCTGATCTGGTACTCCAGACATTGTTGGTCCGCCCATCATTTGTTGACTCATTGGCCCAGTAGCCAATTGAATGTTCATTTGTTGCTGTGGATTATATTGATTAAAATGCTGCTGTTGCTGGTTAGGATCTTGCTGTTGCTGCTGCTGTTGAGGATTCATGTTGTTGGACATTTGACCACCCATCGGATTTTGTAATTGTTGCTGACCTTGTTGCTGCATGCTATTGTTACCACCACCAGCTGTTTGCTGCATACCCATTGACTGCTTTTGTTGTATGACTTTACGCAACCGTTCAACAAACATAGACTGGTTGTTTGGTATAAAACCCAAGAATGCATTCTTTTCAGCTGTATAGAGAAGTATTAAAACTTTAATATCGCATGCTGGCATATTAGGTGGGGTTGTAAAGTGTACACAACCGGCAAATATTGTAGTCATGTTTTTCGCCAGGGCGTCTAGGGCTTCGCAAGGTTGGGGTTTAAAAACAACCATTTTTGAGTCTTTAAGAAATTGTCCTCCTATATTACCCACTAAATGTTTCGGCATAAGCTGCATTAACAATTTGGGCGGCCAGTTGATAGCTTTTATTTCTGGTTCTCCATCTTTGATATTGGCAGTTACAGTACATTGTAAGGTACGGGGTATTTTTTGTTGGTCAGGCTTACTTTTCTCAACCCATTCTAAGGTACCCGACCAAATCTTATCCCGCATGACTGCTTGATCTGAAGATGTCCCAGGATTTTGTTGATTTGTCATTGAAGTATTTTGCTGATTGTTTCCAACAACTGGAAGTTGCTGCTGCTGAGGATTAGGACCTACAGGCCCAGACATATTATTCATTACATTTTGTTGTTGTTGTTGTTGTTGCTGTTGAAGTTGTTGCATTTGCTGTTGCTGGTTCATCATTTGCATTCGAATTTGTTGCTGTTGCATCATAGGATTAACATTTTGATTAGGTGGAGCGCTTAATTGAGATATTAATGCTGAATTTTGTACAGGAATACCGCCTTGGTTTATAGATCCACCCATCGACAGCATTGGTCCGCAAGGAGCATTAGGCAAAAATTGTGGACGTGTTTGGGGTTGTTGTTGGTTAGTATTAAAAACCCAGCGGTTTCCATGGCCTTGAAAGTTCGGATTTTGCATCGGATTTTGAGCTCCAAATTGCTGTTGCTGTTGTTGTAACTGTTGCTGGTTAATCGTATTTCCTGCTTGTTGATTTGTATGTAAACCACTCATTTGGGCAATATGTTGCTGCTGCGGCAAGGCATGCGTATTATCCATCGATACTCCGACATTTTGCTGCTGTTGATTTTTCTGCTGCTGTTGTTGTTGCTGTTGATTTAGACCAACTAATTGATTGTTTTGGTTTGCCATAGCAGCAGCACTATTTGGGCTTTGTGGTCGCTCCTTAAGGTGGTATCCTTTAAGCAACACTAAATGTCTGATGTTTTTTGCATACTTTTTCGCCGTTAGCGGCTGATCTGCATCAGCTTTCATAAAAATTTTAAACAGCATCGGAATTTTACGTGGTGCAATAATAGAAAGATTGATTTTGCGTTCATGAAAGAGTCCAGCTAATTGCTCAACTTGAAAATTTTTAAGTATATAATTTATCAAATGTTTGATTATAAAAATTGAGTGCAAAAAAATCTTTTGTAAAAATTACTTGTTTTTCCAGTGTATTTCCAACATTCCATAACTGGCATTGAATACGATGAACTATTACACATCAGAATGCAATGCTTTTGAGTTGACATTTTTCCATCCTTATTAAATCGTGTTCGATGTTCTTTCATATCATCAAAACAGATATGAGCAGTGGCTAAACCTTCGGCCAAATTAGCACATGATTCCATACCCCCACCAACTAAGGGTAGACGATCAAATAACTCAATAACCTTTTGAGGTGAAGCATACGGACCAAATGTGGTGCACATTGGCTCAAGTAAATTCGCAGCAGTACGATAGAGTACCACACAATACTGGGTGGAATATCTTTCGGATATAAGATAATCACCGTCTTCTATTGATCCCTGGCTAAAATGTTCCAAAGTAGGAACTACATAATTTGTTTTCAATTCATTTATGTATGCACCATTAGCTGCAGAACCTTCTACCAGAAACACTACGTCTGCTAAAGTCTCCATTTCCATTTCATTCGTTTCCTATTTTTTTCAGAATTCAGTTCTTTTTGTTATTTGCATCAAATTTCATCAGGTGAAGAAATCATACTTATAATAATAAAGTACGCCAATGTTGTATATAAAAGTATAAGATAGTAAATGAAAAAAAGTACTACATTTTGCAACCAAGTCCACTGTGAAAAATTATTAATTTAAGCTGGGTTCACCCATTGTTTCCGAACAAAATTTTTTGTTCTGAAACATTTTTGCAACTCGATTCACTCATTTCGAACAATTTGTCTGGAAAATCAAAGCTACCGTATGAAATACAAGTGTTTTATTAAATTTACAAGGTGGCAGTACAGTGACAGATGAATTAAATCTGGTGTTTTATGTGTCAAACACAGTTATTTTTTATTGTTTAATAAGAAAATTACATGTTAAAAAAATTAATAAAAGTCAGCTAGTTTTTTTTACTAGCAATTGAGCTTTTCTTTATTTTTATTTTACTGGAATAAGTTACTATGTGCTTTTATTATACATACTTATAACATTATGTGGCAACTCGCTTCAACTTTGGCTGAGAAAATAAAATAGGTGGCAGCTTGTTTCAACTTTGTCCGGACCAAAGTAAATTTATACCAAGTAGATGCACCATGTATTTTGTTTGTGTAAAAATATTGGATGAATGTCAAAAAGAGATGAGAACAACATGAAGAAAACAAAAACAATTTGTAGAAGTATGTATAACAAAACAAAACAAACCAAAATGGCGTACGAAAATCGTAAACAGCTTTTGACAGTCATACATTAAAAATAAGCGAGAAAAAAATGAATCACCTGTTTAGTTTCATCTACTTGGTATACATATACTTTGGTCCGGACAAAATTTAAAATTAAACCAATTCAACCAAAAAATATTCCGAACAAATTTTATTCTCTTTTTCTCTCACTCTCAAAAAGAGAAACGCCAAACTTCATATAAAAAAAATTTTGTCCGGACAAAAATTTTGTTCCGAAACAATGGGTGAATCCAGCTTTAGAAAAATATTTTATATAGAGATTAATGTCATATGAAGCGTATTTATATACAAGTTAACAACAAAAATATTTCTTTTAATATTTCATTTTTTATTACTTTATATTTTATTACCCCACTTCCCCTTTGTTGATTCTTTTGTGAGTACAACGACCTACATACATATTACGCTATAGAATTTAAAAGCGCTTACTATTGGTTTTCTTATTAAGTGTTGCTTTGGATTGTTGAACTCTAAAATGCTTATTATTGTTTATTCATAAAATGTCGAAACACTCATATTTATGAAACCACTTAATTATTATTGGCTTTTATTTAATTATTATTGGCTTTTATTTAAAAACTTCTTTTTGTTTATCTAAACGTTATTGTATTAATATTTTGTATTCTTAGTTGTAAACAAAATTTGTAATTTCGTACTTTATAAGATCATTTGGCAAAAATTCAGTCTTAAAACAGCTCAAAAGAAGATTAGTTTATTTTCTTCTGAAGTATATGTATGTACATATGTATACGCAGAGTTGACACTAATGAAATTAAAAGCAGCCCAAATGAATTGGCTTATTAGAAGAAACTCTGTACTAAGCACAGTCTGTAAACTTCTATTATACAATGCGATCCTTAAACCAATATGGTCCTATGTAATCCAGTTATGGAGCAATGCCTCAGCATCGAATTTATAAAAAATTAAAAGGCATTAAACATATTTTACATTTTAAGATTTGAATACTTACGGTGTTTCAATCTACAATTGAAGATTCAATAAATAATAAAATTATTTAAAAGAAAATCTAATATTTGAATATAAAAATATTACGATCATATGTTGATAAATGAATAGATACATACTTATGTACATTTCGCTCCTTTATTGCAACGTAGTCATATAAGATAAAAATTTTTGATCAAATAAAGGAACACAAAAAGTTTTATTAAAAATAATTTTATTACACTTGTTTAATCGTTATAAACAATAATTTATACGAGTTAACTTAATATGTATGTTTATCATACTATTCATTAATGGAAGTATGATGAAAAATAGTATATGTATGTATATTCATTATACAATATGCAATAAAGATTCTCATGAAATAAATAATTTTTAAAGAACCACAGCAATAATTATTTTAAGTTAAGAAAAGGTCTTAAGTCAGAAACTAAAGTTTTTCGTAAAAAGAAAATGAAAATTCCATATTTATTGATTAAAAAGCAAATTACGATAATGTTTGGAAGTTATTGATAGCAAACGAAGAAACAAAAGTTTAGTTACATATACATACATACTTACATACAATAAAAAACTAAAAACGCTTTTTTTGACTTAATTTAGCATAAATTTCATAGCATTTTGATTAAAAAATATGTATGTATGTATATGTGCATATAATGTACTCGTGTTTTTTTTTCAAATAAATACAAATTTATGTAATATCATTTGAATGTATTTATACTCGTACAAAACATTGAAGAAAATAACTTAACGATTGTTGTTCTTCATAATTTATTTTAAAGCATTCCAGGACGATCACTTTCAACATTGGCAGTTTTTTCGAAGAACATGGCATCCTGCAAATAAATAAATTTATTTTAGATTGATACAAAACTGCATAGTAAAAATTAAAAGAACCTATTACACTATGCAACAAAATTTAATAAATTAAAAATATCTGAGAGGTGCTAATAAACAATACCCTGTTTTTTAAATTTTCCGATCTTTCTTGAGTTTAGGGTAAAAACCCGGATCTTCGTACCCGTATGCAATACCAGCCTGTAACAAAATTTTAATATCGGTATCATATGAAAATTAGTAAATTTGAGATTTCCGCTTAATAAATGGTTATTAAAATTTCATATTCAAGAAACACTTTGCATACATATATGTACATACTCGTATATTGCCAAGCACTAAGAAAAACTAAACATACAAAGAGAGCTCTAACCTTCTTTTTATTTGTTAATGTTTCTTGCACATCACTATTTTGATGCATTACATTGCAACAAAATTGCTTATTAATTAATGACTGTTTATTAAAAATATGGAAATATAGGAAGAAAACAATTTATATTTTTACATATTTTATACAATAAACCACAAAAATGTATTATCTTTCTCCCACTTACAACTGGAAACAAAGTGGAACTTCAGAAGAGGCTGATGGATGCATACAAGCAGCGTGGTATCGACATTGAGACATACGAGTTTGACTATAAAGAGGAAATAGATGTATTCACTCGTGTTAAGTCAAACAGCTTGGATTTAAATACAATGTTCGCTGCTATGATGACCAGAATAGCTGAAGTTCAAGAAAATTCTAAGGCCAACAACGAAAACATCTTAGCGAGCTACGAGAAACTTCCAGCTGAAGTTAAGGCTGACTTCCAGGAAATATCTAAGGCTACAAACAAAAATCTAATGGAAATCTCTGAGGCCATCAACAAAAGATTAGACGCCATTGAAACAACAGTCAGTAAATTCGACGAAAATCTTTCAGATTTGAAATGAACAATTTAAAAATCAGTGACGTAGATGTACTTGTAAAATATGTTGACGAAGAACTTATGTTGTAAAATTCCGATAAGCGCACGCTGTTTAATTGAAAAAAATCGCTTAATTGAAAAAATATATTCTAATTTAAATATAGCAAAATTTATTACGTTTGTCGCAAATTTGTATTTTAATTGAACACGCTTAAAATGAAATTGAAAATTTTTTTGTGTTGTATGTATACAGCTTCAATTTGATAAAGCAGTCAAACACAAAATAAAAAATACAGTTTGAAAAAATTTGTTTTAATAAAAACTTTACTAACGTGTCATCATGTAGTGGACTTTTATTATTGTAAAATATTTTCAAAAATATTACGGTTCTTAAATAAAATAGTGCACAAAAACATCTAAAATTTGAGAATTTACAAAAAAAAAAAAAAAAAAAAAAAACAAAACAGAACAGCTTTTATTGCGAAATTATACCCTGATTTCTCAAAACAACTTAAATTGTTTTTACATACATATTTAGAATGGCCTGACTGTTTTCTTTCTAAACTCGTTTAGAAATTTAAAATCGGTTTGTATTCCAGTAATTCACTGGCTTATAAGTGCATAGAGGTACCACAAACCGGGTTTTTACCCGTAACTTCCGATTTGGGAGGTGTTTCGCTAACTCCAAAAACGGAGTTTTATTGTACTTGACAAAACCTACAACAAAATAGTTGACTTCTTTATTTTTTGTATCACTGTAATTTGTGATTGTTATATTTTATGGAAATATATTTTATGTTGTTTTTGTTTATTTATTATTTACATATGAAAAGTAATATTATCAGGCTCAAGTTCAGTTTTATTGAATTAATGAAAATTCAAAATTACCAAGAGTTTTTTTGTGTTGGAAAATATTATTATTTATATCCAATCAGTTTTTAGCAGAACGTATCAGTACTGATTTCAAGGCCGCTACACCTCTCATCAGCGTTCAATTGTGCATCTTTACAATTTTCGTAAAGTGGATACTAATTGAGAAGAATATCAACTATTTAACCAGTTTTCAACAGAAATAGAATATGAGAATTAATTAATTAATTAATAATATTTTCCAACACAAAAAAACTCTTGGTAATTTTGAATTTTCATTAATTCAATAAAACTGAACTTGAGCCTGATAATATTACTTTTCATATGTAAATCAATATAAGTTCAAATAATAATTACGTTTATTCGTAATAATAATAATATAAAAAAATATTAATTCCGCTTGGGCACGAGCTATACATACCCTAATAACAGGGGTCACAGTAATATGTGAATTTCCCTAATATAGAGTAAAAACAACAAAAACGTTAAAATACAAAGTAGAATACTTTGATGATAACGGACTATGAGTTTGTGTTGATTATTAGTTCCAAACAGTAATGAGGGGTTTTCGTACTAACCAGCACTGTTTCATTGTAGAATAAAAATTGAATTAAAAATTAATTCTCATATTCTATTTCTGTTGAAAACTGGTTAAATAGTTGATATTCTTCTCAATTAGTATCCACTTTACGAAAATTGTAAAGATGGACAATTGAACGCTGATGAGAGGTGTAGCGGCCTTGAAATCAGTACTGATAAGTTCTGCTAAAAACTGATTGGATATAAATAATAATATTTTCCAACACAAAAAAACTCTTGGTAATTTTGAATTTTCATTAATTCAATAAAACTGAACTTGAGCCTGATAATATTACTTTTCATATGTAAATCAATATAAGTTCAAATAATAATTACGTTTATTCGTAATAATAATAATATAAAAAAATATTAATTCCGCTTGGGCACGAGCTATACATACCCTAATAACAGGGGTCACAGTAATATGTGAATTTCCCTAATATAGAGTAAAAACAACAAAAACGTTAAAATACAAAGTAGAATACTTTGATGATAACGGACTATGAGTTTGTGTTGATTATTAGTTCCAAACAGTAATGAGGGAATTTCGTACTAACCAGCACTGTTTCATTGTAGAATAAAAATTGAATTAAAAATTAATTCTCATATTCTATTTCTGTTGAAAACTGGTTAAATAGTTGATATTCTTCTCAATTAGTATCCACTTTACGAAAATTGTAAAGATGGACAATTGAACGCTGATGAGAGGTGTAGCGGCCTTGAAATCAGTACTGATAAGTTCTGCTAAAAACTGATTGGATATAAATAATAATATTTTCCAACACAAAAAAACTCTTGGTAATTTTGAATTTTCATTAATTCAATAAAACTGAACTTGAGCCTGATAATATTACTTTTCATATGTAAATCAATATAAGTTCAAATAATAATTACGTTTATTCGTAATAATAATAATATAAAAAAATGTTTATTTATTATTGTAAAACAATATTTATGATGTCGCTTAAAAACTAAGTGCCTGTTCGCCGATATCGAAGAAGTTCTTCTGTTCGAATAATTACATTTGAAACAAAAACAAATTAAATATTTTGTTTTTGTTCGAAAGAAAGAACTTCTTCGATATCGACGAACAGGCAGTAATTAAGTAGATGGCTATAGGGCGATAATTGCAGCTAGTGAATTTGTAGTCTGCTGCAGCCATTTTTTTAAAGCATTATGAAATATGATTTAAATACAGGTTCTAGATATGATATAAGCTTTTTAATAAAAGCCACTTTTATACTCACAATAAGGAATGTTGCACCTAAAAGTACAGCTTTCATACGCACATCCAAATCCAACGGAAAAGTAATGCCAAAGAAATCAGCATCTGTAAATATTTCACGTGCTAAGCCTGACCATTGCTTCGAAATTTTTCCAATATTTTCACCAGTCAAAGAAACAATCTAATATTAAAAAAATGCTCAAGAATTAATATTTAAATAAAAATTAATTTGCAGCAACTAACATTAAATTCGACTTCACCACATAATGAAAATGTGCAGAATGGTCCCTCGATTCGTAAAACTGTGTCACCAATTTGATTTTTAATCCTAAAAGATGGTGAACATATACTCCATTCTTGTTCGATTGTACCGATGACATTTCCAGGTGGTGCTGACACCTCCATCGATTGCAAGCAGCATGGAAATATACAACTGGAACAGGCCAATGGCCTATATAAATGAATTACTTCATTGCGAAAATTATCAAATATTTTCATATCGAACGGACGTGCTGGACCACACATATTACGTGTACAGCAGTCATTATCTTCTACAGCATAATAGACTTTTTGACCCAAAGCATTTTTAACGGAAAATTTGTTGTTGGTCTCAAAACCTGTAAAAGCTTCCAACAATTCGACTTTTTGTTTAACTAAAAGCTGATCTATACTAGTAAGGTACTCCAAACCGCGTGGACAATTCGGAATGCCGGGCGGTATACTCATCCAATCGCCTGGAAAAAAAAATTTTTTTCAATAAAAACTTAAAAATATGTACATATCGTTAGCTAAAAAGAAAATCACGCAGCTACACTTTTTTAAATTTTATTGGAGAAGGAAAATACAAATAAAATTTTACAAGTGGCTGAGTTTTTTGTTTTCATTTTATGCGGTTTTTTACGATAGAAAAACATACGTTTCGATACAATTCGCAAGAATAATCCAAAATGCAATTTCGACTATATTGTTATTTACGTGGTTTTGCAATTCAGCTAACGATATGTATCAATGTACATAATATTAATTATATTGTAGGCATAGGCTTGTTAATTATATAGTTGCTGATTGTTTGACTTAAGGTAATTTTTATATTAAACAAATTAAAACCCTTTAAATATTTTTACACAGAAAAAATAAAAATTGATTTCAATTAAAAAAATTGTGATATCAATTAAAAATTTAATTAAATTTGCACTAGTAAACAAATAAATAGTATCAATTAAATTTTTATACATTTATTAACTAAAATTATTTATTACAATTAAAAATTTAATTAAATAAATTAAATATTTAAGAAATTCTATGCGTCTACATAACGCCAGCGGCACTGCAACACTGCTCTAAAAATTAATAACACCCGCAATAGCAGAGTTGTAAAAGAATTAAGCCTTCTAAATTTTCAATATATATCTTCTCTATCCTATCCCTTTCCCTAAGCTCTGGCACAATGCAATGCATAAGTAGGGGTCATCACCTGAGTGCTGGTCCTTAAGATCTAGTTCTGCGGACGTGTTAGCATACTTATGATAATAACAGTTATAATAATTGTAAATGTATATACTAGTGATGTTATAAATATCAATTTTTATTATTTGCGAATACGAATACGAATATTTGAAACAATATTCGCCGAATACGAATATTACTTTTACGGTTTCGAGCCACATCATATTTCAATATATTTGGAAAAAATCCCTCCATTTGCGTCAGTAACAATAAATTGAAAAACACTGTCACACTACTTTAGGTATACATATATCATTATTATGACATTGAGATGCCAAATTTGAAGACCACTACTGAACATTTTTAAATTTATTTTACCTAACTAAATACTTTGAGATTTTGTTTTTCTTACTCTGCTTGCGCTTTGAATTAGTAATTCAGTGTTGTTGGGAGAACATACATACATATTTTCGCAGATTGTGCAGCCATATGTCTCGATGGATTTTCACATATTAAATTTTATTTCTTCCCTTTTTAAAGTCCAACATTCCTCTACTCAGAATTTTTTAAGAAGATTATTATCTTGTGTCAAAAATAAAGTGCCTTCTTTCTTTATATATAAATTATTATAAATTCATATGTATGTTTTTGTATATTTTATGTACTTTAAACTTTTTGTATGATTTAGCCGAATAGTCGAATATGAGTATTCGTTACATTACTAATATATACTAATATATACATATTTGTATATATTTTTATTATCAAGCAATAGAAAAAACTGTATTTCTTTTTAAATATTTGATATGGGTATATCTTGACTTGCTTTACAGAAACCATACATACATATCTCGAATGGAAAAGTTTTTTAGTAAAATAATATAATCAACTAAACGGCTTGGTGTCTATATACATATACACATACATATGTATATATAAAAGTATTCTGTGTTTGTATGCTCCCTGCAGGAAATGTCTATAGTGAAACTGTACTGATTCACTACTGACATTGTCACCAGTACTAGTGACTTATCATACCCCAGACAATGTTATTTACTATAGACATTTAACATTTGCGTGTCATTGAAAATCCACTACTGACATTGGTACTATTGACTAGGTAGTTCTTTTGGGACTATATGTAGACATTGGAACCATTGATTCACTAGTTCAATTAAGAAATTATAGTCTACGCTTTTGGTGCTTTTCTAAAGCAGATGTCGATAATGAAAATGCATATTTTTTCACCTTATCCGACACATTACATATGTATCTGCCATCTTTCGCCACCACAAATTTTTTTGTCATCAAAGCCAAATTTAAATTTGTAGACGCTTAATTGACAATGTCGCCTAATAGTCACCAACATTGTAGACAAAAGTGGTGACTTGGAGACACTTGCCCCCAGGATTCCGTCAGGGCTATGTTGTTTCCTTTTATGTTTCTTATAGGAAGCCAAAAGTCAAGACCGATCGTTTTGAAATTTATAGAATCGTATGGCTGAAAAATTTAAATAGAAATTTTTGTTTTTAATGTTGGATATTAATATTCCAAGAACAAAATACAACTTAAAGCAAATTCTTGAATCGATAGAAAAGGGGGAAAAACGTTAATAAAAGGTATAATGTAATATTCCCCCCTCTTGATAATAATAAATTTAAAAACATCTTGAAAATAATATGATATTTTAATTTAATTTCATCTTGAAAATAGATCACTCATTTTCAATGGGAGAACCTTAAAAAAAAGTGGTTAAGCTGTGTGAACAGTAATTTTTTTTAATTGTTTTACTTCGCCGGCGATTCTGCAAACCGTCGGCGGTGAACGCATTAGCTTTGATGAACTGTATCAACCGCTGCCGGAGCATGGCAGTTATTATGTATTTCGATTCGAATCGGAAAATTTACGAATTCGTGCACGATTTAAAAAAAAAATTATTTCCGAACGTTCGTAAGGTATTGAAATTTTTTAATCTCTTTCAGAAAGCAAGAAAATTTCTTTCGAAAGCGCAAACATGAAGTGCGAAAGTAAATGTCGAAAGTGTTAATAAATTATGATGTTGATTGACTTTCTTTGACCAGGATTTGAATCATGTCCGTTATCCAATTGGATTCGCTCTTTTGTGAATAATCGAACAGGTCCGCATTAAATATAGTATATACATACATATGTATGTAAAAAAATTTAAGAGAGCGATCTTTATAATACTACCCGTAACTGGATACGAACTTTGCATTTGATATAAATGCAATTGCTATGACATAAGTAACAAAAAAATACTGAACTGATTCCTGGTTACATGGTTTTGAAATAATTTTTTAATTTCATATGCAAAGTACAGGCTGACAATACATAACTTATTTTAAGAGATTTTCAGTAAAATATTATAATATTATTAGAATGAAAGCGTTACTAACAACAAAAGTAAATTTAAATTTATTAGTAGATACTGTTATAATTTCGGTTTTATTAATTTTTAGGGTATAAACGCTTCGTAAAGAATCATAAAAAAGAACCATCAGTTACGTGTTATGAATATATAAATGATCAGAGATAATATTTTTAATTTACGAAAACATATACATAGCAGACCTTTGATCCTCATCGCTAAGAAAATATTTATAGCCTTTCTTTTTCGCAGATTTATTTAATCGGAGCGAATGTCGAAACTGTTTAGCCAATGGTTTGTTGCTTCCACTACAAACATAAGTTTTAAGCAATTTTGTTTGTTTTCGAAATTGTTCATATTTTTCATACAATGAATGCCAAACAATACGCAAAACTCTTGATCTTTTATTATTTTCACTATAATTGAATTGATTTGGTGTTTGATTATTATCATTCGTATGAGAAGAAGAGTTACTGTTATGAGCGTTTGTTGTCAATTCTAAAGTTGATTTAAATTTTATTGCCGGTTCACTAATAGTCATAATTAATTTAAATCTATTCTAATTGAACTTATATTGTAATATTTTTTCTATTACTGTCGTATTTAAGTAACGTTCACTTCATGACTGTTAGCATTTATTTTGTAAATTCTGTTTATAACTCAAATCAGTAGAAAAATATCTATCGTTGCTAGTATGTACAATATTTGATTGCTTAATTTAAAGAATAAGTGATAAGACGACTTTAGACTGCTATTTATGAGATATGGCGTAAAGGAATATTTAGATTTCAACATCTATTTATCAGCAAGTGCACGCCACAGAGTTTTTGTATTTATCTTACAATATAAGTATATATGTATGTACATATATTGATATATATATATATATGTATGTATATGTACTCGTATATAATATATGTATATATTGCGTTTTATTATTATATTTGAGTTCTTATTTATAAGAATCGTAATAGATCCAGGTATAGACATATGTACATATATACAGACATGCACATATATACATATGTATATAGAAATTAACAGCCTTATTCATAAACGTTTTATTAGAGACTAAAAGCAAAAACCGCTAAAGTAGTATTTGCAAACGTTTAATTTTTATCTTCGGTTCATAAGTTTATGGAAAAATGCCAAGAGAAAGTAACCCTGCTACACAAATCCCTATAATAAGCGTGTTCGTTCGATTTTCTGAGATTTCTGCTCCAAATAGTGAAAAGCTTATAGTGTTTCCTATAGATAATTAACAAAGATCCAATCGAAGGTGTAACAGAATTCAGAGCTTTTGAAACTAATGAGGGTGCTCACATGATATTCGAATCGGGAAAAGAGTATGCTAATAAAGAACTGCTCGATAAGGTTCGTTCGAAACATATAATAGGGCCTGTTTCACACTGTCGACACGTCGATGTCGTTCTCTTATTTATATTGAAAACAAAAACAAAATATTTAAATTTGTTTTTGTTTTTAATATAAATAAGAGAACGACATCGACTTGTCGACAGTGTGAAATAGGCCCATAATCAAAGATACCTGTTGAAGTGGAATGTCCGATAATCTATGAAATAAACTTGAACTTGCAGTCAACCACTGATAAGCTTGAAGAGTAACGCTTCTTCAGTTCTTCAATAACTTGACATTTGTATTTTTAAAAATAACGCATTTCACTATTTACTTCAATTATTGTAAAATATAAGAATACATCTAAGGGGCTGTGCACATATTATGTAACGCTCCAGGTTTGGGGGGTGGGGGTGTTAAAAATTTGTTACGGATTGGGAATTTTGCACTTAAAAATTAGTAAAAAGCGTTACGAGGGTATAAAATCTCTGAAAACAGCGTTACGTAATATGTGCACAGCCCCTAAGTAAAATAAAGCCAAATATGTAATAACTTTAATTTCGAAATTCGGTAAATCTGTGCAAGGTATTTATACAGGCTAAAGTTCGTAAATGTTAATAATCAGAGAAATATTAAGTAGACATTGTTAACATATTTCGAGCAACAAAGGAAAAATTTAATATTTATACATCCCTTTTTTAGATTTTTCAACCGCACTGGCCGAATAGAACAAACGTTGTTTTCGGTAGAAACCACTATCACTACTTGTTAGGTAGCTTCGTTGAATGTGATTACATTCATTACACTCAACCAAAAAAGTAATTAAATTCAAGGAAAAAATTCGTTGATTCAACGGTGCTTAAAATAAAATAAAATGAATTAGTTTTGTTTTATTTAATTTTTGGAATGATCATTACTAGCCCGAAGGTAACACCTATCAATAAAAATTAATTAATTGCGAATTGGTCAAAAACAACTATGTATATGAATTTGTTCCTTATTTTTAACCCAAGAAACAGGTTCTTTGAATTCAACGTATGGAAATCATTGGATTGTTGAATTAACCATACCAGTTCGTTGAAGTTAAGAAACCATACGGTGAAACCGTACGTAAATTCATTGAAAGTATATGTTGAATCCAACGAACTTATTCCTTGACTCAATGTATCTATACTTTGAAGAAAATAATTCTTTGAATTTAAGGAATATTCGTTGATTTTTAAAAATTTATTCATTAAATTCAAAGTTTGAATGCGTTGGATCATTCATACTTTGAATTTAAGGAAAAAGTTCTTTCAATTTAAGGAACCTGTAGTGTGTGTGTGCTATAATTTGGCAAATCACTATGTGCTACATTTGTGCACACTACTATTTCACGCGCTGCAGTAATATGAACTGCTTGATAAAGTAAACAAAAATTCGTTTATTGGCCTTGACTGAATAAGTGTACTGTGTCAGCAAGTTCCACGGCGTTCATTAATATATTTGAATTTTGAACAAAATTGATTTCGTGGGATTGTGCTGACATAGGTAATAATTTAGAATAAAATTTACTATACTCGTATAAGCTAAACCAAAATTGAATAAACTACAGAATTAATTTGACAATCAATAAAAATTGAAGTCTTAATTTTCACAAATCGACATTCTAATGCTGGAATAAAGCGGCTGAAGAGCTTAGTAATACACTACAAATACACTACAAACCTATTCCTTGATCCAATTTTAACTATGAATTATAACCCAAATTTAACTATAAATAAATATAATAGAACTTCAGTTCATATTAAATTAAATATTTTATTAAAAAAAAAAATATATATACATTAATTACCTAAAATATGACATTTATTCGAGCAAATACCAAGAATTTATGTTTTTAAAAATATTTATATATTTTTTATAGATTACCAAATCTATATGCATTTCATTGGTTGCTAAATACCAACTCATCAGTAGATCTTTACCATTTATGTTTGAAAAGTTCCAAAACTCATTTACTCATACAAAAACTCGCAAATACAATGTGCGAATTACAAAGCACAAGCAAAATAGTTTACAAACTTTACAAACATCACAACAAATAATTTTCTTCATTCATTCAAATCAACGTATATTACTTAAAATCAAGAGACAGGTTCTTTGAATCAAAGTATTTGTTCATTATGTTTAAATAGATGAAGAAGTTTCTTAAATTCAACGTATTATACGTTAAATAAAAAAAAACTGGTTCATTGTTTAATTCAACGAATAAAATCAACGAATGGTTTCATGGTTGAGTTCATAAATACATAAAATTTTACTTCTAATTTCAAGGAATACTAAAACAACGTATAATACGTTGAATTTCAAAGAATTTAATTCAAAGAACGGGAGTTCGTTGAATTTATGAAAAACTGTTTTTCAGTGTACCTGCGTTCGGTAAATGTTTATTTTCTAAACACAGAATTCTCAAATACAATTGAGAAATCGGACTTACATAGTCTATAAGTATGGATCCTTGGCTTTAATTTCCAATTGGTCGAAATGAGTGACAAACAAATTTTATAGAAAATTTCTCAAATACAATTGAGAAATCGGACTTACACAGTCTATAAGTATGGATTCTTTGCTTTAATTTCCAATTGGTCCAAATGAGTGACAAACAAATTTTATAGAAAAATTCTCAAATACAATCGAGAAATCGGACTTACATAGTCTATAAGTATGGATCCTTGGCTTTAATTTCCAATTGGTCCAAATGAGTGACAAACAAATTTTATAGAAAATTTCTCAAATACAATTGAGAAATCGGACTTACACAGTCTATAAGTATGGATTCTTTGCTTTAATTTCCAATTGGTCCAAATGAGTGACAAACAAATTTTATAGAAAAATTCTCAAATCCAATTGAGAAATCGGACTTACACAGTCTATAAGTATGGATTCTTTGCTTTAATTTCCAATTGGTCCAAATGAGTGACAAACAAATTTTATAGAAAATTTCTCAAATACAATTGAGAAATCGGACTTACACAGTCTATAAGTATGGATTCTTTGCTTTAATTTCCAATTGGTCCAAATGAGTGACAAACAAATTTTATAGAAAAATTCTCAAATCCAATTGAGAAATCGGACTTACACAGTCTATAAGTATGGATTCTTTGCTTTAATTTCCAATTGGTCCAAATGAGTGACAAACAAATTTTATAGAAAAATTCTCAAATACAATTGAGAAATCGGACTTACATAGTCTATAAGTATGGATCCTTGGCTTTAATTTCCCATTGGTCCAAATGGGTGACAAACAAATTTTATAGAAAAATTCTCAAATACAATTGAGAAATGGGACTTACATAGTCTATAAGTATGGATCCTTGGCTTTAATTTCCAATTGGTCCAAATGAGTGACAAACAAATTTTATAGAAAATTTCTCAAATACAATTGAGAAATCGGACTTACACAGTCTATAAGTATGGATTCTTTGCTTTAATTTCCAATTGGTCCAAATGAGTGACAAACAAATTTTATAGAAAAATTCTCAAATCCAATTGAGAAATCGGACTTACACAGTCTATAAGTATGGATTCTTTGCTTTAATTTCCAATTGGTCCAAATGAGTGACAAACAAATTTTATAGAAAAATTCTCAAATACAATTGAGAAATCGGACTTACACAGTCTTTAAGTATGGATTCTTTGCTTTAATTTCCAATTGGTCCAAATGAGTGACAAACAAATTTTATAGAAAAATTCTCAAATACAATTGAGAAATCGGACTTACACAGTCTATAAGTATGGATTCTTTGCTTTAATTTCCAATTGGTCCAAATGAGTGACAAACAAATTTTATAGAAAAATTCTCAAATACAATTGAGAAATCGGACTTACACAGTCTATAAGTATGGATTCTTTGCTTTAATTTCCAATTGGTCCAAATGAGTGACAAACAAATTTTATAGAAAAATTCTCAAATACAATTGAGAAATCGGACTTACACAGTCTATAAGTATGGATTCTTTGCTTTAATTTCCAATTGGTCCAAATGGGTGACAAACAAATTTTATAGAAAAATTCTCAAATACAATTGAGAAATGGGACTTACATAGTCTATAAGTATGGATCCTTGGCTTTAATTTCCCATTGGTCCAAATGGGTGACAAACAAATTTTATAGAAAAATTCTCAAATACAATTGAGAAATCGGACTTACACAGTCTATAAGTATGGATTCTTTGCTTTAATTTCCAATTGGTCCAAATGAGTGACAAACAAATTTTATAGAAAAATTCTCAAATACAATTGAGAAATCGGACTTACACAGTCTATAAGTATGGATTCTTTGCTTTAATTTCCAATTGGTCCAAATGAGTGACAAACAAATTTTATAGAAAAATTCTCAAATACAATTGAGAAATCGGACTTACATAGTCTATAAGTATGGATCCTTGGCTTTAATTTCCAATTGGTCCAAATGAGTGACAAACAAATTTTATAGAAAAATTCTCAAATACAATTGAGAAATCGGACTTACACAGTCTATAAGTATGGATTCTTTGCTTTAATTTCCAATTGGTCCAAATGAGTGACAAACAAATTTTATAGAAAAATTCTCATATACAATTGAAAAATCAGACTTACACAGTCTATAAGTATGGATTCTTTGCTTTAATTTCCAATTGGTCCAAATGAGTGACAAACAAATTTTATAGAAAAATTCTCAAATACAATTGAGAAATCGGACTTACATAGTCTATAAGTATGGATCCTTGGCTTTAATTTCCCATTGGTCCAAATGGGTGACAAACAAATTTTATAGAAAAATTCTCAAATACAATTGAGAAATGGGACTTACATAGTCTATAAGTATGGATCCTTGGCTTTAATTTCCCATTGGTCCAAATGGGTGACAAACAAATTTTATAGAAAAATTCTCAAATACAATTGAGAAATCGGACTTACATAGTCTATAAGTATGGATCCTTGGCTTTAATTTCGCATTGGTCCAAATGGGTGACAAACAAATTTTATAGAAAAATTCTCAAATACAATTGAGAAATCGGACTTACACAGTCTATAAGTATGGATTCTTTGCTTTAATTTCCAATTGGTCCAAATGAGTGACAAACAAATTTTATAGAAAAATTCTCAAATACAATTGAGAAATCGGACTTACATAGTCTATAAGTATGGATCCTTGGCTTTAATTTCGCATTGGTCCAAATGGGTGACAAACAAATTTTATAGAAAAATTCTCAAATACAATTGAGAAATCGGACTTACATAGTCTATAAGTATGGATCCTTGGCTTTAATTTCGCATTGGTCCAAATGGGTGACAAACAAATTTTATAGAAAAATTCTCAAATACAATTGAGAAATCGGACTTACATAGTCTATAAGTATGGATCCTTGGCTTTAATTTCCAATTGGTCCAAATGAGTGACAAACAAATTTTATAGAAAAATTCTCAAATACAATTGAGAAATCGGACTTACATAGTCTATAAGTATGGATCCTTGGCTTTAATTTCCAATTGGTCCAAATGAGTGACAAACAAATTTTATAGAAAAATTCTCAAATACAATTGAGAAATCGGACTTACACAGTCTATAAGTATGGATTCTTTGCTTTAATTTCCAATTGGTCCAAATGAGTGAAAAACAAATTTTATAGAAAAATTCTCAAATACAATTGAGAAATCGGACTTACACAGTCTATAAGTATGGATTCTTTGCTTTAATTTCCAATTGGTCCAAATGAGTGACAAACAAATTTTATAGAAAAATTCTCAAATACAATTGAGAAATCGGACTTACATAGTCTATAAGTATGGATCCTTGGCTTTAATTTCCAATTGGTCCAAATGAGTGACAAACAAATTTTATAGAAAAATTCTCAAATACAATTGAGAAATCGGACTTACACAGTCTATAAGTATGGATTCTTTGCTTTAATTTCCAATTGGTCCAAATGAGTGACAAACAAATTTTATAGAAAAATTCTCATATACAATTGAGAAATCAGACTTACACAGTCTATAAGTATGGATTCTTTGCTTTAATTTCCAATTGGTCCAAATGAGTGACAAACAAATTTTATAGAAAAATTCTCAAATACAATTGAGAAATCGGACTTACATAGTCTATAAGTATGGATCCTTGGCTTTAATTTCCCATTGGTCCAAATGGGTGACAAACAAATTTTATAGAAAAATTCTCAAATACAATTGAGAAATGGGACTTACATAGTCTATAAGTATGGATCCTTGGCTTTAATTTCGCATTGGTCCAAATGGGTGACAAACAAATTTTATAGAAAAATTCTCAAATACAATTGAGAAATCGGACTTACATAGTCTATAAGTATGGATCCTTGGCTTTAATTTCGCATTGGTCCAAATGGGTGACAAACAAATTTTATAGAAAAATTCTCAAATACAATTGAGAAATCGGACTTACATAGTCTATAAGTATGGATCCTTGGCTTTAATTTCCAATTGGTCCAAATGAGTGACAAACAAATTTTATAGAAAAATTCTCAAATACAATTGAAAAATCGGACTTACATAGTCTATAAGTATTGATCCTTGGCTTCAATTTCCCATTGGTCCAAATAAGTGACAAACAAATTTTATAGAAAAATTTTCAAATACAAATGAGAAATCGGACTTACATAGTCTATAAGTATGGATCCTTGGCTTTAATTTCCCATTGGTCCAAATGGGTGACAAACAAATTTTATAGAAAAATTCTCAAATACAATTGAGAAATGGGACTTACATAGTCTATAAGTATGGATCCTTGGCTTTAATTTCCAATTGGTCCAAATGAGTGACAAACAAATTTTATAGAAAAATTCTCAAATACAATTGAGAAATCGGACTTACATAGTCTATAAGTATGGATCCTTGGCTTTAATTTCCCATTGGTCCAAACGGGTGACAAACAAATTTTATAGAAAAATTCTCAAATACAATTGAGAAATCGGACTTACATAGTCTATAAGTATGGATCCTTGGCTTTAATTTCCAATTGGTCCAAACGGGTGACAAACAAATTTTATAGAAAAATTCTCAAATACAATTGAGAAATCGGACTTACATAGTCTATAAGTATGGATCCTTGGCTTTAATTTCCCATTGGTCCAAATGGGTGACAAACAAATTTTATAGAAAAATTCTCAAATACAATTGAGAAATCGGACTTACATAGTCTATAAGTATGGATCCTTGGCTTTAATTTCCATTGGTCCAAATGGGTGACAAACAAATTTTATAGAAAAATTCTCAAATACAATTGAGAAATCGGACTTACATAGTCTATAAGTATGGATCCTTGGCTTTAATTTCCAATTGGTCCAAATGAGTGACAAAGAAATTTTATAGAAAAATTCTCAAATACCAAATGAGAAATCGGACTTACATAGTCTATAAGTATGGATCTTTGGCTTTAATTTCCCATTGGTCCAAATGGGTGACAAACAAATTTTATAGAAAAATTCTCAAATACAATTGAGAAATCGGACTTACATAGTCTATAAGTATGGATCCTTGGCTTTAATTTCCAATTGGTCCAAATGAGTGACAAAGAAATTTTATAGAAAAATTCTCAAATACAATTGAGAAATCGGACTTACACAGTCTATAAGTATGGATCCTTGGCTTTAATTTCCAATTGGTCCAAATGAGTGACAAACAAATTTTGTAGAAAAATTCTCAAATACAATTGAGAAATCGGACTTACATAGTCTATAAGTATGGATCCTTGGCTTTAATTTCCAATTGGTCCAAATGAGTGACAAACAAATTTTATAGAAAAATTCTCAAATACAATTGAGAAATCGGACTTACATAGTCTATAAGTATGGATCCTTGGCTTTAATTTCCAATTGGTCCAAATGAGTGACAAACAAATTTTATAGAAAAATTCTCAAATACAATTGAGAAATCGGACTTACATAGTCTATAAGTATGGATCCTTGGCTTTAATTTCCCATTGGTCCAAATGGGTGACAAACAAATTTTATAGAAAAATTCTCAAATACAATTGAGAAATCGGACTTACATAGTCTATAAGTATGGATCCTTGGCTTTAATTTCCAATTGGTCCAAATGAGTGACAAACAAATTTTATAGAAAAATTCTCAAATACAATTGAGAAATCGGACTTACATAGTCTATAAGTATGGATCCTTGGCTTTAATTTCCAATTGGTCCAAATGAGTGACAAACAAATTTTATAGAAAAATTCTCAAATACAATTGAGAAATCGGACTTACATAGTCTATAAGTATGGATCCTTGGCTTTAATTTCCAATTGGTCCAAATGAGTGACAAACAAATTTTATAGAAAAATTCTCAAATACAATTGAGAAATCGGACTTACATAGTCTATAAGTATGGATCCTTGGCTTTAATTTCCAATTGGTCCAAATGAGTGACAAACAAATTTTATAGAAAAATTCTCAAATACAATTGAGAAATCGGACTTACATAGTCTATAAGTATGGATCCTTGGCTTTAATTTCCCATTGGTCCAAATGGGTGACAAACAAATTTTATAGAAAAATTCTCAAATACAATTGAGAAATCGGACTTACATAGTCTATAAGTATGGATCCTTGGCTTTAATTTCCAATTGGTCCAAATGAGTGACAAACAAATTTTATAGAAAAATTCTCAAATACAATTGAGAAATCGGACTTACATAGTCTATAAGTATGGATCCTTGGCTTTAATTTCCAATTGGTCCAAATGAGTGACAAACAAATTTTATAGAAAAATTCTCAAATACAATTGAGAAATCGGACTTACATAGTCTATAAGTATGGATCCTTGGCTTTAATTTCCCATTGGTCCAAATGGGTGACAAACAAATTTTATAGAAAAATTCTCAAATACAATTGAGAAATCGGACTTACATAGTCTATAAGTATGGATCCTTGGCTTTAATTTCCAATTGGTCCAAATGAGTGACAAACAAATTTTATAGAAAAATTCTCAAATACAATTGAGAAATCGGACTTACATAGTCTATAAGTATGGATCCTTGGCTTTAATTTCCAATTGGTCCAAATGAGTGACAAACAAATTTTATAGAAAAATTCTCAAATACAATTGAGAAATCGGACTTACATAGTCTATAAGTATGGATCCTTGGCTTTAATTTCCAATTGGTCCAAATGAGTGACAAACAAATTTTATAGAAAAATTCTCAAATACAATTGAGAAATCGGACTTACATAGTCTATAAGTATGGATCCTTGGCTTTAATTTCCCATTGGTCCAAATGGGTGACAAACAAATTTTATAGAAAAATTCTCAAATACAATTGAGAAATCGGACTTACATAGTCTATAAGTATGGATCCTTGGCTTTAATTTCCAATTGGTCCAAATGAGTGACAAACAAATTTTATAGAAAAATTCTCAAATACAATTGAGAAATCGGACTTACATAGTCTATAAGTATGGATCCTTGGCTTTAATTTCCAATTGGTCCAAATGAGTGACAAACAAATTTTATAGAAAAATTCTCAAATACAATTGAGAAATCGGACTTACATAGTCTATAAGTATGGATCCTTGGCTTTAATTTCCAATTGGTCCAAATGAGTGACAAACAAATTTTATAGAAAAATTCTCAAATACAATTGAGAAATCGGACTTACATAGTCTATAAGTATGGATCCTTGGCTTTAATTTCCAATTGGTCCAAATGAGTGACAAACAAATTTTATAGAAAAATTCTCAAATACAATTGAGAAATCGGACTTACATAGTCTATAAGTATGGATCCTTGGCTTTAATTTCCAATTGGTCCAAATGAGTGACAAACAAATTTTATAGAAAAATTCTCAAATACAATTGAGAAATCGGACTTACATAGTCTATAAGTATGGATCCTTGGCTTTAATTTCCAATTGGTCCAAATGAGTGACAAACAAATTTTATAGAAAAATTCTCAAATACAATTGAGAAATCGGACTTACATAGTCTATAAGTATGGATCCTTGGCTTTAATTTCCAATTGGTCCAAATGAGTGACAAACAAATTTTATAGAAAAATTCTCAAATACAATTGAGAAATCGGACTTACATAGTCTATAAGTATGGATCCTTGGCTTTAATTTCCAATTGGTCCAAATGAGTGACAAACAAATTTTATAGAAAAATTCTCAAATACAATTGAGAAATCGGACTTACATAGTCTATAAGTATGGATCCTTGGCTTTAATTTCCCATTGGTCCAAATGAGTGACAAACAAATTTTATAGAAAAATTCTCAAATACAATTGAGAAATCGGACTTACATAGTCTATAAGTATGGATCCTTGGCTTTAATTTCCCATTGGTCCAAATGGTGACAAACAAATTTTATAGAAAAATTCTCAAATACAATTGAGAAATCGGACTTACATAGTCTATAAGTATGGATCCTTGGCTTTAATTTCCCATTGGTCCAAATGAGTGACAAACAAATTTTATAGAAAAATTCTCAAATACAATTGAGAAATCGGACTTACATAGTCTATAAGTATGGATCTTTGGCTTTAATTTCCAATTGGTCCAAATGGGTGACAAACAAATTTTATAGAAAAATTCTCAAATACAATTGAGAAATCGGACTTACATAGTCTATAAGTATGGATCCTTGGCTTTAATTTCCAATTGGTCCAAATGAGTGACAAACAAATTTTATAGAAAAATTCTCAAATACAATTGAGAAATCGGACTTACATAGTCTATAAGTATGGATCCTTGGCTTTAATTTCCCATTGGTCCAAATGAGTGACAAACAAATTTTATAGAAAAATTCTCAAATACAATTGAGAAATCGGACTTACATAGTCTATAAGTATGGATCCTTGGCTTTAATTTCCCATTGGTCCAAATGAGTGACAAACAAATTTTATAGAAAAATTCTCAAATACAATTGAGAAATCGGACTTACATAGTCTATAAGTATGGATCCTTGGCTTTAATTTCCCATTGGTCCAAATGAGTGACAAACAAATTTTATAGAAAAATTCTCAAATACAATTGAGAAATCGGACTTACATAGTCTATAAGTATGGATCCTTGGCTTTAATTTCCCATTGGTCCAAATGAGTGACAAACAAATTTTATAGAAAAATTCTCAAATACAATTGAGAAATCGGACTTACATAGTCTATAAGTATGGATCCTTGGCTTTAATTTCCAATTGGTCCAAATGGGTGACAAACAAATTTTATAGAAAAATTCTCAAATACAATTGAGAAATCGGACTTACATAGTCTATAAGTATGGATCCTTGGCTTTAATTTCCATTGGTCCAAATGAGTGACAAACAAATTTTATAGAAAAATTCTCAAATACAATTGAGAAATCGGACTTACATAGTCTATAAGTATGGATCC